>CM030363.1:128079383-128687300 GCA_017893485.1 Hemerocallis citrina | reverse complement strand
TCAAAGGTTGTAGGAGCAGTTCCGAATGGCGAAACAATTCTTACTCGCTTATAAGCAGGTAGATGAAGCGGAGTCAAGGGACTCCGAACTCATCGTTTAAGAGAGATTCAACGATTGTGGGAGCAGTTCCGAATGGCGAACCACTTCTAACTCGCTTATGAGCAAGTTGATGAAGCAGAGTCGAGCCAAGTGTTGGACTACGAACTCGTCGTTTAAAAGAGATTCAACGGTTGTGGGAGCAGTTCCGAATGGCAAACCACTTCTTACTCGCTTATGAGCGGGTAGATAAAGCAGAGTCGAGCCAAGTGTTGGACTCCGAACTCGTCGTTTTAGAGAGATCAAACAGTTGTGGGAGCAGTTCCGAATGGCGAACTACTTCTAACTCGCTTATGAGCAAGTTGATGAAGCGAAGTCGAGCCAAGTGTTGGACTCCGAACTCGTCGTTTAAAAGAGATTCAATAGTTGTGGGAGCAGTTCTGAATGACAAACCAATTCTTACTCACTTATGAGCGGGTAGATGAAGCGGAGTCGAGCCAAGTGTTGGATTCCGAACTCGTCGTTTAAGAGAGATTCAACTGTTTTGGGAGCAATTCCGAATGGCGAACCACTTCTAACTCGCTTATAAGCAAGTTGATGAAGCGAGGTCGAGCCAAGTGTTGGACTCCGAACTCGTCGTTTAAAAGAGATTCAACAGTTGTGGGAGCAGTTCTGAATGGCGAACCACTTCTTACTCGCTTATGAGCGGGTAGATGAAGCTGAGTCGAGCAAAGTGTTGGACTCCGAACTCGTCGTTTAAGAAAGATTCAATGGTTGTAGGAGCAGTTCCGAATGGCGAACCACTTCTAACTCGCTTATGAGCAAGTTGATGAAGTGGAGTCGAGCCAAGTGTTCGACTCCGAACTCATCGTTTAAAAGAGATTCAACGGTTGTGGGAGCAGTTTCGAATGGTGAACCACTTCTTACTCGCTTATGAGCGGGTAGATGAAGCAGTGTCAAGCCAAGTGTTGGATTCCGAACTCGTCGTTTAAGAGAGATTCAATAGTTGCGGGAGCAGTTCCGAATGGCGAACCACTTCAAACTCGCTTATGAGCAAGTTGATGAAGCAGAGTCGAGCCAAGTGCTGGACTCCGAACTCGTCGTTTAGAAGAGATTCAAAGGTTGTAGGAGCAGTTCTGAATGGCGAAACAATTCTTACTCGCTTATGAGCAGGTAGATGATGCGGAGTCGAGGGACTCCGAACTCGTCGTTTAAGAGAGATTCTACGGTTGTGGGAGCAGTTCCGAATGGCGAACCACTTCTAACTCGCTTATGAGTAAGTTGATGAAGCAGAGTCAAGCCAAGTGTTGGACTACGAACTCGTCGTTTAAAAGAGATTCAACGGTTGTGGGAGCAGTTCCGAATGGCAAACCACTTCTTACTCGCTTATGAGCGGGTAGATGAAGCGGAGTCTAGCCAAGTGTTGGACTCCGAACTTGTCGTTTAAGAGAGATTCAACGGTTGTGGGAGCAGTTCCGAATGGCGAACCACTTCTAACTCGCGTATGAGCAAGTTGATGAAGCGGAGTCGAGCCAAGTGTTCAAATCCGAACTCTCCATTTAAAAGAGATTCAACGGTTGTGGGAACAGTTCCGAATGGCGAACTACTTCTTACTCGCTTATGAGCGGGTTGATGAAGTGGAGTCGAGCCAAGTGTTGGATTTCGAAGTCGTCGTTTAAGAGAGATTCAACAGTTGTGGGAGCAGTTCCGAATGGCGAACCACTTCTAACTCGCTTATGAGCAAGTTGATGAAGCAAAGTTGAGCCAAGTCTTGGACTCCGAACTCGTCGTTTAAAAGAGATTCAACGGTTGTGGGAGCAGTTCCGAATGGCGAACCAATTCTTACTCGCTTATGAGCGGGTAGATGAAGCGGAGTCGAGCCAAGTGTTGGACTCCGAACTCGTCGTTTAATAGAGATTCAACTATTGTGGGAGCAGTTCGGAATGGCGATCACTTCTAACTCGATTATGAGCAAGTTGATGAAGCAGAGTCGAGCCAAGTGTTGGACTCCGAACTCGTCATTTAAAAGAGATTAAACTGTTGTGGGAGCAGTTTCGAATGGCAAACCACTTCTTACTCGCTTATGTGCGAGTAGATTAAGCAGAGTCGAGCCAAGTGTTGGAATCCGAACTCGTCGTTTAAGAGAAATTCAACGGTTGTAGGAGCAGTTCCGAATGGCGAACTACTTCTAACTCGCTTATGAGCAAGTTGATTAAGTGGATTCGAGCCAAGTGTTGGACTCCGAACCCGTCGTTTAAAAGAGATTCAACGGTTGTGGGAGTAGTTCCGAACGGCGAACCACTTCTTACTCGTTTATGAGCGGGTAGATGAAGAGGAGTCAAGCCAAGTGTTGGACTCCGAACTCGTCGTTTAAGAAAGATTCAACAGTTGTGGGAGTAGTTCCGAATGACAAATCACTTCTAACTCGCTTATGAGCAAGTTGATGAAGCGGAGTCGAGCCAA
Organism: Hemerocallis citrina; assembly: GCA_017893485.1. Taxonomy (NCBI): domain Eukaryota; kingdom Viridiplantae; phylum Streptophyta; class Magnoliopsida; order Asparagales; family Asphodelaceae; genus Hemerocallis; species Hemerocallis citrina. The sequence continues at coordinate 128,684,801 of CM030363.1, read as the reverse complement.
GTGTTGGACTCCGAACTCATCATTTAAAAGAGACTCAACGGTTGTGGGAACAGTTCCGAATGGCGAACCATTTCTTACTCGATTATGAGCAGGTAGATAATGCGGAGTTGAGCAAAGTGGTTGACTCCAAACTACTCATTTAAGATAGATTCAACGATTGTGGGAGAAGTTCTGAATGGTTAACCACTTCTAACTTGCTTATGAGCAAGTTGATCAAGCGGAGTCGAGCCATGTGTTGGACTCCGAACTCGTCGTTTAAAAGAGATTCAACGGTTATGGGAGCAGTTCCGAATGGCGAACCACTTCTTACTCGCTTATGAGCGGGTAGATGAAGCGGAGTCGAGCCAAGTGTTGGACTCCGAACTCATCATTTAAGAGAGATTGATGCAAAGGGAGTATTGGAGGATGAAGTCATCTGGGCCTGCCAGGATAACTCCCGCTCCGCTCCCTTCGGTGCAAGAAGACCCATCCACATACACCGTCTAGATGGGTGGCCCATTTGCCGCTTGAGTGACCTCAGGGATCGTGCTTTCCACTATGAACTCGACTAGCGCTTGAGCTTTGATTGCGGTCCGAGGCTGATAGGATATGTCGTATTGACTCAGCTCGATTGACCACTTCATGAGACGTCCGGAGGTCTCGGGCTTATATAGGACCTACTTGAGCGGCTGGTCGGTGAGGACGACCACCGAATGGGATTGGAAATATGGACGAAGCTTTCGGGCCGCCATAACCAGGGTGTAGGCTTTCTTCTCCAACCTCGGATAACGGAGCTCGGCATCTCTAAGGACCTTGCTCACGTAATAGATAGGCTTCTGTGCCTTGTCTTCTTCCCTCACTAGGACAGCACTGAGAGTCTGTTCGGAGGCAGTGAGGTAGAGGTAAAGGGTTTTCCCGAGTGTTGGCTTGTTGAGGAGTGGGGGTTGACCAAGTAGGATTTGAGTTGGTCAAACGACTCTTGCTGCTGCTGGCCCCACTCGAAGCCCTTAGCCACTCTGAGGGCTTTGAAGAAGGGGAGACACTTTTCCCCGGACTTGGAGAGGAAGCGCCCTATAGCCGTGAGGCGCCCGATGAGCTTTTGCACTTCTTTCACGCATGAGGGGGGAGCCATATTGAGTATGGCCTTTATCTTCCCATCTGGCTGACCATAAAGCCCAAGAACTTACCCGATGAGATCCCGAATGCACATTTATTCGGGTTTAGTCTTATGTTATGCCTCCTTAGCATGTCAAAGGCTTCTTGGAGGTCGGTGACATGGTCAGACCCACTGATGCTTTTCACCAACATATCGTCGACGTAAACCTTCATGTTCCGCCCGATCTAACTTTTGAAAACCTTATTGACGAGATGTTGGTAGGTGGCACCAGCATTTTTAAGCCCGAAGGGCATCACTCTATAGTAGTAGAGGCCTTGATCCATGATGAAGGACGTCTTCGGGATATCTGGGGGGGACATTTGGATTTGGTTGTATCCGGAGAATGCATCCATGAAGCTCAACAGCTCATGGCCCGAAGTGGCGTCGATCAAGATGTCGATGCTAGGGAGTGGGAAGGGATCCTTGGGGCATGCCTTGTTTAAATCTGTGAAGTCGATACAGATCCTCCAACTTCCATTGGCCTTTTTGACCATCACAATGCTGGAGAGCCACTCTGGGTAGTTGACCTCCTGTATGAACTGGGCTTTGAGGAGCTTCTCCCCCTTCTCCTTTATGGCCTGCTGGGGCTCGGGGGCAAACTTGCACCTCTTCTGCTGGACTGGTCTGGCCCCTGGAGTGACAACTTAGATGGTGGATGAGGAGCTCTTCAGATATCCCCGGCATGTCCACTGCTGCCCATGCGAAGAGGTCACGGTTTCTCATTATGCACTGGACTATGTCAGAGCAGAGGGCAGAAGGAAGGGTTTCGCTGATTAAGAATTTGCGGGTCGGATCTTCCTTCGATAAGAGCACTTCCTCTAGCTCGTCTACCAGCTCCGACATAGGCTGGGTGTTCCCCTAGGGAATCTCAAGGGCCTCAAGGGAGAGGACGGATCCTCCAGTCGAGGTCATATAGCATTTGCGGGCCGTTTCCTGACTTCCCCTCACTTCTCCCACGCCCACTTTGGTGGGAAACTTCATCTTTAGATGGTAAGCCGATGGGACGGCTTCTAAAGCAGCTAGGCCCGATCGACCTATGATCACATTATAGGCGGCTTGGACGTCAACCATCATGAAGTCCATCGGCTCCGTTCGGGTAGTAGGAGCTTTACTAGCGGTTACATCGAGGGTTATAACACTCTCGACCGTCACTGGTACTCCTGTGAACCCATGGAGAGTGTAACTAGCGGGCTTGAGTCTGTCCCTCGATAATTGGAGCCCTCGGAAGGCCTCTAGAAAGAGGATGTTGACAGAGCTGCCATTATCCACTAGGACCCTTTCTATATTGAAGTTGGACATGTGGAGATTGATCACCAATGCATCACAGTAGGAGGTTCGGATACCTTCCAGATCATCATTCGAGAAAGTAACTGGGACTCTAAGACCTTTAGGAGTGTAATACCCTGATTTTTCAATTAATGAGAAATTATTTATTTTGCACGTGTTGTGCACGTGCAATATATTTTGTTAGATTATTTTATCATGATGTGTATGTTTAAATATAATTTTCTCAAATTATTTTAGTACAAGAAGCCTTCTTTAAAAGCCTTATTTGATTTAACTAAAAAGCCTTTTCTTAAAAAGCCCAAAAGCAATTTTATTTTAATTATTTTTTATAAAATTATTTTGGCCCAAAAAGAAAGCCCATGAATTAATTAATTTTAATTAAACTTGTCATGTAGAAGACTTTTTTTAAACAAAATTATTTTTATACAATTTTGAAATGTACAAAATTGGCCTAGTTGCATGCACGTGCACTACACGTACACGTGCAATGCACACTCTTCTAAGGGATGGCCGGTAGCATTCTTTTTGGAGGGAACTTTTGAGTTTGGGTGTGGAGAACATGGGGGTAGTTTCAAGGAAGTGGGTAGTTCTTGTAACTTCTACTTTGATCTAAACCCTTCATCCAACAACCACCAAGATGATCTTAGCCCTCCATTCCCCTCATTTTTTTGTATAAATACCCCCCCCCCCCCCCCCCTCATGGCTAACTTTTCATATGCAAAGTGTATTTCTAAGTTATAGTATTATTATTATTGTGGGAGTTATAAAAGATAAGAGAGTTGTGTGGGTTTTGTGTGCTTGGAGTGGCCGGCATCATCAAGGAGCATCGGGTGGAGCTTGAAGGAAGCATTCGGCATAGGCTTGGAGGCTTGGAGCTTGAGCGCTTTTTGCTAGGAGGCGGTGCGTTCATCTACAAGGATTCGATTACTTTTGTTTGTGTTTCTCTCCAATTGAGGTGGGTAAAACATTTTATATTTCTAAAGTAGATCCATGTTAATTTTACACCATGAAAGATGCATGAAAAATATTATAAAGAGCCCACTTAATTTGAGTAGTTAGCATGTGAATTGATTGAAATGTATTGAATAACTTATATGGCTCTAGTATTAAGATTAAATTGTGTGTAGATTACCCCATGTTTATTATTGTGAAGTTGTGATAGTGATTAAATTGAATTAAGAGTGTTGTTATTATGATTAGAGACATAATGTACACTTGTTAATTGTGATAGATGGACCTTCATGTTGATATGAATGTGGACTATGGGAATTATATGTGATGGTTGAATTAATAAATAATATCAGTAAATTATCACCATGGAATTAGTGAATAAAAGACTAGTAGATTAAATGTATGGCAATGTCGAAAATGCAAATTTTGTAGTTTAATGAATTAATTTTGGATTTTTGTGTGTGAAAAATATATTTTATTAGCACCAAAAATTATATTATTTTACTGGTATGAACTTTTATGACTGAGGATCTAATCTGGAAGTTTTTATAAAATTTTATCAAAGTAATAAGAAGCTATGGCTTAATGAATATCGAGTTATTTTCAAAACAGTATGAAAATAATACAAACGGGATTTGTTTTGGGTTAGTGACAACCCGAGCCAGTGGCTCAGGTGGTCGGGACCCCGGTTGGCTTCTCTGTGTCGCACGGTTCGAACCCCAGGCCGAACACTTCTTTTTTAAAATTACCCCAAAACAGTAAGCAGCGAACCTAAGGGTTATATACAACCCAGTCGCCTATATGACGTGAGCCGAGTTCGGCCTAGTGGTCGGCGCTCTGTTTGGTCTTGGTGTGGCGCCTGGTTCGATTCTTGCCTTTGGCATATTGGAAAAAAATATTTTTTTTGGGTGTTTTTGAAGTCCAAAAATTATGAAATAAATATGGTAATTCTCATAAAAATACAAGGAATTTTATAAGAGTGATTTGGGTATTTTTAGAATGAAATACAATATGGTTTGTGAAATAAAAGCATAAATGGAGCTTTGGTTATGAGATATACACTTGTGATTTTTATAACTTATAAAGATAGGCTATTATAAAGTAATTGGCATAAGTGCTTGTGGCGTGACATGACTTTATTTATTTTCATTATGAGTATTGTGCAAGGTATGAAATATGAAGGTTGAAATGTGATTTTATGAAGTTGTATAAATTCATGTATGGTTATGAAAATAAAAACCATGATTTATGAAAAAGGAAAAGAAATTGTTGGCTATATGCACGAATTGTTTTCATTTTGAACTCATGAATTAAAAGTATCATCGTGGACTTGTGAATAAAGTGTAATCATGAATTGAAAAAGAATGAGTATGAAACTCGACATGGAAATTGTCAGGAGTTAAAGATTGTGAAATGAAATTTGAAATAGAGTAGCTAAGTCCCCCCGGCATTGAGGAAAGTGAATTGAATTGAAATTAGACCGAGGTTGGTCATGATGAATTAAATGAATAAGTCCGGTCGATGGAGAGGCTAACTCTAGTGATTATTTTGTTCATGATTTTTAAATAAAACTAAGGACTAGTGCATAGTGAAGACGTGATGAAAGTAAGAGAAAAACACGGAGTATGAGGGCCCTGGGTAGCGGCGAGAGCGTATCCCAGGAATTCCCATGACGAGTCTGGGTGAGGATACTGTTCCAGAGTACCGTCCCAGTGGCGACGCTCGTGGGATGTTTGAAGACTACGGGTGGTGTCATGTTTATGGTGAGAGCGTATCCCAGGAATTCCCATGATGCGTCTGGGTGAGGATACTACTCCAGAGTGCCTAAACATAAGTTCGTAGGTCAGATAACATCTAGGATACTTACCGTAATTACAGTAGTAGATTAGATCATAACGGGGGATTGAACCCTATAAAGATGAAGACGAATAAGGGCTTGCCCTCGGACCTATGTAGTATGGGATGCATAGAATCCGAACAAGTGTGCATTAGTGTCATATAATTAACTGCATTAAGGACTAAGTGCACAATCACAACACGACATCAATAGGGTAGTCCCTTTAGTCTGAATGTGACAAGTTTGTGTTTGTTAAATATGAAATGTTAAGTTATACTATTTCCGGCAAGCGAGGACGGCCGTGTATAATGATCGTCGGTTGAATAAACTGACGTACCCACAGTCTAACATGCAGGTAAATGTTATGCAAAAGATTAAAGAGGATTTGGATGCTTAAAGATTTTATCAAGCTGTTGTACTTGTATTCAATTGTTGTATTTTACTTCCGCTGTGCAAAAGAAAGATGTAATTATGATGTAAACTCTGATGTATGATAAAAATTTTTTATTTCCCTGTAAAAGTGTGCTAAGAAAGTGAAAAGATCCTGTAGAACATCTCGAATTCATTGTATTTGGGATTCGGGGCGTTACAAGGAGGGGGGAGGCTATGCACCGAATTGAATTCTCTGACAAAGGCTTTTCGAGAGGAGTTGGAAGTTCCTCCCATTGGACCTCCGTGGATGAGGTGCAAGATGCACTCTTCCTCGAAGTCGGGAGTCTCCTCGCGCCTCTCGGGCTGCTTGTTAGCCCCCCTAGGGGTGGAGGAGGATCGGCCCGGTCCTTTTTACAAATTTGGCGAGCTACCCTCTCCGAATAAGGGCTTCGATCACGTTTTTCAGGGCCCGACAGTGGTTAGTGTCGTGGCCGTGGTCTCGACGGTAGCGACACCACTTCTCTTTATCCCTCTTCTTCCCAAGAGTGTTCATCCTTGGGGCAGGAGGCAAAATTCCTTCTTTCTCAACCTTCATCAGAATAGCCGAGACATTGGCGTTGAGAGGGGTGAATTTCTCAAATCTAGGAGGTGGACGACGCTGACCCCCATTGTCCTTTTGGAGCTTTTTAGCTCCCTCGTCTTCAACGCCCTTCCTCTTACCTCCAGAAGATGACCCCTCGAATGTAGGGTGGTGCACAGCTTCTTCCGCCCGGATATACTTCTCGCTTCGGAGAAGAAGCTCGGAGAAATCTCGCGGGGGCTTCTTGGCCAGGGACGATCGGAGGTCAGCGTTGAGGACATTGGATTGAAAGGCGGTCGAGGCGACCGACTGATCGAGGGAGGCGATGGACCTGGCCTCCCCGGTAAATTGCTTGACATAGTCCCTCAGTTTCTCGCCCTTCTTCTGACTAAGGAAGAGTAGTGAAATACTCGTCTTTTCGGAGCAGTGGCTGCTCACGAAATGGGTTATGAAAAGGGCCTCGAACTAGTCGAAAGAGAAGATGAAGGACGGGGCGAGGCGGGAGTACCATTCTCGAGCTGGGCCTTTGAAAGTGGCCAGAAATGTCTTGCATAGGAGGGCATCGGAGGCCTGATGGATCATCATGAGAGTTTTGAAACTCTCGATGTGATCCATGGGGTCTGATTTCCCCGTGTATGTCTCGAACTGCGGAGACTTGAAATTTGCTGGAAGGGGGGCCTCCATGATGGTACGAGAGAATGGAGGCCTGCTTGGACGAAGGGTCCTCCCTCTTAGTTCCTCGTTCCTATCGAGTTGGTCGAGGCGCCTCTCCATCTCGTGGAGACGGCGGTAGACAGCATCCTCCCTTCGACCGTACCCTGGTGAGCCTCTGGACTCATCTTCGTACGAAGGGGAATGTGGGCTACGGCGATGGTAGTGTAACGCCCCGATCTCCCCGTAACTGGGAAACCGTGACACATGCCAAGATCTTCTCTTCAATTAGTCACGATACACAGAAAAAGTTGGAAAATTTAAAACTTTTTATTCAACACAGAGTTACTATGCAGTAATCACAAATATCAGTTTGTAATACCAAACTGTACTGCCTGCCCCTTTTCTTTTCTTTTTGACTCCAAATCAATTCTTCCAATTTCTATATCACTTTAAACATAAACTAAAATAGTTATGTTTCAAAGAAAATTTGGGCAGAGCCCTTGTAATTTTTGCCCCAAAACACAAAAAGCTTACGGAATTCTGCTCTAAATTCCGTAGCTTACATCACAGGCAATAAAATCACGGGCTCCCCAGGCCAAAATGAGCATCATCACACAGGCAATATATATATATGCTCTGGGGGCCAAACTCATAACAGTATAACAATTATCAATTAAAAACCATAAATTCTTTTGAAAACGTAGTAAGTTTTTAGAAAATAACTTGTAAAAACATACCACGACGCCCGGTACTCCACAACGAGATGGGTACGGGTTAAACCATATCATGCCACCTCACACTATACTCTTCATCATCATCCACTGACTTACACATCAAAAATACAATTTAAAGCATAAAACCTTTACTATTTACAATTAAACCATAACAACAAATTTGTAAATTGGAGCTCCACTCCACAGAAACCTGTACCTACACCTCACCTCTGCACTGCGGAGGACCTGTAACAGTAGGGACCTAGGGTAGTCCAGGGACTCCCTAACCCCCAAACACTAACGGGTTAGCCATTTCTGGTGTGAGTATAATTTATTAAAATAAGTAAATAAATTGAACTTAAAGGTAAAAACATAATGAACTCACAATTACCAAGATAAACAAATCTTACTTGACATCTGAACATGTAAGATCATAAATGAGATTTTACATCAAATACTCTCTGAGTCATCACCTATATGTATATCTATACCCGCTCATAACATACTTATATTTAGTAACCATTTGAATAACCACTCTCATAATACAATATTGATTTTACTTCCTTATATCACGTATCACCTCATAGAAATATGCCTTCATTCTCATACTACCACATTCCTTCATGTCCAACCTAACATCTCATTGCACCTTACCATTTACTTGCATTTTATCACAATGTACCCCATATCCCAACATAGTTCTGGCAATAACATATCACACGCCAAGCCGATAGCTTGGGTAATAATCACGCACATCCCAAGCCCAACTTGGGTAATATCACATCACATCCCAAGCCTAACTTGGGTAGTATCACATCATATCCCAAGCCCATAGCTTGGTTATTAATTTACTTCACTATCACACTCGCAATTCATCTCGAATGGAAAAGACACGTGTACAAATAATTTGTGCCTGTGTACGTTATGACTTAAACTCTAATGCAAAATTACCAATACAATGATGCTCTTATTCTAATGCAAGATTACTAATGCGATGATGCTCTTATTCTAATGCCAGCAAGTCTCCGAAGCAACATGCAGCCCATACTACATGCGCCCATCTCAAGCCGTTTCTCCATATATAGGGATTTGAACCTGCGTTATGAATTTCTAATTGTACACAACCTGTTCCTGACAGATACTACATGACTGATGAGGTTGCAAACGTGGTCAAGTCCCACCAATGCAGTACGCTCATGGTGTCTATGTTTGCCACTACTACCCGGTACACCGGACCTCACTCAAAAACCAGACGAACACAGGGTCTCCCGAGCGTAGTATAGCATAAAGTTTATCCTGTGTCACCCCTAACTCATAGACCGTGATCTATGGCCTGTTCGCTCTCCCTGGCCAAGGACCCGACGAAGTTCCGGGGTCCATCCCCCTAGCTCCGCCTGCCTTATCATGGCACTTCAGGAATTAACAGTGTGCGATACGCAACCCGTGCTCCCAACTCGTGAGAAGGCACCGTACGTATCCCTTTGACGGGAAGGTACAACCCAGTAACACCACCTATGGTCGGCCCAAAAGGGCGAGTTGGTCGTAAGGTGCCCCCTACTACCAACTCCTCCTTTCTGGCAAAATGGTTAAGTAAAAGATCTTTATAAGTCACTACCCTAACGATGTCACTAACCCTGAACAATCCTAGGGATGACAATATTATAAACACAATATGCTAGGCCTTAAATTAGACCTCGCAAGATAACTCTACTAGGCTGCTCAACCTAGACTTTCCCAGAATCCCTCAGGATCCGGTTCATGGCCTATCGATCCAAGACCCCGGCAATACGAACGCATTCGCATGCTATTATCCTGAACTTGGATTTCGTCACACTCCGGTCCGCAATCAACTAACGGTTAAGATCTGACGGCACCCGCGAAGTGACTCGTCCACAGTCCCTTAGGAGTAAGCTAAACACACGTCTTGATGGTCGATAGCCCTAGAGCAATGATATCACCCTAGATGAGCACAACAAACTGCGTATTAGCTAAGAAGCTACATACGAGTAACCAAAAATACATACGAGCTAAACAGCTACGTATGGGACCAACAGCTACATACGGGCCAGTCGAACCGCGTATGAGACAACAACATGCATACGAGCCAAATAAGCTCCGTATGAGACCAACATCTACATACGGGCCAGTCGAGCCGCGTATGAGACAACAACACACATACGAGCCAAATAAGCTGCGTATGAGACCCACAGCTACATACGGGCCAGTCGAGCCACGTACGCGCAAAACCACATACGAACAACCATACAGGTAATCAAACCTAGAAGCAACCAACTGTGCTTACTAGCAAACTTGATCTTCTATAATTAGAAGTAACAGAAGAATCTACTATAATTAACTTAAGCATGGTATCCTTCTAAAATCAACTCATCATGGCATACCTACTATAATCAACTCAAACGTGAGTTTCTCACTATAATCAGCCTGCAACAACTCAAGCATGGTATCTTTCTAAAATCAACTCGAGCATGGTAGGTTTTACTGGAATATCACATAGGCATGAATGGGTTCTTCACACAACTCAAGCATGGATTCTTAATATATCACAAGTGTGGGTTCTTTCTTTACAACAATCCAAATCCATAGGATGGGTCCTTTCTACTCACCACTACTAACAGCTAAATTGGGTTCTTTTTCGCATACACAAATAATATAGCCATAGGAATAGGTTCTTTCTCAACCTACAACAAGTGATCAACATAAAGGTGTGATCTTTTAACATCCTATAACTGACAACATCAAAAGATTGTTTCTTTATCATACTACAACTAACATAACATCAAGTTGGGTTCTTTTAGCATCCACAATTTACTCAACCCTCAAAATGAGTTCTTTCTCAACCTACAACAACTCATACCCAAAGATGGGTTCTTTTAGCATCCACAATTTACTCAACCCTCAAAATGGGTTCTTTCTCAACCTTCACAACTCATACCCAAAAGATGGGTTCCTTTCTTCACCTACACAAGTAGTAACCCTAAAGATGGTTCTTTCTACGTATACATAAACAAATAAGGAGAGCAACCAACTAATTTAGAAGTAGAGAATCCCCACACAATTCAAGATTCAATTTATCCAAACTTCTTTAAAGCATCAAATACGTATATAAAATCATACTCACCATATTTTGATATCATCATATAGATATAACTCATCCCCATATACATAACTAGTCCATTATATAGGTTTTATATACTCAGAATAGTTAATTTCACCAAATATTACAAAACCTATTTTCGGGCCCATAAAAATCCGTATTTTCCCTCAAATCAATCTTTAACATAACTTCTACGAAAAATATATCAAAAGCCATAAAATTCGGCCACAACATAAAATATAAGTAGATACATCATACTCACATATATCTTTAAACCACAAAATATATAAATAAATTAACTCACCACATTTCGGGAAGATTCGAAGCGTCACCATGCCACCCCGCATCCGAAGTCGTGAATATATCCTATCATCAATTTCAAGCAATTAAAACTCAAATCATCCAAACCAACTACAAAGCTAATAACACTATTCCAAATGTCACACAAGCATTTGTTGAACGCTTGGGATATACACGTGCGATGCACGTGATAATCTAATGCTTACGGTATTTTCATTCCCAATTAATTACTAAAACCACCCCCAAATAATCTAATAGTCCAACTACAATTTCTATTACTATACGAGAATTAATCCATACCCATATAGTTCTCTTTTTCAAACCCCAAACCCTATTTTACTAACAACTCACAATCTCTCTAATAACCTACTAATTTTTCACATCTACAATTTCAATATCTCTAAATCTCCCTACCAAAATAACCCTACTCAATAAAAATTAACCTAACTAAATTTTATACAATAAAATAGTTAGGGTTTTACCTTCGCGAAGTCCAATCGAAAATCCGACGCTACTACCATGTAGAGAATCTCTCCATTAGTCTACTCCTCACTTTAATTTGAATTTGACGAAGAATCGGAGGGGATTGAGGTGGGGTAACCGATCGGCGATGGGTTCGTGGGGTACTTTTTCCGATCGGGAAGAAGAAAAACGAAGGAGGAGGAAGAAGGGAGGTGGTGGGGGTTCTTTGCGCTGGGGGTGAATGAAGAAGAAGGAACGGGAGAGGAGGCCCTGGGTTCCCTGGGTCGGCGTCGAACAAGAAGGGAGAAGAAGAAGGAAGAAGGGAACGGGAGTGAGGGGGGGTTTCCCTTTGGCTGGAAGTGAGCGGAGCGGGAGAAGGGAGGAGGAGAGGCCGGGGGGGGTCCTTTTGGGTTCGGGATGGGGAACGAACGTGAAGGAGAAGAGGAAGGAAGGAAGGAGGGTTGGGCTCTCTTTTGGTTGGGAAGTGAACGGGGAGAGGAAGAAGTAGGGGAAGGAGATGGAGTGGGGGACCGGGGGAGGTGGGTTCTGGGTTGAGGTGGAACCAGACGGGGAGAAGAAAAAGAAGGAAGAAGAAGGAGAAGGAAGAGAATGTGGGGGGTCTTTTTGTAAAAAAATGTGATTAAATAATAATAGATAGATAAAAATCTAAGGGAATGTTTCGTATAAGCCCCCTAGCCTTAATACATTCCCAATAAAATCCAACTCTCTACTTTAATGTTATAAACAATACAAAAAAATACATTAAAACTATTTCGTAATAATCTGTATAAAAATAATTTAATAAAGTAGACCGTAACTGATATTTCTCATTTAACAATAATTGTTATCAGAAAATACACCATTGCGTGCAATTTTCAATTGCGCACAGATATCGATGCAAAATAGCCATATGCTATTTTTCGGGTTGTTACAGGTAGCTCAGAGACTGGTGAGGACTGGGGATGTGATGGCAGTAGCTCAGAGCTTGAGGAGGACTTTAGGGTCGATGGCGAGGGCTTTGAACCGGCTCAAGAGTGGGGACCCTCTGGATATTATTGTTGTTGTTTGGCGGGCCTTTAAGGGCCCGCAAGACTGCTGCCTGAAAGTCTTGGAATTCTGCTGTGGTGATGGGTCCATTCTGGTCCCTTTGGGCCTGTTGACCAGTGGGAGAACGGTTTCCCCTTCGACTGTACTTAGGGGACTCCCTCCACCTCCTAGGAGAAGGGGACCTCCTGCGGTCGCGGCGGCACGGAGATCGAGCCTTTGGACGTTCTGAGTGGGAGCCTCCCTCTCGGGCCCGCCTCTCATCCAAATGGTGGCGAAGGTCTTCCTCCTTCTGCCGGTTGATTATGATGTTGCGGAGATCTTCTGATGACCGAGGGTTATGGGATGGCATGGATTTGGTGGAAGGGTTATGTACCGAGATATGATCGCGGTGAAGAGGTTGTTTCTCGGGATTAGGACGAGAGGTCCCTTACACCAGCATTCTGGGGCCCGAGTTGAGCCTGCTGGGGTTGAGGATTTTGAAGAGGAGGTTGCCCCTGTTGTAGCGGCTGAACAGGTTGAGGAGGGAGCTGTCCCTATTGCTGGATGGGTTGGACGGGTTAAAGGGGAGCCTCCGGTTGCGGTTGGGGAGGAATGGGAGTGGGTCTACGGTTGGAAGCCGTAGATCCTACTTTCCTTGGTGGTATGGCTAGAGGCGGTCTTGACCGGTGGAAGAGGTTGGACTGCTATTCGAGTGTTCCCACAGACGGCGCTAATCTGTTGCCGCTAAAATCGGTGTGGGGGCAAGCAGATATATTTGTGGATTCGAGTGAAGGTGAATAGTCAAACCTAAATGACTTCACCGGAGTCTGACCGAGATCCTTTCGCCGTTAACCTGCAAAAAGTGTGAGACACCGGGGTTGATTCCGGCGACGCATCCTCCGACGCTCTTATCAGTAATCAGAATGATTAAGAAAGAGCTTTAACTGTAAAAAGATTGATTACCTTCTTATGGTGGGGGGAGAGGGGTATTTATAGCCACCTTAGGATTCAGTTTCGGGATAAGATCAAATCCCTACTTCCCGATGTAGATGGATAGAAGTGGTTCAAACCACTGTTCGAGGATAATCATGAATCTGAATCCTCCCCTATCTAGTCTGAGTGGGTTTCTTATGGGTTGGAACCCGTACCCAGTAAGAAAGGTTCGTTTATAGATTATTGGGCTTTGACAAAAGGCCCAGTTTCCATTTTAGACCCGTTTACAGGTGAAATTATCATTTTACCCCTAAACTTTAAGATTCGTACCCGATTCGAACGGTCTCGATTTAACCCTATTTTTAGCCATATCAGTGATCACTATAAGTGAGGATATGAAGATCAAGGATAATGTGATAGATGTTATAGTGCTCATCGAGGTTCAAAACTTATCAGAGATTCCACTCACTTTGGAAGTGGATTACATAACTTCATGGCAGGGAGGAAGCCATAAATATGATGTGTCAGTGTTACTGGTCGGTCAGCCTATCCTAGTGGAGGATGTTGCATTTGGAATGGTTAAGCTCTTTACTAAGCAGCCAGAAACAAATGTTCCTCGCCCAAAGGGGACTGGAACTAGCTTCTGGAGGAAGAAGGAGATAGTTGAAATGCAGGCAATGGAAGAGCCGTTGTCAGAATCAGAGAAATCTTCATTCTTCTGCAAGGAGGACACACAAAACTAGGCCACTCCGACCAACTTAAAGGATGAACTCCGGTCAATATAGAAAGGAAAGGCGGTTGTGAAGGAAGTTAGGGTTGCTGATTCTCAAGCAGATTCTTCTGTAACCCAAATCGAAAAGTTGAGAAAACCAAGAAAGAAAATAAGAAAACAACTAATTCTGGTAACTTAAAGCACTTTTCCAGCAACTCTCAAAATAGTTTTGGGAAGGAGATTGAAACAGAGGATTTGGTGGAAATCAACTAGGAAGGAAAAACGATTTCAAATTCCCAAATCTATGAAAAGCAAGATGGCAGGTCTAGATGGCCCATTAAATCTTATTTAATGTCCAGGTTGATCTCATCCTCACCTGAATCTGAGGATCAAATCACTACAAACCGCAATGCCTATCCTGGCATATTTTTCCCACGCCGCGATAGAGGAATCTTATTTTTAGCTGACTCTATAACTCCGTGTTTTACTCGCACTTATAAAAAATGCTGATATAGGTGGAGTATATCCAAACCTGTTTATTAAGAAATGCGAGGATATGACAAAAAAATGCTAACCCCCGCCAACAATTTCATTTCCCCCGCTCTCTCTCTTTTTCTCCCCACCCCCCCCCCCCCCCCTAAAACTTCTCTCTCCCTTTCTCACCAAACCAGATCTTCAAATCCCGTGTCCCCCCTCCTATAGCCGCCATCGTCACCCTCCTCCCACCGCTTCCGTGACCATCCTCTAGCCGCCATCTTTGCCCTCCTCCCACCACCGTGCCCCCCTCCTCCCGCCACCGTGCCCTAGCCACATCTCAAACCCTACCTCCGATCTAGGTATGTTTCTCTCTCCCCCTCCCTCTCTCTCCCTCCCTTCAAACTTGTGTTTCTCTCTCTACTTTTCTGAGTTAGATAGTGGACGATCTTCTCTTTTCTTTTCAAACTTTGAATTCGACATTCATCTCCAACCTTTACATCCCCTTATCTGAGTTAGATAATGGAGGATCTTCCCTCGAATGCAGCTGTGGAATCTAATCTAAATTAAAGCTTGATTAGGATTATCAAGTGTTAGAGCAGATTGGGAAAGGAGCATTCGGTGTTTGAAAATAGCTTTTGTTTACTCTTCTTATTTTGGAGTACTGTACTCTTTATCGATACTATAACCAGCAAATTGTTGAACTCTCAACTCTCATGTTGACTCAGTTGAATTCCATGTTTACACCATCCGATGTCATACATTTGGTTCTTTGTCAAAAAGCTTTCGTATGTATAAGAAGTGCACGCGCCATCCTGTTTTGTTTTTTCTTATTATGATTCTTTCATTGTTTCAGTCTACTATATTCTGAAGAGCATCATCAAGGCTAAATATGGGCAAGATGCGTGCAATGTTGGAGATGAAGGTGGTTTTGCTCCCAATGCTCAGGATAACAGGGAAGGGATTGGTCTTGCTCATAGATGCAATTAAGAAGGCTGGTTACACTGGAAAGGTGAAGGAACTGCACTATGCACTTCCAAACCACTGTAAATGATTCTTGTTTTGGTTACATTATCTTCAGTATTCCTGTTAACTTGTGAAGGATCTGCTGTGAGCAGATCAAAATAGGAATGGATGTTGCAGCTTCAGGGTTTCTAACAAAGAACGGAAGCTATGATCTAAATTTCAAGAAGCAGCCAAATGATGGAGCTCATGTTCACTCAGCTAAAAACCTTGGGGAACTATATAAGGAATTTGTCAGAGACTTCTCTATTGTGTCCATCGAGGATCCTTTTGATCAAGATGACTGGAGTTCTTGGGCCTCGTTGCAATCCTCAGTTGATATCCAAATAGTAGAAGATGATTTGTTGGTTACTAATCCAAAAAGAATTTCCGAGGCAATACAAACGAAGGCTTGCAATGGTTTGCTTCTAAAATTAAGAATTAATGCTCTGTTATGTTATCATATTGTTGTATTTCGTGCACAAAAAGTTCATGTTTAATCTAAGTAGTTTTTTTAATACTTGAATTCAATTGATTCTTTTATTTTGTTATGTGGCTACACTGTAATGCTAACTAGTTGGCTAATCTGTTCTGTAGCATGTTGCAAACCATAAGATTGAAACGTTTGTTCCTTATACTTTCTATCTGTTGTCAGACACTCACAAATTGTTTGCCCTTTATTTATAAAATTTTCTATTTTTGCTTAGATCAATTAGTGTTAGAGGACTACAGGCATGTAGTTTTTATTTAGAACGGTGGAACGTCCAAGTCCGAAAATCATACAGGAACAACAGCAACAGTAAATCATGTGTCGGTTTTTCCTAATCATACTCATCTTTCATACAAAACTAGCAGCTAGTCCTAATTTTACAACTTATCCCTGAGGATGGTCCTGATTTCATGAGTCATCTAATGTAAGCAAATTGTGCAGATACCTGACCATTATAAAAACAATACTCGAGTATCTCATACTTGGATACATTTCTTATAGAAACAACTCCAGTTACGGTAAACAATTTTGGTGTTAAACATTCTATAATCATGAAAACCAAAACTAGACAATTCCTGATCTCCATGATAAGTAGTATATACACTCCTTACTTTATATTCCATTTGACCATGAATGTTTGCACTGATAATTTTGATTATGTTTTTGAAATTATAACATGATTTGGTTCTTACATATGATAGTTTAGCTGTATTGACATAGATCTAATTCCCTGTCATTCAACTTTTCCAGGTAAATCAAATTAGCACAGTTACTGAATCCATTCAAGCGGCGCTTGACACAAAAGCTGCAGGCTAGGGGGTGACGGTCAGCCACCGAAGTGGTGAGACTGAAGATAATTTCATTGCAGATTTATCTGTTAGCCTAGCAAGTGGACAGGCAAGATTTCTTATACTGCAGATTATTACTGACATCTAATCTAATTGTTGGCTTTATAGTTTCCTTAGTTTAACTGTTGTTCTAAACGCCGTACAGATCAAGACTGGAGCCGCTTGTAGGAGTGAACGGTTAGCCAAGTATAATCAGGTAAGAGGGAGTCTCTTTTGTTGTCTTTTTTTCTTTTCAACCCATACATTATTACCTTCTCCTAGCCTTTTAATAATGACACTGCAATTCCATTTTGTTGGTCCACCAAAGCATCATACTAGTATCAGAACCAAATTTGCTAATTAAGAAGTGTTCAAACCAAAAACACAACCTGATTTCTAAGAATGTTCCTCTTGGGACATAACTCATAAGCAAGGGCAGATCTAGGCCCAAGCAGCACAAGCAACTGCTTTGGGCCCCCAACTTTATAGTGCCCCATATTTTTTAAGTATTTACAATGTTTAAAAAAATGTAATTAATTTTAGATACGATTATATTGTATTATCTAAAATTTGAAACAATAATTGGCCTATTAACTCATCATTAACTTATCTGGTTAGAGTGTTGTGTTAATAACATGAAGGTCGCAGGTTCGAAACCTCATGGGCTAATTAATTTTTTAATCATTTTTTTACTTTTTAGACTAATTATTTCCAGTATAACTCAAGTTAATGGCTTTTGAATGTCCAGTGATGTAACTCAACTCTCAAAGGCCTTCCTGGAGGTTGATATGGTGTTTGAAAATGGACAAAAGTTTTCACTATCTCCTGAGAACTACTTGTTCCGGGTAAGATAACATAATATAATTGAGATTATGCATCCACTTCAGTAGTACGATATTTGATCGTTATTATATTGCCTATAGAATTTTTAGTTGTTGTCCTCTTATTACCTTGTGGTACCATCTTTTACTTTTTAATTTTTTACCAATGAAGCACTCGAAGGTCCATGATGCTTATTGTTTCGGAGTCTTTCAGAATGGGAAAGATCCAACAACTCTCTTAGGAGGTACTACATGTTTTGGTTTGTTTTTTTGCTTGCTGTGTCTGTTTTTGTGTGTTGTCAAGTTTTCCCCATGACAAATTTTTACTTTCGGTTCAGTACTCCCAGTATGATTATAAATCTGTTCTTTTACCAAGCAATTCACACAATATGTTCACCTCTTAGGTATTGTTGACCACACTACTCTCGTAACGTATGATCGTAAGAAAGAAGTGATTGGATTTTGGAAAACCAACTGTTCTGAATTGTGGGATAGACTACAGATTCATGGAGCTCCTTCACCAGCTCCCTCGGCTTCTTATAACATGGACAGCATGATTGGACTACCCCCAGCACTGTCTCCTACCGGTCTGCAAAATCAATTTCCGCTAGGTATAGTAACATGCATTTCTTTACACAACTTATATATTTTTGCCATTTAAAGCATTCAAGGAGTTTAGATTTTAGTTTGTTGTTTCTTTTGCCTACTTATATGATTTTTAGTTAGCCTACCTGCAATTGCTTACAATGCATGTGGATATATCCATATTTAAACAAAAAATCCAGTGTTTTGAAGGACTTATCTTCCATGCGTCAAGTGATTCTAAAATATATTTTTTTACACATGATTCGTTCACATAGCATCTGATTGTCACCTCCCTCTTATATTCTTTTGAGTGTATTTCATTCAAGATAATGTGGTACATTTGTCAAAAACATTCTATCACATAGCATGTACTTCTCCCTGTTGGTAAGGACCAACATATATATTTTGCATATGATCCATCATGTATTTTCAACAAGATGTCAAAGATCAGCGTAATGCTATATTTTAGTAAGTTGGATCAGTCGAAGTGTTACTTCAAATGCTTGTCTCTTTGCCTGTAAATTTTTTTTTCAATAAACACAACATCTGCTCTTTCTTTATCTCCTATAAAGTTCTTGAGATGAAATAATGCGGTACTTGCTTTGTTATAATTTTTTTGAGGAGTATACTTGGTTTGTTATTTTTCTAGTTTGAAGTAACTTGAACCCACTGTAGCTGGCTGCTATGTGCATTATACATACTCATTGGTCCTTTTCAGAAAAAAAAAAAAAAAAAAGCTTAGTGTTTTCCTCTACCTTTTCATGTTAGAAAAGATATGTAACAGAGTTTAAGCAATAGGAGCAGCAAAAAAAACCCTAAATCTAGATAGGGAAAAGATTTCACAAACACTCAGAGATTGAATATGAGCATAAGAAAAATTGAAAGCGATTAAAACTTATGCAAAAGCAGTTTATCAAGGAACACAACAACTCAGGATGTAATAGTATCATAATGAGTAAGAGTATTAGAATGAGTAGTATTCATAAATGAGTAATGGGTTGAATAGTATCAGGAAACATGAAAAGTCTACTATATTTGATGAACCAAAGATTATCAAATCTCAGGATGTAATAGTATCAGAATGAGGAGTACCATAAGCTTGTAATCTCATTTCAGCTTGGTCCAAAGAATGAGCTAATGACCGTAAGGCACTACCATCCAGTGTTCATGCAAACTGGAGTATGACTATGTTTAGAATTAGGTGCACTTCAGTAAGAGATAAGTATAAAGTTCCACAAAAATTCAATATACACATTCAAATGGCAATGCAGAAAGAGTGATGGACATTTAATATAAACATCGAGGCATATATAATAAGGAACTAGCATATGATAAATTGAACTGAATATAGACCCAAATTCATATTATAATTTCCACATGACTATCAACTTAATCAGCACAGCAGAAAAGTAATAATTAGAGAACAAATCCTTGACTTTTTTCATTTTGGTGGGTCCTTCACAAATGTACTAATAAGATTTCCATATAGAAGGTTGACATAACTCAATCAAATAGTATGACTTTATCATTGAGAATGCAGCTTTTTCTTTTTGGTGGTTAAAACAGATAGACCTCTAAGGAGCTCCTGCCAATATTATATAAAACCAAATAAGTCTTAGTACATAAGGTTTGCAGCATATCATAAGTATAGTCATCCAGAAGCAATTCAAATACATATGAAACTAAGAAAGACTAAGAACAACAAAGCTAAGAGCAGTTGAGGAATCTTGAAGTATTTATTTCTTCGTATGTAGTAGACAGCGGCACCATATCAGCATAAAAATTAGCCTCAAGATTGCAGATTGCAGATTGCAGATGAGTGTGTTGCGTTCTGCTGTCTGGTGAATTTGAATTCATCCTTTCTTATGTTGTTATGTTCATTTTCCTTCCTGTAGGTTGTGGAGATTACAAAGGGAAGCAAAGTTAAGTACGAACTTGACAAGAAAACAGGACTAATTAAGGTATTGATCATTTTATTCTGGTCCTGTTTATTCTTACTGATCATTTGCTTTATAAGGATATGAAATAATTCACGTAATTACTTTTGAAAATTCATTAATAAATTATATTAAGTCTTATTTTTTATACTGTATGCAGGTTGATCGAGTTTTATATTCATCTGCCGTATACCTTCATAATTATGGTTTCATTCCTTGTACACTCTGTCAGGACAATGACCCTATTGATGTTTTTTGAGATTGGAAGCAAACACCGGGTCACAAAAGGAGACTCTCCTGCTGTAGTTTGTCGGATTTGGAATTTTTTTAAAATGTTTTGTAGGAATAATATCCATATTTTATAATAACTAAGTGTTGTACAACATATATATTTGACAGTCATTGTATGACAGTTTATGTGTTATATATTTTGTTTTCTATTGAGTTGTTTTTTGTACGATGTGTCTTTTGGTTGTTGAAATTTATGTTATTATTGATTTTAAGATTTAAGCATTTAAATTTTATATGATTACATGTATTTGTAAAATGAGATTAATTACTGGTTTTTCCAATTCAAAATTTTATAATAAAATGCAAAAAAAAAAAAAAAAGACCTATTGCGGCGCTTCGTGGTAAACGCCTGCAATAGGTACTACTCTTATAAAATGTAGTACCCTCAATTGCAGGCGTGATATGGCTAAAAATGGAATTAAAACGAGACCGTTCGAATTGGACACAAATCTTACAGCTCAGGGGTAAAACGGTAATTTCACCTGCAAACGGGTCTGAAATGGGAACTGGGTCTTTTTTCAAAGCTCAATAACTTATAAACGGATCTGTCATATTGGGTACGGGTCCCAATCCGTTACAAACCAGTTCAGAAGGATAAAGAAGAATTCGGATTCATAATTATCCTTAAGAAGTGATCTTAACCGCTTCTATCCATTCATACTGGGAAGTAGAGATATGTTCTTATCTCGAAACGGATCCCTAAGGCGACTATAAATATCCCTCTCCCCCCACTGTTACCAGGTAATCAATATTTTTCAAATAAAAGCTCTTTCTTAATCATTCAGATTACTGACAAGAGCGTCGGAGGGTGCGTCGCCAGGATCCATCCCGGTGTCTCGCACTTTTTGCAGGTCAACGGCAGGGGCAAGAGACCAAGTCAACACATCGGTGAAGGTCAACAGGTCAACAGATTTGCTTTATTATTTTCTCCAAGAATCCATAAATTCATTTGTTTGCTCTTACACCAAAATCAGCAGCAACAGATTGGTGCCGTCTGTGGGAACAAAAAAGCAACCCGACCTAACTTCATCAGCGAGACTAGTTTCAAGACATGCATCCAAAATAGAAGGGGAAGGCAGCGGTCTCCAGTCGAAGAACCACTTCTCTTCTTCCTCCCCCTCTTCCAGCTCAAGGTGCTCCCCCTCAACAGGCCCCTCCAGGGTCTCGGGGGGCTGCCCAGGGGGGCTCCCGTCGGAGTCGTCCAAAGCAACATCCTCCTCATGACCATGTCGCGGGTCCCAATCCTTCAGTTGAATTTATGGCTTCTCAAAGCCCTCCCAAGCAGTATCTTCATCAAGTGATTGTCGACCGCCAAAAGGGGGTCGACCTCCGAAATCGCCTGAATGGATGGCGAGCTCTTGCGGGAGTCCATCAACCTGAGCACCCAGGGGCCTCAAGAGTCCGGACCTCCCGCCGACCGAGGACTAGAAGATCCCCTCCCCCGAGGAGGCGAAGAGAGTCCCCTCAGCGTCATCGGTGGAGAACTCATTCTCCAGTAAGCCGAGCCACACATAGAGACCGCCAAGCTGGAGAGGCACCAGTCACAAGGGCGGAGCTTCAAGACTTCCAAGCGACAGTCTTACGGGCCCTCAATATCGCCCCCAAAAATGACCAGAGGCCACCTACTCATGAGCCAGCTAGGAGCCACCGTCTTCACAATCCCTGTCCTCCTCCATCTCCAAGCTACCATTACCGCAGTCCCAGTCCACCCTCGTACGAAGATGAGTCCCGGGGCTTGGCAAGATATGATCAAAGAGAAGACTCAGTCTACTGTCGTCTCCACGAGATGGAAAGGCGCCTCGGCCGAATTCACAGGGAAGAAGAGCAACGGGCGATAAACCTCCGCCTGAGCAGACCTCCATTCTCCCGTACCATCATGGAAGCCCCCATCCCAGAGAACTTCAAGCCGCCTAACTTCGAGTCATATACCAGGGAATCGGACCCCGCGGATCACATAAAGAGTTTCAAAACTCTCATGATGATCCACCATGCTTTAGACGCCCTCCTCAGACATTCCCTGCCACGCTGAAGGGGCCTGCAAGAGAATGGTACTCTCGACTCGCCCCGGCCTCCATCTTCTCATTTGATCAGTTCGAAGGGTTTTTCCTTACTCATTTCGTGAGTAGCTGCCGGGCCGAGAAAACAAGTGTATCTCTGGTGACCCTCAACCAAGAAAAGGGTGAACGCCTAAGGGATTACGTTCGATGCTTCACCTCTGAAGCCCGGTCCATTCCCTCCCTCAACCAATCAGTAGCCTCTACCGTATTCGAGCGCAACGTCACTAACGCTCGCCTCAAGGCTTTCCTTGCCAAGAAGCCTCCTCGGGACATCTCAGAACTCTTACTTAGGGTGGATAAGTACATACGAGTGGAAGAGGCTCTCAACCCCCCTACTCTTGAAGAATCATCTTTCGGGAACAAACGGAATAATACGAGCAAAGAAGGGTCCCAAAAATCCCAGAAGGACGGCAATGGCCAGCGCCGTCCGACTCCTCGTTTTGAGAAGTTCACCCCCCTCATGGCTAATATATCAGAAGTTCTTATGGAAGTGGACAAGGAAGGGCTACTCCGCGCTCCCCCTAGAATGAATACCCCTGACAAGAAGAGGAATAAGGATAAGTGGTGCCGCTTTCACAGGGACCACGGCCACGACACAGATGAATGTCGGGCTCTCAAGGAAGAGATCGAAGAACTCATACAGCGGGGACACCTGACCAAGTTCGTCCAAAAAGATGGGGCTGAGCTTTCCCCGTGAGGAGCCTTCAAACGAACAAAAAGGCCTGCCGAACTTTAAGACTCAGAACCTAGGGCCGTCTTCCACCTCATCCAAGGAGGTCCAATGGAGGGAGAACCCAGCTCCTCCCAAGAGGTCTTCACCTTATCGTAGAAGTAGGATCTTGATTTTCAATAATGCCGATGCTTGTAACCCGACCAATAGCATGTAATAATGGCTCGCCCTATTGAAGCGGCCACTTAGTTTATCACAATAAAATTTTACATTTTTTTATTGAAAATTATTGCTCTTGCTTCATCTCTATCTCTTCGAGTCACATCTACGACTCGTTAAATGGTGAGTTCAGAGTCCAGCTTCTACGACATTGCTACTCCCACAACTTACAAAGCTCTAACAACGAGTTCGGAGTCCAACACTTGGCTCGATTCTGCTTCAAATTACTCGCTCATAAGCGGGTAAGAAGTGGTTTGCCATTCGGAATTGCTCCTACACCTCATTAACCCCTACTAACAACGAGTTCGGAGTCCAACACTTGGCTCGATTCCGCTTCAAATTACTTGCTTATAAGCGGGTAAGAAGGGTTCGCCATTCGGAACTGCTCCCACAACCGTTGAATCTCTCTTAAACGACGAGTTCGGCGTCCAACACTTGGCTTGATTCCGCTTCAAATTACTCGCTCATAAGTAGGTAAGAAGTGGTTTGCCATTTGGAACTACTCCCATAACCGTTGAACAACAAGTTCGGAGCTCGCAACTCTCTCCTAGAGTTTCTCCTCAAACTTGTCTCACAAATGGTTCTCTCCTTGAGCCATGCTCTTCGCTCCGCTCACCTCCAAGGCAGACCTCTTCTCAACGAGCTCGGAGCTTACAACTCTCTCCTAGAGTTGCTCCTCAAACTCGTCTCCCAAATGGCTCTCTCCTACAGCCAAGCTCTTCGCTCCGCTCACCTCCAAAGCGGACCACTTCTAAGCGAGTTCGGAGCTCACAACTCTCTCCCAGAGTTGCTCCTCAAACTCGTCTCCCAAATGGCTCTCTCCTAGAGCCAAGCTCTTCGCCCCGCTCACCTCCAAGGCGGACCTCTTCTCAACGAATTCGGAGCTCACAACCCTCTCCTAGAGTTGCTCCTCAAACTGGTCTCCCAAATGGCTCTCTCCTAGAGCCAAGCTCTTCGCTCCGCTCACCTCCAAGGCGGACCTCTTCTCAACGAGTTCGGAGCTCACAACTCTCTCCTAGAGTTGCTCCTCAAACTCGTCTCCCAAATGGCTCTCTCCTACAGCCAAGCTCTTCGCTCCGCTCACCTCCAAGGCGGACCTCTTCTCAACGAGTTCGAAGCTCACAACTCTCTCCTAGAGTTGGTCCTCAAACTCGTCTCCCAAATAGCTCTTTCCTAGAGCCAAGCTCTTCGCTCCGCTCACCTCCAATGTGGACCTTTTCTAAGCGAGTTCGGAGCTCAGAACTCTTCCCTAGAGTTGCTCCCCAAACTCGTCTCCCAAATGGCTCTCTCCTAGAGCCAAGCTCTTCGCTCCGCTCCCCTCCAAAGCGGACCTCTTCTCAACTAGTTCAGAGCACACAACTCTCTCCTAGAGTTGCTCCTCGAACTCATCTCCCAAATGGCTCTCTCTTAGAGCCATGCTCCTCACTCCGCTCACCTCCAAAGCGGACATCTTCTCAACTAGTTCGGAGCACACAACTCTCTCCTAGAGTTGCTCCTCGAACTCACCTCCCGAATGGATCTCTCCTAGAGCCAAGCTCTTCGCTCCGCTCACCTCCAAAGCGGACCTCTTCTCAACTAGTTCGGAGCACACAACTCTCTCCTAGAGTTGCTCCTCGAACTTGTCTTCCAAACGGCTCTCTCCTAGAGGCAAGCTCTTCGCTCTGCTCGCCTCTAAAGCGGACCTCTTCTCAACGGGTTCGAAGCACAACTCTCTCCTAGAATTGCTCCTCAAACTTGTCTACCAAATGACTCTCTCCTAGAGCCAAGCTCTTCGCTCCACTTGCCCCCCGAGCAGCCCTCTTCTAAGCGAGTTCGGAGCTCAAAACTCTCCCCTAGAGTTGCTCCTCAAACTCGTCTCACGAATTGCTCTCTCTTAGAGCCTTGTGATGTTCTTCACTCCGTTTGCGTCACCAGTGCCCTTCCTCTCAATGGGCTCCGAGCTAGAACTCTCCCCAAGAGTTGCTCCTTGCACTCATCCCCAAAAATAGATCTTCCCATGGCTCTTACGAGGATCTTCCTAGCCCATCTTCTTCGTTCCTAGTAGTGGAGCTCCTCTTCAAAGCTTCTGAAGACCAAACACTCCTCAACTTCATCAGGACAAAGATGTTGCGGGACTATTTTGACCATGAAGAAGGGTGATTCTTCAACCCATTTCTGAAGAGAACTTGTAGACCTCCGAGTTAGCTTCGAAAAGAGGGGTCGCACGCCCCGATCGGACCTCCGTAGCACCAGGAAAGTGGATCGCAACACAGTTACGCCGAGCTATTGAGCTACAATGCCGAGCTACCGGGGCACCGACCTCCGTATTGGGGAAAAAACACCCCCGAGCTCCTTGGACCATCAGATCGTCCAGATATTCGCGCCATGGCTGATGGATGGCTCATATTTCGCCACGTCCACAAAACGAAAAAATCACATTTTCTCGTGATCTAAGCCCACAAAACGGCAAAATCACGTTTTCTCGTGATCCGCGCCTTCGTGCCTCGTGATTCGCACCAAGATCCTGATTAACCGTCCAGATGGAGCCACATAGCTCGGATCTGAAATTCGAGCTACCGAGCTACCGAACTGCAAAGTGGAAAAAAACGTACCTCAAAATCCGTGCTCGGATTTGCCGAACAAGCAAGCAGCCCAAAAGCAAAAAAGAAAAAAGAAAAAGAGGTGGAGGGGTTAACGGGTCAAGGGCCCAAACCCGTTGGGGCCCCAAACCCAAACCGGCTCCTTCTCCTACCTCTTCTTCTCTTCCAACTTTCTCGCCAAAACCAATCAGAACAGAAAAAAACCCAAGCTCATCATCTTCAACCTCCGTCTCCCTCTTCCTCAACACTACTCGTTAAACCCACTCCACTCGTCGAGCACATCACCGAGCTTCAAGCTCCTCTCCTCCTCCGCAATGTCGGAGCTCTTCCATCGCGGTGCCGAGCTCCAACCTCCATGAATGCCTCATCGAGCTCGACCACCTCTGAGTTTGAGAAACCTATCGTCGAAGCTCTCCCGAGCCGAACTCCTTTCACCTCGACGAGCTCCGAGCTCCAATGCCGACCTCCACCACTTCGACTATCTCCGAGCTCCTCTCTACTAAGTCGCCGAGCTCCAGCTCTCTTCCTCATCGAGCTCCGAGCTCGAACCGCCTCCGAACCCATCGCTGTGCTCCGCCACCTTCACCCACAACGAAGCTCCCCTCAATCATCAACCTCGCCCTGCGCCATCACTGCCATTGACGAGCTCCAAGCTCCAACTCACGACTAAGCTCTGCCGAGTCTCGCCGTCATCGAGCTCCAATGCCTCCACCCTCATAAGCATCAATCAAGCTCCCCTCGACGAGGCTCGGAGAAATCGGAGCTGGTGACGGTGGTTGAAGTAGAGCAGAGAAGGAGACGAAACGAAGAGAAGAAGCAGGGGCGAAAAAAAAAAGTGTCACGTGGCGGTCAACGCCTCCATTGACCACGCCACATGGCGTCTTCTAAGGAGTCGGCGCCGGTTTCCGAGCTACCGACCCACCGAGCTCGAAATTAGAGAAAAAACATTGCCGAGCTACCGACCCACCGAGCTCGAAATTGGAGAAAAAACACTGCCGAGCCACACGATCCGTCCGATCATCTCAAAATTCGTGCCACGACACGATCAACGCTCAGAAATGCGCCACGTATCCAGAAAATAATCTGCTTTGCGATGCGCGCCATCTGATCATGATCAATGTCTAGAAATGTGCCACGTGTCCAGGTAATATTTAATTTATTTTTTTATTTATTTATTTGAATTAATTATTTAAAAAATTCGAAAATTTTAATTTAAAAAATCTTAAAATAATTATTAAATCGGAAAATTATTTTTAAATTCTGAAAATAATAATTATTAAATTAGAATAATTAATTAAAATTTTCGATAATTAATTATTTAATTCGGAAAATGAATAAAAAATTCAAAAAAATGAGGAAAAATTCAGAAAAATCTGAAAAAATCACAAAAATCCAGAAAATTCCGAGGATATTTTTGGGCATTTTACAAACCCAAAATTACACTGTTACACCTCGAACAAGATCCAACTCCCTTAAGAACACCGATAAAATCCCGTACGCCATTAGAATAACAAAACTACTCCTTAAAGACTGTAAAACTCAGTCTCTAAGAGTGGGGGGCTCGTGATATGGCTAAAAATGGGATTAAATTGGGACCGTTCGAATCGGACACGAATCTTAAAGCTCAGGGGTAAAACGGTAATTTCACCTACAAACGGGTCTGAAATGGGAACTGGGTCTTTTTTCAAAGCCCAATAACTCATAAACGGATCTGTCTTACTGGGTACGGGTCCCAATTCGTTACAAACCAGTTCAGAAGGATAAAGAAGAATTCGGATTCATAATTATCCTTAAGAAGTGATCTTAACCGCTTCTATCCATTCACACCGGGAAGTAGAGATATGTTCTTATCTCGAAACGGATCCCTAAGGTGACTATAAATACCCCTCTCCCCCCACTATTACAAGGTAATCAGTATTTTTCCAATAAAAGCTCTTTCTTAATCATTCAAATTACTGACAAGAGCGTCGAAGGGTGCATCGCCGGGATCCATCCCGGTGTCTCGCACTTTTTGCAGGTCAACGGCAGCGGCAAGAGACCAAGTCAACACATCGGTGAAGGTCAACAGATTTGCTTTATTGTTTTCTCCAAGAATCCACAAATTCATCTGTTTGCTCCCACACCAAAATCAGCAGCAACACGGCGCTTGCCAAGCGCCGCTGTAGGGTACTAATTTAAAGCGGCATAAGCTATCCCGGCGCTTGCCAAATGCCGCTATAGCTAAACGTTTTTTAAAATATTGAAACAAAAACGTACCTACAACGGCGGTTTGGCAATGCCATTATAGGTGGACCCCTTATAGCGGCGGCTTGGGTAAACGCCGCGATAGCTCATAGAGCTATCTCGACGCACGCTGCAACGGCACTTTCGGCGACGATTTTAGAAGCGCCGTTATGGACTATAATGGCGCCAAAAAACGCCGCTATAGCCTGTGCGTTTTGTAGTGAATCCCACCAGGCTTTGAAGCTGCAGCAAAGGGTTGATCCAAGTTGAGTTAGAAGGAAATTGTTAAGATGCCAATGCAATTTAATGGCTCGTCCTCTATGAGAATTCTTATGAACAACTTATCCAAAATGTCCTCTTCCAAAGCCAGGAGCAGAGAGATCTATCTCCCGCTCAGGCACAATAATTCACAATGAAGAACTTCATGGTGTTGCGAAGTCTATGGGAGTGGTGACTAGAGGACCCCATGTCATTTAAAAGATTACCAACTCTGAGAAAGATGTAGATGGTATATCTAAATCAACTACACATTAAACATGATGTCCATAATTTCTGTCTTAGGTATGTTCCCTTGTTTAGTTATAGTGCTGCTTTTATTTAACACAAGGAAAGTAGGTAGTTGGAATGTTATAGAACTACGATATCCAGACAAATGCTCTATAATCAAAGATGACATTTGAATGGAAAAATCTAAATGTGGTGTACATTCAGGAGTCTAAGCTCACTAAGACTTCACCTAGGAAACTATCTTCTATAGGAGGCACTACTATCTTTAAATGGGTTATCCTAGATGCAATTGACTCCTTCGGTTGAGCCATGATTCGGCAATTGACATCTTCTATATATCCATAACCATGCAAGACATGACCTCTAGTGATCAGTGGTCTATTGATCTCCTTTTGAAAGAGATGATAGGGAGCTCTGTTGGTGTGAGATAGTTCAGAGGTCGCCAAACTTAAGTGATAAATGGACTCTATGTGGTGACTATCAGATTCTGAAAGAAACAAGGGTCATATCTCCATGAGGGAAATGCATATCTTTGATGATATTATTGCCACAATCAACCACATTAATCTTTCATTACCAAGCAGAAAGTACCCTTATTCCAACCTCAAAGAAGACCCAACCATGGCAAGACTAGACACATTTCTCATCTCACAAGAACGGAAAGTCCAGTTTCCAAACTCTGTCCAATTATTCCTTCCGAAAGTGGCTTTAGATCATTACCCTCTGGTGTTAGATACTGAAGCCATATTACCCAGGCATTTCTACATCAAATTTGAAAAGACTTGGCTTTAGGAACCTAACTTCATCTCCCTGGTATCAGACTGGTGGAAGAACTTCTATTGCGGAGGGCCCCCTGCCCGCCACCTCAGTAAAAAAACTAATCCTTATGAAGAAAAGGCTCGAGGCTGAAGCTTAAAATCATTAGACAACACCAAAGCCCATAAGTAGTCAATATTTGATAAGATTCCTGAGCTAGATATCTTGAATGGCTCAAGAGCACACATACCCATAAAGAAGGAGCAGATATCCTCTCTGGTGTCAGCATATGAGTGCCATGTCAAAAAATGATACAATTTATTAGAGATAGAGATCCAGAATTGTCTGGTTTAAGGAAGGGGATGCAAACTCCCAAATTTTCCACTGTATTGCAAATGGGAGGAGAAGAAATTTCGTTTACTCATTCATGGAAGATGACCAGCTTGTGACCAATAGTGCTCATATTAGATTTCTTCTGGAACAGTTTTTAGGTGTTAGCTAATAGATTAAGTCTTTATGTGCATCAATTTGCACATGACACCTTGGTCTTTAGTAAGTGCGAATAGCAAGATGTAATTCACTTGAAGCATTTACTCCATATCTTTGCAGAGGTATGAGGTATAGATACCAATTTCACCATGTCCTTTATAGTCTATTCTGGTGCATCAAGGGCCAAGCAAGCTGCATTTTTCACTATTCTTGATTGTCCAGAAGACAAATTGCCAATGAAGTATCTAGGATTGCTACTAACTAGGGGAAGGCTGAGGAAGAGGGAATGACTACCAATTATTATTATTAAGATTGAGAGGAGACTTGTATCTTGTAAGGGAAGGTTGCAGGAAAGGTCAATGTCTCTTGGAAGAATGTTTGCCTCCCCAAAGTCTCCGGGGGATTGGGAGTTCTTAATTTGCAAACCTTCAATCAAGCTCTTATGATGAAATGGTGGTGGAAAGTAGTCTCAGACAGCCATTGCCTTATATCTGAAACATTGAGGTCTCTATATTTCAACACTGGCTTAGCAACCTATCATGCTCCAACCTCTTCCTCGGCCTTCTGGATGGACCTGTTTAGCCTCAAGCATCAATTATTCTCCAATATCTCTTGGGAAATTAGAGATGGCTCGTCCATTCTTTTGTGGCAACATAATTGGATTGGAAGCACCAGCATCATGAACTCCTTCCCATCCCTAGATAAAGTAGCATGGAAGATTCAAGCTCCATTACTCTCACAGGGAATATGGAATGATTTGTTGGATGTATATGTATATTCTCAATATAATAGGATAATATTGTGTATATTATTCTATGGGGCAACACGGGTTTACACGTGTTATGTATTAATTATTGGAACGGGTTGAGTGGGCTAAAAGCCCAGTACCCTAAACCCAGTCTAATCTCTTTATAAGCTGGTCTAGAGGTAGTGCTCTGTGATATTCCAATACTGATAAGCAGGGTATAATATCTTAAGCGGCTAGAGATTAACCCTAACCCTAATTTTCCCAAATCAGTATTAACAATCTTAAGATATTAAACAAATAAAATCTGCCATTGAGAGTGAGAAAGGGTTCGTCGGAATCTCACCCCCGTTATTCGCCGTCGCTCGACGCCGCACACCACCTCTGACGAGATTGGCCACCGCTGTCTCCGACTAGAGTCGCCGCCATCGCCGAGCACGCTTTTGACCATCGACGACGTAAGCATCCTTGATGCTAACACCGACTAGATCTGCTGTCGTTGTCGTCGGTGGTGTCGTCTCAGATCCAGATCGCAATCGCCGTTGCCTGCGAGCGCACTAGCCTTGTCACCGTTTTCAAGCACTCGCAGATCACGCTCGTCGTCGTCGGCAGCAAGGGCTTCCTCCTTGATTTCGTTCCCGAGCACTCGAAGGTCCAGAGGGAAATCGCTATGTGCGAAGTTCCCTGTTGGGATTGTGTCATTGGGATTGTGTTGCTGTTGGTTTTTGGGGGTGATTGCAAGATCCACTATAGTGCAAATCTGGTGGATCTCTCCTTGATCGTTTGCTGTTGGTATTTGGGGATGGAGATCAGATCTGGTTCTCTTGATCCATTGGTAGCTCGCTGTGTGAGGAGCTCTCTCCTTGATCGGTTGCTGTTGCTGTTTGGGGGTATTGATCGGATCAGATCGGGTTCTCTTCTTCCTCTTGACTCAGGGCTGTGTGCTCTTCAGATTTGGTTCCTAAATGAGAGGAATTCAGAAGTGCTTAATTTAAAGGTTGGAAAGTGAAAAGCTCAATAAGAGATTGTGAAAGATAAGTTCCTGACTTTCCTATTACTAAATTTTGTTAAATACTTAGCTATGTGCTGAAAGTTCAAAACCGTATTAAGATTGTTTAATTAAATACAAATGTGAATAACTGCTTTGGCTACATGCCAAGGATCAAATATTTATTTTGATAAATTATAGGCTTTGACTATAAAATTGAATCTCTAAATTAAATTGCTGTGAATTATATTGTGCTAATAATTTGTTTAATTGGCTAATCTTTAAAGATTTGATGAATGTAGGAACTTCAAAGTTACTTACAAACTGTGTGAGTTGGAGACGATGGATTTACATCACGGTATGATAAGTCTGCACTACGCAGGTTTCTCCATTGAATTTGGAAACCACTTCTAACTTGAAGTGTCGGTATGATCTACTCTAATTTTCTTAGTATTTTTCATGTGATAAATGTGTTAACGTTTTGTGCGTTCGATCATATGATTGAGAGTTTTAGATCATAGTTATTCTCGCTTTAGAAAACTAGCATGTTTAGGGTTGTTAAGTATTTTATCATACTATGTGTATAGATATTTTGACAAATCCATTGTTTGCAGTTTGTGTGAGATTATATATTTGCTTCTCTAATAATTAAAATTTTTGTATATGATTTATAACAAATGTCCGTAACTTAGATAGGAGCATTCTGTAATGCAGAATATGACTCTATTATTTACATTTTGTTCTTTATCGTTCATTATACAGTGTGTGCAAAATTGAATTATAAAATATGGGTCATTATCTCGCTTAGTGTTTCGAAGATGATGAAGAACGAATAAAGGAAAATATAGCTCAATTTGTTTGAACAAGTAGACATTGTTAGAATCCCTAGAGAAAGCAAACAACTTTGTAAAATGTAATAGAGTAATTTTGTATTAACTCTTATAAGGTGCATATATTGTCAATCGCATGTATAAGCTGAGTTTAACAAATGAGACAATTAATAATAATAGTTCTAATTGTGTTCTTGAACAATAGCATATTTGGCTAGGATTTGAGAACTATATATACAATTGTTTGTGAGGAAATGTGATCTAATTATCAAAACTGTGGGGAAAATGGAGTTAAAAGCTATTTTGCCAAAAGTTTTAACATCCAAGTTGTTTTGAAATTTAGAATCACTATGAACTATATATTAAATTGTTTGTTCTTGTTAAAACTCATAACTCTGCTAAATGACACTATTAAATATGACAAAAATGAAAGTTGTGCTCAGATTATGATCACTAGAAAATTATTTAGTATGGTCTCTAGGAGCACACAACTACTTGAGTCAATACATTCTGATATTTGTGATCTCAGTAGCTTTGCAACTAGATGAGACGATTATTGGTCAGAAGTATTTAATCGTTTTTGTAGATGATTAATATAAGTCTGTCATATATATGAAGAATAAAACACTTATTATTCTTAATGAATTAAAAAATTATAGTTGAATGCTAAAAATCA
Source organism: Hemerocallis citrina (assembly GCA_017893485.1). Lineage (NCBI taxonomy): Eukaryota > Viridiplantae > Streptophyta > Magnoliopsida > Asparagales > Asphodelaceae > Hemerocallis > Hemerocallis citrina. The sequence goes on along the minus strand of CM030363.1, from coordinate 128,651,558 downwards.
AGGGTTCAGATTTGATAGAGGTGGTGAATATGTTTAGTATGGTCTCTAGGAGCACACAACTACTTGAGTCAATACATTCTGATATTTGTGATCTCAGTAGCTTTGCAACTAGATGAGACGATTATTGGTCAGAAGTATTTAATCGCTTTTGTAGATGATTAATATAAGTCTGTCATATATATGAAGAATAAAACACTTATTATTCTTAATGAATTAAAAAATTATAGTTGAATGCTAAAAATCAAGGGTTCAGATTTGATAGAGGTGGTGAATATGTTTAACAACTTTAGAGAAGTTTGCATTGGGCATAATCTCTACTGTACTCTACTTACAACAATCAAACAGTATTGATAAAAGTTAGAATCAAACTCTTAGTGAAATGTTGAATTCTATATTATTGACTGTTGTTTGATGTTGTATTGTTAATCATATCTCTAATGTGTTACTACACTTTAAATTGAATACACCTTGTAGTCATGGCATGAAAACACAAATAATTTTGTTAAAGTGAAAATTTTGTGTTGTGATACATCTGTTAGAGTACATGACTCTAAAAGGCCTAAAGTAGGACCTACAACAAATATTTGTGTGCGTTTAGAAAGTGCAGAATGTAGTTCGGTGGACAGATATTGGATCTATCTAATTTGTGTTAGAAGAATCTTGACTTACAGAGTTCTTTGAGGATGTGTTCATCAAAGATAAATGTATGAAATAATCTAGTCTTACAGACACGCTCAATGATTCACAGTTGGAATCAAGAACTAGTCTTACTGACACTTAAAACCTGAATAACAAATAAGCTAAGAAGAGTCTTTAGTGGACAATAAGATAATTTTGTGTCATACAATAATACTCTAACTTAGTTGATCTGCCGAAACGGGCTAAAACTATAGTATGTAAGTGGGGTTTTGTAAAAGAAACTTAATTTTGATTGTTCAGTAGCAATTTTAATGCCTTTTAGAGCTAACAGATTGACTGAGAAAAATGGGGTAGATTTATTTGATGTCTACTCACATGTTTGTCATATTGCTACAATAAGTATTCTTCTTACCCTTACATCTATTGAAAATTTTGTCATTCATAAAGGATATTTAAAAATTTTGTACTGAACAGTTTTGTACTAAAAAGTTATGAACTAATATGTTTAGTGAACAAGATTTACAATTTAGTAAAATCATCGTATGCTTTAAAACATATAATATAGCTAACGTATAAATAATTTGACAAATTTCTCAAAGAGCCTAGTATATGAATTAAGTAATTCAGATCAGTGCCTTTAACTTTGTGGTGAGTCAAATATAATGGCTATTATTTACTTGGTTTTATTAACATACTTGTTGATTGGAAGTGACATCTCTATCATAAATGGAGTTAAATTGTGCTATCCAAATAAATTTAGCATGAAACACCTAAGTGTTGTAGTCACCATATTATGTATAAGGGTGAGTTTTGGTTGGCAAGGGATAACCCTTAGTCAAACTCGATAAATCAATAATGTGTTTCAAAAGTGGGGATATAGTGATTGAAAGTGTATTTTGAAACACCTTATGATTATGATAAAAAGGTTGACACCTAATGATGGTGCAACTATGAGACATGTAGATCATTCTAAAAGAATTGAAAGTCTCATGTATACAAAGATCTGCACTAGAATAGACATAGCCTTTGAGGTAGGTATGTTCTGCAGACTCACTAATAATCCCATACACACTTGAGTGCCCTTAAGAGGCTAATGAGATACTTGAGTAGTACTCAAGAGTTTGCTTTGTGCTACTTAAAGTTTTGTGAAAGTCGACAACTAGTGGATATGTGTTCACACTAGTAGGAGCAGAAAAATTATGGAGATTAATAGGCAAACAAGTGTTGCGTTCTCATCCAAGAAATCAGATCTCTATGTGTTATCCTCTGCAGGGGAAGAGGCTGAGTGGATTGAATGACTTATTGCTAATCATCCATTTGAGAAGTTTAATGTAAATTCTCAATTCTGTAATGCGACTATCAAGCTATAATGCACTGTAGCTCATAACTCACTCTATAATAGTAAGAGGAGTATATTAAGGCTGAAAGAAGCCTAGTTGAACTTTCTCATAGATAAAGTGCAATTGTGACAAGAATGGCTAATGCTCTTGCTAAGAGACTTGAAAGTGATCTAATTATCAAAACTATGGGGGAAATGGAGTTAAAAGCTATTGAATCAAAAGCTTTAACATCCAAGTTGTTTTGAGATTTAGAATCCAATTGGAGCCATAGAGAAGTTCAAACTGAAGCATCAATTTTAGGCAGTTGACATGCTTTAGATAATTTGAAAAGTTCCATGTAAATTCCGTTAATATATAATTTCATTCCAATTTTGATGAAGCTATATATTTTCATAATTTACTTAGAATCATCTCATTATTCCAAAAGAAAGTATGAAAACTTGTCGATGTGTTTCCAATGTTTAGAATTGTTGTTATATCATTCCAATTTTGATGATATAACTCTTTTATGGATTCATGTTTCATTCCAATTTTGATGATTCAGAATTAACCATAATTGATTTGACAGTTCTATCATTCCAATATGAAACATAGTATAGTTCTTGTGCAGAAACTATAATAGTTCTTGTTCTTTATTTTGTTAAAGAAACTTGATTGTGATGCTTGCTTTACAATTTGCTAAGCTATCGTTGAATTGTAGTAAGTTCTTTAGTAGAACTAGATACTTTATGAAATTTGCTAGAATTCTTAGAGATGTGTCTCCTGATATTCTTGTTTTTAATAAGCTAGCAAAGATGGAGGAGTTGAATCTGTCAACATAGATTTCAAAATAATGATTTGCTCAAAATGGAGGAGTAAACATAAAGCAGCTTGCAAGAATAAAGTTTTGGTTTATTTATTTAAAGAATTAATTTGTCACTTGCGTGATAAGACTTCTGTTGAGTTTAAGACTCTTGTGTTCATGAGCTTAAAACTCATATTTTGTTCTTGAAGTTTATTTGCTTTGGTTGATTTTGAAACTATGACAGGTCTCTCTTGTTGGTTTAGTCATTGTGAACTATTCTGTTTTGATATGGTCTTTGAACTATTTGATTATTTTGGTTTAGTCATATTTGAACTATTCAAGTTATAATTGATTTAGTCTATGATCCATGTTCTTCATGATTCAATAATGTTTGATTTTTTGTGATCCAATATTATAACATTGCTTAGCCTAATATATTGAGAATATAGGAGGAGATTGTTGGATGTATATATATATTCTCAATATAATAGGATAATATTGTGTATATTATTCTATGGGGCAACACGGGTTTACACGTGTTATGTATTAATTATTGGAACGGGTTGAGTGGGCTAAAAGCCCAGTACCCTAAACCCAGTCTAATCTCTTTATAAGCTGGTCTAGAGGTAGTGCTCTGTGATATTCCAATACTGATAAGCAGGGTATAATATCTTAAGCGGCTAGAGATTAATCCTAACCCTAATTTCCCCAAATCAGTATTAACATGATTCAATATGGGAACGGAGACCTAGGCTCAAGAGGATACTCGTTGGAGACATTGCTACAGAGAAAGACTACTAGAAACTGTTAGCTTTATCTTTCCCTCCCCCGGGAATGACATACCATGATGAAAACACTTATCCATTGAAATATTCACAGTCAAGTCAGCTTATAGGTTCTTCATTGATTGTGGAGTCAGATCTCCATTTGCAAATGCTATTGGATGAATTTTGCACTACTCAAATTCAAAATTCTTATATGGCTCCTTAGTTGAGATAAACTTCACTCAAAAGCAAACCTAAGAAAGAAGGGATGGCCGGGGGGATGGATCATGCACAACTTGTCCATGTATTTCTGAATCCTGTTTTCATATTATGTTTGAACGTCCCACAACCCTAGATGTCTAGTCAGACTTCATGAATATGTTCCACCAACTTACCTAGGTCCAACCGTGAGTGCTTCTCCTCATAGGTTTTTGCACCATCAAAACCCCAAATTGCACAAGTGTGGAGTCTTTTTTCTAGAGCAATCTTTTGGGTGTTGGGGCTAGAAAGAAACAATAGATCTTTCAATTTTGTAAATTTGAATTCTGTTAAGATAATTTATGTCGTTACGTTTCAGGTTTCATCATGGCTAAATGCTTCTTCACCAAGCATGAAAAGGGGAAAAAATGCTAAGCATTGTGGAGGAACATGGAGCTACTACTCTTCTACATGAACTCCTCAGCTCAATCCCAGCCCAATGCCAATTTGCAGCAAATCCAGTGATCTTGAGTAGCTACAGCAGTGAGGATGGGGATGACTCTGGTGACTTCATCATCCACAGAGTCACTGATATTCTGACTCAGTATAGATAGATTATTCAAGGCCCTTTTGGGATCTTAGCAGATAGCTCTTAGCTGATCAAATTTCCGTTATTGAAACCTCGTGGTTAAACTTGGCTGTAATAACTTTGATACTGATTTCCTAATGTTATTTTTTTTCTTGCACTGAGCTTCATCCAATTTTGTTGAAGGAGAACAACTGCAGATGGAAGAGAAGATGTGATCTAAGCTTTAGAATAAGAAGACGTGTACCACAGTAGTTTTCTACCCTCTCTCGACTCTAATGCATTAAGTCACAAATCCTCCCCTCTTCACCTATTACCCTATCTAGATGCTGTATGCATTCTGTCTATATACTTTTGTATGCAGTATATATATATATATATATATAGGGAAAGCTTCGGTTGTGCACTCCTCTAGTGCACACGGCGTGTGCACTAGGCCTTCAGGCGTTCATATCGAAGATCCGAACCGTTCACATTGATCTACACATCTAAATTAGTTTAAATATGTAAAATTAAATCATTTGAAATTCATTTGCCCATCCATGATGTGACTATAGAAAACAATGATTTTCAGCCATACAATTTTGTAACACTTCAATGGATGAGCAAATGAATTTCAAATGATTTGATTTTACATATTTAGACTAATTTAGATGTGTAGATCAATGTGAACAGTTCGGATCTTCGATACGAACGCCCGAAGGCGCCGTGTGCACTAGAGGTAGTGCACAACCGAAGCTTCCCCCCCCTCATCACTCTATATCACTCTCTCTCTCATCCCATTCACTCATCTCATTTCTTACTTCTTTCACAATTCAAGAGAAGAAAAAAAAAGATACCTCTTTACACCCTAGCTACTAATTTGGAAGAAGAGAAGCCATGGAAAAGGAGAACAAGGAGCTAAAGCAAGGAGAAGAGGCAAGGAGCTCGAGTTGGAGGCAAGGAGAAAGGTTAAGAAGCAAGGAGCTAGATGAAGGAGTTGAACTACAAGATAAGGTGCGCGTTTCTAAACCTTATGAATGTTTTAATTGTTGTGAAATGGTTGGATTTTAGTTTTAATTCATTCATGATGTATAAAATTGATTGCATGCAAAAGATTACAAGTCCAATGGCTAGATTCTTACTAAAAGAAACCAAACCAGTGAACCTGTTAAAAAGAAGAATTTTGTCTGCCAGTACGAAGTGAATAACTTGAAATCTACTTGATATATTGACTTGGATTTTTTATGAGAGGATCATACATGTGTCTTACACCTTCAGTGATTTTCCAGATTTTTGCGATTTTTTTGCTAATTAATAAAAATACTAGATTGCATGTTGGTTGAAAACAGAGCAGAATAGGTTGCATGTTATTGTTGTAGCTTAAAAGACTTAGATCTCACTGTGTACTCATGAGAATGGCTTAAAATTAAATTATGATGTTCTAATGCTTGTCCAGAGCTTAAGTTTTAAATTTTATGGTGTTTGAATATGTGTAGATGTAGAAATAAAATCATGCAACTTAACATACTGTTTGAACAGAATAAAACTACTGTTGTTATTACTCTGTTTTAGCTAATGTTGAAAGAGGCATAACTCAAGATCCATTTGGTAGAATCATCTGATTTTTGAATGTGTTGTGAATACATGTTATGTGTTTGATTCCTAAATTTCATTCCAATCCAGTATCATTTGATATATATAAGATAATTTTCTTTAACACTGTACACTAAGTGCTCTGTTCTGGAAACGATTTTGCTGCATGTTAAAGAACCAAGATTTTGAGCATGTTAACATCTGTATAAGTGAAAATGCTCAACTAGGACATTGTAGAGCACACCTAGAGCTTTCTAGGAAGCCTAAGAAAGTAAAATTTGGTGTAGTGTGCTTTTTATATGATATTTATTGTAGACTGGTTCTGTCAGACCCGAACCTGAATTTACTGTTTGAAGTGACAATAATGTGATTGGGCCTTGGATGACTGATTGGGTGTTATTGATAAGCCATATTTTGCTTAGGTACTGATGTGAAATAATTTTTGACTAATTTATGTCATCTTAGCCATGTCATGGTTATTTCTTAGTCCTTAGTGAATGACTAGAATAGAGTTGGGATATGTGGATGTGTGATTGTTGTTGGGATTGAAATAGAATTTCCCCATTCATGATGTCTCAATTTGGGATTTACATTATGAATAAATTTTAGGGTCATCATGATAGAATATTGAGACCCTAGGACTATGTCCGTATTGGATGAGACTTTGTGGCAGGTAGTTTAGAGACCCGTGACCCTGAACGTGTTGGAGCGACGACTCGGGCACCGACGTGCTTACTGTCTTAGGAGGAAATCCAGCATCGTAGGAGCTACCACTCGTCGGGAGGACATTGAGCATGATAATTCGCGGGAGCAGCGACTTGTTTCGGGCCGAGGTGGCTTGCGACTCCAAATGTGATGGGCGATGGCGATCGACGTGGTCGATTCGCCAGTTTTTATGGGCCCATGTTGTGGGCCAGGCTTGAGGGCCAAGTTTAGACCCTAGTGTGGGTTGGGTTAAGTCAAGAAGAGATGAGTTGGGTTGAATAAAAGATACCTACAAGTAGAACTTAACTAGTGGTTATAAAACATCTAGTTGTGACATCTAAGTTAGGTGTGAGACTAGTTGATAGATCAACTAACTAATTGATTAGTCAGGTAGAACTAGATCACCTAATAAATTAATAATTGTAATTTAGACATATCAAATAAGGTTAGCCTGTGAGTTAAACCCTAAAGTTAGTAACCCCTAATGATTGGTCTAAGAACTGTAACCCCTAATGATTGGTTTAAGAACTTGAATGTTGACCCTGTGTTGGGTAATATCATGGGTTCATATTAAAGACCTAGGATAGGTCAAGTTATGGCTGTAAATGTAGATCGCATAGTGTTACTAAGTATGGATTAATAAAATGGATTAGAAATTTGTTTAGAGACTTTAGAATTGGGTAAAATAGTAATGAATGATGATAACTCAGAATAGTGAAAGCTTCAACCCTATTCTATAGTTGTGGCCCTAATTGTGGATAATATTAGTACAACTTGTGACTTAGGGTAGGTCGAGTCACCGTGTGTGTAAGGACAAGTACTAGTTGGGTGTTGTACTCATCCTGTCAGGGGGGACACGTGCGGCGCTGTCCCACCTGCAAGGGGGGCGGGTAACGTAGTCTCGTCGGTAAATTTCTGGGATCTAGCGGGTAGAATGGGAGGCGTACAATGTGCCGCAATCTCCTGTTGGAAGCTAAGGGATAGACCCCTAAGTAACCGTCTATGTTCTAAGTTATCTATACAATGGAAATGTTCTATGCATTATAAATGGGGAGACGGAGTTTAACTCCAAGTCCCCCGACGGAGTAGGGGAAGGCCTGTCGGTCCGCTACAAATTTGGGCAACTTTTGGTAGGGACGGGAGTGGAGAAGACACTGGTTCCGGCTGAGCTGCAGCAGAGCCGACTGATCACCATCCTATCCGAAAGTTCCTTGGACCACCAGTCTCGGGTGGATTGGTTTTAGACCACCATTCCCAACAGATCGGAGTGACCATTGACTGTTCGGGAGTGGATAAAGATCACCGGTCCATCTGCATAAGCGGGGATAGACCGCATGCACTGCAACTCTACCAAGTCGCTAGACTTTTGTCAGGAATGGAAATGAGTACAAGAGTAGGATGCATTAAGAGGGATCGAACCCTACAATCAGGAAATGCGAACTCTTTGGGAAGTATGTAGTATGGGATGCATACGTTCTCATTGATGTTGATTTTGGGAAAGTATGTTGTATGGGATTCATACATTCCCAAATAAATTGCATTAGAGTAAGTGCATCAGGTGCATTCTTTTGTGCAGATTAGACCATGGCATACACCGACACTTGTTTGACATCACTTTTTTCTTATCATCAATTTTGATTGTTGAGGTTTGGAATCGCTATAGTATGGCATAGAGAGGATAGCTGTATATAACATTGGCGTCAATTGTATTCAACTGATGTGCCCACTCTTAAGTTACAGGACCATCCGCTGTTTGGAGGCACGAGAGACTCAAGTTGATTAAAGCATACAAGTGAAAGTTACTGTCCAATTTTATTGTATATTCATGTTGTATCAATTTATTGTAAGTGTTGTAATCATTGGACATTGTAATAACAATTTGATGTAATAAAAGTTTTTATTTACATGTGTTTTTGTTGTGTTGTGACACATTTGAAGGATAGATTCTGGCTTGTGTCATGGGTTCCGGGTATTGGGAACTCGGGGCGTTACACAATGACACAAAGTTTATTCTCTTTCAGATTTGTGGATTATGTAGCGCCCCGAATTCCCAATACCGGGAACTCGAGCAACAAGCAAGAATATTTTGTTCAAACGAGTCCGAACACAGAAAAATCACAGAAAATTAAAAACTTTTATTGTCACAGTTGTTATTACACGTACAAATGGTTCATCATAGAAGTACATCATGAATTCACATAAATTACATTAAATAATTGATGTACCAATCTATAATCTCCTCTTGACACTTCACGCAGCTCAAGTATCCTTCTTCCACGATCTAGTAGTACTGCAACTAAACAGATTGTGGACACGTCAGTTGAATGCAACTGAAGCAATGCTGATAAAACCATCCACTCTCCAAACTAAACAATCAATATTAGATGTAAAAGGAAAATGTGTTATCAAATCACAAGTGTCAGTGTATGCCATGCCCTAGAGTCTAATGCACAATTCACAAATGCACATGAAGCACTTACTCTAATGCAAATCATTTGGAAACGTATGCATCCCATACTACATACTTTCCCAAATACAACTTCAATGGAAATGTATGCATCCGATACTACATACTTTCCAAGGAGTTCGTTGTCTCCAGATCACACGGTTCGATCCCACGCTGTGCATCCTACTCTTGTACTTTTTTCTATTCCTAACATTCATCTAGTGAATGGTGAGGTTGCAGTTGTTCGGTTCAATTCCGCTTCTGCAGTCAGTAGTGGTGTCCCCATTTTTCACTACGCCCGGTCCCCGCAGTCCACTCCACCAGACCTCACCCAAAAGTTGCCACGAGCATAAAGGTGGCCTAATGGTACTCCCGCTTACCAAGGCATAGTCTTACTCACACGTTGGAGTCTTACTCTAGCTCCCTGCCCGCTAAACAACATAGAACTTGACGGATTCGTAGGGTCCATTCCCTACTTCCGACAGGAGCACCTTCTGTTTTTATCACTAGACCCCAGAAATTAACAGACGAGACTACACCGCTCGTCCCCTTACCAGGTGAGACGACGCCGCACGTGTCCCTTGACAGGCGAGTACAACCACCCGACTAGTGCCTATCCTATCAATACAAATAACATTATCTGGTCTTAGGATACTTCTACTAGTCCCGGTTAAGCAACTACTGATCTTAATTGTGCAGAGATTACTAAATACTAGCCAATTATTGCTAGTAAAATAAACTTAGTTCTTATCCAATTCCACAACCTTAGGGGAAACCAACATGGCCCCTAGACTAGGCTCAAGAGTTGGCTCAGCTTGGCCCCAACTTGACCCAGTGACATTGGCGATTCGACCTCCGTCGATCGCCAATCACCCTCTTGCTTGGATCTTGACCCTGTCTCCGTCCCGCGATCAATCTCTCCATGGGTAGCAATCTGCTGGAACACAAAGACTGCCTTCATCCATAGCATCTCAAGGTGACAAGGCTAATAATTATCAAGGGTCAAATGGATCAAGAGTCTAGGGTGATAACCATTACCCTAGATAAACAACAAGCTAATACACATAGCCAATCCCACTCAATATAGTGGACATTCACAAGTCCAAACCAAACATGTTCAATTTATGATTCAAAAGCTAACTAATTATTATCTAACTCGATTATAGCCTTAACACATAATGGATATATACATGTCAACTCAAGCATGATCAATCATGATCCAATAATTGCTCAAATCTTAGAAACACAATAGGTGCAATAAGCACAGCTCTAACATGATCAAAACATGACTCGAAGGTTAGAATAAAACATCATTTAAGTCAATTCTAAAGCCCTGGTATGATGCAAGCATATATTCAAATCAAAACAATATGCTACTAATCAACCAGCAAAATTATACTGTTTTGGAAAAATCACCAAAAATTGCAAACTAAATGAAAATCCAAGTTCTTAGGTTCTTCGGAATGATATTTAAGTCTACTACAACATTTCAATTGAAAACTTTCTCAAATACTTCATTTAAGAGAAGAAGCATGAAAAACTTCCAGATCTGAAAGAATTATCAATCAGTTGCACCAATAAACTCTTTTAAAATATCAAATGAACAAAAAAATCTATAAAATTTTGTAGGAATTTGCTATAAACATAGGAGAAATACATATCCAAAAATTAGCTCAAAAATCCAAGTATAGAGGAAGATATGATATTTTGAATTAGATGTAAACTAGTACATAGTAACAACGTTGTTTGCCAATAACTACAACAAGCTGTATTTAGAAGAAATAATAATGCTTGTTCAAAAATTGCGAAACTTGGTAGACATGTTCCATATTTACTTAGAAAACTGCTGTAAAATTTTCAATCTTAAATTCCTTTAAATCACAGAGTTATGAATTTTAGAAGTCAAATATGTATAACAAGACAAGAAAATAGAAGGGCTTTGTTCCAGTAATGAACAAGATTTTTAAGAAAATATCAATCCTTGTCCAAAAATTACAAAAATTGGTGGATATTTTATAGACACATAGAAGAACTCCACATAAAAATTTTAGCTCAAGAATTAAAGTATTCAGGAAGTTATGAATTACCAAGCTAGACAAAAAACACCAAGACTAAACAGAAACAGTTCAGCCCCTTTTCTTGCATCGACGTTAATTTTGTATTTTATAAAAATATCGAACCTACTTCAAAAATTAAGAAATTTTGTGGAATCATTATAGAAATGTATGAGATATTACAATAAAAATTGCAACTAAATTCATAGTAATCATGGAGTTATAATTTTTGCAAGTTAAGCATGTTAAATTTATGATAGAGCAGAAATTTTACCTGAAACCAGCATCATGTTCAAATTTATTACAAATATCTAACCACATCCAAAATTCACGAAATTTTGTGGAGTTCATAGGACACAATTAAGATGCTACCATAAAATTTTTTATGGTAAATTCCATCATAGCACAAAGTTATGATTTTTCTAATCATCTCATGCTAATTCTTCTCAATATTCCACCTTTATCTATTAATTAGTACTCTTAGCCAAAAAGCTTAAGTTAAACATACAAAAATCTCATTCATGACATCTAGCAAGCCAAAATATTGCAATATTTCATCACACACAAAAAAAAGAAACACCCAACATGCATATAGTTGAGAAAGTCACCCACTTGTAGTAGAAGATTTCTACTACAAAAGCACCTCCTTTATTCAAGTTCCTTCTTCTCCTTGCTTGGGCTCCTTCTCCTAGCTCCTTGCTCCTTTCTTGAAACCTTATTCACCAATTATAAATTAGGCTTGATGAAGAATTGAAGTGTAGGGAAGCTTAGAAATAAAAATGAAGGAATTGATGTAGGACGGTTGTTTTGGAGTTCGGGAAAATGTAGCAAAAGATGGTTTGATGAATGAAGTATGGTTTTATATGGGGGAGGGGGTGGTGGCCAGCCAATCTTGGGGGTGAGATGAGGGTGAGGGAGAGAGGGGGGTGACCATACCCAAACAAGCCCATAGTTTTCCAAGATGGTTTAGGGTTTGGACTAGGAGTTTAGGGTTTTTATTTGTATGGATAATTAAACATATACATACACAAAAACAATACATACATCATACTTTAAAAAATGTTTGTATGTATATGAAAAAAATAGTTTATTATTATATACACATTATACGTTCCGTCTCAATTATAGTTGAGAACACGTATAATTTAATTGAGAATTTACCCTAATTCCGGCTCACAATTATACCATTGTCGGTTTCAAAACATATTAAATAATATGTTTCAATATTTACTCAATTAAAATTGAGAAAATCCATTAATACGTGCGACTTTGAATTATGCACGGACTAATGTACAAAATAGTTAATACTATTTAACATATTATTTGTGAATTATTTCACGGATTGTTCAAGTTATTTATTGTTTATGTGATTTCATTATTACATGCGTGGTTGTGACTATATTCTATATTGTTGAGTTGAATGTTACAACGTATGAATGATGTATACATTATTCGTTGGGCCTTAGTTGCGTGCTCGTATTTCCGTATTTTGGCAAGCGAGGCCTGGTGATTTTTAGTGGTATCAGAGCCAAGTTTGGTTAAGCCATGTTTAACTCAAAAATATATGCACCACGTTAATCACATTAACATTTAATAACCAACTTATAATCTGGATCCTAACCAATTTGATTATATTGCAGACTATGGCTCGTGGGGGATCTTCCACTTCCCGACCCAGGGATGAACCGTCTGAGAATACGGCCGTCCTTCAAGCATTGAAACAAATGATGGCATTACAGAAGGAGCATAATAAGTTAATGAAGGCCAGTTTGGAGGTCTCTAACTCCGTTGAACCCGCACCAGGGCTACTGCCACCAAGGCCCGATATACTGGCAGACTTCATGAGATTGCACCCAGATAAGTTCTCCGATACTGAGATGCCACTAGAGGCCAAGCAGTGGTTGATCCGGAAAGAACAATTGTTGCAGACGGTGTGGATCTTCGATGTAGATCGGGTGGATGTAGTGAGCATCCAGCTCATTGACCATGTCATGATCTGGTGGAGGGCAAAAACTGAGAGGTAAGAGAGGTTTATCAGTTGGGCCACTTTCACCCACAGCTTCTTGATGAAGTTCTTTCCCTGTATCACTAAAGCCGAGATGGAACGATTTTTCAATCTAACACAGGGGACTCGGTTTGTGGATGAGTACGCTGCTAAATTTAGTTGACTTAGTTGTTTTGCTGCAGCCATAGTGGCGAATGATGGGGACATGGCCTGTAGGTTCTTATTGGGTCTAGTCTTCGATATTCAGGATCGTCTGGTTGCCCACCAGCACCGTACTTCCATTGCAGTTCTTTATGCAACTAGAGTCCAGGAACAGGCCCACAAAACGAGTGGTACTCAGCGGGTAGTACAATACCCTACTGCCGCCTGGCCTACTGGAGGGCCTATTCGAAGGCCAGTTCCAACCCCTCCAGCGAGGACACTGCCGTATTCACCTACTACCCCAAGGACAAATCAGACTTGTAACTTCTGCCATATGGTTGGGCATCTACGCAAGGATTGCAGAGAAGCCAATCACCTGTGCCTTTTGTGTGAGGGAAATGATCATATGGTTCGGGATTGTCCAAGGAGCAAGTTCCATGCACCAACTCGAGGTGCTCAACGGGGGGGGGGGGGGGGGGCACCAGCTCGAGGTCAGGGATGACTGCCACTCCCACCACAGAGGCAAGTTGTCCATTAAAGGAGAACAACTCCTAGGGGAGGTCAGGCAGGAGGTCATGGTCAAGCCTATAACCTGACTGCAGAAGAAGCAGAGATGGCCATTAGCATGGTTGCAGGTATTTCACAAAAATTGCATTATTTGTATTCAATTTCCGTCCTATTTGTCCCTTCTTTTACAATTATCCGTGCATATATCTTGCATATACCTTCATTCTTATTCTTTGACTCATTATTAGGCGTCATTTTAATACACTCCCTCTCCGCTCATGTTCTGTTTGATTTTGGTGCTACCCACTCCTTCTTTTCTTCCCGCTTCATTGGTCAACACCATTTGGCAAACAACGTCAAGCCAGCTGCTTAGAATATCACAACAGGTGGAGGTGTCATTACTTTTTCTAAGGTGTGCAAGCAGAGCCCCTTGCTGATAAGTGGCATGGATTTTAAGGTCAATCTTATTGTAATCAACAATTCCGGATTTGATGTTATTCTTGGGATGGATTGGCAGAGAGTTACCCATCCATGATTGACTGCCGAGAGAAGACGGTAGTGTTCAAACTTTCAAGTCACCAAGAGTTCGAGTTTCATGCAGGTGAGACACCATTTGGGCATGTCAAAAATTCTATGAACTAGAAGGCTAGTGTACTAGAGGCAATGTGCACTGATGGTGAAGTTCACCCATGGCTGTGCGGGATTTTCTCGATGTCTTTCCAAAAGAATTGCCCGAGTTGTCGCAAGATCGAGATGTAGAATTCGGTATCGAAGTTCAACCGGGTACGACACCAATCTCGAAAATTCCGTTCCGAATGGCACCAGTTAAGTTGACCGAACTGAAGGTACAAGTCAAGAGTTGTTGATAGGGGTCTTATCAGGCCAAGTATTTTGCCTTGGGAAGCCCCAGTTTTGTTCGTTAATAAGAAGGATGGTAGTCACAGACTTTGCATCGATTATCGGAAAATGAATAATGTTAGTGTGAAGAACAGATACTCACTGCCGAGGATTGACGACCTGTTTGATCATCTTGGAGGTGCATCCATTTTCTCGAAGTTGGACCTTCGTTCCGGTTACCATCAGGTTCAAGTGAAGACCGAAGATATTCGGAAGACGGTGTTTCACACGAGATATGGACATTATGAATTCTTAGTAATGCCATTTGGAGTTACCAATGCATCGACCGTTTTCATGAGTTTGATGAACAGGGTATTCTCTCCGTTTTTGGAAAAAATTGTGGTAGTGTTCATCAATGACATCCTGGTACATTCTCAGAACCGGGAAGTTCATGCAGAGCATTTAAGAGCGGCCTTTTAGACTTTAAAAGAGAATTAGCTATATGGAAAGCTCAGCAAGTATGAGTTTTGGCTAAATCGGGTTGCATTTTTGGGCTATATTATCTCGGACGATGGTATTTCAGTTGATCTGTCGAAGATTGCTGCAGTCAAGGATTGGCCGGTACAGAAGTCAGTATCAGAAGTGCAAAGTTTTCTCAGATTTTAGGTTATTATCAGAAGTTTGTTCAGGATTTCTCAAAGATTGCTGGACCCCTAACCAATTTGACTAGGAAAGAACATAAGTTTGTTTGGGATGGAGCTTGTGAAGAAGCTTTTATGAAGTTGAATGATCGGTTGACATCAGCACCCGTACTGACTATACCATATAGTTGATGAGGTTTTGTGATTCACTGTGATGCTTCCGGCAGAGGTTTAGGCACAGTACTGATGCAGCGAGGCAGAGTTGTCGCTTATGCATTCAGGTAGTTGAGGCCACATGAGAAGAACTACCCTACGCATGAGCTTGAACTTGCAACTGTAATCTTCACCTTGAAGTTATGGAGGCACTATTTGCTTTAAGATAAAGTTGAGATTTCCACAGATCACAAGAGACTTAAATATGTATTCAAACAAAAGGAGCTGAACATGAGCCAGAGAAGATGGTTAGAGCTAATGGCAGATTATGACATCAACTTGCAGTACCACCGGGGCAAAGTGAACTTGGTATCCGATGCCTTGAGCAGGAGACTCGCTTCCATGTTCTTCACAGAGCAGAAAGAAATATTAGAGGATATGAAAAGGCTAGAATTGGATGTGATTTTTCCCGGTACAGCATAACAGTGTATGATGCTGCAGTTGCAGTCTTCATTGTTAGAACAGATCAAAGAAGCCCAAGCAGGTGATCAGCAGTTACAGAAATTCTGAAGTGAAGTGGAAGCAGGCCTAAGAACTGACTTGATTATCCATGAAGACGGGTTGCTTTGTTTTGGAGCTAGATTGTGTGTACCAAAAGGGGAAAGTCAGACAGAAGCTACTTGCGGAAGCCCATTGCTCACCCTATTCTATTCACCCTGGAGGCACAAAGATGTACAGAGATTTGAAGCAGAACTTTTGGTAGCACAGTATGAAGAGAGCAGTGGCGGGTTTTGTTTCTCAGTGTTTGATTTGTCAGCAGGTGAAAGCAGAGCATCAGAGGACCGCTGGACTTTTGTAGCCTCTTCCAATCCCATAGTGGAAATGGGAGAACTTTACTATGGATTTTGTGATGGCGTTGCTAAGAAGTCCCAAGGGCCAAAATGCTATTTGGGTAATTGTAGACCATTTGAGGAAGAGTGCCCACTTCATCCCTTTCAGAGTAGGTCAGTCCACAGAGAGTCTGGTCGAGAAGTACATACTGGGAGTTATGAGACTGCATGGAGTTTCTGTCAGCATCGTATCAGACAGAGATATGAGGTTCAGGTCTCAGTTTTTGGAGAGTCTTCAGAGGAGTTTGGGAATTAAGTTGAACTACATCACCGCATTCCACCCACATATAGATAGACAGTTTGAAATGACGATTCAAACCCAAGAGGACATGTTGAGGTCTTTTGTTCTTCAATTTGGAGGTTCTTGGGAAGACCATCTGCGTTTGGTCGAATTCTCATACAATAATAGTTATCAGGTAAGTCTCAAGGCAGCTCCGTACGAAGTGCTTTATGGTCGGAAGTGTAGATCGCCAGTCTGTTGGGATGACATCAGCGAGAGGAAACTTTTAGGGCCTGAGTTGATTACGAAGATGGTCGACGCGGTGGCTCAGATCATGAAACACTTGCAAGCAGCTCAAGACAGGCAGAGGAAGTAGGCAGACACTCATCGAATACCTTATAGTTTGAGGCAGGCGATCATGTATTCATCAAGGTATTACCGTGGAAAGGTGTTATCCATTTTGGAGGTGGGGGCAAGCTCAGTCTCCGATTCATTGGTCCATTCGATATTGTGGAACGAGTGGGCATGGTAGCTTACAGGCTCGAACTGCCACCGTCTTTATCTAGAGTTCACAATGTGTTCCATGTCTCCCGGCTTCGGAGGTACATTAGGGATGACAATCATATGATTGAATACTTAGAGTTATCTGTGCAGCCAGATTTATCATGCGAGATTAGACCAATCTCTTTCCTGGACAGACGTGAGAAAGTACGGATGAATAATGTCATCAAACTTGTTCGAGTCTCGTGGATTCCTCACTTGTCGGGTGAGTCGACTTGGGAACTCGAGGAGGAAATCCAGTTAAAGTTCCCTCAACTCTTTGTGTAGGCGTTCCTAGGGCTATCCTACGATTCACCTGAATGAATTTTGAGTACGAAATTTTTTTGTAAGGTGGGTAGAATTTGTAACCCCTATTTTCGATTATACGGAATTCTATTTGTAACACTTCTTTCTTCATAAATTCTTCTAATCTGATTTATTTAATAATAAATCTTGCTGTCATCTTCAACCTAATTATATTCTTCAGTCAGTCAATTAGTGTTGTTGGCACCCTGAAATTATAGTCCATGCTATGACTACTTGATTATTTTATTTTGAGTGAAGCCCAATCAAATTTTCTTATATGTACTATTTATTAAATGTAAAGCCTAACCAAGTCACCTGAAACCCAAGCCCACTCACCACCTAAATTTTATAACTTAACGCCCCGAATTCTGAACACAGGTAATTCGTATCAACTACATGATCTTTTACTTCAACTTCATAAAAAAATATAAGGAATTTAAAACTTTTCATTTACAACTTCATTCTTTACAATAACACAACGAAAATAAAAAAGCACAGTACAATATATGATAATGGAAGCTCTTCAATCTTGAAACAACCCATCACAGCGACTTCAAGTTCATGCCAAATCCAATCCTGCAACTTGGAAACTGTGGACACGTCAGTTGCATATACCTGACACAATGTTATAATACAGTGATTCTTCCACTTTAGCAAACACAAACTTGAATTCAAAATAAAATGTGAGAAGTGATTATCCTAAACATGTCAGTGTATGATATGACGTAATGCCTGATGTAGACATTCACACTACAATGACATTAATGCATGCTTATTCGGATTCTATGCATCCCATACTACATAGGGTTCGAGGGAAAGTCCTTATCGTACTCCTCATTATAGGGTTCAGTCCCTCATCATACAACCTACTACCATGACTACTACAAGATTTAGACGCTTTGCAAGTATTGGTTCATGCCTCGGAATACTGGAGATCAATCCCACTTCGTGGATCATTCTGTGGCCTATTTCATCTATTATCCCGAAATACTGGGGAATGTCTCACTCCGCGAGTCATCCTGAAACCCTCATCGCACAAATGTTTCATGAGCGTCGCTTTCGTCCTAGAATACTGAAGATCAATCCCACTCCGTGGATCATTCTGTGTCCTATTTCATCCATCGTCCCGGAATACTGGGGATTGTCTCACTCCGCGGATCATCCTGGAGTCCATAACTCACGTTTTCTCTTGTTTCATCATATCTCCAACTAATGTCTATCCTTAAGTTTAAATTATAGTTATTAAGACCTAGAGCTAGCTTACCCACCTGGCTTAAACCAAAACACTGAGAATGTAAGCCCACAGTGGCTACTTCTCAATGAGAAAGTCAACTCACACTGGTTACTTCTCAAATTTCATTTATCTCAACTGTCGGTATTCTGGGTCCCGCTCACTCTAGAACAAACAATCATCTCAAAAAAGAGATCACATAGGTTACATCTAATCTCATCATAAACATCTCATTCATTACACATCATTCTTGTTTATCTATTCTCTTTAAGTTTATTACCTTAATGTAAATGCACACTTGATCAATTTCTTGTAAACAAACACTTAGTAGATATTTTTGATTTATCAACAGTATTCAACAACTTTTAATTTATAGACCCTTTACAAAACGTTGCATGAGTAATATTTCAAATTCTTTGCTTTTATTATCTTGTAATCTCTCATATAGACCAATTTTCATGAGTTTCTAAATTTGTATTTTATTCCCCAAATTTTAAAATCATTTTAACATAAGCAAATATCTTCAAATTTAGGCTAGAAACTAGATTCATGTAATACATAACTTTTAAATCTCCAAAATACATATTACAATAGTGTAAAATTATTTTCAAATGTTCTAATAATATTTTAAAGTATTTGTACAAATTTTCCCAAATTTTAAAAACATGGAAACCCATTAAAAAATAATAATAATAACAAAGTGCATCCCTGGATTCAAACCCACGAAGCACAGCAACCCAAACCACCACCCACAGCCAGTGAGCCAACTCACTGTTAGTGAAGAGAATCACATTCAGTTGTTTATGTATCCCATCTACTGTTATTAAATTAAAAATCGAAATTTCCAAAAAATAACAGAGCCTCCCAAGACTTGAACCCGGACCCCTGGTCAATGTACACAATGCTCAAACACACACCCGCAAACCAAGCTCCTGAGCCTTTCTATAATACAATCGAAGTTGTTTTATTTCAAAACTCTCTGTTTCTAGATTTCTTTTTAAAAAAATTTGATTTTGCATTTGCCACACATTATCATTTCTAATTCTTTCCAGAGAATAGGTTCCTTCAACATTAGTGTATTTATCCGAAAAAAATCCTATAACCAATTCAAAAATAAAGGAAATTATTATCCAACATGTATAAATTATTCATAGTTCAACAACTTGAACTATAAAAATTAATGTTCTCTAACAACTATATTTTTAGGAAATTTTCACATTACTACATTATATATATATATATATATATATATATATATATATATATATATATATATATATATATATATATAATTCTATGGATTTATCCCCTTTTCCTTCTTTTTTTTTAAAATTCTCTACAAGAAGGGCATTCACTCAAACCTCTATTAATTCAATTACCTACTACATGATTGTAATTAAGTATGTACTAATAAATTTTTTTAGAGACACATATGTCAATTTTACCATCCATATACATGTTCCTAACATGCACAATTACTAACATTTTAGAAAACAATAAAAACTCTACACATTCACATACTGATTATGACTAGGAGTGCACAATCAAAACTATAAAAAGCTTATACACTTATACACCCTAATTAAAATTAGCATCTACACATGTCATGGATAATGAAGCACAATCTACAAAATTCTAGAAGGCAAAGAGAACACCCATCTCAAAAAGCTCCTAGTAGTTGAATCCTTAGCAAAAAAAACCTTAAAGAGCCTCACAAGCACAACAATCCTAAGCCTCCTAGCAATTGACTCTCTTTCTCTCTTTTTCTCTGTTTTTTTTATTTTATTTGATTTGTGTTTCTTCATGACTAAAGGGAGAGTTGCTTATAGGGTAAAATAATGAGTAGTTATAATAACTCCCCACTCACTCACCACACTCCCTCCTATATGCAGCTGTTTTTGAAAGAGTGCACATTGCACGTGTGCACGGGGTTTGTACACTTTTCATTCTACTCTTATTTTATTAATTTATTTCATTTTAAATCCTGTTATTTAATAAATAATTATATTATTTTTATTAACAAAAGTTTAGTATAATTTGCATAAATTAATCTTAATGAAACTTTAGTGCACAACTTGTAATAAAAAAATAATGAAACTTGCACGTGTATAGTAGAAAAAAGCACGTGTAACGCACGTGTGGGAAAAAAATATTTAAAAATGGATATTTCACGTAAACTAGTTTAAGATAAAAATAAAAACAAACATACACACTTAATAAATTTTTATTTTGAAAAAGGATACGACCAACACGTGCACTGAAAACACGTGCGTTGCACGTATCAATACAAAAAAAATCTGAGAGAACAAAAACCATTAATAATTAGAAAAAATACAAAATACGCAGAACATTTATATTAATAATGTTATGGATACACACGTAGCCGTAAAATATATGTAAATGACACGTGCTTTAAAAATACATGCAATGCACTTAAAATCTCTAAGATTAAAATAAATGTTTAAGTTGGCTCAGAATAGGATAAAAATGGATTTTGATAAGACAAAAAATGTATAAATAATTGAAATATAGAATACATATGATATTTATATTAAAATACGTTACGGATATTACTCGTAACAGTACAAGATACATGTCTGTAACATCCGTAGGCAAAATTGTCATAACTTAATTTTGTGGGGTGTTACGGTCTCCCCCCTTCCTGAACAATTCTGTCCTCCGAACTGACTAGGGTAAAAGTTGTATCATGTACACACCAAGAAAATCATTACTGTATATAAAAAAACTGCAAATATTAAGAAAAAAATATGTAATGTGGAAAACAAAGAAAAATTAAATAAGGAACCATGAGTATCAATGTAAAAAAGAACAAAACACGAAAGTGTTAGAAAAAAAAATAGCAGAAAGTGTCGTGACCATGATAGATAATATAGATTGAAAGAAATTTTCATACAAAATAATATTAGATAAAGTATTAGATACAGTAGTAAAACAAAAATTTAAATTAAGTCATTAATTGGGAGAGAAATTGGAAAACAAAGTACATAGTAATATACATATGCTTTAAAACAATTATAGTAAACAAAAAAGTAGTAAGAAGTAGTATGAGAAAAAGTAAAACAAAATTAGAAGTATGGAAATAAATAGGAAGGAAAACAAATGTAGGTGTTTAGAATAAAAGCTTTGAAATAGCATAGAAAAATTATAATGCAGTAGAAAGTGTTGAAAATTGATTAAGAGCACAAATAAATATTTGGTAACTAAAAAAAATATTTTACTGCGATGAAAAGGATATTATTATGATAAAGAAATAAATAGTAAAACGAAATAAAGAAAAAATATCAAAATATAAAGCAACCGATAAATTATTTGGAAGAGCATAATAATTGAAAGTAGTTAGCACTAGCTAATATGAATTTGAAAATTTTAAGGAAAGATAAATTAACTAAAAGACAATGGAAAGAAATGAGTGACTAAAATTGTAAAGTAAGAATGTATGTTAATAGATGAAAGAAGGTACAATATAAGAGAATACTGTTTTATGTTTTATGAAAAGTCTGAAAATATATAAGTTTTAAATTTTAGCTAAATGTACAAACAACATAAGATAGATATAATTATGCATATCAAATTAATATCACAAAAAAATAATTTGTACGGTAAAAATAATAACTAAATATACCATTCAAAATTAAATACATAAAATAGTGATTAGTATTTATTAAATATCTATAAGTTGTCAAATATAGCAGCAGAACCAATATACAAAAGTATATACGTACATAGGCGTAAAAATATATGATGTAACAAACAATACTATAATACGAATGTTATAAGTAATTGGAGAAACAAAATAAAATCGTAGAAAAAGTAGCAATATATAAATGGAATGATGTAATCTTCCATATGTACTTGGATATTGGATGTTTAACTTTAAGTATGATGTTATGTTTTTGAAATTTGTGTTATAAAAATAGGAGCAAAGTAGAGAATAAAGTAGGAAATTACACGATGAAATATTAAAATAGATGTATAAAGTAAAATATCAAACACAAATAGTAGAAATTATTTGTAATGAAAGTAATTTATAGAAGTAAGGAAAAAAAATGGAATGAAATACATGCATAAGCCAAAATGCGAATGCGAATGATAAAATAAATATGTAGTGTAGTAAATTAGGATAATAAACATAAATAGTTATATAAGTGTAAAATGATATGTATAGTAAGTATGTTGAAATATATGATATATATATTAATTAGTAGAAAGTATATGTAGTAACCAAGAATGTAAAGATAATAAAAATTTAAATAAAGTAAAATATAGGTAGTGAGTGTATATAGTATATTAGAGAAATATAAATCAACAAAATTAACAAGTATCTATTAATAGTGAAAAGTAAATATAACAAAAGTACAAATGATAAGAACTAACAATAACATCGAATAGAAGATGTAAAAACAAAAAATAGTAATAAAAGAAAATCTTAATGTGCCGAGGTATATTACATTTAAATTAAAAATATATATATTACAATATACTGAAATAAATAAGATAGCATAAAATAATAGAAAAATATAGCATCGCAAAATCAAAGCATATATAAAATGAATGCACATATGGAAAAATCAAAAATTTAAAATATAATAAAAGTAATAATGAAAGAAAATAATAGTTTCAATAATAATTTAATAAGTAGTAATTTAAAAGTTAATAAAGTACGTAAAAGTTATAGCAAAATAAATTAGTAATGTAAAAGTGTATAAAAGTAAGAAGGAAAAAAACATCAAGGAGGAAAAATAAATGAGTAAGTCAAAATTGAAATATTAAGACTAAGGATGATAGATAGAATAATAAATATCCAAGTGAATTAATAGTATAAGTAAATAATTCTTTGAAAAAAAATATTAAACGTTAAGTATGAAAAAGCACTATGAGGAAAATACACGAAGAAAAAAAGTTAGTCTACGTATAAGGTATCATGAATGTAGGTTCAAACCAACCATAACGCTCGTGATACCAAGGGAAAACATGTAATGCCCCGATTTTCATTTAATGAAAATTATTTCATTTTGCACGTAGTGTGCACGTGCAATATTTTTACGTTTGGTAGTATTAAATTTTATGATTTATTTTCTTCATGATGAGTATATGTATTTAAATATGTGCTTTTAATTATTTTGTATAAAGCCCTTTTTCAAAGAGACAAAAAGCCTTTCGTTTTAAAGCCCAAATTTAATTCAATTTATTATCCTTTTTATAATTATTATTTTGGCCCATAAACTAAAGCCCATGAGCTATTTTGTTTTTTTAAATACAACATGTAATGTAGAATACAATTTAAAGATTTTTTTATATATATTGTACAAATTTTTAAATGGAGACCAAGTTGCATGCACGTACACGTGCAATATGCACAAAGCATGGTCGGTTTTGGAGTCTTGGAGGGAAATCAAAATTTTGAGTGGAGTCATGGTGGTGGTGGTTACTTGATCATGGGTGGTTAGTGTAACTCCTCCTTAAATCTTAGCCATTTGTTCCTAACTCCTACTTCAATATTGGCCATCCATTCTCCTATTTTTTTAGTATAAATACACCCCCCCCCCCTTGGCTAGTATTCTTGTGCTAATTAATTCCTCCAAATCTATAGTTTAAAATACAATTATCTAGTAGTTTAGCAAGTGAGTAAAAGATTGAGTTTTGTGTGTGGAGAATTGTTTTTGCAACAAGAAAGGGGAGGCCGGCATCATCAAGGGAAGGAGCTCACGGATTGGTGTGCTTGAGGCTCGTGTGCGCGCTTCTAGGAGGAGGATCGTTCGTTTGCAAGGGACATTTATTTAGGAGGTTGCTAGTTGTATTTCTCTCCAACTAAGGTGGGTAAATTTTCCGTATTTCTAATTAGGAAGCATGCTAGATGTGAATTTCAATGATTAATGCATGAAAAAGATTAAATAAGAGTACACATTTAATTGGGAAAAATGACATATTGATTGATTGAAATGTGAATGTGCAATTGTATGTGGTTCTATTAAAATTTGTGTGAATTGAATATAGCCATGGATTGCTTGAAGAAAATTTCATTTATCTACATTAAGAATTATATGCAAAGTTAGTAGAATGACAATGCTACTTTATGTGTTTAAATGAATCTTTGTGTTTTATTGAAATGATTAAGTTAAAATATAGATTTGTATGTTTGGGAAATGATTAAAAATAGAGAATTAACATAAAGATTGCTAATAAAGAGATTAGTGATGTTAATTGTTAAGAAATGTCGAAAAAGAAAAAATGTGGTAGTGATAGTTATAATTCGTATTAATTGTATGAAGAATATGTTTTAATTGTGAAAAAAATATTTTCTATATACTGGAGTATAATTTAAGGCGGTATTAGTCAATCTGGAAATTTACAGCAAATTTCATAAAAGCAAAAGGAAATAAGAAGTTGTTGAATATCGAAATGTTTTAAATAACACAAAGAATTGATTTAAATAAACTTCGAGTTGTATCTATGACAACCCGAGCGCATAGCTCAAGTGCTTGGGATGACTCTATTCGCTACAGTAGGTTCGGCTGTGTTCTCTCTGGTTGCTGGTTCGAATCCTCTTAGCAACATACTTTTGCATTTTTGGAAAAAAAAATAAAGTACAGCAGCCGAGAGCATTTAATGCTCTCAGCACCCTTCATAACGCATAGTGCATCCGGCCCAGTGGTTGCCTTCGGTTGGTTTCCCTGTGGTTCTGGGTTCGAACACTGGTCTCAGCAGTGTTTAAAATTTGGAAAAAAAATATTTTTTGGTGATTTTGATGAGTGGAAAAAATTAGAAAAAAATATGATTATTCTTCTAAAAATATGTGGGACTTATGAAAAATAATTTGGAAATTATTTACATGAAATAAAATATGATTTGAGAATAAATGTATAAATAGAGCTATGGTTCTACATTTACATTTTTGTGGAAGTTATATTTTGCAAAAAGAACTTGAAATAAAGGGTTAGAAAATTAATATAGCAAAGAAAGAAACTATATTGTGAGATGGATGTGAATTACTCTCATTGGAGAGTAGTGTGAAAAATATGAAATGTGAATATTCATTTAGTGATGTGATTTCAATGTGAAATTGATATTTGATTAAGTATATAATTCCATGTATGATTATTGACTCATGAATAAATTTAGAGATCATGCTATTGAAAAAGAAATCTGTTATGATTATGAAAATGAATTTATGAGTTGGAAACACTCAATTTTGGAAATTGTGAATTGGGATTGAAACAAAAGAGTAGCTAAGTCTCCCCCGAAAATTGGAAAGAAATGAAATGAAATTTGAAATGAAAGACCAAGATTGGTCATGTTTGAATAAATGAATAAGTCCGGTTTAGTGGAGAGGCTAACTCTAGTACTTTGATTTTGTTCATGATTCTATTTCATTAGAATTAAGGATTAGTTACATAGTGAAGATGTGATGAATGTAAGAGAAAAACACTGAGTATGAGGGCCATTGGATTAGCGGCGAGAGCGTATCCCAGGATGTCCCATGATGAGTCATGATAGGGCATGGATACTGCTCCAGAGTACCGTCCCGGTGGCGACGCTCGTGGGGTGTTGGACGACTGCGGGTGGTGTCATGTCTATGGTAGGAGCTGAATTACCACAGGATGCCTGCATGATGAGTCATGTGTCAGTGCGTTGGGATTCTCTCCAGGGCGCCTAGACATGAGTTCGTATGTCAGAAAACATCTAGGATACTTACCGTAGTTACAGTAGTAGATTAAGTCATGACGAGGGATTGAACCCTACAAAGATGAAGAACGATTAAGGGCTTGCCCTCGGACCTATGTAGTATGGGATGCATAGAATCCGAACAAGTGTGCATTAGTGTCATATCATATAAACAACTGCATTAAGGACTAAGTGCACAATCACAACACGACATCAATAGAGTATTCCCTTTAGTTTGATATGTGACAAGTTTGTGTTTGTTAAATATGGAAAATTAGTTATACTATTTCCGGCATAGAGAGGATGGCCGTGTATAATGTTCGTTGATTGAATAAACTGACGTACCCACAGTTTTATATGCAGGGTAATGACAAGATAAAGATTAAAGAGAAACAGATGCTTAAAGATTATTCAATTTCGTTGTACATTTATTTAAGTGTTGTAAATTTACTTCGCTGTGCAATGTAAAGAGTAATGTTTTATGTAAACTCTGATGTAAAGTGAAAAGTTCAAATTTCCTTGTAAAATTGTACTAAATGAAGTAGAAAGATCCTGTAGAACTCTCGAATTCAGTTGTATTTAGGACTCGGGGCGTTACAGAGTGGTATCAGAGCCACGCTTCACACTTGTACAAATTTATAAGGAACGATACCCTAGAAGTGGACATTAGAGTGTGTGTTTGAGTCTAGAGATTTAAATGTACGTGACTTACATTTGTGTTGCTCTATGACTTATGCTTCTTCCTCTCTATTTCTAAGATGGCTAATCACTTCGACCCTGCTGGAGACGACGACTGACATATCATCGAGGAAGAGTACCATCCTGGACAAGCAGATTCTGAGGAAGAGTACTACCCACGGCAAGCAGATTCTGACGGAGAAGAATGGCCTGAATCCCGATAGATCACCCCACCTCCGGATTCATCTGATGACTCTTCTGACGAAGAAGAAGAACCGGTTCCAAATAGTCTTGTGATATCTCTTCAGAGGCAGGTAGAAACACTGCGGGAGAGAGTCGAATTATTGGAGGCTCAATTGACAAAGCGTAAGGACGACTTTGCAGTTCTCAGTCATCGGGTATGGGAACTCGAGAAGAGGAAGAATATGACCGATGTGCTGAAGGAAGAAGTTGATGAACTACGGGGAGAACTTCGAGAAGCGAAGAGGAACCGTAGGAGTTAGACCGTTGTTTCTTTTCCCACTTATTTAGTGAACTGTTACGTAATGGATGTGTATTATATAACAGGAGAACTTTATTTGAATGGAATGAAAGCTGTTGTGTTGTTCGATACTAGATCCTCTCATACTTTTGTGTCTCCTAAATTTGCTAAAGTGTTGGGAGTTGAACCGAAGATTTTTCCAGGCAAGATCTTAGCAGTAGCTACTCCATCAGGAGAAACTTTAACCACTGATCGGTACTATGTGGATTGCGAGATTGTGATTGGGAACAGAGTCTTTGGGATTGATCTGATCGAGCTGACTATCTTGGGAGTCATCATTGGCATTGATTGGATGTCGGTGTATAGTGCAAGCATCGAGTGTAAGACCAAGACAGTAACAGTGAAGGCTCCAGGTGGACCTGAAGTCATTTTCCAAGGGAAGAAGAAGTGTTCTAGGCTGGTGGCAGCTATCCGCAAGGAAGAGACTCCTGTGGAAGTGCAAGGAATTCCTGTGGTTCGGGACTATCCGTCTGTGTTCTTGGATGATTTTTCTGGGTTACCCCCGCATCGTGATGTGGAGTTCAGCATCACTGTTCAACCGGGAAGTGCACCCATTTCTAAGGTACCGTATAGGATGGCTCCAGTGGAACAGGATGAGGTGAAACGGCAGATTGAGAAACTATTGGAGAAAGGCTTTATTCAACCTAGTGCGTCACCTTGGGGAGCACCAGTGCTTTTGGTAAAGAAGAAGGATGGATCGATAAGAATGTGTATCGATTACCGAGAGCTGAATAAAATTACTGTTCAGAATAAGTATCCTATTCCTCGAATTGATGACTTGTTCGATCGTCTACAAGGAGCAGCTGTTTTCTCCAAAATAGATCTTTGATCAGGATATCACCAAGTTCGAGTGAAAGCTGAAGATGTGCACAAAACTGCATTTAGAACTCGACATGGGCATTACGAATTCTTAGTTATGCCATTTGGAGTGAAGAATGCACCCGCAGTCTTCATGGATTTGATGAACAGAGTTCTGAGTCCGTTCATTGATTCTTTCGTCGTGGTGTTCATCGACGATATTCTCGTGTACTCCAAGTCAGAGGAGGAGCACACCGAGCATCTGGCGGTAGTGTTGAAGAAGCTGGAAGAGCAGGAGGTGTATGCCAAGCTATCCAAGTGTGATTTCTGGAAATCTGAAGTGACATTCCTAGGTCACATCCTTTCTAAGGAGGGAGTGGCAACTGACCCTCAGAAGATAGAGGCAGTGAGAGATTGGGCTAGGCCTACTACAGTGAAGGAAGTCAGAAGTTTTTTTGGAATGACTGGATACTACAGGAGATTCATTCGAGGTTATGCTCAGATAGCCGTGCCGCTTACTGGTCTGACCAAGAAGAATGTGAACTTCAAGTGGACTGAGCAATGTGAGGCGAGCTTTCAGGAGTTGAAAGAGAAACTGACTACTGCACCTATTTTGGCTTTGCCTAGAGCAGGTGTTCAGTATGATGTTTATAGTGATGCTTCACATCGTGGGCTTGGTTGTGTCTTAATACAAGAAGGAAGAGCAATCGCTTATGGGTCTAGGCAACTATGATCTCATGAGAAGAATTACCCGACTCATGATCTGGAGTTGGCTGCGATTATCTTTGCCCTGAAGCAATGGAGGCACTACGTGTACGGTGAGAAACTGAACATGTACACGGACCACAAGAGTTTGAAGTACATATATCAGCAGAAGGATCTGAATTTGAGGCAGCGGAGATGGTTGGAAGTGCTTGAGGACATGCGACCTGAGATCAAGTATCATCCTGGGAAAGCTAATGTTGTTGCTGATGCACTTAGTCACAAGAGCAGTTTATCCAGTTTGATTACAACTCAGAAGCAACTGATTGAAGAATTTGATCGAGCAGATATTGAAGTTGTCTTGCAAGGATTGGAAGCATCTTTAGCTCAGTTAAGGCTTCAGCCTACTTTGAATGCAAGGATCATTGCAAGTCAGGAGGTTGATGCTGATATCTTGGAGATGAAGGAGCAGGTTGGTGCTAGCAGGTTGCCCGGATTTCAAATCAAGGATGGAGTGCTGTGGTTTGGAGAGAGGCTATGTGTTCCGAATCAGACAGGACCTGAAAGAGAGTATTCTTCAGGAGGTACATGCTACTCTTTTGTCGGTACATCCTGGAAGTACTAACATGTATAGGGACATCAAACTGCATTTCTGGTGGTCAGGCTTGAAGCGGGATGTGGCTGAATTGTGGCGAACTGTGAGGTTTGTCAGCAAGTCAAAGCCGAAAATCAGAGACCCGGAGGTCTATTACAACCGTTACCTATTCCGGAATGGAAGTGGGATAACATCAGTATGGATTTCATTACGGAATTGCCTAAGAGTTCTAAAGACAAAGATGCAATTTGGGTTATAGTCGATCGACTAACCAAGTCCGCTCATTTTCTGGCGATGAAACTCACTACTTCGATGGACAACTTAGCTGAGTTGTATGTTGGCGAGATCGTCTGGCTTCATGGTGTTCCGTCAACTATTGTGTCTGATCGAGATGCGCGGTTTACTTCGCATTTCTGGAGGAGTCTTCAGACAGCTTTGGGTACCAAGACGGATTTCAGCACTGCTTTTTATCTGCAAATCGATGGGCAGACTGAGAGAGTCAACCATATTCTTGAGGATATGCTCCGGTGTTGTGTACTAGACTTTGGAGGCAATTGGGAAAGGCATTTACCTTTGGTAGAGTTTGCCTACAACAACAGTTTTCAGACTAGCATTGGGATGGCGTCGTACGAAGCTTTGTATGGCAGGAAGTGCAGGATACCTTTTTGTTGGTTTGAAGTTAGGGAGCGTCAGTTGTTTGGTCCTGAGCTTGTACAGCAAACTTCTGAAAAGATTGATCTGATCAGGAAAAGGCTGGTAGAGGCTCAGAGCAGGCAGAAAAGCTATGCAGACAACCGGAGAAGGGACCTTGAATTTGAGGTCGGTGACTTCGTCTTTCTGAAAGTATCGCCCAGCAAAGGTGTGGTTCGATTTGGCAAAGGCAGGAAGTTAGCCCCGAGGTTTATAGGCCCGTATAAGATCTTGAAAAGGATCGGAAAAACTGTTTACCGGCTTGAATTATCGGAAGAGTTGTCTCAGGTACACAATGTCGTTCATGTGTCTATGCTAAGAGGTTATATTCCAGATCCGACTCATCATTTGCCTGAAGTGCCGGAAGGTTTGTAGTTGGATCTGAATTACATCGAGTCTCCTGTAGAGATTGTTGATCGATCGAGAGAAAGTCTTGAGGAATAAGACGATACTGATGGTCAAGGTAGTCTGGAGAAACCATTTGGTTGAAGAGGCTACTTGGGAGTCTGAGGATAGGATGTTGAAGGACTATCCTGAGCTTTTTGCTTGATTTGTATCTTTGTATTCTTTCTTGTGCTTGTTATGAGTGTTTGCTTTCTCACTCTTGACTGTAGTTCCGGGGACAGAACTATTCTAAGGAGGGAGTGTTGTAATGCCCCGATTTTCATTTAATGAAAATTATTTCATTTTGCACGTAGTGTGCACGTGCAATATTTTTACGTTTGGTAGTATTAAATTTTATGATTTATTTTCTTCATGATGAGTATATGTATTTAAATATGTGCTTTTAATTATTTTGTATAAAGCCCTTTTTCAAAGAGACAAAAAGCCTTTCGTTTTAAAGCCCAAATTTAATTCAATTTGTTATCCTTTTTATAATTATTATTTTGGCCCATAAACTAAAGCCCCATGAGCTATTTTGTTTTTTTAAATACAACTTGTAATGTAGAATACAATTTAAAGATTATATAAATATATTGTACAAATTTTTAAATGGAGACCAAGTTGCATACACGTGCATTGCACGTACACGTGCAATATGCACAAAGCATGGCCGGTTTTGGAGTCTTGGAGGGAAATCAAAATTTTGAGTGGAGTCATGGTGGTGGTGGTTACTTGATCATGGGTGGTTAGTGTAACTCCTCCTTAAATCTTAGCCATTTGTTCCTAACTCCTACTTCAATCTTGGCCATCCATTCTCCTATTTTTTTGGTATAAATACCCCCCCCCCCTTTGGCTAGTATTCTTGTGCTAATTAATTCCTCAAATCTATAGTTTAAAATACAATTATCTAGTAGTTTAGCAAGTGAGTAAAAGATTGAGTTTTGTGTGTGGAGAATTGTGTTTGCAACAAGAAAGGGGTGGCCGGCATCATCAAGGGAAGGAGCTCACGGATTGGTGTGCTTCAGGCTCGTGTGCGCGCTTCTAGGAGGAGGATCGTTCGTTTGCAAGGGACATTTGTTTAGGAGGTTGCTAGTTGTATTTCTCTCCAACTAAGGAGGGTAAATTTTTCGTATTTCTAATTAGGAAGCATGCTAGATGTGAATTTCAATGATTAATGCATGAAAAAGATTAAATAAGAGTACACATTTAATTGGGAAAAATGACCTATTTATTGATTGAAATGTGGATGTGCAATTGTATGTGGTTCTATTAGTAAAGGCTAAAATTTGTGTGAATTGAATATAGCCATGGATTGCTTGAAGAAAATTTCATTTATCTACATTAAGAATTATATGCAAAGTTAGTTGAATGACAATGCTACTTTATGTGTTTAAATGAATCTTTTTGTTTTATTGAAATGATTAAGTTAAAATATAGATTTGTATGTTTGGGAAATGATTAAAAATAGAGAATTAACATTAAGATTGCTAATAAGTTGATTAGTGATGTTAATTGTTAAGAAATGTCGAAAAAGAAAAAATGTGGTAGTGATAGTTATAATTCGTATTAATTGTATGAAGAATATGTTTTAATTGTGAAAAAAATATTTTCTATATACTGGAGTATAATTTAAGGCGGTATTAGTCAATCTGGAAATTTACAGCAAATTTCATAAAAGCAAAAGGAAATAAGAACTTGTTGAATATCGAAATGTTTTAAATAACAGAGAGAATTAATTTAAATAAACTTCGAGTTGTATCTATGCCAACCCGAGCGCATAGCTCAAGTGGTTGGGATGACTCTATTCGCTATAGTAGGTTCGGCTGTGTTCTCTCTGGTTGCTGGTTCGAATCCTCTTAGCAACATACTTTTGCATTTTTGGAAAAAAAATAAAGTACAGCAGCCGAGAGCATTTAATGCTCTCAGCGCCCTTCATAACGCATAGTGTGTCCGGCCCAGTGGTTGTGCCTTCGGTTGGTTTCCCTGTGGTTCTGGGTTCGAACACTGGTCTCGGCAGTGTTTAAAATTTGGGAAAAAAATATTTTTTGGTGATTTTGATGAGTGGAAAAATTAGAAAAAAATATGATTATTCTTCTAAAAATATGTGGGACTTATGAAAAATAATTTGGGAATTATTTTCATGAAATAAAATATGATTTGAGAATAAATGTATAAATAGAGCTATGGTTCTACATTTACATTT
The DNA here is from genome assembly GCA_017893485.1 of Hemerocallis citrina. Lineage (NCBI taxonomy): Eukaryota > Viridiplantae > Streptophyta > Magnoliopsida > Asparagales > Asphodelaceae > Hemerocallis > Hemerocallis citrina. Next base: position 128,618,722 of record CM030363.1, on the reverse strand, counting down.
TTGTGGAAGTTATATTTTGCAAAAAGAACTTGAAATGAAGGGTTAGAAAATTAATATAGCAAAGAAAGAAACTATATTGTGAGATGGATGTGAATTACTCTCATTGGAGAGTAGTGTGAAAAATATGAAATGCGAATATTCATTTAGTGATGTGATTTCAATGTGAAATTGATATTTGATTAAGTATATAATTCCATGTATGATTATTGACTCATGAATAAATTTAGAGATCATACTACTGAAAAAGAAATCTATTATGATTATGAAAATGAATTTATGAGTTGGAAACGCTCAATTTTGGAAATTGTGAATTGGGATTGAAACAAAAGAGTAGCTAAGTCTCCCCCGGCAATTGGAAAGAAATGAAATGAAATTTGAAATGAAAGACCAAGGTTGGTCATGTTTGAATAAATGAATAAGTCCGGTTTAGTGGAGAGGCTAACTCTAGTGCTTTGATTTTGTTCATGATTCTATTTCATTAGAATTAAGGATTAGTTACATAGTGAAGATGTGATGAAAGTAAGAGAAAAACACTGAGTACGAGGGCCATTGGATTAGCGGCGAGAGCGTATCCCATGATGTCCCATGATGAGTCATGATAGGGCGTGGATACTGCTCCAGAGTACCGTCCCGGTGGCGACGCTCGTGGGGTGTTGGACGACTGCGGGTGGTGTCATGTCTATGGTAGGAGTTGAATTACCACAGGATGCCTGCATGATGAGTCATGTGTTAGTGCGTTGGGATTTCCTCCAGGGCGCCTAGAAATGAGTTCGTACGTCAGAAAACATCTAGGATACTTACCGTAGTTACAGTAGTAGATTAAGTCATGATGTGGGATTGAACCCTACAAAGATGAAGAACAATTAAGGGCTTGCCCTCGGACCTATATAGTATGGGATGCATAGAATCCGAACAAGTGTGCATTAGTGTCATATAATATAAACAACTGCATTAAGGACTAGGTGCACAATCACAACACGACATCAATAGGGTATTCCCTTTAGTTTGATATGTGACAAGTTTGTGTTTGCTAAATATAGAAAATTAGTTATACTATTTCTGGCATAGAGAGGATGGCCGTGTGTAATGTTCGTCGGTTGAATAAACTGACGTACCCACAGTTTTATATGCAGGGTAATGACAAGATAAAGATTAAAGAGAAACAGATGCTTAAAGATTCTTCAATGTTGTTGTACATTTATTTAAGTGTTGTAAATTTACTTCCGCTGTGCAATGTAAAGAGTAAAGTTTTATGTAAACTCTGATGTAAAGTGAAAAGTTCAAATTTCCTTGTAAAATTATACTAAATGAAGTGGAAAGATCCTGTAGAACTCTCGAATTCAGTTGTATTTGGGATTCGGGGCGTTACAAAACATGCATGCATACAATATCACATCAATGTATACAAGGAGTGTCATGAAGAAAAGTTCAATAACTATAACATTCATGACTCCAAACTGACACTCACACTCTAATGTCCACCCTAATGTATTTTCCTTATAATTTTGTATTACTTGTTATAGTTCGCTCTGATACCATTTATAATGCCCCGAATTCCGAACATAGGTAATTCGTAGCAAATACATAATCTTTCACTTCAACTTCATACAAAAATACAAAGAATTTAAAACTTTTCATTTACAACTTCATTCTTTATAATAATACAGTGGAAATAAATAAGTACAATACAACATATGATAATGAAAGCTCTTCAAACTTGAGACAACCCATCACAGCGACTTCAAGTCCACGCCAAATCAATCCTGCAATTAGGAAACTGTGGGCACATCAGTTGCATACAACTGACACAATGCTATAATACAGCGATTCTTCTACTTTAGCAAACACAAACTTGAATGCAAAATAAAATATGAGAAGTGATTATCCTAAACATGTAAGTGTATGATTTGACTTAATGCCTAATGCAGGCATTCACACTACGATGACACTAATGCATGCTTGTTCGGATTCTATGCATCCCATACTACATAGGTTCGAGGGCAAGCCCTTATCGTACTCCTCATTATAGGGTTCAGTCCCTTGTCATGCAACATACTACCATGACTACTATAAGATTTAGACATTCTGCAAGTATTGGTTCTCGCTTCGGAATACTGGAGATCAATCTCACTCCATTGATCATTGTGTGGCCTACTTCATCCATCATCCCGGAATACTGGGGATTGTCTCACTCTGCGAGTCATCCTGGAACCCTCACACACAAATGTCACATGAGCATCGCTCTCGTCCCGGAATACAGGAGATCAATCCTACTCCGTGGATCATCCTGTGGCATATTTCATTCATCATCCCGGAATACTAGGGATTGTCTCACTCCGTGGATCATCTTGGAGTCCATAACTCATGTTTGCTCTTGTTTCATCATATCTCCAACTAGTGCATGTCCTTAAGTTTAAATTATATGTAACACCCCGCAAAATTGAGCAATGATAATTTTGTCCTCGTATTTTACACACGTATATTTTGTACCATTACGAGTAATATGCGTAACATATTTCTATATAAATGTCATACGTATCTTATATTCTGATTATTTATATGTTTTTCCGTTTCCTCAAAACTCATCTTATCCTATTTTGAGCCAACTTAAATATTTATTTATAATCCTTGTGTTTTTACGTACATTGCATGTGTTTTCAATACACGTGTCGTTACATATATTTTTCATTATGTAAAATATCTGTAACATTATTGTTCTACGTATTTTGTATTTTGACTGTTTTTCTCTCAAATTAATTTTTATATTTTACACCTACATTGCACGTGCAAATTTATAAAGAATTTTCTAAGAATTATGCATATCTATTCTCATTTTTATCTGAGTTATTTATTTTGATTTTTAATCCATCGGCCCTAATCTATTTTTAAAAGCCCAAAAGAAACTAATTGAAAAATAGAAGCCCATTATAAAATTCTTTGTTAAATACACATTTAAATTTTTCACCACACTTGTCATATAACAAATATATATACAATTAAACTATAAATAAATGAACGAGAGTGTGTGCATGTAGAGTGCACATGCAAAAAAGTGCACATGGGGGAAACCAAAGGATGGCCGGCCAATAAGGTGAAGAGTTAGGGGTTGTGTTTTGGATTTTATAGTGCGTGTTTAATTTTGATAATGGGTATTTAATTTTGGGTAATGAGTGTCTCTTCATTCACCCATTTGACCCTATAAATATCACCCCCTTACTTCATGAACTTTACACCAACAATCAAAAGAAAAAGAGAAGAAAGGAAAGGGACAAAAGAAAGAAAGAGTGGCTTGAGTTCTTGCTTGGAGAAATGAGAGCTTTCGGTGCTTGCTAAGGAAGAGAAGGAAGTCTCATTCTTGTTGGAGCTAGGAGTTCATATTTCTTTTGCAACTATAAAGTGGGTGATTTCTTGAACTTTCTAAAATGCAGTAGTATGCATGTATAGAAAAATTGATGCATAAAATTGATAATTCATATGAGTTGTAGTTAATTTGGTAATGATGTTATTTAGAATGTTTAATAGATATGATTATGATAGGAAATGCATGCTAGTTGAAAGATTGTCATGTAGATAAGTTGAAATGATGTTGTTTGGGTGCATCGTAATACATTATGATTAGATTAAATGAATTGGATATAAATTCATACACAAATTTGTTAATTTATACAAAAAAGGTTGCTGTTTTGAGTTTTGTTAGCACTTCAAAAAATCATGTTTAATAAACTATAGATGGAATCTAGAACTAAAATTTTTATGGAAACATCTCGTATATGTTAGGAAAATCTATTTAAAATTTTATAATTTTTTGATGTCATTTACTATTTTAATAAAATCTAAACATAGGACTGGTTGGCTGTCGACTAGTTGCTGGAAATCTGTACACATTTTGGTTTTTGATTATTTCAGCATCGTAAATGAAGTAGTTTGAGAAAAGTCAGAACTAAGAACTTGTAGTATACTCGTTAAACTTTCTGTAAAGTCTAAGAAATCAAATTTTCATAAAGAATTGAATTTATAATGAATTTTACAAGACTGTACAATTGGCAGTATTTCAATATTTCGACCCTACTGTAGATTTCGAAGAATTTAGGGTTAAAGGTACAATATTTTGGAGAAACTTATAACTAAGAAATTGTAGTAGATTTGTATACTTTATTTTGATCTAAAGAACACAAAGTTTCATGAAGTATATAATTTTCTATGATTTTTACAAGTATAAACTGCAGTTTTCTGGTTTTGAACTTTCTGTTTTGCAAATGAATTCAAATGAAGTAATTGAGGATGATTCTAAGTGTTTTTAACTATAAAGTTATAGTAAAATCTTTTACAAAAATAATGAATCTATCTTTTGAATAGAACTGAGATTTATAATTGAAATATGGATGTGTAGGAAATGGATTTTATTGATCAAAATGAACTTTGTATTTGGAATATATTCTTGAAACAATAAATATATGTGAAAATAAGTTTTTGTTAATCAAAGGGACTTTGTAATGAATTGTTGGTTGTGTGATCAACCAAGAAGTGTATACTTCATGATTAGTAAATGAGAATGAATGAGAGGATTTGAATGAAATATGAATACATGAACATGAGTTATAAGGGTACGAGTACCCCATGATTTTTTGAACATGAAAATTTGTTGATTCTAGAGGCTTAAGACCCAGGTACCGGCAAGTAATGATAATGATTAATTGATTTGAGAAGTGGCCAATATGGGCTGTCGTTCTGGGTATTTTTTGTGTAAGACTTGTAGGAGGGTCAGCTAGCTCTAGGTGTAATTTATTCATGTTAAACATAAGAATAGGCACTAAGGGGAGATGTAATAAAACTTGGGCAAACGTAAGTGGGGCACGTCTATATAGTCAGACGGTGGATTTCAGGACTATGAACCCAGTCGGATGGTGTATTCTGGGACGGTGGTTGCTTGCGGAGCGAGACGAGCCTTAATTTAATCTGGGATTATGATTGATCGGGCGGTAGATTTCGGGATCATGATTAGTCTGGCAGATAGGAGGCAGATCTCCAATATATTTTGGGGCTAGAGAGACACTTGTGAGATGTTTGCACGACGAGGATTCTGTATAGTCGGGCGATGGATTTCGAGACTGAAATTCGTACTCATGGAATGTCTAAACCTTATTTTGTTACTGTAGTAGGATTTCATGGTGAGGGATCTAACACTATAATGTGGAGTACATAGGTGCTTGCCCTCGGACCTATGTAGGACGGGGTACATAGAATCCGAACAAGTATGCATTAGTGTCATAGTAGTATAAAATCTGCATTAGGTATTAAGTCATATCATACAGTGAAATGTTTAGGATAGTCACTCTTTTACACTTTATTTATGCATTCAAGTTTGTGCTTGTTAAAGTAAGAGATTTCGTTATATCACGGCATAGAGAGGATCTCCGTTTATAACAATGTGTCGGTTGTAAGCAACTGACGTACCCACAGGTTTTCAGTGTAGGAATTGGATTGGCAAGGACTTAAGGAAGAATTAATGTTGAAGATTATTTCCAGAATTTATGTTAGAGCTGTATTTCATATTGTATTTTATTTAACTTTCACTGTGTAACTCTGTAATAAACATTGTTGTGTAATAAAAAGTTTTAATTTCCTTGTAAATTTATACGAATTGAAGTAAAAGATCATGTTGTACTACGAATCACTTGTAAATGGAATTCGGGCTGTTACATTATAGTTATTAAGACCTAAAGCTAGCTTACCCACCGGGCTTAAACCAAAACACTGAGAATGTTAGCCCACACTGGCTACTTCTCAAAGATAAAGTCAACCCTTGCAGGTTACTTCTCAAATTCCATTTATCACAATTGTCGGTATTCTGGGTCCCGCTCACTCTAGAACAAACAACCATCTCAAAAAAGAGATCACATAGGTTACATCTAACCTCATCATAAACATCTCATTCATTATACATCATTCGTCTTTATCTACTCTCTTTATGTTTATTATCTCACTGTAAATGAACACATGATCAATTTCTTGAACACTCAGTTGATATTTTTGATTTATCACTTAACAGTATTCAACAACTTTTAATTGATAGACACTTTACAAAACGTTGCATGATCAATATTTCAAATTCTTTGCTTTTATTATCTTGTAATCTCTCACATAGAACCCTTTTCATGAGTTTCTAAATTTGTATTCTATTCCCCTAATTTTTAAATCATTTTAACATAAGCAAATACCCTCAATTTTAGGCTAGGAACTAGATTCATCTAATACATACCTTTTAAATCTCCAAAATACATCTTAAAATAGTGTATAATTATTTTCAAATATTCTAATAATATTTTAAAGTATTTCTAGATTTTTTCCCAAATTTTAAAAACATGGAAACCCATTAAAATAAAATAATAATAATAAAGTGCACCCCTGGATTCGAACCCAGGAAGCACAACAACCCAAACCGCCACCCACAACCAGTGAGCCAACTCACAGTTTGTGAAGAGAATCACATTCAGTTGTTTATGTATCCCATCTACGCTTATTATATTAAAAATCGAAATTTTAAAAAAAGAACAGAGCCTCCCAAGACTCGAACCCGCCGCCCCCTGGCCACTGTACACAACGTTCAAACACACACCCGCAAACCAAGCTCCCAAGCCTCTCTATCTGACTATAATACTATCGAAGTTGTTTTATTTCAAAACTCTCTGTTTCTAGATTTCTTTTTAAAAAAATTGATTTCGCATTTGCTACACATTATTATTTCTAATTCTTTCAAGAGAATAGGTTCCTTCAACATTAGTGTATTTATCCGAAAAAATTCTATAACCATTTCAAAAATAAAGGAAATTATTATCCAACTTGTATAAATTATTCATACTTCAACATGAATTATAAAAATTAATGTTCTCTATACACCTATATTTTTGGAAAATTTTCACATTACTACATTATATATATATATATATATATATATATAGAGAGAGAGAGAGAGAGAGAGAGAGAGAGAGAGAGAGAGAGAGAGAGAGAGAGAGAGAGAGAGAGAGAGAGAGAGAGAGAGAGAGATTTAATTCTACTGATTTATCCCCTTTTCCTTCTTTTTTTAAATTCTCTACTAGAAGGGCATTCAATCAAACCTCTATTAATTCAATTACCTACTACATGATTGTAATTAAGTATGTACTAATAAATTTTGCTGAAACACACATATGTCAATTTCACCATCCATGTACATGTTCCTAACATGCACAATTACTCGCATTTTAGAAAACAAAGAAAACTCTACACATTCACATACTAATTATGACTAAGAGTGCACAATCAAAACTATAAAAAGCTTCTACACTTATACACCCTAATTAAATTAGCATCTACACATGTCATGGATAATCAAGCTCAATCTACAAAATTCAAGAAGGCAATGAGAACACCCACCTCAAAAAGCTCATAGTAGTTGAATCCTTAGCAAAAAAATCCTCAAAGAGCTCCACAAGCACAATAATCCTAAGCCTCCTAGCAATTGACTCTCTTTCTCTTTTTTTTTTTTTTGAATTTGATTTGTGTTTCTTCATTGCTAAAGGGAGGGGCTATTTATAGAGTAAAATAATGAGTAGATATAATAACTCCCCACTCAGTCACCCTACTCACTCCTATATGCAGCCATTTTTGAAAGAGTGCACATTGCACGTGTGCACATGTTTTGTATACTTTTCATTCTACTCTTATTTTATTATCTTATTTCATTTTAAACCCACTTCTTTGATAAATAATTATATTATTTAAAATTTTATATGTGCAATTCATGCAGGAAATCAACGACGGTTGACGAGGTGAGATACGAGCAAGAGAAAGATCAGATTTGGAAAGCAAAGACCCTTTAGTATAATTTGCATAAATTAATCTTAATGAAATTTTAGTGCACAACTTGTAATAAAAAAATAATAAAATTTGCACGTGTATAGTAGAAAAAGCGCGTGTAACGCACGTGTGGGAAAAAATATTTTAAAATGGATATTTCACGTCAACTAGTTTAAGATAAAAATAAAAATAAACATACACACTTCATAATTTTTTATTTTGAAAAAGGTACGACCCACACGTGCACTGAAAACACGTGTGTTGCATGTATCAATACAAAAACAAATTTGAGAGAATGAAAAACATTCATAATTAGAAAAAATACAAAAATACGCAGAACATTCATATTAATAATTTTACGGATATTACATGTAACCGTAAAATATACATAATCGACATGTGTGTTGAAAATACGTGCAATGCATGTAAAGACCCAAAAATTAAAATAAATGTTTAAGTTGGCTCAGAATAAGATAAAAATGGATTTTGAGAAGATGGAAAAGGTATAAATAATTGAAATACAGAAGTACGTAGGACATTTATATTAAAATACGTTACAGATATTATTTGTAACAGTACAAGATACATGTGCGTAACACCCGTTGGTAAAATTTCCATCACTCAATTTTATGTGGTGTTACAGATAAACCCCACCAATTACCTCATAATCAATTCCCTAAATTCTCTCCATAACCCCTAAATCACTCATACCCATTAATTTCAACCATCCCCTTAATCCCCTCTTAATCACCTTCGTCTTCTCCTCCAACTGCACCGACCCCATCTTCCTCCACTGCTCATCTTCTCCCCCCCACCGAATGCACCCACTCCACTGCACCTCGTCGGCACCATCGCCCCTACCTTCAACCACCCGAGTTCCTCCCCTGACTGACCACCACATCCCGAGCACCGCAACCTTCATCGATGACACCCTACCTCTCTCGCTCCTCTTCCATCGCAGCGACCATAGCAACACCATGTTTCATTCTTCACTCGCTGTCCCTGCCACCTTCCAACGCCGACAATGCCCCGACCTTGCAGCTCCGTCATCCGACTGCCATAATCCCCGCTGCCTTCCATCCTAGCAGCTCTAATCATCAGCCAAGCCTCACCTCCGCAGGCACCTTACCATCAACTTATCCCTTCTCCTTGTTGTTTCTCCAACACTACAAACGTCAGCAGACTCCCTTCCACTTGCATTCTGATTGTCGACCAGCATGCACCACACCCCGACGCCCCTTTGAATGCCAACAGTTCAGTCTGAACCCCTCATTTCCTCCTTCCCACAACCGCACTTCGACTGCTATCCGTGCTGATCTTGCTGCTGCTTGTTGTTGTTGCCTCCTACCGGTGCCATTGCCCATGAGTCTTCGCCACTCTTTTCATCGTTGTTTTGGCGTAATCATCACAAAAGGCAAGTTTCCCTTGAACCGACTTATTATTCTCGTTCAAGAAATGTTTTGATCTCCGCAAGTTGCTATTTGCCATGTTTATTGTATCTCAATTGATTGTCATCTTTCCAAAGAAACCTATTACGGATTCAATGGCAAAACCAAGTAGTAGTTTTCTTATCATGCTATAATTATTGATTCGAGTCTTGAGCCATGCTATTAATCGTCATATACTAGCCGATTCATTTTGTCATACCAACTTGTAATAGGACCATAAAACCTTATTCTTATCGCACAAACATATGTAGAGATATATGATAGTCTATTTTTTATTATATGTATTGTGACAGTATGAGTATTGATAGTAAGTTTTAAATCTTCGAAGTGATAACCTTCCATCATGTTAACAGTAAGGATATACCCGAAATACTGAATATAAATGCTTAATTAAATTCCATTAGAAGTGTGTTTGTATCTTAGTTGTTGCAAATGAAAATATTATGATGCTGCCCTGCAGTTTATCTCAACGTTTAGCGAGATCATGACCTAGTTACAAACTATATCGATTATACTTCTATAAATAAAAATGTAGCCCACTGAATCTAGTTTCTGGAACTTCTGACGGATCTGAAATTCGACATGTATTGTGCAAGTTATCCTGATTTTAGTATCGTGGGGTTTAATTTCAAGATTACTGTCTAGAAGCATATCGATGTGATTAACTGATTAAAACAATATGTTAACTGTAGATACAGGACTTGAAATTCCCCAGGATGTTGCTACACATGCTTAAGACTCATTTTATAATTTTTATAAGGTTTGGTAATGTAGCGCCCCGAATTTTCAATATGATATCTTAGAAATACGTTGCCCAATTTCCAGAATCAACTTCAATATAATCATAAACACAGCAACTGAATACAGGGAAATTTAAAACTTTTTATTACATCAATTGTTTACAAATCACAGCAGAAAATAAAACACCTTGAATTACAATTTCTTTCTTTTATAACACATTCTTTTACAATTTGTCTAAGCCATATTATCATTCAACCACATCCATCCAAATCCCAAGCTAATGGTACCTACATGTAAAACATGAGGCTAAAGATAACCCTAACCCCCAAAACTACAGGGATCAGCTATAACGGTGTGAATGACATCAAAAGAAAATGCAACATGCATAAAACATAAAGGATAAAGTCATAAACAATATGTATCAACAGTAAGAATAAATGAAAAGAATATGAAATAACAATAATTAAAATATGAAAACATCAAGTGAACTAGACTAAGTGTCACGTGTAGAAAAACAGGAAACAACATGCATAAATCCAAGTCAAGAAATACCAATACTATATGCTGACTCTCTAATGCATACTTGTTGGATTCTATGCATCCCACTCTACATAGGTCCGGTGCAAGCCCTTAACGTTCTCCACTTGATAGGGTTTATTCTCTCGTTATGCAACTAATCCTACTACGATGACTACTATGAGATCTAGATAAACTGTGAGTATTAGCCCATGCCTCGACAATTCCAGAGGTCAATCTCTATCCACAGATAATTTCGAAGACTATTTTACCCAAACCTGGGAATCTTCAAGAATACCCCACACCGCAATCTATGGCGCCTCATCGCAAGAATACCCCATGAGTGTCACCTCGATCCCGATAATTTCGGAGACTATTTTACTCACACCGCAGGCCATACTGAGGAGGTCCATAACCCATGTTCTCATTTCATCACATCACCATCTAGTGCACGTCCTTATCTTTTTAAGTTAATTAGTTGATTACGAATCTCCTAGAGTTTGGTGCACCCGTACCAGACTTAACTCAACTGATCAACATCAAGACCTCAACTAACCAAATCACAAAATCTCAAATGATCAACTACAAGGCTTCAACTAACCAAATCAAAAAATCTCAACCGTCGGTAATCAGGGTCCCACTTACCCTCTAGAGACTCATAACTCAACCATCAACCCAAAACTTTCAATAAAACTCATAAATCCATTATCAAAACGTTTATATAAGGAAAACTTATTAAATCAACAAAATCCAAATTCATTTAATGTGCTCATAAAATTCAAATTTTAAATGAAGTGTTAAATCCATTAAATAACAGAAAATCATATTTTGAAATCATAGAAAATCACAAAACGTCAATTTCTTTGAAAGTCACATATAGATCTCTTTATAAAGCCAGTTCGATGCGACGACTACCTCTAAAAGATCCACCAGTGCTCCTTCCTCTCAACAACGCTTCACCCTTTGGGACTTGGCCCTTTGATCCGAACACCTTGGGACTTGGCCTTGTTTGGTCCAAGATTCAAACTCTCGTTGTTGGAGGGGGTGGGGTATAGCGATGGAAAGGTGGAGGGAATCACGTCCAAAGTAGGGGGGATATAAGGCGGAACCGCAATGTTTATCGGTATAAACTCCACATCCATGAGCAATAGGGACCGATAAAATTCACCTTCCACTGATTCATAGTCTTCTCCATCGTAATTGTCGATTCTGAGGTCTAGTCTCCCACTCATAGGAAGGAGATTGGGGTGATGAGTTCACCCCAAAGCGGCATAAGAGGAGGGAGTAGAGAAAGCATGGGTTGTTGTAGGATGGTGGTGGTGTTAAACGGCGGCGATTTGGAACAGGGGTGCTGGAGCTACGAAATGTTTGGGAATGTGGGGGGACTTGGACGGTGGGTTGGAATTGGGTGATGGAGCAGGTGATTGGAGATAAATGATCATATTACTCTAGATGCAACACTATTTGTATATTCTCTTATATGATTGGTCCATATATGATTTTTATTCTCTTGTATGATTGTTCCATATATGATTTTTAAAGAAAATATTAGAAGTGTTAGCTTGAATCATTTTTTTTTCAAGTGAATAAATTGCAGAAAGTTGTAAATAAAGTTGTACATTTGGGACGACGTGCTATAATTTTTGTTTGTTGATGTTGTTCTTGGAATTTTTTAAATTTTAATTTTTTTTTATATTAAATGTTGTTACTTTCTCACGCCACAAACTATCCCCCCCATGTGTGGGATCCACTCTACAGCTGTAACAGTGTGTCATTGTCTGCCTTCTTTCTCCCCCTCCGTCCCCCACCTCTCACCTCCCATCTTTACTTTAATCTCCAACACCATCTATTACCACTAATTAATTATATTAACTGAATGATCATTTAATATCTTTTTCGCTGGTTACCCTAACCCTTCAATTAGGGGCTAACAAATGGATGTATCTACCACAGCATCTAACTAGGATTAGGATTCAAGGAGTAAATCTTTTTTAGCCTCTTCAGTCTTCACCATCTACTGACCAATATTATCATTATAATACATTAATTTCACTATTACATGGCCTCCTCAGTACAACTTTGAAAACTATGAGATGGTTCGACCGACCCTACCATTCATATCTAAAACACTTGCAAACAGTCTATATGTACTGCATTGTTATAGCCACTACAATTGATACAACAGCAGATTATACCTGTTTTCACTCAAAAAAGACAGATGACACCTATCATGCCGTAGATCATAACCAATCAGGATCCCTAAAACTGTGAATTTTACTCTTCTAATCTCGGAAGGATTTGTTACTTTCACAAACATAATGCCTTCTTCTAATGCCAAATGGAGATTGCATAAGATCTTAATAGATGCTTCAGTTAGAATTTACTACTCATTTAAGATTTTTTTTTTTAATGTAATTTTAAACAAGTGTAGTAGTTTTTGTTCTCTCTCTTTTTTTTTTTTTTGGAAGGAGAAGGTGAATAAGACCACCTTGTTCCATTAAAGACAAAAATAACGAAATAAATTTAGAAAACTTGGGCAAAACAAACAATAGAAAATATAGTATAATCAACCTCCAAGAATCGTACGAGAATAGTCAATTAAGCAAAAAAAAAAAAAAAAGTCCCCAACATCTCTGGATTGTAGGTTATATCCAATGATCGGGCCTATCTCGATCTCGTCGTCATTATAGATCTGCTGCGAAGATATACTAATGGAACCTCTATTGCTCCTATTTATATTTTTAATTATATTTAATAAAATTCTGGATTATTTATTTTATTTCTGACTGTATTTATTTTCTTTTCATTGTATGGTGTGTTGTTCCTCTCTCTTGTGATTCATTTTCTGGTTGATTCAGCTTTTTATCCTCCTTATTGATCTACAATTTGTTCTTGATCTCTTTTATTGTTTAAACCTAATTCATGGCCTAATTGTCTCTTATTGAACTCTTTTTACCCTATTGGATACTACCCAGTTCACCCAAGTCCATATTGTCTCTATTTAAACACCCTAATTGAATCATAACCCTAATTATCAACCATAAGACCTATTCTCTCTCCCCTCCTAGCCGTCACCCTCTCTCTCCCCTCATCCCTCCTTCCTCTGTTCTTCCCCATCGCGATGCTCACCCAGGCCGAACCCCCCTCCCACTATCGTCCTCACTGTGGTCGAGCGCAACGCTGCCGCGACCCCGACCCACCGTCGCTACCACCCCCTAGTGCTGACGTCGTCGTCGCCTTGCTGTTGGTGTCGATGCTCTTCTGGTGTTGCTGCTTCTGATCTTGCTGTTGTTGGTTGCTGTCTCTTTGGTTGTGTGTGAACGCGTGTGTTTTGTGCACGTGCTTCGGTTGGATTGGATCTTGTCTCCCATCTCTCATTCGTGTGTTCGTTGTTCGGGATCCCTTCCCGTTATCCTATTCGTCGTTTTCGTCGTCTTCAATATCAGGCAAGTAGCTTGTATGTGTTCTTTTTGTCATACAAGTTAATACACTAAATAATCTAGTATGAAAATATTTGTACTCTCATGATGATCCATGATTGTTAGTTTAACCATTGACATCATCTCTTGATCATGAGTAGTTACAACAATTGACACCCGTTGCATGAAAATAATTAGATTAGTGACATCTTGACTGTATGTTATTTGTGACACATCGTATATTGTAGTTGACTGTTATTTAGATGAGGGTTGGATGTATTATCTCATTATGGACTATTTGATTCACATGCCATGCTGATTTGAGTAACCCACATATGTCATGCATTGTATGATATCTAGATTGGACTGTTTGTTGTTAAGATGTTTGATAAAATGCATAAAAGAATTTTTGTTCACTGTTGTCCTATTTTTTACAGTAATTTCAACCCTATTAACATCAGTAAAATAAATAAGTTTGTGAACTTGATTTGTAGCCTCTGATTCTAGTTTCCAGAACATTAGACGGATCTGAATTCCGAGTTTTATGCATGAGTTATCGCTGTTTTACTACAGACATATCGTATTTTTCAGATTCTTAACTATATGTATTCTGTATGGAATTTTATTTAAAACTGATATTAAAAGTAGAATTTGAACTCTATATTTTACTGAGTATGTTTAGACATGAATGGGATCACTCCCTAATTTTTGTAGAATTAACTATTGACATATGCATCTCATTTTATACTTTTGAAACTAGTCAATATATTTCCAAACTGCATGCTGTTCAGTAAAGAATTGTGTTTTCAACCTGATTATATTCGTTTTTAATGAAAACTTTGTAAATATGAACTTTATAATTATTTGTCTATTTTACTACCCTTTTGACGGATTTGGATTTCGAATTATACTTCATGAATTATCTTTGTTTTGGTACTGCTGTGTCTGAACTTTCAGAATTGAGATTTTGTCGTATTACTCTGTTTTTCCAATTTTGTTGACTATACTATCTGTAATATAAATTCATAATATTTTATATTTTGAAACTATATATATTAAGGAATCTTCTAGATTTTTCTCAGATTTTATTATGATGATCTTTGTGCTTATAAACAAGATTTTGCATTTTCTAGCTAAACACAATTTCTGTATTAAATGTTGTTTTCGACCCTGTTTATGTGGCTGATATGTGACTTACATATATGTGCTGGAATCGGCAGAGAGTCTAGTTTCTATATTTTCTGAAAGATCTGGATTTGCTATTCTGTAGCAACGGAAATCTCATATTTGTACAGTAGTTTCTTGATATTCAGAACTGAAAATTTCGTTGTTTTGACCATTAGGAGTTGTTTTTATTAACTGTTGCAATCACTATTTCATCTTAGACTTATACTTTATTCTTGTTATGTCTTTAGCCTGTTTGTATTCGTTCACACATGTTTATTGATAATAAAAGAAATAAAACTAGGTTTTTTAAGGGAAAAGATTGAGTAGTGGACAGTATAGAAATACATATTCAGAAGGGACTCGTTTCCCTACTATTTACTATGGTACCTACTGTTTATCTCTGAATGCATGAGGGCATGATCCATGACACCGTCACTATTTGTTATTACTGTTACTATTACTGTTTGTCTGAATATATTGCCCTATAGAAGTTCCACTACAAATCTTAAAACAAAACTGTTTGATGTAGCAACCATGTGGTAAAATCTGGGACGCATGAAGTGCTACCTAGTTTGTAATGAACATTAGACATAAGAATGATTGTTTACACTGTCACATCCTGTTACGGTTACTGTGGACTTTACTGTTATTGTTGATTATTATTACTGTTGACACACTGTTACTGTTGATTACTATTATCATTGGCACACTGTTACTGTTGACCCCTACTGTTACTATTACACTTTTACTGTTATTCTGTTGCTTACTGCCATCTGCAGATTGTTATATTTACTGCTTTCTCCATGTAGTATTACCTGTTTAGTTAGTTTTTCCCATTTTCCTACTTGTATTGCTTGCGGCCTGGACTTGCATCTAACGGATGTTATGTTTTCCTATTTCTCTATTTTCCTTGTAATTGTCATATGAGCAGGTTTTGCTGATCAATTGACTACTGGAGTTGGTGAGCAAAGGTTTTGAGTTGCGCAATTGGAATGATTTGCTTAAATATTTTGATGAACTATTTTATTTCATGAATTGTATTGAGATTGTATTTGAGTTTATTGTCACAAGATTGTTGTTTGTTTTAGATATAGTATTTGTTGGAACATTTATTATTGATACAACAAATACTGTTGAGCTATGATTGTTTATGTATACCTAGTTGGAGTATACTGCTATATTTACTGTTATGATGAGTCAAGCAGGTCCGTACAGCTTATGGATGGTAAAAACTATCTACTGGGTTTAGTCACGTACCGTATTCCGTATTCTTTTGGGAAGCGGGGCGTGAAAGGTTTTGTGTGGTATCAGAGATTCAGCTTTGGCTAATGTGTTAGTTTGACTAATATATTAGGCAGGCATGACTCGATCGGATTTACTTGACTCCCGACATGCCATGCATTGCACAAATAACTATTAATCAACTGTATCTGAATGCTAATTGTTTTGGGTTTTGTGCAGACTATGACTCGTGGGATTGGTTCGTCTTCGCAAGAAGGCCATCTTGAGTTGGCAGTTGTAACTCAGGTGCTCCAGCAGATTGCTCAGATGCAACAAGAGTACAGCGAACTGGAGGCCGCTTTGGAAGCTGCAAAACGAAATGCTGTTCCGACCCCCATTGTTTCTGCCCTGTAGTTGTGCCCCCTCATCCGGATACCATTGCTGATTTCATGAGACTGCACCCTGATAAGTTCGGTGGTACTAAGACGCCACTTGAGGTTGAGTAGTGGCTGATACGGACGGAAATTCTGCTACAGGTAGCTAGGGTAACCAATACCGACCGCGTGGATGTGGTATGCATCCAGTTGGTGGATTTAGCCCACATCTGGTGGAGGGCAGAATCCAAGAGGCTAGAACGGCCTATTACTTGGGCCACTTTCTCTCAAAGATTCCTGGAAAAATTCTTCCTGCACATCACCCGGGTAGAGATGGAGCATCAATTCCTTGCCCTAAAGTAGGTTGGTTGGTTTGTTGTCTGGTTGATTTATTAGTGCCATGTTTTGAGATTTTGTTATATATTGTATATACAGTGTTGTAACACCAAGTATTTCTTAGAACAGGGCTCTAGATCCGTGGACGAGTATGCCGCGGAGTTCACCAGGCTTAGACGCTTTGCTACCACCTTGGTGGCGAAATGAGGAGGATCGTGCTCGGAGGTTCCTTTTGGGTCTTGATCAGGGTATTCAGGTGTACTTGGCCACCCATCGTCTTCGTACCTATGCGGATGCCGTGGAAGCAACTCGAGCGACAGAGCAGACTCGTGATCGTGAGATCCCTTCTCAGTGGGTTGTAAGTACCCCACTGCTGTTGCTGCCAGGCCTACTAGAGGTCCGAACAGGAGGCCAGCTCCGGTCCTTGTCGTCAGGACAGCTCCCTACCATCCTGCTCCTCCACGGAGGGATGTTGTTTGCGACTTTTGCCAAGCCCTGGGCATTTGCACAAGGATTGCTGGAAGGCCAACCGCCGTTGTCTTGGCTGGGGTGCTGTTGACAACTTGGTTCGAGGTTTTCCTCGGAGGAGGCACGACCAGGCCACAGTTGTGCCAGTCCGTAGTCAGGTCAGACCGCCTCTTCCCCCACAGCATCAGATTTTCGGTCAGAGGACTGCTGCTCCATGGAGTGGCCAGGCTTTCAACTTGACCGCGGAGGAAGCTCAGACCACGGAGGAAGTCATTGCAGGTATTCTTTTGTGTTTCTTTTGTTGTTCTGTTATTTGTTCCTTATTTCATTTATTTCTCTTGCATCTTTCTTCGTGTTCTCCTACTTGCATCATTTTTCATATTCCTTGTTTATCTTTCACATCTGTTCATCTTTCTCCTTGTTTTGGCTCTATTTTAGGTGTTATTCTTATTCATACTGTTCCTACTCGAGTTCTTTTTTATTCTGGGGCAACCCATTCCTTCGTCTCCTCCCATTTTGTGGATCAGCATCAGTTGGTGTGCAGTGAGTTGCTTGTTGCTTGGCATACCACTACATGTGGCGGTGTTGTCATTTGTTCCCGAGATTGCAAGCAGAGTCCCGTGGTTATTAGGAGTGCTGATTTCAGAGCAGATCTGATTGTGATCGGCAGTTCGGAGTTTGATGTGATTCTCGGCATGGATTGGCTGGGTGAGTCCCATGCTATCATTGATTATCGAGCGAAGAAGGTTGTTTTCAGGATGCCAGGCCGTGAGGAGTTTGAGTTTCATGCTGGGGAGTTACCCCTTGGGCGTGGTCAGGAAGTTGTTGTCGGTGCTGGTTGTGCAATGGAGTTGCATTCAGGCTGTGAGGCTTCGCCTCTTATTGTGCAGGATTTTAGGGATGTGTTTCCTGAGGAGTTGCCTGGGCTCCCCCCTGATAGGGACGTTGAATTCGGTATTGATGTTCAGCCTGGTACTGCGTCAATATCGAAGAGTCCTTACTGGATGTCACCAGTTGAGCTAGCATAGCTGAAGGTGCATGTTCAAGTTTTGCTGGATTTGAGTTTCATCGGGCCCAGTGTGTCCCCGTGGGCCACTCCTGTCTTGTTTGTCAGCAAGAAGGATGGGAGTCATCATCTGTGCATGGATTATCGTGAGCTGAACAGTGTTATAGTGAAGAACCGATATCCGCTACCCAGGATTGATGATTTGTTTGATCAGTTGGGTGGAGCTGCTGTCTTTTCGAAGTTGGATCTTCGCTCTAGTTATCAAGTGAAGGTGAAGACAGCTGATGTGCAGAAGACTGTGTTCAGGACTAGATACGGGCAGTATGAGTTCCTTATGATGCCTTTCGGAGTCACGAATGCGCCAGCAGTGTTCATGTAACCCCTATTTTTGCAAATACGTATTTTCTGTACTTTAAACTTCTTTTTTGTAAATTATTTTTCCGTTCTTAAACTGTATTTGTTAAAATTTTGTTGTTGGATCTCCTATTACAGTCTATTTCTAATCAGTAATTTTAATTGTAGCTATTTTTCCGACGATTTTCATATTGTAATACAATCCCATTCTTCTGTTGTTGTTATTATTATGTTATTATTATTATTATTTTTATTATTATCATTAAATATATATTGTTTATTAATTTTTGAAAAACTTATAGATCGTGATTATATTTTAGTATTTTTGGAGTAAGGATTTTATGTATACTATTTGACCTAATAAATTAGTATGTAATACCATTTTGTTCTTTATTGTATTTTAGCTCAATTCAAATCCAGTCTCATTATTTTGCGAGATCCATACAATCTATTATATTCATCAGTATTTGAGTATTAACTCAATGTATACTATTTGATTTATTGTACTATAGTATTACTTTTTGTTATAATTGATTTAATTATTTACTTTTAATCTAAATCCTAATTGTATATTTTCTATTGGATTTTAGGCCCAAAACCCAAACCCATTTCCCAATTGGATCCTACCCGCTTACCCTTTAACTCGTTTACACCCTTACCCTAAATCCTTATATTTATACCTAACCCTAACCCTATATTCTTGTGTAACCCTAGCTGCTTTTACCCTTTTCCCCATCCTCCTGCTCCCGCTCATCTCTCATCTCCAAACCCATCCTTCCGATCTTCCTTTCCCTCCTCCGTCCTCCTCTTATCCGAACTCTGGCCTAGTACCTTCCTCCCCGATGCCCTGTGCTCCTCCCGACTGCAGTGCCAGTAGTGCCCCGCCTCTTCTCCTCTAGTCGCGATGCCAGTAGCCAACCACATCAACCCCGACTATAAGGCAAGTAACTTCTATTCTTTTTGTTGTATAATACAAGTACTAAATACCGCCTGTAGTGTAGTTGCTTCAAGATCTATCCCCATGAATCCCTTGTTTGATCTTGTCTCTAGTTGTTGATCCGCCCGTAGTTTTCACATCACACGCCCGACATGAAATAACTTAGATATAATAGATTCTTAATGTATACATGCATGTTGTTCGTGACTTATGAGGTGTTGTATGATCTCGTATGCTTGGTGTGTTAGTAGTTGTACAACTTGTTGTGAACTTGTTAAATACCCTATACCATGTTGCTTGGACATCTAATATACCCTATTTCACATTTTGTTATGATTTGGATGTGTTTCATGCGATCTAGTTGATTTTGTGTATGAAGGATAAATTCTGTCTTTTCTGTTACCCCGTTTTTGTTCAGTATTTTAGACCCTATTAAAGTCAGTATATAAAAATTATTTGTGAATATGAATTATAAAGAATTCTGTCTACTTTCCAGAATTTCTGACATATCTCAGTTTTGATTTGTGAGTTACAAGTTATTGCTGTTTTACTACAGATGTGTAGAAAATTTCAGATCTAGTTTAGATGAATTCTGTATGGTTATTTATTTTTATACTGATTTTAAAGATAATATTTTGATCCAATATTTTTCTGAGTAAAACTAGACTTGATTAGGGTTAAACCCTAATTTTTGTGGATTTAATTGATAACTTTAATAAACTATTCTATACTTGCAAACAACTACTATACTTGCAGAATTTTCGTGCTGTTCAGTAAATAACCTTAATTTTAACCTGATTGTACTTGTTGTTTATAAAACTTTGTGAATATGAATTTTAGCCTACTATATCTATTTTATCACCCTTTTGACGGATCTGGATTTAGATTTATATTTTGTAAATTATTGCTGTTTTAGTACAGCAGTGTTTATGATTTCAGATTTACAAACTTTCTGTATCTTGCTATTTTTTGATTTTATTTGAGTATACTATCTATGTTGGAAAATTATGAAACTTACTTTCTGTTACTAAGCATACAAGGGAATACCCCAGATTTTTCTTGGATTTAATCAGTAAGTTTTTATGCTGTTTTCTTGTTTATGAATACAAACTTCAGATTTCTAACTGAACATGTTTTCTGGATACAATTTTGTTTTGAGTCATGTTTTTGTGAAGTACCATATGACTTATATATATTTGCTGGATTCGGCCAGGAGTCTATTTTCTAGACTTTCTGACGGATCCATATTTGCATGTCCATGGCAACGGAAATCCCAGATTTGGTGGAGTAATGTCTTACTGTCCAGAACTAGAATTTTCGTTGTCTTAGTCTATTTGAGTCTTTCTTCACCCGTTCGTGTTCTTTATTCAACTTGTACTTGTTTCTTGTTGTCTCTCCATGTTTCTTGACTTATTTGTGCACGTCCATGCTTGCTTGAATAATAATAAGAAGAAACTAAGTCAGGGTTTAAAGGGAAAGATCCAATAGTGGAAAATACAGAAATGTATACTCGGAAGAGGATTCATAGATCCTACTTGGTTATTTGGAGCTTTTCTATTTGGTTATTTGGATCTTGATATTTGGTTATTTGGAGCTTGATATTTGACTACTTGACACTTGCACACTTGACACTTGGAGTTTGATATCTGGTTACTTGGAGCTTGATACTTGATACTTGGAGCTTGTCCCTGAGTACACCGCCCTCTATGATCCACTATGAAATCTAAAACTGAACTTGTTTGAATGTAGCAACCATGTGGTAAAAACCTGGGATGCATGAAGTGCTACCTAGCTAGGACTAAATACAAGACTTGAAAACAGCATGATCACTTGACACTTGCTACTTGTTACTTGTACATGATACTTGATTCTTGACACATGTTTCCTGTTACTCGTTGAATGATACTTGTTTACTTGACACTTGTTTCATTGCCACTTGCATCCGTTCAACTTGCCATGCTACTTGTCATGTTCTTAATTTAAGTTAGTTCCTCTATTTTGTTGTTACATCCTTTCCATGCTATTCTTGCTTCCGCTGTTACTCTGTTCTTGTCTATTTGTTTCCTTCAATACTTGTTGCCTACACTACAAGTGGCTCGTAACTTGCACTGACGGGCATTTTGTTTCTCTTTCCTTTTTCCTGCAATTTGTTAAATTGCAGATTATGGTGATCAGCTGCTCGATAGAGTAGGTGACCTGAGTTTCTAGTTGGCTGGAGCTCTTGCTATATCTATTTATTTCTTGTTGCTTATCTTGAGTAATTGTGCTTGGTTACATGGATTATTTTGTATTGGGCTTTGTGTTCCAGACTTGTGTTTTGTTCCGGACATGATTATTTGAAATTCAGTATATTTGTTTCTTGTTTCAAGTAATCTTGTTGACTATATTGATTCAGTTATGCATGCATGGTTGACTATTCTTCTTGTATCTCTCTTGTTTATACTTGTGCTTGTTGTAAAGATCCTGACAGCTTGTGGATGATGAAAATCATTCCCTGGACTTAGTCACGCATCCGTATTCCGTATCTCCTTTTTAGGTAGCAGGGCATGACAGTTCATAAGTCTGATGAACAGGGTTTTCTCTCCATTTTTGGACAGATTTTTCGTGGTCTTCATAGACGAAATTCTAGTGTTTTCGGAAGGATCATGCTGATCATCTGAGGTTGGTTCTGCAGACCTTGAGGGAGAATCAGCTCTATGGGAAACTCAGTAAAGTGAGTTTTGGCTTGATCGAGTTACCTTCTTGGGGCACATTATCTCAGGCGATGGTATTTCTGTTGATCCGTCCAAGATTTCTGCGTTCAAGGATTGGCTTGTTCCTAATTCAGTTTCGGAAGTGAGAAGTTTTCTTGGTTTGGCCGGGTATTATCGAAAGTTCGTCCAAGACTTTTCGAAGATAGCTGGTCTGTTGACTAAGCTGACTAGGGAAGATCAGAAGTTTGTTTGGGATTGAGCCTGTGGTGGAGCTTTTGCTAAGTTGCAGAGTCGGTTAAAGTCAGTGCCTGTGTTGACTATTTCGGATGGTATGGGTAGTTTTGTGGTTCACTGTAACGCTTCTGGCAAGGGCCTAGGTGCAGTGTTGATGCAGAAGGATTGAGTTATTGCTTATGAATCCAGACAGTTGAGACCACACGAAAAGAATTATCCTATCCATGATTTGGAAATGGCTGCCGTGATTTATGCTTTGAAGTTATGGAGGCATTATCTACTTGGAGACCGAGTGGAGATCTTTACTGACCACAAAAGTCTCAAGTATGTGTTCACTCAGAAGGAGCTGAACATGAGCCAGAGGCGATGGTTGGAGTTGATGGCTGACTATGACATCAGTTTGCAATACCATCCTGGTAGAGTGAACTTGGTGCTAAATGCTTTGAGTAGGAGACCAGTCGCCATGTTCCTACCTCAGCAGAGAGAGCTTATTGAGCAAATGAGGAGGTTAGATTTGGATGTGATCTTGCCAGGTTCTGTTCAGAGTTGCATGATGCATCAGTTGCGATTGTCTCTTGCTAAGAATATTAGGGAGGCTCCGGCAGGTGATGAGCAATTGCAAGGGTTCCGAGCCAAAGTTGAAGCGGGTACGAGGACTGATATGGTTGTTCACTTAGATGGATCTCTTCGTTTTGGGTCCAGGTTGTGTGTTCCGAAGGGTGAGGTTCGTCAGAAGTTGCTTGAGGAAGCCCACCAATCGTAGTACTCTATTCATCCTGGTGGTACGAAGATGTACCAGAACTTGAAGCTTCATTTTTGGTGGCATGGTATGAAGAGGGCCGTGGCGAGATTTTTGTCGCGGTGCTTAATCTACCAGCAAGTGAAGGCAGAGCATTAGAAGACCGTCGGACTTCTTCAGCCTCTTCCCATTCTGGAGTGGAAGTGGGAGGATATCACCATGGATTTTGTGACTGCTTTACCGAGGAGTCCTAAGGGTTACAATGCCATTTGGGTGATGTGGACAGGTTGACCAAGAGCGCTTACTTCGTTCCCTTCAGAATTGGACAGTCTACTGAGAGCTTAGCTAAGAAGTACATGCAAGAGATTGCCAGACTTTATGGGGTTCCAGTAAGTATTGTATCTGAAAGGGATACGAGATTCAGGTCGCAGTTTTAGGAGAGTGTTC
Source organism: Hemerocallis citrina (assembly GCA_017893485.1). NCBI lineage: Eukaryota > Viridiplantae > Streptophyta > Magnoliopsida > Asparagales > Asphodelaceae > Hemerocallis > Hemerocallis citrina. The sequence goes on along the minus strand of CM030363.1, from coordinate 128,594,786 downwards.
AGAGTAGTTTGGGAGTAAGTTGAAGTACAGTATAGCTTTTCACCTTTAGACAAATGGATAGTCAGAGAGGACTGTCTAGACTCTAGAGGACATGTTGAGGTCCTGTGTGCTGCAATTTGGAGGTTCTTGGGAGGACCACTTGCATCTCGTAGAGTTCTCGTACAACAACAGCTTTCAGGCCATTCTTAAAGCTGCTCCTTTCGAGGCACTCTATGGTTGTAAGTGTCGGTCGCTAGTGTGCTGGGATGACATTGGAGAGAAGAAATTGTTGGGCCCGGAGTTGATCGCCAAGATGGTGGATGCTGTGAGTTTGATCAGGAACCATCTTCAAGCCGCGCAAGACAGACAGAAGCGATGGGTTGATGTTCATCGTAGAGCCTTGGAGTTTGAGGTGGGAGACCATGTTTTCCTTAAGTTATCGCCGTGGCAAGGTGTCAATCGTTTTGGTGGCGGAGGCAAGTTGAGCCCCAGGTTCATCGGACCATTTGACATCGTGGAAAGAGTAGACAAGGTGGCCTATCATCTTGCATTGCCCCCGGCTTTATCTGGAGTACACGACGTCTTCCATGTCTCGCAACTGAGGAAGTATATCCGTGATGAGAGCCACGTGATTGACTACTCGGAGTTATCTGTGAGGCTGGTTTTGTCTTGTGAAATCCCGCTAGTTGCTATTGTGGATCGGCGGGAGAAGGTTTTGAAGAACAAAATGATCAAGCTTGTTCGTGTTTCTTAGAATCCTCACTCGCCGGGTGAGTCGACTTGGGAGCTGGAAGAAGATATCTAGCGGAGGTTTCCTCATTTGTTTGTGTAACTCTTGTTTTGCTATTTTTGCTTTTGTTATTATATTTTTCTTACCTTTTAGGGTTACCCTATGTACTTTTGGTTGAATTTCGATGACGAAATTCTTATTGTTAGGTGGGTAGGACTTGTAACCCATATTGCTCCTATTTGTATTTTTAATTATATTTAATAAAATTCTAGATTATTTATTTTATTTCTGATTGTATTTATTTTCTTTTCATTGTATGGTTTGTTGTTCCTCTCTCTTGTGATTCAATCTCTAGTTGATTCAGCTTTTTATCCACTTTATTGATCTACAATTCATTCCTGGTCTCGTCTATTATTTAAACCTAATTCATGGCCTAATTTTCTCTTATTGGACTTGTAACCCCTATTTTTCATTTTTGTGTATTTTTGAGTGTATTTTTCGTTTTGGTGTATTTTCTCTCTTGTATTTTTCTGAACCGTATATTGAAGTTGTTTTTAATATATATTCGTTTATTTCATTTTGAGCTCTTTGTGGTTGATTGGCTGTCTTTTTATTTCGTTCTTCATTATTATTGTTCTTTCTTTCATTTGGTTCTTGTCTTCTTTATTTTGTATTGTTGGGTGCTTGTGGTGGTGATTGGTTGTTATCCTATTTCCAATCCTATTGTTTGATCCCTAATAAGATTACCAAAGCCAAATTAAAATTCCCAATCCTATTTGATATCCTATACATTTGTATCCTATTTAAAGCCCTACTACTACTCCTAATTACCCACAACCCAATTACCCATTAACCTAATCCCCTTAAATATATATCTCTAATCCCTCTCCCTAAACCCCAATCCTAAACCCTAGCCGCCACATCTCCATAACCCGTCCTCCCCCTCCTTGCTTGCACCGCAACCCGATGCCCAAACCCCAGGCCGAGCCCCCTCCGGCCTGTGCACCCTCCGACGCCGCAACACCCCAACACCCGAGCCCCATCATCCCTTGGCCGACCATATCCTACACCACCATATAATCCCTAGTCTCCCTGATCCTCTCCGGCGTTGATCTCTCTTGTGACCGCAAGCCACTATTGTCATCATCCCTGTTGGATCATCTCTCTTTTGGTGGAGTTTGTTCGTGTGGAGATTTTCGCTCAAGTTTGCTTGGATTCATTAGTTCGTGGATTTTCGTTCGTGGGTTTTGCTCTTTGTCGGGAATCCGTTCCCGATATTCTTTATTTTCTTCGTTCTTCATCTTCGGTTAAAGCAAGTAACTTGTACTCAAATTCCTTTGTATGATACAAGTCAAAAATACCACCTATAGTGTAGTTGGATCTAGAGACGACTCTTGTTTGTATTATTCTTAATGAGTTTTGTCTCTATAGTGCTATTTGACCATAGATGATTCACGACATAAAATTGGATATGAAATAACTTAAGTTTTACCCGTTCTTGATTTGAACATGTATGTGAGACTTTTGTGAGAATTCGTGATTTTGTTGAGACCCATGCTTGGTGTGGACATGATAGATACCCTAATTCATGGTGTTTGAACACTTGGTAGACTTAATTTCATGTTTGGTTGTGTTTTGAACAAGTTTTGTATAATATATGTTGAGTAGTTGTTAAAGGGAAAAATCTGTATTTTGTCGCTGATCTGTTTTGTTTGCTGTTTTGGACTGTCTTGAAGTCAGTAACTTAATTTCAGTATAAAACATGAGTTTTAGAGTAATTCGTCTATTTTCCAACACCTCTGACCTTGCTTGATTTCGTTTTCGTATGTGTGAAATATGATTGTTTTACCACAGAGGTGTCGATCTTTTCCAGATTTCGTTTCTTGGTGTTTTTGATGACTAAATCATTTTAATAACTGTGCTACATATATTATTTTCATCCAAAACTTTGGCCAGTTTTTCTATATCTACTTAGGGATCACCCAGAATTTTTGTGGATTTTATTGATGAGTTTTATGTGCCGTTTCATGCTCGTTTATGAAAACTATACTTGCGGTATTTTGCTCGCTATTCTGTAAAGAATCGTAATTTTACCCTGATTCCTTTTGTTGTATGAAAAATGTTTGTAAAATATGAAAGTTAGTATATTTTATCTATTTTCATATCCCTTTGGCGGAATTGGATTTCATTTTACTGGTTGCGAGATATTATAGTTTTCGTACAACAGTGTTGGAAATTCCAGATTGTCAAACTCTCGTTTATTAATATTCTCTTATTTTTGATGACTGATCAAATTTTACTGGAAAATTATGAATCATTATATTTAGATACTGACATATAGGGAAATACCCCAGATTTTTCGTGGATTTATTTAATGTGTTTTCATGCTATTTTCCTGCTCTTGAATCCGTTTTCTTGATTTCTGGGTGAACTTATTTTCTGTTTTCAAATCAGTTTTGAGCTATGTTTTTGTAAATTAATATATGACTTATTTATACTTGCTGGATTCGGTTGGGAGTTTTTTTTCTAGACATTTTGACGGATTCAGATTTGTATGCTTGTAACACTGGAAATCACTGTTTTACTGCAGTATGGTCTTGCTGTCCTGAACTTGAGATTTGTCTATTTTAGTCTTTTATGAGATATCTTGCACTCATACATGATTATCTTGCAACTTGCACTTATCACATGACCATGCCATGTCATTCTTGATATATTTTGCACATATACATGCTTATTTGATATTATTAATAAATAACCAAGCCGGAGTTTAAGGGATAGATCTAGTAGTAGATAATTCAGAAACGTGTACTCGGAAGAGGATCCACTGATCCTACGTGATTACTTGAGACATGATACTTGATACGTGATTACTTGACACTTGCACGCAAGACACGATATTTGATACTTGCACAACTTCACACGTGAATACATGATACATGATACATGATACATGATACATGATACATGATACATGATACATGATACTTGGAGCTTGGAGCTCGATTACTTGACTTGTCCCTGAGTACACTGTCCTTTATGGTCCACTATGAAATCTAAAGCGAAACTGTTTGTTATAGCAACCATGTAAGGTGGGCTGCATGAAGTACTCTACCTAGATAGTAATCACTACAAGATTTGATACATGACACGTGAGCATGATACTTGAACATGATACATGCTTGCTTGATACTTGAACTTGATACTTGACTACCTGATACTTGAGACTTGAAACTTGACACTTGATACATGATTACATGATACTTAACACTTGATACATGTTTACATGATACTTGATTACTTGACACTGGATTCATGCCATTTACACTTGTTCACTTTACCATGCTAGTTGTTTATTTTGACATCATACTTATACCATGCTATTAGTTAGTTTCCCCATGTACATGTATCCTACATTATAAGTGGCCCGTAACTTGCAATTGACGGGTACTTGCTTTCTCTTTTCCTCTTCCCTGCAATTGTTGAATTGCAGATTTTGGAGAACAGGTTCCAGACAGTATTGGTGACATGAAGTATTAGTGCTGGATTTTATTATTATTATTTCTTGTAGCTTGTTTGAATAATATTGTATTCTTATACTTGGATTTATTCTTGTATTTGGGCAATGTGACCCAAGATATTTGTTTATTCAGATCATGACTATTTGCATTTTATATAATTGGTTTCAAGTATTCTTGTTGGTACTTTGGTTCATATGTGCATGTGGTTGATTCTTTTGCTTCCGACTTTGATGATACTTGTGAATGTTGTAAAGATTCTTGAACAGCTTATGGATGATGAAAATCATTCGCTCTGATTCTATCTCGTATCCGTGTTCCATATTCTTTTTGGGAAGCGGGGCGTGACAGGGTTTTTAGTGGTATCAGAGCCCAGGTTTGGCTAATGTATTAGTTGCCTAATATATTATACAAGCTTGGCTCGAACTGGGATCTGCTCAACATTTCACCAACCATGCATGCATAAATGAATCAATTATTATCAACATTGATCTGGATGCTAACTATTTTTGGTTTTGTGCAGACTATGGCTCGCAGGGGTTCTACTTCTCAGTCGCAGGTTGACCCGATTGAGGTTGTCACTGCTATGCTTGAGCGCTTGATTAATCAGCAGTAGAACCATAGTGATTTGGTGATGGCTACTTTGGAAGCCGCTCGAGTTCCTCCGCCTGTTGCGCCTAGGCAGGATGTTCTTCCTCCCCGTCCGGGAACGGTCACAGACTTTACGAGGCTGCATCCCGACTGGTTTTCAGGCACTGAGAATCCTTTGGAGGCTGAACAGTGGTTGATTCGGACAGAGCAACTACTTTTGGCAGCTAGAGTTGCTGATACAGTTCGTGTGGATGTGGTTACCATCTAGTTGGTGGACTTGGCTCATATCTGGTGGAGGTCTAAGTCTGAAAAGCTCGAAAAACCGATCACTTGGGCCACTTTCACTAGGAGCTTCTTGGAGTTCTTTTCTAGCAGCACCAGAGTTGAGATGGAGCAACAATTCTTAGCCCTAAAGCAGGTTGGTCGTTATTTCTAGTAATGAAATTTTGTTACATATTGTTCATGCAATGTTGTAACATAAGACTTTCTTGAAATAGGGCTCCAGGTCTGTGGACGAGAACGGAACTGAATTTACGAGACTTAGCCGCTTCGCAGCCATTCTTGTGGCGAACGAAGAGGATAGGGCTCGTAGGTTCATTTTGGGGCTTGAGCGAGACATCAAGGTGCAGCTTGTCTCTCTTTGCTTGCGTACCTATGCTGAGGCCCTTGAGGCAGCTAGGGCCCAGGAGCAGGCTCGTGGTGGTTTGGTTTCTTCTCAGCGGACTGTTCCGCACTCAGTTGCTAGGTCTTCTGGTGGGCCTATTCGGAGACCTGTTCCAGCCCCTCCGGTCAGGGCAGCTCCTTACTCTTCTGCGGGTCCTCCGAGAGTTGGTTTCTGTGACTTTTGTCGTCTTCCAGGGCTTGAGCGCAAGAATTGCCGACGTGCCAATCGTCGCTGTTTTGGATGTGGTGCTGCTGACCATTCGGTGCGGGACTGCCCGCAGTTGGCTCCTCCAGCCAGAGGTCCTATTCAGCCAGTTGCCGCAGCTCGTGGCCCAATTAGACCACCGCTTCCCTTGCAGCGTCAGATTGTCGGTCAGAGGACCGCTGTTCCGAGGAGAGGTCAGGCTTTCAACCTGACTGCTGCAGATGCTGAGTCAGTAAAGGGTGTGGTTGCATGTATCTTTTGTTTTATTGTTTTATTGTTTATTGTTTCTCTTTGTTTTTCTCCATTTCCCTTACTTTATTTCTTTCTATTGTCCTCTGCATTTTGTTTTTCCTCACCCCTGTTCAACCATTCTTTTCCTTGTCCCTTTTGTTTTTCTATCTTAGGTGTTGTGTTTGTGTGCTCTTTTCCTGCTCATGTTCTGTTTGATTCTGGGGCAACCCATTCTTTTGTCTCCTCTCGATTTGTCGTTCGCCATCAGTTGGAGTGTAACAACATGTCAGAGGCTTGGAACATTGTGACAGGTGGTGGAGTTGTCATTTGTTCCTGGGAGTGCAGGCAGTGTCCCGTGATTATTGGCAGAGCAGAGTTCAAAGCCAATCTAATTGTAACTGGGAATTCGGGGTTCGACGTTATTCTGGGTATGGATTGGTTGGGTGAAACCCATGCCATTATTGATTGCCGTGCCAAGAAAGTTGTGTTCCGAATTCCAGATCGCGCAGAGTATGAGTTCCATGCCGGGCAGTCTTCCCTTAGCCGAGCTGCAGTTGATCAAGAGGTTTGTGCGATGGAGTTGCATTCAGGTTGTGAGGCTGCGCCTCTAGTAATTCGGGATTTCTTAGATGTTTTTCGAGATGAGTTGTCTGACTTACCCCCTGATAGGGAAGTGGAATTCGGTATTGATGTTCAGCCTGGAACATCAGCGATATCGAAGAGTCCCTACAGGATGGCACTGGTTGAGCTAGCAGAGCTTAAGGTGCAGATTCAGCAGTTGCTTGATTTGAGTTTCATCAGACCTAGTGTTTCACCTAGGGGTGCTCCGGTCCTTTTTGTCGACAAGAAGGATGGTGGTCATCGAATGTGTATGGATTATCGGGAACTGAACAGAGTTACTATGAAGAATCGCTATCTGTTGCCCAGGATCGATAATTTGTTTGACCAGTTGAGTGGGGCTGCTATTTTCTCGAAGTTGAATCTTCGTTCTAGGTATCACCAAGTCAAGGTGAAGGCTGCAGATATACAGAAGACTGCTTTCAAGACTAGATACGGGCACTATGAGTATCTTGTGATGCCGTTCGGAGTTACGAACGCGCCGGCTGTATTCATGAGTCTTATAAACCAGGTCTTCTTTCAGTTCTTGGACAGATTTGTGGTGGAATTCATTGATGATATTTTGGTGTATTCTCGGAATCAGGAAGATCATGCTGAGCATTTTAGAGTGGTTCTGCAAGCCTTGAAGGAGAATCAGCTCTATGGGAAACTTAGCAAGTGCGAGTTTTGGCTCGACAGGGTTTCATTCTTGGGACACATTATCTTCGGCGATGGTATTTCTGTGGATCCTTGCCAAGGTTGAGGCTATGAAGGATTGGCCTGTTCCCAAGTCAGTCTCAGAAGTCAGGAGTTTTCTCGGTTTGGCTGGCTATTATCGGAAGTTCGTCCAAGATTTTTCGAAGATAGCAGGACCATTGACTAAATTGACTGGGAAGGATCAGAAGTTCTGTTGGTCTTTTAGAGGAACTTTTGTTGAGTTGAAAAACAGATTGATGTCAGCGCCTGTGTTGACTATTCCCGATGGCTCAGGCGGATTTGTAATTCATTATGATGCTTCTGGTAAGTGTCTTGCAGCAGTTTTGATGCAGAAGGGCCGAGTCGTTGCGTATGCATCGAGGCAGTTGAGGCCGCATGAGAAGAACTATCTAACTCATGACTTGGAGTTAGTGGCAGTGATTTATGCTTTGAAGCTGTGGAGACATTATTTACTTAGGACTGAGTGGAGATCTTTACAGACCACAAAAGTCTCAAGTACGTCTTCACCCAGAAGGAGTTAAACATGAGGCAAAGGCGTTGGTTGGAACTTATGGCCGATTATGACATCAGTTTGCAATACCATCCTGATAAAGTAAACTTGGTGCCAGATGCTTTGAGCAGGAGACCGGCAGTTATGTTCTTGACTCAACAGAGGGATTTGATTGAGTAGATGAGGAGGTTGGAGTTGGAAGTTTTATTGCCGAGTTCTTATCGGAGTTGTTTGGTACTTCAGCTGCAGTCGTCTCTAGTTGATCAAATTAAAGAGGCGCAGGCTAGTGATGCACAGTTGTACAGATGTCGAGCTGAGGTTGAGTCTGGGTCCAGGACGGACATGGTTACTCATTCGAATGGATCACTTTGTTTTGGGTCCAGATTATGTGTCTCGGAAGGTGATGTTCATCAGAGGTTACTTGAGGAAGCCCATCAGTCTTCCTATTCTATCCATCCTGGCGGTACTAAGATGTATCGGATTTGAATCTTCATTTCTGGTGGCAGGGTATGAAAAGGGTTGTGGCTCAGTTTGTTGCTCAATGTTTGATCTGCCACCAGGTTAAGGCAGAGCATCAGAGAACCGCTGGACTTCTTCAACCGTTTCCTATTCCAGAGTTGAAGTGGGAACATATCACTATAGATTTTGTGACCGCTTTGCCGAGGAGTTCTAAGGATCATAATGTCATTTGGGTGATTGTCGGCCGTTTGACGAAGAGTGCTCACTTCATTTCTTTTCGTGTCGGGCAGTCTATTGAGAGCCTAGCTGAGAGGTACAAGCATGAGATTGTTAGACTTCATGGGGTTCCAGTCAGTATTGTATTCGACAAGGATACGATATTCAGATCTCAGTTCTGGGAGAGTCTTCAGAACAGTTTGGGGAGTAAATTAAAGTACAGTACAGCTTTTCATCCCCAGACTGATGGACAGTTAGAGCGGACTATTCAGATTCTTGAGGACATGTTGAGGTCCTGAATGCTTCAGTTTGGTGGGTCGTGGGAGGATCATTTGCATCTCGTGGAGTTCTCGTACAATAACAGTTTTCAAGCCAGTATTAAAGCTGCTCCGTTCGAGGCACTCTACGGGCAGAAGTGCAGATCGCCAGTGTGCTGGGATGACATTGGTGGGAGGAAGTTGTTGGGTCCGGAGTTGATCCCCATGACAGTTGATGCAGTGGTTAAAATCAGGAAGAAATTGCAAGCAGCTCAGGACAGGCATAAGCGATGGGCCGATGTCCATCGGAGAGCTTTGGAGTTCGGTATTGGTGACCATGTTTTCCTAAAGGTATCACCGTGGCACCATGTCATTCGGTTTGGTGGTAGGGGCAAGCTTAGCCCGAGGTTTAATGGACCGTTTGAGATTTTGGAGCGAGTAAGCAAGGTGGCCTATCGTCTCGCATTGCCGCTAGCTTTATCAGGAGTGCACGATGTTTTCTATGTCTCACAACTCAGGAGATATATCCGAGATGAGAGCCATGTGATCGACTATTCAAAGTTGACCATTCGGCCGGATTTGACTTGTGAGATTCCACCAGTTGCTATTGTGGATCGGCGGGAAAAAGTGCTTAAGAACAAGATCATCAAGTTGGTTCGTGTTACATGGAATCCTCACTCGCCTGGTGAGTCGACTTGGGAGCTGGAGGAGGAGATTCAGCAGAAGTTTCCTCATTTGTTTGAGTAGTTTTGTTTTGTTCTTTTGGTTGTTTCGGGGATACCCTATGTATCTTCTTTTTGAATTTCGATGAAAAAATTCTTCTTTTTAGGTGAGTAGGATTGTAACCCCTGTTTTTCATTTTTATGTATTTTTGAGTGTATTTTTTATTTTGGTGTATTTTCTCTCTTGTATTTTTCTAAACCGTATATTGGAGTTGTTTTCAATATATATTCATTTATTTCATTTTGAGCTATTGGTTGTCTTTTTTTTTCGTCTTCATTATTATTATTATTTCTTTCATTTGGTTCTTGTCTTCTTTATTTTGTGTTCTTGGGTGCTTGTAGTGGTGATTGGTTGTTATCCTATTTCCAATCCTTTTGTTTTATCCCTAATAAGATTACCAAAGCCAAATTAAAATCTCCAATCCCATTTGATATCCTATACATTTGTGTCCTATATAAAACCCAATTAAACAAATCCTACTACTACTCCTAATTACCCATAACCGAATTACCCATTAACCCTAATCCCCTTATATATATATATATATATATATATAATCCCTCTCCCTAAACACTAGCCCTAAACCCTAGCCTCTACATCTCCACAACCCGGCCTCCCCCTCCTTGCTTGCGCCGCAACCCGACGCCCAGACCCCTAGGCCGAGCCCCCTCCGGCCTGTGCACCCTCCGACGCCGCAACACCCTAACACCCGAGCCCCATCATTCCTTGGCCGACCATCTCCTACACCACCATATAATCCCTAGTCTCTCTCATCCTCTCCGGCGTTGATCTCTCTTGTGGCCGCAAGCCACTATTGTCATCATCCCTCTTAGATCATCTCTCTTTTGGTGGAGTTTATTCATGTGGAGATTTTCGCTCAAGTTTGCTTGGATTCTTTAGTTCGTGGAATTTTGTTTGTGGGTTTTGCTCGTTGTCGGGAATCCGTTCCAAATATTCTTGATTTTCGTCGTTCTTCATCTTCGGTTAAGGCACGTAACTTGTACTCAAATTCCTTTGTATGATACACGTTAAAAATACCACCTATAGTGTAGTTGGATCTAGAGATAAATCTTGTTTGTGTTATTCTTGGTGAGTTTTGTCTCTATAGTGCTATTTGACCATAGATGACTCACGACATAAAATTTGACATGAAATAACTTAGCTTTTACCCGTTCTTGATTTGATCATGTATGTGAGACTTTTCTGAGAATTTGTGATTTTGTTGAGACCCACGTGATATACTTGGTGTGGACATGCTAGACACCCTAATTCATGATGTTTGGACACTTGGTATATTCGATTTCATATTTGGTTGTGTTTTTGAACAAGTTTTGTATAATATATGTTGAGTAGTTGTTAAAGGGAAAAATTTGTATTTTGTCGCTGATCTGTTTTGTTTGCTGTTTTGGACTGTCTTGAAGTCAGTAACTTAATTTCAGTATAAAACATGAGTTTTAGAGAAATTCGTCTATTTTCCAACACCTCTGACCTTACTTGATTTCTTTTTCATATGTGTGAGATATGACTGTTTTACCACAGAGGTGTCGATCTTTTCCAAATTTCGTTTCTTGGTGTTTTTGATGACTAAATTATTTTAATAACTGTGCTACACATATTATTTTGATCCAAAACTTTGGCCAGTTTTTCTATATCTACTTAGGGATTACCCAGAATTTTGGTGGATTTTATTGATGAGTTTTATGTGCTGTTTCATGCTCGTTTATGAAAACTATACTTACTGTATTTTGCTCGCTATTCTGTAAAGAATCGTATTTTTACCCTGATTCCTTTTGCTGTATGAAAAATGTTTGTGAAATATGAAAGTTATTATATTTTATTTATTTTCATATCCCTTTGGCAGAATTGGATTTCGTTTCACTGGTTGCGAGATATTATAGTTTTCGTACAGCAGTGTTGGAAATTCCAGATTGCCAAACTCACGTTTATTGATGTTCTCTTATATTTGATGACTAATCTAATTTTACTGGAAAATTATGAAACATTATATTTAGATACTGGACATATAGGGGAATACCTCAGATTTTTCGTGGATTTATTTAATGTGTTTTCATGCAGTTTTCCTGCTTTTGAATTCGTTTTCTTAATTTCTGGCTGAACTTATTTTCTTTATTCAAATCAGTTTTGAGCTATATTTTTGTGAATTAATATATGACTTATATATACTTGCTAAATTCGATTGGGAGTCTATTTTCTAGATGTTTCGACGGATTCAGATTTGCTTGCTTGTAACACTGGAAATCACTGTTTTACTACAGTATGGTCTTGTTGTCCTGAACTTGAGATTTGTCTATTTTAGTCTTTTATGAGATATCTTGCACCGTACATGTTTATTTTGCAACTTGTACTTGTCACATGATCATGCCATGTTATTCTTGATATATTTTGTACATATACATGCTTGTTTGATATTAATAATAAATAACCAAGCCGGGGTTTAAAGGACAGATCTAGTAGTGGATAATTCAGAAAAGTGTACTCAAAAGAGGATCCATTGATCCTACGTGATTACTTGAGACATGATACTTGATACGTGATTACTTGACACTTGCAAGCAAGACACGATACTTGCCACTTGCACAACTTGACACGTGATTACATGATACTTGATACATGATACTTGGAGCTTGAAGCTCGATTACTTGACTTATCCCTGAGTACACGGCCCTTTATGGTCCTCTATGAAATCTAAAGCGAAACTGTTTGTTGTAGCAACCATGTAAGGTGGGCTGCATGAAGTGTTACCTAGATAGTAATCACTACAAGATTTGATACATGACACGTGAACATGATACTTTAACATACATGCTTGCTTGATACTTGAACTTGATACTTGACTACAAGATATTTGAGACTTGAAACTTGACACTTGACACTTGATACATGATTACATGATACTTGACACTTGATGTATGTTTACATGATACTTGATTAGTTGACACTGGATTCATACCATTTACACTTGTTCACTTTACCATGCTAGTTGTTTATTTTGACATCATGCTTATACCATGCTATTAGTTAGTTTCCCCATGTACTTGTTTCTTACATTATAAGTGGCCCGTAACTTGCAATTGACGGGTACTTGCTTTCTCTATTCCTCTTCCCTGCAATTGTTGAATTGCAGGTTTTGGAGAACAGGTTCTAGACGGTATTGGTGACATGAAGTATTAGTGCTGGATCTTATTATTATTATTTCTTATAGCTTGTTTGAACAATATTGTATTCTTGTACTTGGATTTATTCTTGTATTTGGGTGATGTGACCCAAGATATTTATTTTATTCAGATCATGACTATTTGAGTTTTATATAATTAGTTTTAAGTATTCTTGTTGGTATTTTGATTCATATGTGCATGTGGTTAATTCTTTTGCTTCCGACTGATGATTCTTGTGAATGTTGTAAAGATTCTTGAACAGCTTACGGATGATAAAAATTATTCGCTGGGCTTTTGTCTCGTATCCTTATTCTGTATTCTTTTTGGAAAGCGGGGCGTGACAGAACTCTTTTTACCCTGTTGGATACCACCCAGTTCACCTAAGTCCATATTGTCTTTCTTTAAACACCCTAATTGAACCCTAACCCTAATTATCAACCTTAATACCTATTCTCTCTCTCCTCCTAGCCGTCACCTTCTCTCTCTCCCCTCATCCCGACCTCGACCTTCTCCCTTTCACTGTCGTCGTCGACCTTCAGCGTCGGCGACACCCCCGACCACCAGACCCCCTCCTTCCTCTCTTCTTCCCTGTGGCGAAGCTCACCCAAGCCGAAACTCCCCGCTGTCGTCCTCGCTGTGGTCGAGCGCAGCGCCGCCGCAACCCCAACACACCATTGTCGCCGCCCCCTAGCGCCGACGCTGTCGTCGCCTTGCTGTTGGGGTCGATGCTCTTGCTGGTGTTGTTGCTGCCGATCTTGTTGTTGTTCGTTGCTGTCTCTTTGGTTGTTTGTGAATGCGTGTGTTTTGTGCACGTGCTTCGGTTGGATTGGATCTTGTCTCTCGTTCATGTGTTCGTTGTTCGGAATCCCTTCCCGTTATTCTATTCATCGTTTTCGTCGTCTTCAATATCAGCCAAGTAGCTTGTATATGTTCTTTTTGTCATACAAGTTAAAACCATAAGTAATCTAGTATGAAAATATTTGTATTCTCATGATGATCGATAATTGTTAGTTTAACTGTTGACATCATCTCTTGATCATGAGTAGTTACAACAATTGACACCCGTTGCATGAAAACAATTAGATTAGTGACATCTTGACTGTATATTGTTTGTGACACACCGTATGTTGTAGTTGACTGTTGTTTAAATGAGGGTTGGATCTATTATCTCATTATGGACTATTTGATTCAAATGCAATGCTGATTTGAGTAACCCACATATGCCATGCATTGTACGACATCTAGATTGGACCGTTTGTTGTTAAGATGTTTGATAAAATGCATAAAAGAACTTTTGTTCACTGCTGTCCTATTTTGTATAGTAATTTCAACCCTGTTAACATCAGTAAAATAAATAAGTTTGTGAACATGATTTGTAGCCTCTGATTTCTAGTTTCCAGAACTTTCAACGGATCTGAATTCCGAGATTTTATGCATGAGTTATCACTGTTATACTGCAGATATATCGTATTTTCCAGATTCTGAACTATATGCATTCTGTATGGAATTTTATTTTAAAACTGATAATTAAAAGTAGAATTTGAACTCTATATTTTTCTGAGTATGTTTAGACATGAATGGGATCACTCCCTAATTTTTGTAGAATTAACTATTGACATATACATCTCATTTTATAATTTTGAAACTAGTCGATATATTTCCAAACTGCATGCTGTTCAGTAAAGAATTGTATTTTCAACCTGATTCTTTTCGTTTTTGATGAAAACTTTGTAAATATGAACTGTTGACTTATTTTTCTATTCTACTAAAATTTTAACGGATCTGGATTTTGAATTATACTTTATGAGTTATCTCTGTTTTGGTACTACTGTGTCTGAACTTTCAGAATCGAGATTTTGTTGTATTACTCTGTTTTCCCAATTTTGTTGACTATACTATCTGTAATATAAATTCATGATATTTTATATTTTAAAACTAGATATATTAAGGAACCTTCCAGATTTTTCTCAGATTTTATTATTATGATTTTAAACTCTTTTCGTGCTTATAAACAAAGATTTTGCATTTTCTGGTTGAACACGATTTCTGTATTAAATGCTGTTTACGACCCTGTTTATGTGGCTGATATGTGACTTATATATATGTACTGAAATCGGCATGGAGTGCAGTTTCTATATTTTTTGACGGATCTGGATTTGCTATTTTGTATCAACGGGAATCTCAGATTTGGTACAGTAGTGTCTTGCTGTCCAGAACTGAAAATTTCGTTATTTTGACCATTATGAGTTGCTTTTTTAACCGTTGCAAGCACTATTTCATCTTAGACTTATACTTTGTTCTTGCTATGTCTTTAGCCTGTTTGTATTCGTTCACACATGTTTTTAAGGAAAAATATCGAGTAGTGGACAATATAGAAATACATATTGAGAAGGGACTCGTTTCTCCACTATTTACTGTGGTACCTACTATTTATCTCTGGGTGCATGAGGGCATGATCCATGAAACTATTACTGTTTGTTCTTACTGTTACTGTTACTGTTTGTCTAAATGTATTGCCCTATAGAAGTTCCACTACAAAATCTTAAAATGAAACTGTTTGATGTAGCAACCATGTGGTAAAATCTGGGATGCATGAAGTGCTACCTAGTTAGTAATGAATATTAGACATAAGAATGACTGTTTACACTGTCACATCCTGTTACGGTTACTGTGGACTTTACTGTTACTGTTGGCACACTATTACTGTTGATTACTGTTACCGTTGGCACACTGTTACTGTTGACCCCTAGTGTTACTATTACACTTTTATAGTTATTCCACTGCTTGCTGCCATCTGTAGATTGTTATATTTACTACTTTCTCCAAGTAGTATTACATGTTTAGTTAGTTTTCCCCATTTTCCTACTTGTATTGCTTGCGGCCCGGACTTGCATCTAACGGACGTTATGTTTTCCTATTTCATGGTTTTTTTGTAATTGACATATGAGCAGGTTTTGCTGATCAACTGCCTACTGGAGTTGGTGAGCAAAGGTTTTGAGCTGTGCAATTGGACTGGTTTGCTTAAATATTTTGATGAACTATTTTATTTCATGAACTGTATTGAGATTGTATTTGGGCTTATTGTCCCAGGATTATTGTTTGTTTCGGATCTAGTATTTGTTGGAACATTTATTATTGATGCAATAAATACTGTTGAGTTATGAATGTTTATGCATGCCTAGTTGGTACAATACTATATTTACTGTTATGATGAGTTAAACAGGTCTGTACAGCTTGTGGATAGTGAAAACTATCTGCCGGGCTTAGTCACGTACTGTAATCCGTATTCTTTTGGGAAGCGGGGCATGACAACTAATGCGCTTCCTAGCTCTTGTAGCTATGCACTTTGCCTAAAAGGAATTCCTGGCTCTCGTAGCATTCCTCTTCGCCTAGAAGGAAATCAAATGCAGTAATATATATATATATATATGAGGATTGAATGCACTAGTATTGTTGAGATCATATGTCCATAATTTGGTATTAAGGAATCCAATAATAAACTAATGCGTAGGATATGAGGTGAACCACGTGTTAGGATTGTGACCTCAAATACACGTAGGCACGGAGTACTTGAAGTTGGAGAAGAAGATGAGAAGGCGAAGGCAACAAGAGAAGGCAACAACAGCTAGAAGAAAAGGCATCTGGAGGAGTTGCGGTCGACTATCCTGGGGTGTGGTTGACCGACCACCCGACCATAACTAGGCTGCTAGGCATTCTTTGAGTGTACATGGTTCCAACAGAGAGCGAGATAGTCGACCGTGTAGTCGACCAGTCATACTTCGAGATGTTGGTGAGACACGTTGTAGTAGACCGCAATTTGGTGCAATCAACTGACATCGGCGATGTGTGTTATTTGGACTGATGAGTTTAAGGCCCAATAAGGTGTATTTGTGTTTATCTTTTAGGGTTTGCTTGAGGGCTATAAATATAGCAGTAGATGTGAATTCTAGGGTGAAGCAACTCATATCAAGGGTGAGCCGTTTTCATTGTTCAAGTTCTGGAGGGGATTATGCCGAGTGTTTCAAAAGTGAGGGAAAGAGA
This sequence comes from Hemerocallis citrina, assembly GCA_017893485.1. Taxonomy (NCBI): domain Eukaryota; kingdom Viridiplantae; phylum Streptophyta; class Magnoliopsida; order Asparagales; family Asphodelaceae; genus Hemerocallis; species Hemerocallis citrina. The sequence goes on along the minus strand of CM030363.1, from coordinate 128,578,193 downwards.
TTGAGAGTTGTAATCTCTTTGTAATCATTGTATTTCTTGGAGAATAAGAAGTATTAGTTATCTTTGCATATTTATTGGGTTCTTATGAGATCTTGCTATTATTGTGGTGGCTTGTTTATGAAAAGTTTCTATTGCTTGTGGCGTGTGAGTTCCACTATTAGCACTACGAGTTGTGGTAGATTTTGCAACACCACTTCATTAAGGTGAGTATCTCATCTTGTGTGTTGTTTACCTGTGGCATGTGATCACCTTCTCCTAGTTTATGTTATGTCCATAAGAGCATCTCCAATCGTTTTTGCTATTGGCAAAATCGCAAATGACAAATAGAGTGTTGTTCTACAATTGTCGTTTGCTATAATATAGCAAATGAGAAAAAGAATTGGATGGACGGAACATGTTATTCCGTCCATCCAATTTAAATAACTTTTAAAAACATTATTTGGAAAAATGGACTTTGAAGCAATTTGTTTTTAACTTGGACTTGGCAATTGATGAAAATTTTGGAACAAACATGGACTTGAATTAAATTTTCCAAACCAAAGAAATGGAAGGACAGAACATTTTTCGTTCGACTACTTCTTTTGGTTTTTTGAGTTATCGGACGACACAACTTGTATCGTCCGGTGTTAAAAAAAAACGACAGAACATGTTGTTCTATTCGATATCTAAAACAGTATATATATATATATATATATATATATATATATATATATATATATATATATATATATAGGAGTGATCCAATGAGATAATGAGATACATCAATTATGGCCATTATATATAAGAGAATTGAAATAAGTGGCTCTCATTTATTTGGATTAATTAATTGAGAACCGGATTTTTTTTCTACGTATCTATTAAAAAAAACCAAAAAAAAAAAATCTTAGACTTATACTTCACCCTTCAAACAAATTTAAGAACCTAAACTCAGTTTCACAACTTTTGTTGCTAAGACCTACCTTAACGGCTTCCTGGATATATATATTAAGTGATTGTACTTTTCAAGAATGTATTTATTTCTTATGAAAGGTAAATGCTTTAATTCCTTACATAGAAATTGTGGTAGTTGACTTCATCCGATCTGTTACAGGTTCAGGAGGGTTCTCGTACTTGTATGAGCCAATGTGGTGGATGGGATATGTGGTGGATGGGAATGACCTGTAGTAAGTGTATCTATGTGACCTACCTCATTTTTTGTTGGCAAAAATTTTGATATTATGCGATGTGTCTCAAAATATTTTTTGTTAATTAACTATGCTGCAGCCTGCATTGTTATATATCTGTATCGTATTGGACTGTAATTAGGTATTAATTCGATATTACAGTTGATCGTTTTACCAGTGATTGTAGGCGAAAATTCTAATTTTGCTGCATATGCATTCTCTACAGCAATACTTGTAACTCCTCTTGAGCACTTAGTATCATTGTCAGGTACGGTTCCCATAGATGGGGATTAAATACCTCTGGGTGGCCAGTGACCGCTATGCTAGATGGGCTGGCGCACAAACCCAACCAAAGGTTGGGGCTCCTTGTCACGGGACTGGGATTAGTCTGACCCAAAGAGGGGGATGGAACCCAGTATAATCAAAAAAAAAAACAATAATAAAATGTGGTTAGGGAATCACTAGATTAATTAGTCTAGGAATTCAAATCTGATTGGTTTTGTTTTTTTGGTTTTTTTAATAGATATTTAGGAAAAAAAAAACCGATTCTCAATTAATTAATCTAAATAAATGAGAACCACTCATTTCAATTCTCTTATATCTAATGGTCATAATTGATATACTTCATTATCTTATTTTAAGATGTATCTCATTGGATCACTTCTCATATATATATATATATATATTCGACGAAACTTTTTGTTTCGTCCGACGCGTTTAAATTTTTTTTAAATAGAGATGGAACAACATGTTACTTCTGTTATATTTGGCAATTGCCATATTCGTTTTTCATATTTTGCAATGCACTGTTTCTTGTTTGTTAAAATTTAGCAAAATAGCAAATGATTGCAGACATTCGTTTGCTATTTTTTTTTATCATTTTGCAAAAATAGAAAACGATGGGAGATGCTGCTCTAAGTAGCCATATCTTCACAGGAATTAAACGAGAATGAATATTTATCACCAAAATTATTATATGACCATCCACAGAATAATATATAGTTCTATGACTTCAGTCCTGTCTTTACAACTACAATATAAGTGTTTTAAAATTTTAACATTAAATTCTAAATTAATTCTATTTTTCATTAAAAGGTGTAAAGTTCTGGAATAATCAGTGCAATTTTTTATTACTGAATTTTCTATAAGTTAGTTTTTTCCCTAAATTTAGAAATGTATAAATAGTTCACTAAGAGTCTCAATTTAATGTGAAAAGAGTACCCATAAGAGTGAGAACACTTGTTAGCAAACTAGTGATGGCAATCGGGCCAGGTTGACCGGCGAACCGCCCGCAACCCGCTCGCTCGAACCCGGCCCCCAATTAGGTGGTTCGGGTCTGGATCGAAACTACGGGTTGACACAGGTCGCAAATTTCGGAAACCCAACCCGCTGGACCCGGCCCGTGAACCCGCACACTCGACACTCGACCTGTAGGTTTGGACCCGTTTGACCCGAAGGGGTCAACCGTTCAACCTGCGCGGGTCGAACAGTCAAACAGAGTCCGGCTCTGTTATGGGCGGTTTTTTGTGTGTGTGTGTGATCTTTTGCTTTTTTCCCCTATAAATACCCCCTTAATTCAATCTAAAAAAAATTATTCTCTTACTCCCTCTACTACTACTGCTCAATTTAATCTCAATTCATTCAAGCTTTTTCAACAAAGAAACAAACAACAAAGAAGTGAAAATTTTCAATCGTATCGAATTGTGTTGATCAACTCTCAACTACGTCTATAACTCCTTCAACAAAGAAGCTCTCTCTCTCTCTCTCTTTCAATGACTACTGGACTTCGTGACTACGTTTACTGCATTTCTCAATCGACTACGTCTACTTCTACTTTTATTTTCTCTCTCATTTCTATATACGATTATTCGCAAAGTACGGTATCAAAATTTTATAATCCTCCTATTGTATTGATTTTTGTTGTCGTTCATATTTTTTGTATCATATTTGTTTGTTGGTTTTTCGCTTTTCTCTCTCTCAACAATTCTATTGTTTTTTAGATTTTATTTTTAACATATACCTCCCAGATTGTTTTGTATTATTTCACATACACTAGTAAAACACAAGAAATCATTTTTTCACATACACTATTACTATGTTTAGATCACAATATAGCGGTCGTAGCCAAAGTGGAAAAGATTCCACCGGTACTTAACATCGGCCTTAATAGTCCCACATGGAAAGCCTGAATTTATACTGAACCTATGGTAAGAACTCACGATATCCCTACACATGAAATAGAAGAAAAAAAATTGTACGATGTTGTCACACAAACACAATAGACCGAACCCACTAGTAGTAGAAAAAACAAGGGGGAAACAAATGATTGACACAAATATTATGACTATATCTCCGATGAGGATAATCGGGTGTAGGACATAAGATTTGTAAAACTTGTGACAAGAGTTACAAATGGAACAAGGGTGAGGGAACAGGTACAATTAAATGAAACATTTTAAATGTACACAAAGAATTATTACAAGACTAAAAAGGCCAACAAAAAATCAACCCTAGGACCGGACAAATAGATAGCCAACCCTATGATCCCGAACTTGTTCGTCGAAAAATGGCCCGACTAATTATTAAGGATGAACTACATTTTTTCTATTCCGAGAGTAGGAATGTAGAGTCTTTCAACCAAAATGTACTAAATCAACATTTTAGAAGAATTTCTAGAAACACTAAAGTCCGATTATTTTAAACTTTACAACGAAATAAGAGATGCTTTAATTGCACTATTGTATTCTTTAACTTGTAGAGTATCGTTAACTTTCGATTATTGGAAAGGTTGTAACGATATTTTGATGATGGGCATAACTTGTCATTGAATAGATAGTGATTGTATGTTTCAAAAGAGAATCATCTCACTTGCCGCTTTGCCGTATCCCTATAGTGGATTAGTTATTGCCACATGTATTTTAGAAGTTTGTGATTTATATCATATTTGTGATAAAAATTTTACTATAAGTTTTGATAATGCATCTAACAACATTGCTTCGTTTAGTATATTAAAAACACAATTAGTTCCTCCAAGTAATGAAATTTTTATGTTAGATGTGTGTGTCATATTTTAGATTTATGTGTACAAGATGCATTGAAAGTAGCCGATTCATATATAATTGCAATTAGAAAATTGTGTAAATTTTATTGTTTTGAGTGGTCCTATATTTCAAGAATTTAAAGAATGGTGTAAAGCTAGGTAAATACATTTTAGAAAATTCCTAAAGATGTTAAACACCGATATGGAATCCTACTTTCAATTTACTAAATGTTGTTAGTCAATACAAAGATATTATAAACGATTTTTGTCTTAAAAAAAATATGAATATTTTTCAAATGACTCCCCAATCATGGTTTTGGCCGAATATTTATTATGACTTTTGGAACCTTTTAAAACCGCAACTGTGAAGTTTTCTATATCTTATGATTCTACTTCTAGTAGTATTTTTATTTCAATCATTACTATGCTTTAAATTTTTTAAGAAATGATTTCGGACGAATACATTAGCCATATTGTTGTTCCCACTTATACAAAGTTTTTGAAGTATTTTAATCCTCCTCCTATGTTATATTATATTTCTACTGTTATGGATCCTCGTATTAAATTAGCGGGTACGAGAAGTTGATTGACATATATTTTACTATACTTGGAAATGATTATGAATAGCTAGCTTTGAAACGATATTGAATAACTTGTATGATTATTATGAGAGAACATTTGCATCTAGTAGTACGACTAGTGTAGTTACTTCTTATTCTTCTACTTCTAGAGGTAAGGGTAAGAGTACAATGGAAGATGCCACTGCTAATTTACTTGCTCGTATGCAATAAAAAAAAACATAGAACTAATACACCTAATGAATTAAATTGGTATAATCAACAAAATAGTGAGAGTTCTAACACTAAGATTGAAGTGCTACAATGGTGGAAAGAACATGAAAACCTTCTTCCTATGATTTCATATATGGCTAGAGATCTACTGACTCCTCCTGTCTCCACAGTTGCTTCAGAAAGTGCATTTTCTACAAGTGACAGAGTTCTAACAGATTAAAGGAATTGTCTGAAGCCGGATTCGTCGGAGATGCTTATGTGCACCGAAGATTCGATGAAGGCTGAAGACAGGACTCAAGGAAAATGTACATCTACATCAACAAGTGGAAGCAACTCGCCTGAAGTCCAACAACAAGATTAAGAAATTTAGGGCGATGAGATCCTAGGTTTAGGTTAATTAGAGGTGCATGACAGTAATCCAATGCCCTCCCTTCAATCTAAATTTAGGCTATCTCGAACTCTATATTGTCCTCTTAAACATGTATGAAAAATTTGTATATTTTTTTTAACAGTATTTCTATGTAAAAATAGTTGTAAAAATTTCATAGAAGTTGAAATGAATAATATATATAAAAAAATTTAATTCTTAATCTCTTATACTTGTTGTACAAGTTTTTTTTTTAGATTAAAAGAGAGGGAAAAAAACTGGTCAACCCATCGACCCGGCCGACCTAACCTAGTTCAACCTGAATGGGTTCTGGGGTCGATCTGTTCGATTTTTTCTTATCCCAACCAGGCCCGGCCCGACCCGGCTAATGGTCCAACCCGACCCGAACTCGCCCGAAACCGGGTCAAACCTGAACGGGTTGGGCCCGGCCCGGCCCGGTGGACCAGATGGCCATCACCATAGCAAACCATAAAACTATATCAACATTCAATTACAATTTCAATTGAGACAAAAATCATGAAACATTTTATAAATGATGACAAGTAAGTGAAAAATTACAGATGTAAAGCTAGTAAGATAAGCTATAATTAGAATAAATGTCCTAGTCCTCTTAAAGGAATAGACAACCTATCAATAAGAAATAATTCCAAAAAACCAAAATGAAGAAAAAAGGAAGTCTATTTTTTCTCAATTAATTAGGCTTTTTTTCATTTTTGAAGAAGAATGTGGAATACTGCCTCCCTATTTCATTAATAAAAGGTTAATAAAATATCCCTAGAATACTTGGAGATTGTACAAAGGACTACAAAGCAAGCAATAACACATAAACCTCCAACAAAACCTTGGATGGTGGGACATATTTGAAAGAGAGTAACCAACATACAAAATAACATAGTAACAATTACAAAAGATATAAAGTACAAATATAGCGGTCCTTCCAACAAAATCCTAGAAGGCGGTGCCTTGATGTCGTCGCTCCGCTCAGTCGAGGGTAGGTTTGAACACTACCACCTCATCACCATACTCGCTTACCTAGAAGGCTCTGGCAATCCTTCCTCCCGGTCATGTCGCCACAGCTGTAACCCAAAATAAAATAAAATGCATAATATGAGTTAAAATAATAGAAATACTATTACAAGTGTCATAGAAGTAAAAGTTATTTTTGTCTAGTCATGAAACCCAGGTCCTTGCAGCAATGGCGAAGTACCATGCTTCTTCCAATAGGATCTCACAATCAAGTTATATGTTTTAACTTCGTCAAATGTTGCCTGTAATAAGGTGATTATAAAGTCAACTATTGGATATGCTACAAATCATGCAGAAGAATGTGAGTGACTTAGATAGGATTTGTCTCTTTTACATAACAAGAACAATATCTATGAGCCCCTTGATTAAGTGAGACTGCAAAATGCATGGTCATGCTCAAATGAGTCAATATAAGATATTGAGTTTATTTGTTTTAGTAAGTCTACTCGGACATCAAGAAACCAAAGAATGAATTGTACAAGGGTGACACGCTCTATGCCTTGTAGTCAATTAGATATCTGGACAAAAGGACTAGACTACATGGTAATATTGGTTACGGATAGGTTATGTCAAATCACTAGCATTCATGTTACTTGAGTAGCAGAGATATATTGCTAGATACCGCTCACTGTTTGTAACACTAGAATATGATTTTAGTATAACTTTCAACGTAATGGAAACTTATAGGGTCAAACACTTAGAATTGATCGAAATTGGATTTAAATTCATGAGATGAATTTAATTAGGAATCCTAGTAAGACTTGGACTCCTGACATGGTTGTGTAATTAATTATATTATATGGGCAAACCAAAGTTCAAAAGTGTAACGTCCCGAATTTCAAACACAGGTAATTCGTAGCAAAACAGGATCTTTTACTTCAACTTCTTACAAATTTACAAGGAATTTAAAATATTTTCATTTAAACATTGTTTTTCATAAATACACAGCGGAAGTTGCATAGAATATACAACTTTAACATTCAACTGGCAATAATCATTAGTATCAACTCATCTTTACGTCTTTCGCTAATCCAAGTCCTGCACTTGAAAACTATGGGCACGTCATTTGCATACAACTGACGCAATGCTATAATATTGATATCTCCAACTAGTGTCTATCCTTAAATTTAAATTGTAGTTCTCAAGACCTAAGGCTGGCTTACCCACCGGGATTAAACTAAAACACTGAGAATGTTAGCCCATACTGGCTACTTCTCAATAAGAAAGTTAACCCACACTTGTTACTTCTCAAATTTCATATATCAAAATCTTCCGGTATTCTAGGTCCCGCTCACTCTAGAACAAACAACCATCTCAATTAAAGAGATCACATAGGTTACATCTAACCTCATCATAAACATCTCATTCATTATTCTTCATTTCTTCTTTATCTATTCTCTTTATGTTTATTATCTCAATATAAATGAACACTTGATCAATTTCTTATAAACAAACACTCAGTTGACATCTCTGATTTATCACTTAACACTAACCAACAACTTTTAATTGAAAAACCCTTTTCAAAACTGCATGATTAATATTTCAAATTCTTTGCTTTTATTATCTTGTAATCTCTCATATAGAACCATTTTCATAAGTTCCTAAATTTGTATTCCATTCCCCTAATTTTAAATTGTTTTAACATAAGCAAATACCCCCAATTTTAGGCTAGGAACTAGATTCATCTAATACATAACTTTTAAATCTCCAAAATACATCTTAAAATAGTGTAGAATTATTTCTAAATGTTTTAATAATATTCTAAAATATTTCTACAATTTGTTCCAATTTTTTAAAACATGAAAAACTATTTAAAAAAAGATAAAAATAAAAATGTGCACCCTCGGATTCAAATCCAGGCCGCACAGCAAACCAGAATGCAACCCAAGTGCACCCAATAACCAAATTGTCCAAGCGTTGTTGGTGAAGGAACCCTATTTCAGTGGTTTAAATACCCCACCCACGGTTGTTATATAGAAATTGAAATTTTAAAAAAGAATAGAGCCTCCCAAGACTAGAACCCGTGCCTATGTGCACTGTACACAGCGATCTAAACCCAACGCCAAGACCACGCTACCAAGCCTCTTCGTCTGATATTATTACTAGGGTAAATCTTTTATTTCAATTCTCTGTTTCTAGATTTCTTTAAAACTTTCGATGTCAAATTTCTACGCTTTAACTTTTACAATTCCAGAAAAAGTAATTTTCCCTTCAAATTGAATATTTAGCTTGAGATAAATCTTATAATAATCTATTCCCCAAATAAAAGAAAATTATTATCCAACTTGCATAAAATTATTCATAGTTCTACAACTTGAACTATAAGAATTAATGTACTCTATACAACTATATTTTAAGGAAATTTTCACCTTAATACATTATATATAGCTAGATTTAATTCCATGGATTTATTTTTTTATAAATTCTTTACTAGAAAAGGCAATCTATAAAACTCCTATTAGTTCAATTTTCCACAACATAATTGTAATTTAGTATGTACTAATAAATTTTTTCTAGAGATGTTATTTTACGCCCCATGCCCATATCATTATTCATCTACATATTTCTAACATGCACAATTACTAACATTTTAGAAAACAATGAAAAGTCTACACTTTCACATACTAACTATGACTAAGAGTGTACAATTAAAATTATAGGAAGCTCCTACAGTTATGCACCCTAATTAAATTAACATTTGCACATGCCTTGGATAATCAAGCACAATTTACAAAATTTTAGAAGACAATGAGAACACCGACCTCAAAAAGCTCCTAGTAGTTGAATCCTTAGAAAAAAGCCTCAAAGAGCTCCACAAGCACAAAATCCCAAGCCTCCTAGCAAATTTCGGAAAGCACTCATCCACACTTTTTTTTTGTTTTTTTAATTTTGATTTTGCACTTATTTATGGCTAAGGGGAGGGCTATTTATAGGGTAAAATAATGAGTAGTTATAATAACTCCCCACTCCCTAAAAGAGCTCTCCACTCACCCACACACTCTCCCACTCTCCAACTTTCTCCACTCACTCGTTGGCCAGCCAATGCATGGGGGAAAGAGCACGTGCACGCGCACTCCATGTGCACACTTCTTCATACAATTTTATTATGAGTTTTTAATTAAATTAGGTGTATATGTTACACATTCTAATCTTCGCTAGTCTTATCTAATTTTAAATAAGTTTTCATGTACGTTGAATGCACACATAATAATTATGGGTTTTAACTTATAATAGTTTTAATGGGCTACAAAATATGGATTTAAGCCAAGTTGATTTTTATTAAAATTAACCATACATTAGTGACTTGTAAAATGAGGGAAAGATTTTAATGATTCAAAAGAATTTTATTAATCGACATGTGCACAAAATTACGTGTGAAATACATGCGAAAGAAAATATTAAAAATAAATATTTTTGGGGATGTTACAAAAGGCCCACACATGAATTTGACCCAGGTCAGATTGTGAGGCCAATAGCCTCATTACTCTCTTAGGGTTAATTTTCTGTATCTATATATATGATATGTATCTGTGAAAAAGAAGTTGTTGAGAAAAATCCTAGCCATCACAGATTTTGTGAGAGAGAGAGATCGTGAAAAACATCCCCTTCCCGCAGCTAGTACCACGGCGTGAGGGAAAGCTTGATTTGATCTATTCGTATGGATACCGTAGAGGCATCACAATATTATAGTATTATGATCGGCATACTATGGAGACAGTAGATCCATCTTTAAGGTATAACTCCTGAACATGATTTATGGTTTTCGCATGGATCCATGGCTAGGTTTCAAAAAAAAATTGTAATTTTTTCACTGTGTAATTAATCTGAGATTACCCTCGAAACCTAACAGAAACACTTTCCACCACAATTTACCATGAAGAGCAAGATTTATGTCTCTCAGATCGATGATGCCCAGCCCTCCATGGACTTTTTTCATGCACGCCTTTTCCCATCTTATTAGGTGGTAGCCTCCCTTATCATTGTCAACCCTTTTCCACATAAATCGCTTGCTGATACGATCAATTCTCTGGATGACACACTTTGGTAACTCAAAGATAAACATGTAGTATGTAGGTAGATTAGACAGAACCGAGTTGATTAGGATCACTCTTCCTCCCAACGGGAGGGATTTTCCTTTCCATCCCAACAGTCTCGCTTCAACTCGGTCAATGACCAATAACCAATCTACTTTTTTCAGTTTACCTGGTCTGAGAGGTAGACCGAGGTATTTGATGGGAAAGCTTTCCAGTTTATAGTTTAGGATGGTAGCGTGTCTCTCTGAATCTGCTTCTGATAAAGCAACAGGGATCAGGGCACTCTTGTGACAGTTAACCCTCAACCCAGATCACACCTCAAAGAAGTAGAGGGCTCCCTTAAAATATACTATTTCCTCACTGTCTCTATTTCCTAACAATAGTGTATCATCTGCATATTGTAGAATTGTGCACCTCTACCTATTCCTACCACCAACCACTGGAGTATTCCACCCTTCTTACTTACAGTTGTCTAACATTGCCTTGAGTGCATCTACTACCATGGTAAATAGGAGAGGGATAGTGGGTCCCCTTGTCTGAGCCATTTCCTACAAGAAAATGGTAGTCATGTCCATCCGTTAACTGATATGGAAGTTTTACTTATACGCAGACAGTTGATTTATCCATCGAATCCATCTTTCCCCAAATTGTATTGCTTTGAGAGTTTCCAGAAGGCACTCTCAGTCCACTGTGTCATACGCCTTCTCGAAGTCCAACTTCGACAGAAAGCTCTTCTCATTTGTGATATGACACTGATGGATTGCCTCTTCTGCAGTGGCCATACAGTCCAGTATACATATTCTCCTTGATGAAACCAGACTACTCACGACTGATCAAATTGTCCATAAACTTCCCCAAATGATTGGCCAAAATCTTGATGATAATCTTCACTGAGCAATTAAGAAGGCTAATGGGTCTGAAGTCACCCACTCTTTGTGATTCTTTCCGTTTGGGGATGAGGATGACTTCTGCAAAGTTGAACATACCCAATTTAGTCTATGGTCGAAGAACTCCATCATGAAGGCCATAATGTCCCCTTTAATTTTATCCCAAATAGTTTGGTAAAACATCATAGAGAATCCGTCTGCATTTGGTGCCTTATCTAATCCCATCTGAGTACTAATCCTTTTGACTTCCTCCTCTGTGAATTGGGCCTCCATATCTCGTATAGTCTGAGCAACATTCTGAGGATTGTCTTGCCATAAGTTCTTCCTGAGTAGGATTCTAAACTTATTTCTTTTCCCGAACATGTCCTTATAATGTGACTTGAAAGTCTATGTGATTTCCATCTCGTTCTGTGTCATCCCAGATTTCATATGGATAGATTGGATAAGGTTAGTTCTTCACCGTGTGTAACATCCCGGACGGATATTACCTTGTATAAATTATTATTTATTATTATTTTATTATTATTTTGTTTTAATTCCAAAATCAAATTATTTTGGTGATTTTCGCCGGGTTGTCCACAAACATTGTCTGCGTGCATATATCGGTCGATGTACATCCGAAGTACATCAAATTAGTAGCGCGATCCTCCGAATTAATAATAAAACTTATTTTATTATTATTTTTAAATTAAACTATTTTATGAGGATTATATAAGAATTTTTGGTATACACATACATATACATATACATGCATTTGTATTATACTTAGTACATTATACAAAATGTGTAGTATGTACTCTTGGACAATGTGCTTATCCTTGTCATGACAAACCAAAATTAGATGGTTAGGGTTTTATTAAGTAGCTAAGCTAGGGTTTTTGTAAGCATAAGAGATTAGAGAACTCTTTTTGAAGCCTTATCTCTTCCACCATGCTTCCAACTCACCCTAGCACCATACCTCCACCTCACCCTACACCTTACCCCTCCCTCACCTAGGCCATGACCGGATTGCTCCTTAGGGGGGTTTTGTGCATATTGTTGAGTGCAATTTTGCACTCTCCACCATTCTCTCCACCTATAAATACCCCCTCCTTCTCCACTTGTCTCATTTTTACAAAACAAAAGAAAGGAAAGGAAAAGAAAGAGAGAACCCACCTTTAACTTGAGAGTTTTGTTTTGTAGGTTTTAGAAGCTTTCATAGGAGCTTAGGGGAAGGAGAAGTTTAGCTAGCAAGTTCTTCCAACAAAGGAAACTAGGTGGGGGTTCTCCACCTTCTTTTTGTTGTTTGAATTGATGTTTTGGTTTCTTCTTCTCCTTAACTTCCTTGTTTTGTTTTCTTTGGTTCTTTTTAGGGTGGTTTGTTGTGATAGTATTGTTGTATGTGGTCCTTATTTTGTATGTTTGTGAATGTTAATGGTAATAATCACATAAAATGAAATGGAAACACATGGTAGTGCTAAATAGACATAAAGATTAAATCTTTATAGTTGTAGTTGTTGTTCTTGTATGGTTAATTGGACTAAAATGAACATATGCATATGGACTTGTACATACAACCATTGGGGTTGTAGGACTTGAATGTGAACTCATACATAAAGCATATGGACTTGTATACAACCATTTTGGTTGTAGGACATACATTGAACTTGGGACTAAAAAGAAATCACATGTTGGTTGAACCAAAATGGAGGGTTCTTACTTTATTTTATTATTGTTTATTTTCTTTTATAATCTTAAGTAAGAAAGAACGCATTGTAGATGTTATTTCTAATTATGGAAGAGAAACTAATCCAAATCACTAATTGTAGAATGATTAAAAAGATCTCTTTTTATGATCACTAGTAATAATGAGAAAATAGATGCTAATAAAGAGTTAGCAGATATTTAAGTAGTAGATGTTTTATGTTTAAATAAAGTAGTAGTAGTTTATGTTTAAAATAAAGTAGTTGTAGATGTTTATGTTATATTTTGGTAGATGTTTATGGTTAAAACAAAGTAGTAGTAGTAGATGTGTATGTTCCAAATAAAATAGTTGTAGTAGATGTCTACAAAAAATTGTAGAAATGTCTATGTTTTTATAAAAATGGTAGTAGAAGCTTATGTGTTAAAATAAAGTAGTTTAGTAGTAGATGTTTATGGTTAGATAAAGATTTTAGTAGGAGTTTTAGTAGTAGATGTCATGTTGTAGTAGATGTTGTGTTTAATTAAATTATAGTTGATGCATATGAATATTAAATGGATGGTTATGCTTATATTGAAGTAAGTATCTACACTTAGATGATTGTAGGAAAGTTGTATACCATGCTAGATTAATTTACCTACACTTAGATGATTGTAGGAAAGTTGTATACCATGCTAGATTAATTTACGTACACTTAGATGATTATAGGAAAGTTGTATACCATGCTAGATTAATTTACCTACACTTAGATGATTGTAGGAATGTTGTATACCATGCTAGATTAAATTACCTACACTTAGATGATTGTAGGAAAGTTGTATACCATGCTAGATTAATTTACCTACACATAGATGATTGTAGGAAAGTTGTATACCATGTTAGATTAATTTATCTATACTTAGATGGTTGTAGGAAAGTTGTATACCATGCTAGATAAAATAAATACTCATGCTTAAGTTAGTAGGTAATTACATTCATGCTTAAGTTAGTAGATGCTCATGCATAATGATGTTCATGCTTAGTTAGTAGACATTCATGCTTAGATGATACCCATGCTTAGATAAGTATATGTTCATACTAAATGTCGTTCATAGTAGACGTTCATGCTAAATATTCATGCTTAGTTAGTAGACATTCATGCTTGGATGATATCCATGCTTAGATAAGTATATGTTCATGCTAAGCTAGTAGATGATCATGCTTAATCATTATTCATGCTAAGTTAGTAGATGTCATGCTAATTATTGTTTATGCTAAGTTAGTAGATGACCATGCTAATGATTGTTCATGCTAAATTAGTAGATGATCATGCTTAATCATTATTCATGCTAAGTTAGTAGATGTCATGCTAATTATTGTTTATGCTAAGTTAGTAGATGACCATGCTAATGATTGTTCATGCTAAGTTAGTAGATGATCATGCTTAATCATTATTCGTGCTAAGTTAGTAGATGTCATGCTAAGTTAGTAGATGTCATACTTAATTGTTGTTCATGCTAAGTTAGTAGATGATCATGCTTAAATAGTGTATGTTCATGCCTAAATATTGTTCAAGATCGAGCTAGAAGATACTCATGTTTAACAAATGCCATGTTTAGATTAAGGAGGAATTAATCTACCATGCTTAGAATGTGTAGGAGTTATAATTCATGCTTTGAATATTGTAGGAGTTATAATTCATGCTTAGGAATATTGTAGGTTAATGCTAATTATATATCCATGCTTGGGTTGTGATGATTAATCATGTTAAGTAATGAAGATCCATGCTTAAGGTGGTAGTAGAGATATATACTCTAAGTAGTAAGTATTCACGCTTAAGTTGTAGCTTATGCTTGACTATAGTAAACTTCATGTTTAGACCATAGTGATTATTCATGCTTAAGCTTGATATAAGCACATGCTTAAATCATATTCGTACTTAGGAGTATTGTGGTGGGTGGTTATGTTATGTACCATAATTAGATTGTCGTAGGTAGATGCTTGCAATTGTATGCCATGCTTAAAGTGCTATAGGTTGAAGTAATAAGGAAAGAATCATGTTGAAATTGTAATGACAACTACCTTGTTGTAGTTAATGTTAGTAGGGAGCCCACACATGCTTGAAGAGTATGGTGTAGCATCCTAGTGGAATATTGAACGAACGTAGGTTCTATGTTGTTCTAGTTCGTTTTGAAAGGAAACCGTGAGTTCTAGTGTGTGAGGTTCAAATTAGAATTAGACCCTATCATGGGGACATTCCTCATCCGTAGGGGTAATAAGGATTGGGAAGATCACTAGTAATAGTTAGCTTGATAAAGGTTGTTATGTCGCCTTCGGTTTTTCATTGGTAGAATACCGATCATAGACTATTAGTAGATTCTTCTGTTGCTTCTAATAATAGAAGATCAAGTTTGCTAGTAAGCATGTTTGGTTGCTTCTAGGTTGATTACTTGTATGGTTGTTTGCATATGGTTGTGCTCGTACGTGGCTCGACTGGCCCGTATGTAGCTGTGGGTCTCATACGTAGTTTATTTGGCTCGTATGTAGGTTGTTGTCTCGTACGCGGCTCGACCGGCCCGTGCATAGCTGTTGGTCTCATACGCGGCTTATTTGGCTGGTATGTACGTTGTTATCTCCTACGAGGCCGCCCGGCTCGTAGGTAGCTATTGTTTCATACGTAGCTTATTGGCTCGTATGTGGTTGTTACTCGTATATAGCTTGTTAGCTAGTACACAGTTCGTTGTGCTCGTCTAGGGTGATATTACCGCCCTAGGGGCTATCGACCATCAAGACATATGTTTTCTTACCCTTAAGGAACTGTGGAGGAGTCACTCCTTGTGTACCGTCGAATCTTAATCGGGGTAGGTTGATCGAGGACCGGAGTATAGACGGAATCCAAGTTCAGGGTAGTGGCATGCATGTATGTTCGCATTGCCAGGGTCTTGGATCGATAGGCCAGGAACCGGATCCTGAGGGATTCTGGTAAGTCTAGGTTGAGCAGCCTAGTAGAGTTGTCTTGCGAAGTCTAATTTAAGGCCTAGCATGTTGTGTTTATAATATTGTCATCCCTAGGATTGTTCGAGTCAGGGACATCATTAAGGTAGTGACTTATAAAGATCATTTTACTTAGACCCTTGCCGAAAAGAGAGGAGTTGGTTGTAGGGGGCGCCTTACGACCAACTTGTCCCTTGAGGCAGGCCTTAGGTGGTGATGTTGGGTTGTACCTTCCCGTTAAAGGGATACGTACGGTGGCGTCTCACGAGTTGGAAACGCGGGTTGCGTATCTCGCACTGTTAATTCCTGAAGTACCGTGGCTGGGGGTGCCACAGGATGCATGGTGCAGTCCTGCGCTTGCGAGACCCCGGAGGTGCCACAGGGTAGGCTTCGCGCTACCCTGCACGTAACGACCCGGAAAATAGCATATGGCTATTTTGCATCGAAATGTGTGCGCGATTGAGAATTTCGCGCGATCATGGATTTTCAGATAATAATTATTTTTAATTGAGATATATAAGATATATTGTCTACTCTATTTTATATTATTATTATTTTCAAGATTAAATTATTTTTATACAGATTATCTACAAAGTAGTTTTAATGTATTTTGTATTGTTTGGAATTATTAGAATAGAGAGTTAGACTTTATTTGAAATGTATTGAAGTTAGAAGGCTTATATGCAACATTCTCCTAGATATTTATCATCTATTATTGTTTATTTCCATCTTTTACAAAAAAACCCCTTCTCTCTCTCTCCTCCCCTTCTCCTTCTTCTCCCTTCTCCCTCTTCCCATTTGTTTCCCAAACCGAACCCATGAAACCCCGGTCCCCCACTCCAGCTCCTTCCCCTACTTCTTCCTTCTCCGTTCGCTTCCAACCAACGACCCCCACTCCCACTCCCGTCCCCTTCTTCTTCTTCTTCTCCGTCTTGTTCGATGCCGAACCCAAAGAAACCCCGACCACCCTTCTTCTCCCCCCCCGTTCGTCCACGCCGGCCGCTCGAAACGAACCCCGATCGCCATTCCCACCTTCCTTCTTCTTCTCCCTTCTTGATTCGACGCCAACCCAAAAAAAAAACACCTGACCTCCCTCCCCCTTCCTCCCGTTCGTCCACGCCCAGCCAGCGATCGAAAGAAACCCCGACCCCACCTCCATTCTCTTCTTCTCCTTCTTTCCTTCCATCCCGATCGAAAGAACCAAAATCAAACCCATCGATCGATTCCTTCCCCGCTCCAAATCCCCTCCATTTCTTCACCAATTCCAAATTAAAGTGAGGGGTGGACTAAGTGAGGGATTCTCTACATCGTAGTAGCATTGGATTTTCGATTGGATTTCGGAAGGTATAAACTCTAACTATTTTATTGTATAGAAATTAGTTGGGTTAATTTTATTGAGTAGGAATGTTAGGGTAGAGAGATTTTGAGATGTTGGAAATTGTAGATGGGAGAAATTAGTAGGTTATTAGAGAAATTGTGAGTTGTTAGTAAATTAGGGATTTGAGTTTGTAAAAGAAAATTGTAGGGATATGAATTAATTCTTGTATAGAAATAGAAATTGTAGTTGGACTATTAGATTATTTGGGAGCGATTTTAGTAATTAATTGAGGATGAAAATACTGTTGGTATTAGATCATCACGTGCATCACGCGTGTATATCCCAAGTGTTCAGTAAGCACTTGTGGGATATTTGGGATAGCGATTATTTACTCTTGTGATTAGTTGAAGTATTTGAGTTTTAATTGCTTGAAATTTGGTGATAGGATATATTCACAACCTTGGACGCGAGATGGCACGGCGCTTGGATCTTTGCAAAATATGTGAGTATGACTTATTATGTGTTTTTGTGTGCTAAGAAAGATGTGAGTTAATTTATCTACGTATTTTCGTGGTTTAAGAAATATGTGAGTTAATTTATTAGGTGTTTTGTGTGATTATAAAAATATAGTGAGTTAATTTATTATGTGTTTTTGGTGTGTTAAAAATTATGTGAGTATGATTTATCATATGTATTATGTGAGTTAGTTTGTTTATATATTTGTGTATATGGGAATGAGTTATTTTTATATGATGATATCAAATGTGGTGAGTTATATTATTTATATATTTCCATGGTTTAAAGATATATGTGAGTTGGTTTATAATATATTGTTGTAGTTTGATGAATATGTGAGTTATATTATTTATATATTTTTGTGGTTTAAAATATATGTGAGTTAGTATTTTCATATATTTTCGTGGTTTAAAGATATGTGTGAGTTATTTTAATTATATATTTTGTGGTTAAGAATATGTGAGTGTTGATTCATTTATGTATTTTGTGGTTTAAAGAAATAAGTAAGTATCGATTTATTTACGTATTTTTGTGATTGTAAAAATATGGTGATTATTAACTATTTTGAGCATATAAAAACCTATATAATGGATGAGTTATTTTTAGATGATGATATCAAAATATGGGTGTATGGTTTATATACGTATTTTGATGTTTTGAAGAAGTTCGAATAAACTAAAGTATTGATATAAGAATTTATGGATCAAAAGGATCCTATAAAAAGTATGAATGGTAGAACTTGAGAGAATAGCATAAAGATGAGTGTTGTCTATGTCAAAAAAAAAAAAGGAACCCATTCATGCTATGTGACATTCTAGTTGACTTATCATGTTTGAGTTAGTAAGTAGGACTACCATGCTTGAGTTGTATTAGATCCATGCTTGAATTGTTGTAGAAAGAAACCCATGGTTAAGTTGTAGTAGAATATCATGTTTGGGTCGATTTTAGAAAGAAACTCATGTTTGAGTCGATTATAGTAGGTATGCCATGATGAGTTGATTTTAGAAGAAACCCATGCTAAGTTGATTATAGTAGATTCTTTTGTTACTTCTAATTTTAGAAGATCAAGTTTGCTAGTAAGCACAGTTGGTTGTTTCTAGGTTTGATTACCTGTATGATTGTTTGTATGTGGCTTTGCGCGTACGTGGCTCGACTGGCCCGTATGTAGCTGTGGGTCTCATACGCAGCTTATTCGGCTCGTATGTGTGTTGTTGTCTCATACGCGGCTCGACTGGCCCGTATGTAGATGTTGGTCTCATACGGAGCTTATTTGGCTCGTATGCATGTTGTTGTCTCATACGCGGCTCGACTGGCCCGTATGTAGCTGTTGGTCCCATACGTAGCTGTTTAGCTCGTATGTGTTTTTGGTTACTCGTATGTAGCTTCTTGGCTAATACGCAGTTTGTTGTGCTCATCTAGGGTGATATCATTGCCCTAGGGCTATCGACCATTAAGACGTGTGTTTAGCTTACTCCTAAGGAACTGTGGACGAGTCACTTCGCGGGTGCCGTCAGATCTTAACCGTTGGTTGATTGCGGACCGGAGTGTGACGAAATCCAAGTTCAGGATAGTAGCATGCGAATACGTTCGTATTGCCGGGGTCTTGGATCGATAGGCCATGAACCAGATCCTGAGGGATTCTGGTGAGTTTAGGCTGAGCAGCCTAATAGAGTTATCTTGCGAAGTCTAATTTAAGACCTAGCATGTTGTGTAATGTTGTCATTCCTAG
Organism: Hemerocallis citrina; assembly: GCA_017893485.1. NCBI lineage: Eukaryota > Viridiplantae > Streptophyta > Magnoliopsida > Asparagales > Asphodelaceae > Hemerocallis > Hemerocallis citrina. The sequence goes on along the minus strand of CM030363.1, from coordinate 128,558,647 downwards.
GATTGTTCAGGGTTAGGAACATCATTAAGGTAGTGACTTATAAAGATCATTTTACTGCGACCCTTTGCCGAAAAGAGAGGAGTTGGTTGTAGGTAGCGCCTTACGACCAACTTGTCCCTCGAAGCAGGCCTTAGGTGGTGTTATTGGGTTGTACCTTCCTGTCAAAGGGATACGTACGGTGCCTTCTCACGAGTTGGGAGCATGGGATGCGTATCGCACACTGTTAATTCCTGAAGTGCCATGATAAGGCGGCGGAGCTAGGGGAATGGACCCCGGAACTTCGTCGGGTCCTTGGCCAGGAGAGAGCGAACAGGCCATAGATCACGGTCTATGAGTTAGGGGCGACACAGGATAGGCTTTGTATGCTATACTGCGCTCGGAGAGACCCCGTGTTCGTCTGGTTTTTGAGTGAGGTCCGGTGTACCGGGTAGTAGTGGCAAACATAGACACCATGAGCGTACTGCATTGGTGGGACTTGACCACATTTGCAACCTCATCAGTCATGTAGTATCTGTCAGGAACAGGTTGTGTACAATTAGAAAATTCATAACGCGGGTTCAAATCCCTATATATGGAGAAACGGCTTGAGATGGGGCGCATGTATTTATGGGCTGCATGTTGCTTCGGAGACTTGCTGGCATTAGAATAAGAGCATCATCGCATTAGTAATCTTGCATTAGAATAAGAGCATCATTGTATTGGTAGTTTTGCATTAGAGTTTAAGTCATAAGGTACACAGGCACAAATCATATGTACACGTGTCCTTTCCATTCGAGATAAATTGCGAGTGTGATAGTTGGAGTAGATTAATAACCAAGCTATGGGCTTGGGATGTGATTGTGTTATTACCGAACTATGTTGGGATATGGGGTGTATTGTGATAAAATGCAAGTAAATGGTAAGGTGAAATGAGATGTGAGGTTGGACATGAATGAATGTGGTAGTATGAGGACGAAGGCATATGTTTATGATGGGATACATGAGATATGGAAACAAAATCAATATTGTATTATGAGTGGTTATTCAAATGGTTACTAAATACAAGTATGTTATGAGCGGGTATAGATATACATACAGATGACTCAGAGAGTATTTGATGTAAAATCTCATTTATGATGTTTACATGTTCAAATGTCAAGTAAGATTTGTTTATCTTGGAAATTGTGAGTTCGTTATGTTTTTACTTGAAAGTTTAATTTATTTACTTTTAATAAATTATACTCACACCAGAAATGGCTAACCCCTTAGTGTTTGGGGGTTAGGGAGTTCCCGGACTGCCCTAGGTCCCTACTGTTACAGGTCTTCAGCAGTGCAGAGGTGAGGTGTAGGTACAGGTTCCGTGGAGTGGAGTTCCAGTTATAATTCATTGTTATGTTTTAATTGTAAATAGTAAAGATTCATGCTTTAAATTGTATTTTTGATGTATAAGTATGAGCATGATGATGAAAAGTATAGTGTGAGGCAGCAGGATATGGTTTTGACCCGTAACCATTTCGTGTGGAGTGCCAGGCGTCGTGGTAGGTTTTTACAGGTAAAATTCTAAAAACTTACTACGTTTTCATAAGGAATTTATGGTTTTTATTTGATAATTGTTATACCGTTATGAGTTTGGCCCCCAGAGCATATATATATATTGCCTGTGTGATGATGCTCATTTTGGCCTGGGGAGCCCGTATTTTTATTGCCTGTGATGTAAGCTACGGAATTTAGAGCAAAATTCCGTAAGCTTTTCTGTGTTTTGGGCAAAAAATACAAAGGAGACTCTGCCCAATTTTTCTTTGAAACATAACCATTTTAGTTTATGTTTAAAGTGATATAGAAATTGGAAGAATTGAGTTTGGAGTCAAAAAGAAAAAAGGGCAGGCGCTACAGTCGGTATTACAAACTTATATTTGTAATTACTGCATAGTAACTTTGTGTTGAAGAAAAGTTTTTAAATTTTTCAGTTTTTCTGTGTCTCGAGACTAATTGAAGGAAAGATCTTGGCATGTGTCACGGTTTTCCAGCAACGGGGAGATCGGGGCGTTACAGATGGTATCAGAGCTGACTTCAATTTACAGTCCAACACAGTAGGAAAATTAAACTTGGAATGCCTTTAGGAGTCGGGTTTTAGCTAGTTGTAGATAGTTATAATTCATATTGTTGTCTCTTTCAACTTATGTTTTATAATTTTTCTATATCTAGACCAGTATGTGTTACCATCCTTTAAGCACATGAAGGATGTTCGAGGATGTCCTAACCAAGGAGGTGTTGATGGAAGAGAGTGGACCGATATCGCTAGAATTTCGATGATCTTGAGCGCAGAGCCTCAGGAGATTTCATCGCCGCATGGACAAAGTGTGGATCAAAACATAGCGGTGGCAGCCAGCATACATCGGGAAACGAGGAAGCTGAGGAAGTACGTGATCAAGAAAGGTCGTCAAGCTAAGTAAATGGGTGATGCATTCGGAGTTATATTAGCAGGCCCAGCAAAGGAGTAGGAACACCTTGATTCCAGATTGGCACGACTACAACATGAATGGGAGCAAATCCCAGAGACCACCAAGGTTGTAGTATGAAATCCTTGTGCGAGAGTCAGGTACAAGAAATCAGTCTGTCCACGACTACAAGGGACAAGATATGCACCAGCATCAACTACGAGCAAATTGCAAGAGAGAATCCTGGAAGTTGAAGTAATGATCATAGGCCATGCCCTATTCTAAGGAGGGAGTGGCTACTGAACCGCAAAGAATCAAGATAAGTGAAGGATTGACCTCAGCCAAAGATCGTGAAAGAAGCAAGGAGATAGATGATAAGATCAAGTAAGCCAGTATAAGAGTGATTACTCAAGTTTAGAGCTCAATTTTGGCACGATGGAAGCTACAACCGAGTCCAAGTGAGCAAGTCAGAAGGCTTAGGCAGGAAATACCGGGATTGAAGCACTGAAGCGGCAATGTATGACTTCGTCCTTTCTAAGGAGGGAGTGGTCACCAACCAACAGAAGTCGTAATCAAGGAGTGAATCAACATCACTTGTAGACAAGAATAGAGCAAGGCAATGCAGCCACTGCCTACTCCAGAGCAGGAGCAGTAGAATGTCAGCATCAAATTCATGGTGGGTCTGTTCAAAAGGCTGAAGGACAATAGTTCAACTTGGTAGAAGACCAATTTTCGAGAATATCACTCGAGAAACTGGAGATGGTTCGGGAAATGTCTCGTGAACCATTGATGTTGTGGTTGTCTTCCTCTCCACTAGCAGCGTTCTGAGGACAGAACGATTCTTAGGAGGGAGTGATGTAACGACCCGGAAAATAGCATATGGCTATTTTGCATCGAAATGTGTGCGCGATTGAGAATTTCGCGCGATCATGGATTTTCAGATAATAATTATTTTAATTGAGATATATAAGATATATTGTCTACTCTATTTTATATTATTATTATTTTCAAGATTAAATTATTTTTATACAGATTATCTACAAAGTAGTTTTAATGTATTTTGTATTGTTTGGAATTATTAGAATAGAGAGTTAGACTTTATTTGAAATGTATTGAAGTTAGAAGGCTTATATGCAACATTCTCCTAGATATTTATCATCTATTATTGTTTATTTCCATCTTTTACAAAAAAACCCCTTCTCTCTCTCTCCTCCCCTTCTCCTTCTTCTCCCTTCTCCCTCTTCCCATTTGTTTCCCAAACCGAACCCATGAAACCCCGGTCCCCCACTCCAGCTCCTTCCCCTACTTCTTCCTTCTCCGTTCGCTTCCAACCAACGACCCCCACTCCCACTCCCGTCCCCTTCTTCTTCTTCTTCTCCGTCTTGTTCGATGCCGAACCCAAAGAAACCCCGACCACCCTTCTTCTCCCCCCCCGTTCGTCCACGCTGGCCGCTCGAAACGAACCCCGATCGCCATTCCCACCTTCCTTCTTCTTCTCCCTTCTTGATTCGACGCCAACCCAAAAAAAAAAACACCTGACCTCCATCCCCCTTCCTCCCGTTCGTCCACGCCCAGCCAGCGATCGAAAGAAACCCCGACCCCACCTCCGTTCTCTTCTTCTCCTTCTTTCCTTCCATCCCGATCGAAAGAACCAAAATCAAACCCATCGATCGATTCCTTCCCCGCTCCAAATCCCCTCCATTTCTTCACCAATTCCAAATTAAAGTGAGGGGTGGACTAAGTGAGGGATTCTCTACATCGTAGTAGCATTGGATTTTCGATTGGATTTCGGAAGGTATAAACTCTAACTATTTTATTGTATAGAAATTAGTTGGGTTAATTTTATTGAGTAGGAATGTTAGGGTAGAGAGATTTTGAGATGTTGGAAATTGTAGATGGGAGAAATTAGTAGGTTATTAGAGAAATTGTGAGTTGTTAGTAAATTAGGGATTTGAGTTTGTAAAAGAAAATTGTAGGGATATGAATTAATTCTTGTATAGAAATAGAAATTGTAGTTGGACTATTAGATTATTTGGGAGCGATTTTAGTAATTAATTGAGGATGAAAATACCGTTGGTATTAGATCATCACGTGCATCACGCGTGTATATCCCAAGTGTTCAGTAAGCACTTGTGGGATATTTGGGATAGCGATTATTTACTCTTGTGATTAGTTGAAGTATTTGAGTTTTAATTGCTTGAAATTTGGTGATAGGATATATTCACAACCTTGGACGCGAGATGGCACGGCGCTTGGATCTTTGCAAAATATGTGAGTATGACTTATTATGTGTTTTTGTGTGCTAAGAAAGATGTGAGTTAATTTATCTACGTATTTTCGTGGTTTAAGAAATATGTGAGTTAATTTATTAGGTGTTTTGTGTGATTATAAAAATATAGTGAGTTAATTTATTATGTGTTTTTGGTGTGTTAAAAATTATGTGAGTATGATTTATCATATGTATTATGTGAGTTAGTTTGTTTATATATTTGTGTATATGGGAATGAGTTATTTTTATATGATGATATCAAATGTGGTGAGTTATATTATTTATATATTTCCATGGTTTAAAGATATATGTGAGTTGGTTTATAATATATTGTTGTAGTTTGATGAATATGTGAGTTATATTATTTATATATTTTTGTGGTTTAAAATATATGTGAGTTAGTATTTTCATATATTTTCGTGGTTTAAAGATATGTGTGAGTTATTTTAATTATATATTTTGTGGTTAAGAATATGTGAGTGTTGATTCATTTATGTATTTTGTGGTTTAAAGAAATAAGTAAGTATCGATTTATTTACGTATTTTTGTGATTGTAAAAATATGGTGATTATTAACTATTCATGAGCATATAAAAACCTATATAATGGATGAGTTATTTTTAGATGATGATATCAAAATATGGGTGTATGGTTTATATACGTATTTTGATGTTTTGAAGAAGTTCGAATAAACTAAAGTATTGGTATAAAAATTTATGGATCAAAGGGATCCTATAAAAAGTATGAATGGTAGAACTTGAGAGAATAGCATAAAGATGAGTGTTGTCTATGTCAAAAAAAAAAAAGGAACCCATTCATGCTATGTGACATTCTAGTTGACTTATCATGTTTGAGTTAGTAAGTAGGACTACCATGCTTGAGTTGTATTAGATCCATGCTTGAATTGTTGTAGAAAGAAACCCATGGTTAAGTTGTAGTAGAATATCATGTTTGGGTCGATTTTAGAAAGAAACTCATGTTTGAGTCGATTATAGTAGGTATGCCATGATGAGTTGATTTTAGAAGAAACCCATGCTAAGTTGATTATAGTAGATTCTTTTGTTACTTCTAATTTTAGAAGATCAAGTTTGCTAGTAAGCACAGTTGGTTGTTTCTAGGTTTGATTACCTGTATGATTGTTTGTATGTGGCTTTGCGCGTACGTGGCTCGACTGGCCCGTATGTAGCTGTGGGTCTCATACGCAGCTTATTCGGCTCGTATGTGTGTTGTTGTCTCATACGCGGCTCGACTGGCCCGTATGTAGATGTTGGTCTCATACGGAGCTTATTTGGCTCGTATGCATGTTGTTGTCTCATACGCGGCTCGACTGGCCCGTATGTAGCTGTTGGTCCCATACGTAGCTGTTTAGCTCGTATGTGTTTTTGGTTACTCGTATGTAGCTTCTTGGCTAATACGCAGTTTGTTGTGCTCATCTAGGGTGATATCATTGCCCTAGGGCTATCGACCATTAAGACGTGTGTTTAGCTTACTCCTAAGGAACTGTGGACGAGTCACTTCGCGGGTGCCGTCAGATCTTAACCGTTGGTTGATTGCGGACCGGAGTGTGACGAAATCCAAGTTCAGGATAGTAGCATGCGAATACGTTCGTATTGCCGGGGTCTTGGATCGATAGGCCATGAACCAGATCCTGAGGGATTCTGGTGAGTTTAGGCTGAGCAGCCTAATAGAGTTATCTTGCGAAGTCTAATTTAAGACCTAGCATGTTGTGTAATGTTGTCATTCCTAGGATTGTTCAGGGTTAGGAACATCATTAAGGTAGTGACTTATAAAGATCATTTTACTGCGACCCTTTGCCGAAAAGAGAGGAGTTGGTTGTAGGTAGCGCCTTACGACCAACTTGTCCCTCGAAGCAGGCCTTAGGTGGTGTTATTGGGTTGTACCTTCCTGTCAAAGGGATACGTACGGTGCCTTCTCACGAGTTGGGAGCATGGGATGCGTATCGCACACTGTTAATTCCTGAAGTGCCATGATAAGGCGGCGGAGCTAGGGGAATGGACCCCAAAACTTCGTCGGGTCCTTGGCCAGGAGAGAGCGAACAGGCCATAGATCACGGTCTATGAGTTAGGGGCGACACAGGATAGGCTTTGTATGCTATACTGCGCTCGGAGAGACCCCGTGTTCGTCTGGTTTTTGAGTGAGGTCCGGTGTACCGGGTAGTAGTGGCAAACATAGACACCATGAGCGTACTGCATTGGTGGGACTTGACCACATTTGCAACCTCATCAGTCATGTAGTATCTGTCAGGAACAGGTTGTGTACAATTAGAAAATTCATAACGCGGGTTCAAATCCCTATATATGGAGAAACGGCTTGAGATGGGGCGCATGTATTTATGGGCTGCATGTTGCTTCGGAGACTTGCTGGCATTAGAATAAGAGCATCATCGCATTAGTAATCTTGCATTAGAATAAGAGCATCATTGTATTGGTAGTTTTGCATTAGAGTTTAAGTCATAAGGTACACAGGCACAAATCATATGTACACGTGTCCTTTCCATTCGAGATAAATTGCGAGTGTGATAGTTGGAGTAGATTAATAACCAAGCTATGGGCTTGGGATGTGATTGTGTTATTACCGAACTATGTTGGGATATGGGGTGTATTGTGATAAAATGCAAGTAAATGGTAAGGTGAAATGAGATGTGAGGTTGGACATGAATGAATGTGGTAGTATGAGGACGAAGGCATATGTTTATGATGGGATACATGAGATATGGAAACAAAATCAATATTGTATTATGAGTGGTTATTCAAATGGTTACTAAATACAAGTATGTTATGAGCGGGTATAGATATACATACAGGTGATGACTCAGAGAGTATTTGATGTAAAATCTCATTTATGATGTTTACATGTTCAAATGTCAAGTAAGATTTGTTTATCTTGGAAATTGTGAGTTCGTTATGTTTTTACTTGAAAGTTTAATTTATTTACTTTTAATAAATTATACTCACACCAGAAATGGCTAACCCCTTAGTGTTTGGGGGTTAGGGAGTTCCCGGACTGCCCTAGGTCCCTATTGTTACAGGTCTTCAGCAGTGCAGAGGTGAGGTGTAGGTACAGGTTCCGTGGAGTGGAGTTCCAGTTATAATTCATTGTTATGTTTTAATTGTAAATAGTAAAGATTCATGCTTTAAATTGTATTTTTGATGTATAAGTATGAGCATGATGATGAAAAGTATAGTGTGAGGCAGCAGGATATGGTTTTGACCCGTAACCATTTCGTGTGGAGTGCCAGGCGTCGTGGTAGGTTTTTACAGGTAAAATTCTAAAAACTTACTACGTTTTCATAAGGAATTTATGGTTTTTATTTGATAATTGTTATACCGTTATGAGTTTGGCCCCCAGAGCATATATATATATTGCCTGTGTGATGATGCTCATTTTGGCCTGGGGAGCCCGTATTTTTATTGCCTGTGATGTAAGCTACGGAATTTAGAGCAAAATTCCGTAAGCTTTTCTGTGTTTTGGGCAAAAAATACAAAGGAGACTCTGCCCAATTTTTCTTTGAAACATAACCATTTTAGTTTATGTTTAAAGTGATATAGAAATTGGAAGAATTGAGTTTGGAGTCAAAAAGAAAAAAGGGCAGGCGCTACAGTCGGTATTACAAACTTATATTTGTAATTACTGCATAGTAACTTTGTGTTGAAGAAAAGTTTTTAAATTTTTCAGTTTTTCTGTGTCTCGAGACTAATTGAAGGAAAGATCTTGGCATGTGTCACGGTTTTCCAGCAACGGGGAGATCGGGGCGTTACACTGCACTTGCGAGACCCTATGATTTTGGATTTTGGAACGAAGCCCGATACACTGGGTTCGTCTGGTTTTTGAGTGAGGTCCAGTTAACCGGGTAGCAGTGGCAAACATGGACACCGCTGGCGGACTACATTAGTGGGACTTGACCACGTCTGCAACCTCATTAGTCACGTTGTTTCTGTCTGGATCAGGTTGTGTACAATTAGAATTCATAACGCGGGTTCAAATCCCTATATATGGAGAAACGGCTTGAGATGGGGTCGCATGTAGTATGGGATGCATGTTGCTTCGGAGACTCGCTGACATTAGAATAGGAAGCATCCTAGTTCTAGTTAAATATCGCATTAGAGTCTAGTCATAGCACTCACGAACACTTAAACTACACCAACACCATTGCCATGTTTTGTATGTTGTTTGGGAGATTCGCTGCTTTGTTATCAGCCTTTAAGCGTCAGTGAATACTGACGTCTCCACTTCCATAGGTACTGGATCGCCGAAGTGCAAAGGGCGAGATTCAGGAGGACTCAAGGCAAGGAAAGCAAGGAGTCAATGTCATATTTAGTTCCGCTGTAATATGTGTGTTGATTATCTATTAGTTGAGAAGTACTCAAGTGAGAGTTACCAAGTGTTGTTCTTCATTCCTTGTACTCTGATGTAAGATGTTGAAGGTTGTAATACTGGGGAATGTAAAGGTAATATTGTAACTCTATTGTAAGGTATTGCAGTTGTATAGCATTCAGATTTGTAATACATTGGGTGTTGAATAAAAAGTTTTAAATTCTCCTGTTTTTCTGTGTATTGTGACTAATTGAAGAAAAGGTCTTAGCTCGTGTCTCGGTTTCCCAGTATATGGAAATCGGGGCGCTACACCGTGCACTTGTCATCCGGTGAAAGAAAGTAGTGTTTGTATCTCTCTCTTTGAGCCACGCTATTCTAGATCTGTCCGCTGCTCTTTCCCAACAACCTCTGTTACTCTGTTGCCACTTGATCTCCTCTAATTTTTATAGGTGTGCCATGTCCTCCCTATGTGCCAGTAACCTGTGCCTTTCCTCTTGGGTCAAATATATAGACTCCTCCAACCTTTCTATTTCATCGATTCCCTCCAAGATGGATTCCTTTGCTTGCAAAATCATCAAGAATCTATTATGATTCCATCTTCATAATCTGTTGCGGAGTATACGGATCTTTTCACACCATCATGATGCCGCATCCTTACCCTGGGTTGGCAAAGTCCAGTTCTCCATAATCATATGGTGAAATCCCTGGATTTGTAGCCAAGCTTTCTCGAATCTAAATTTCCTCAATTTTTGGGAGGCTAACTCCCCAGTAGAAAGAATGATGGGGGTGTGGTTTGAAGTTGGTCTTAGGAGCAATTTTGCAAATGCCAACAAGAAAGTTGTTTCCCAGTCCAAGGAGATGAGAACTATATCTAGTTTGGCCATAATGTGCACCGCTTGCATGTTCGACAAAGTGAAAAGCCTATATGTAACTGGTCTATCTACTAATTCTAGGTCTGTATTCACCCTATTAAATTCTTCCCTATCTGTATCACTTGATCCTCTAACACGGTGTTCAAAGGAAAACCTTATGATGTTGAAGCCACCTCCTACAACCTAGTCATTCTGCCACTGTGCTTGGATTGAGAAGAGTTCCAACCAAAACACGCCTTTAGATGTTGAAATGTTCGATCCATAGTAGACCATAACTGTCTAGGGACCAGCTATCCGTTCGTCGAAGTAGACGAACCGACAGTGAATACTCCCCTTGGTAATCATCGGGACGAACAAAGATATCCGGATTAAAGCCAATGGCAATAACTCCAGAGGCTCCAACAGAGGGATGAAATTTCCACTCCTTAATACGAACCCCTCCTAGCATTCTAAGTTTATATCCCTGCATGATCTTTGTCTCCTGGATACCAACGACATCTGATTTAGATGAATTGATAACATCCCTGGCCCTTTCTCTTTTACCCCGACCTCCTAAACCCCTAACGTTCCAAAAGAGAATACTCATTTGGAACCATTTTGGGGGTCCATAGGAGTGGATGATTGGACTTCTTCTTCACCCCCTTCTAGGGGAGAAGTCAACTTCAGGTCTAGAATCGTGTTCAAATTAATTCTAACTCTTTCCTAACCTATAATTTTCTTAAGCAATAGGGTGTTTCAGTCTTTATCGCCCACCGCAAGACCACAGTTTCGGCTAGATTAAAAACATCGGTGTTTGACATAAAATTGAAAATAGATGCTAATACAGTATGCATACCTCCACCATCATTTTTTGCCGCTTTGGCAGCGGCAACATTCTCTAGGTAGTCATCCAAGAACTCCTCATGAGCCCTCTTAGCCACTTTCTGAACCCTGCAACCCACAGTCCTTTTTGAAGACTCAAAACTGTACTTTGGAGCAGTCGCTGGGTATGTAGAGTCAAATCTCCGGGGTGGGGGTTGTGATCACTCTCTATGTATCCGCTACAAACTCTGAGTCATCTCAATCGTCGTCTGTGTATGTATAGTCCTCAACTAGATTAAGTCATGCCTCTAAGTCGTCATTCCTACTAGAATAGTTAGTTGGCTGCTTTAATCCCAATATGGACCCCTTCATGTGCCCACTATGGGTAAAACCGATAGCCTCAGGACCACTGGACTCCTTCTTGGGCCCAAGTCCCTCCATATTAGATTCAGGCTGCATATTAAGCCTAGTAGAACTAGTCGGCCCCTTCATTTGGCTGTATAAATAAATAAGGGCTTTAATGAACTTCAGCCCACCCAAAATAATAGATTTGGATCCCATCTTGGGCCCAAGCCCATAATTTTCCTATGCAATGCTCGTAACTTGAGTGAGGTGAAGCGACGGGACAGCTAGCGCACATTGTATGGGAGGCAATGCTGCTGCTTAATGTGGCTGCACAACAAACGAGGTGAAGGCAGTTGCATTTGGTGTGGGAGCCAATGAGTTGCCACGTGACTCAGGCGCAGTAGGGGGGTTGGCAGGGTTTTTTTTTGTAATCCCCCATGCCTACTTCTTCTCTATTTCCCTCTTTCTTCTTTCTCTTTTCAATTCCAAACTCATAGATGAGTTTGAATCAAGCTTTTTGACCCTTTCAACCTCAAAATAGCACTTCTCACACCCTCTTTTTGTAGTGATGTCATTTTGTAGCTCAATCTGAGGCGTAGTTTTCTCTTTTTCCAGTCTATTGTTGTTTTTGTGTTTCCTGAGCTTTAAGCTCTGCTCAGATCTAGAACTGGGTTCGGTAGGTTTACACCAGGCTTTAATCCATCTTTACTGGTCTCCTTTTACCAGTTGGATCTGGTTATGGATATCTGATATGAACTATTGTGATTTGGGGGTTTTTCTTGGCTTAGATTCCCAAGCTTGGTGGCATTGGCAGTTGAGATCTTCGCCGCTGAGGACCTCCTATGTTCTTCATCTTCTCTAGCTTGTCGAATCATGTCCCTGTGAGCCCATTCTATCTCATGCGCTCCGTCTATGGTGGAATCCAGCACAAATTCTTGCTCTTGTATTTTGGTTTGCATGTACAACTTCCCATTTCACAGGGAGGAGGTACTTGCGAGCTTTGGGTTGGGCTTCACTGGCTCTGCCACTCGCTCCACCATAGCTTCAAGTGCAAATCATATGAGATATGTCTCTTCAAATGTGTAGAAAGTGGCAAATCTTGGCATGCGTGTGATATCGGGACTTCTGATTTGAATCCTTGCCGATACTATATCTGATTTCCTCATTCTCGTGGGGTCAATCTTAACGATTGTGCCATATTTGGAAACAATCTCAAGAAGTGCTTCTTTCCTCCAACAATGGAGGGGAACATTGTGGATCCATATCCAAAACGCGTCCTCTAGAGGTCGTTCAGCCCCGAATTGTGGTGTCCACTGTAAACGTTTTCGTGAACTGTCTGAAATCAATAGTTCCCATTGTTAATATGTTTACCATCTTCTCCGGTGAGAAGGAGAAGAGATCAGAAACTGCATATAGTAGAATTTTTTGACGATCCAATCTCTATTGCCTCCTATTGGCCTTCGATTGTTGAAAGCCTCCAAGAAATGATTCTCCTATGGTAGCCCCTTTATGATTCTCACTATCGTGCACCATTGTCGGAGCTAATTCTCATCTTAGTTGATTGATTTGTGCAAGATTTTCGGTGACCATCTTCTTTGTACCTTTCAGTTCTATTCTTCCTTACTTATCACGATGTTTGTGCGTACGTAAGACATATTGTAACCCTTGTTTTCCGTTTTCTGTATTTTTTGGTGTATTTTTTTTTTCTTTTGAGTATTTATTCTCTTTGTATCTCTTTTAGACTGTGTATTGGACTTTCTTTCGTATATATCCATCAATTTGATTTCTTCGTCTTTTTATTTGCACTTCTTGATTCAATTTGTCAGCCTATTGTTTTGTCTATATTTCATTGAGCCATTACTTTTGATCCTCTTTATTTTATATTCTTCATGCCCTATTTTATTTATCCATTTTGTCCACATCTCATTATTTTTAGATCATCTCATTTCTACTTGGACTTATTTGCACCCAAACCCATTAAAACCCTATACCCAACACCCTACCCAATACCCGTTTATTTATACTCTAACCCGTCAGCACCCCTAACACCTAACCCTAATAATCTATACCCAGTCACCACCCTAACCCTAAAACCCTACTCATATATGTATACACTCTGCATCCATCACCTACCTCTCAAAACCCACAGCCACTTCTTCAACTCATCCCTCTCTCCCGATACCATACAAAGGAATTTGAGTACAAGTTACTTGCCTTAACCGAAGATGAAGAACAATGAAAACTAAGAGAAACGAGCAAAACCCACGAACGAAAATCTGCGAATGAATGAATCCAAGCAAACTCGAGCAAAAATCTCCACACGAACAAACTCCACAAAAGAGAGATGATCAACAGAGAGATGACGACGATGGTGGCTTGCGGCCATGAGTTGATCGACGCCGGCGAGAGAGAGGATGAGGGAGAGAGCAAGGGATTATACGGTAGTGGTGGTCGGGATGTGTAGGTGGTCGGGGATGGCCAAGAGTGGGATCGGCCTAGGGGATGATGGGGCTCGGGATGATGCAGGCCGGAGGAGAGTGGGGCTCGGCCTAGGGTTGGCATCAGCTGTAGGTGGGGTGTGCGGCATCGGGTTGCGGCGCAAGTAAGGAGAGGGAAAGAGAGGCCAGGAGAGAGAGGTAGAGGGTTAGGGTTTGTGAGAGGGGGGATATATATATATATATATATATATATATATATATATATATATATATATATATGGGTTTCTAGGGTTAATGGGTAATTGGGTTGTGGGTAATTAGGAGTAGTAAAAAGGACTTATTTTATAGAACCCCGTATTTTCAAATATTATTTTAAATATTTGAAAATGAATTTAAATGATTTTCTGAAAATTTAATTAATATTTTCTGAAAAATTTATCTTTTACACGTGCGAAACACGTGCAAATACCTTCTTGAGAAATTCGAAAGTCAAGTATTCCTTATGAAAAATCATTATTTAATATTTGGAATTTATTTAGTATTTTTCCAGATTTTTCTGAAATTAATTGGATCTATTTGCAATTTTTGAGAAAAGAATGACCTTTTTGCAAATTTGACAATTTAAGGGTTAAAATGTAAAAGGTATTTTCTGGACGTTTTGAACAGTACCAATTGAGATATAAGATTATATTTTACTTTTAAATCCTAATTCAAATGAATTTGATTGAATATCCAAGAATAGAGTTACATATATAAAGTTGTATTTTGACGGGATCATTTTGTAAAATTGTCGTGAAACCCTAAACTCTTTATTCCGGGTATTTAAAAGAATTTTGGCAGCCGTCATTCTGGGAAAAACGATATAGATTTTTGAGAGTTGTTTTGGAGGAGCGAGAGGAAGATTTGGATCTAGCAAAAAGGAAGGCTTTTATTTGGATCTTTGCAATTCTAAGGTGAGTGATATTGTTTTGTTTTGTTATATGAACTTTGTTTTGTTAATTGATTTATGTGAATGATTGTGTGTTGTTTTGCTTCGATATTTTTGTATCTTGTATGTGATCGATGCAATAGTTGTTATTTATATTATGCATGTGAAATCCATAAATGTTTAGTAGATCTTGAATGGCAAATTCTTTATTGCTTCAAAACATGTTAAGATTTAAGTATGGTTATGATAATAAGGAATTGGATGATTGAACATCCGGATCTTGCGATTATAAATCAGATTTGGTTGTGAGTTGTGGAAGAGATTTAGCATTGAGAAATCCTAATGGAAGAATTAGGAGTTTAGAACATGAGAATTTGAGATTTGAGAAATTGGTTGATTTGAGTAATGTATCCGAACTGGGGATTATTCGAGACTGTCGTTTTATTGAAATACAAATTATTTTAGTAAACAATGTTTTCTTTGGGTAAACCCTAATTTTGATTATCGTATACAACCAAAACTAGGCAGTCTGTAGGCCGACAGTCGACTGGTAGACTTTCCAGTTGACTGATACGACCCAGCTGCTGTGTCTTTAGTTTTCTTAAAAATCCGTTCTGGACAGTCGACCTAGACCCTTTTCAGTCGACTGGTACACTTAGAAATTATTTTTCAAAGTTATCGTAGATTTTTCTCTGGTAAGTCGACTTATGACCTTTTAAGTCGACTTATATTGTATTTTAAGTCGACTTATGACTTTACAAGTCGACTTATAACACTCAGAATATTTTCTTAAAGATTTCTGAAATTTCTCTCTGGTAAGTCGACTTATGTCTCCCTTAAGTCGACTTATGTTTTTATAAGTCTACTTATAATCTGGTAAGTCAACTTATGACTTTTATAAGTCATCTTATATTGTTGGTAAGTCAACTTATGTTTTTATAAGTCATCTTATATTGTTGGTAAGTCAACTTATGTTTTTATAAGTCATCTTATATTGTTGGTAAGTCAACTTATGTTTTTATATGTCATCTTATATTGTTGGTAAGCCAACTTATGTTTTTATAAGTCATCTTATATTGTTGGTAAGTCAACTTATGTTTTTATAAGTCATCTTATATTGTTGGTAAGTCAACTTATGATTTTTGTAAGTCAACTTATTATACTTAACTTATTTTCTGAAAGTTACTGGATTTCTTTCTGACAGTCGACTGGTGAGTTTTGCAGTCTACTGTAGACACTTAGATCTTACTTCTTAAAGAGGTTAGTTTTCACTCTGGACAGTCGACTGGTGAACTTTTGCAGTCGACTGGTACTGATACTTTTCTAAGGTGTTTTGATGTTCTTTAAAAGACTAACTCTTTAAATGTTTTGGATCTATAATCTACTCTTATAAATATTATTCTTCTATAGAACATACGCTTTCAATATATATTATGGTTGGATTTGGATTATGGAATCGATTAAAGACTTGAGTTTTGTTGAGTGGAGAGATTTCTCCTTTATCGTTTGACGATGGATTAGTGAGATTTGGTTCTGTTTGAGATTTATTGAGATAGGCCTGAGGGGTCTTGGTTAGTTGTTGTTTTGAGTTATTTAGATGTTCGGGTGATGAAGGTCTACGAGCTTATTCTCGGATAGGCAGGGAGGTAATTCTCCAGATAGGCAGGGAGGTAATTCTCCGGATAGGCAGGGAGGTAATTCTCCGGATAGGCAGGGAGGTAGTTCTCCGGATAGCCGGATAGGCAGGGAGATGATTCTCCGGATAGGCAGGGTGTATTTGTATGTACCGGGTGTATCTGCACATTTCGTGGGGTACACGGAAGGGAGATAATTCTCCGGATGTTGTTTAGACTGGGTACATTTGTATGTACCGGATGTATTCTTGGTTTTATGCTTGTGTTTTCCAGTTTTCTTCCACTTGACACTTAGGCTAACTTCACTTGTTGTTTTCATTTCATGATGTTTTCATGCTTTACATCTTTTGTTATTTCTCATTCAGTTATCCTTGTTGTTCCTACATGCCGTTGATGGTTTTATGTTTTATGATTAAATTATGTTGTTTTGGTTTTATATCACTCACACCATTTATGGCTGACCCTTTTAGTTTGGGGGTTAGGGTTCACCTCTAGCCTCATGTGTTACAGGTTGTTGCTTAGAGTCGGGAGGCTTGGATGCTTGAGTTAGTTTTGAGATAAACTGTCGTAATAGAGCTTTGTGTAAATTTGTGTAAAAAGAAGTATTGTGAAAAGAAAGTTGTAATTCAAGGTGTTTGTAATTCCGCTGTGTTTGAAAAAGATTGTTGTAATAAAAGTTTGGAATAAAATTATTTATGTTTTTGAGCTATGTGTACTATTACATTGAAGTTGATGCTGGGATTGTGCCACGTATTTTCTAAGTTATTATATTAGAAATTCGGGGCGCTACATATTTAATTGGGCTTTAATTAGGATACAAATTGTATACGATATCAAATAGAATTGGGGATTTTAATTTGGCTTTGGTTATCTTATTAGGGATCAAACAATAGGATTGGGAAAAGGATAACATCCAATCACCACCACAACACCCAAAAATAAAATAAAATAAAGAGAACGAGACCAAATGAAAGAAAGATCAAATAATAGAACAACGAAACAAAAGAGACAACCAATCAACACAAAGAACTCAAAATAAAATAAAACGAATATATTTTGAAAACAATTCCAATATACAGTTCAGAAAGAATACAAGAGAGAAAATACGTCAAAACGAAAAAAAATACACTCAAAAAAACACAAAATGAAAAACAGGGGTAACATGAAGTGCTACCAGTTAGTAATAAATACAAGACTTGACATAACATAATACCTGTTACATGCTTACCTATTACATGATTACCTGTACATGCTATCTGATATCTGATATATGATTACCTGTACATGCTACTTGACACCTGTTACATGTTTACTTGCTTGCATGATACTTGATATCTGTTACATGTTATATACACATGTTATCTCACCTGTCATTACTTGATTCTGTTCATGATTCATGTTAGTTGTTCTATTTTTTCGCCATATCTATTCCATGCTATTTATTTATCTTTCCCATGTACTTATGCCTGCACTACAAGTGGCCCATAACTTGCATTGATGGGTATTTTGTTTCTCTTTCTTTTTTTTGCAATTTGTTAATTTGGAGATTTTGGAGATCAGCTACACGATGGAGTAGGTGATCTGAGATTTTAGATGCTGGAGTTTGTTATTACTATTTCATGTTGCTTATTTTGAATAAATGTATCTGTTACTTGGATTATTTTTGTTTTGGGCAATGTGACCCAGAATTATTGACTTTTTTAGATCTGGTTTATTTGAGATTATTAAATTTTGTTTCAAATAAATTCTTGTTGGTATATTGATTCATATATGCATGTGTGGTTGACTTCTCTTGCTTCCTACTCTGATTATTCCTGTGAAATGTTGTAAAGATCCTGACAGCTGATGGATGATGAAAATCATTCGCTAAACTTAGTCATGTATCCGTATTCCGTATTCTCTTTTTGGAAAGTAAGACGTGCCAAGGTTTTTAGTGGTATCAGAGCCCAGGTTTGGCTAATATATTAGTTTGACTGATATATTCGACAAACTTGGCTCGATCTGGGATTGGCTCAACAGTACACAAACCATGCATACATGAATGAATTATAATCAACTTTGATCTGGATGCTGATTGTTTTTTATTTTGTGCAGAACATGGCTCGCAGCGGTTCCACTTCTCGTTCTCAGGGAGATCAGCCCAGGCTTGAGGCCATTTCCAATGTGTTGGAACAGTTGATCAATATGCAGTAGAACCACAGTGACCTTGTGATGGCTGCTTTGGAAGCTGCCCGGGTTCTGCCTCTCGCTATGCCTATGCAGGCAGCTCTCCCTCCTCGTCCAGGTACAGTCACAGATTTTATGAGGCTGCATCCTGACAGATTCTCGGGCAATGAGATTCCTTTGGAGGCCAAACAGTGGTTGGTACAGACTGACCAGTTGCTTTTGGCGGTAAGAGTTACCGATGCTGACAGAGTGGATGTGGTAGCCATCCAACTAGTGGACCTGGCTCACATTTGGTGGAGGTTCGAGTACGAAAGGCTCAAACGATCGATTAGTTGGGCCACGTTCACTAGGAGCTTCTTGGAGAAGTTCTTCCCTAGCAGCACTCGAGTGGAAATGGAGCAACAGTTCTTGGCCATGAAACAGGTTGGTCATTATTCTATTATTGGAATTTAACATATTGTCCATGCAATGTTGTAACATGAGGCTTTCTTGAAATAGGGCTCTTTTGTGGATGAGTATGCAGCGGAATTTACCAGACTTAGCCACTTTGCAGCCATTCTTGTGGCGAACGAAGATGACAGGGCTCGTAGATTCACACTGGGACTTGAGCGAGACATTAAGGTGCAGCTCGTCTCCCTCTGCTTGCGTACTTATGTTGAGGCTCTTGAGGCAGCTCAAGCTTAGGAGCAGGCTTGTGGTGGGTTGGCTCCTTCCCAGCAGACTGTTCCCGCTGCTCCGGTTAGGCCTTCTAGTGGGCCGATTCGGAGGTCTGTTCCAACCCATCCAGTTAGGTCATCTCCCTACCGACCTGCTGTTCCTAGGGGCTATGGTTTCTGCGACTTTTTCCAGATTCCAGGGCACGTGTGCAGAGACTGTAGGCGTGCCAATTGCTGCTGTTATAGATGTGCTACTGACCATTCAGTGCAGGATTGCCCGCGGCGAAGAATGGCTTTTCCAGCCGAGGGTCCAGTTCAACAGGTAGCCCCAGCTTTTGGTCCAGTCAGGCCCCCGCTTCCTCCTCAGCGTCAGATTTTCGATCAGGGGATCGTTGCCCCCAGGAGTGATCAGGCTTTCAACCTGACTGCTGCTGATGCTGAGACATCAGAGGATGTTGTTGTAGGTATATTTTGCACTTTTTTTTGTTTTTGTTGTTTCTCTTTTGCTTCTTTTCATTCTCTTGCATTATTCATTCATATTATCTTTTGTATTGTGTTTCCTTCACCCTTGATCATCAACTCTTTTTCCTCTTGTCTTTGGATTCTATCTTAGGTGTTGTCCTTGTCTGCTCTTTTTCTGCTCTTGTTCTCTTTGATTCTGTGGCAACTCATTCCTTCGTCTCTTCTCGGTTCGTGCCTCGCCATCAGTTTGAGTGCAGCATCATGTCAGAGTCTTGAAACATTGTGAATGGTGGAGGTGTTGTCTTTTGTTTCCAGGAGTGCAGGAAGTGTCCCGTAGTTATTGATAGCACAGATTTCAAGGCCGACCTGATTGTAATTTTGAATTCAGGATTCGATGATATTCTCGGTCTGGATTGGTTGGATGAATCCCATGCCATTATTGATTATCATGCTAAGAAAGTTGTATTCTGAATCCTGGGTCGTGTAGAGTTTGAGTTCAATGCCGGGGAGATGTCCCTTGGCTGAGCTGAGACTGCAGTTGATCAGGAGGTTTGTGCGATGGAATTGCTTCAGGCTGTGAGGTTGCACTTCTAGTAGTACGGGATTTCCTGGATGTTTTTCCAGAGGAGTTTCCTGGCTTACCCACTGATAGTGATGTAGAGTTCGGTATTGAAGTTCAGCCTGGTACGACACCGATATCGAAGAGTCCTTACAGGATGGCACCGGTTGAGTTAGCAGAACTTAAGGTGCGGATTCAAGAGTTGCTTGATCTGGGGTTCATCAGACCCAGTGTTTTACCTTGGGTTGCTCTAGTCCTTGTCGTCGACTGTGCATGGATTATCGAGAACTGAACAATGTTACTGTGAAGAACCGTTATCCGCTGCCCAGGATCGATGACTTATTTGATCAGTTGAGCGGAACTGCTGTTTTCTCGAAGTTGGATCTTCGTTCCGGGTATCATCAGATCAAGGTGAAGGCGACTGATGTATAGAAGATTGCATTCAGGACCCGATATGGACACTATGAGTATCTTGTGATACTGATCGGGGTCACGAATGCTCCAACTGTATTTATGAGTCTCATGAACTGGGTCTTTTCCTAGTTCTTGGATATTCTCGGAGTCGGGAGGATCATGCTGAGCATCTTTGGTTGGTTCTGCAGACTTTGAAAGAGAATTGGCTCTATGGAAAACTCAGCAAGTGTGAGTTTTGGCTCGACAGGGTTACCTTCTTGAGGCACATTATCTCTGGCGATGGTATTTCTGTGGGTCCTTCCAAGGTTGCAGCTGTGAGAGATTGGCCTGTTCCCAAGTCAGTTACAGAGGTGAGAAGTTTCCTTGGTCTAGCTGGCTATTATCAAAAATTCGTCCAAGATTTTTCGAAGATAGCAAGACTATAGTAGGACCATTGACTAAGCTGACTGGGAAGGATTAGAAGTTTTGTTGGTCTAAGACTTGTAGTGAGGCTTTTGCTGAGTTGAAGAACAAGTTGACGTCAGCGCCAATGTTGACTATTCCAGATGTTTCAGACAGATTTGTAGTTCACTGTGATGCTTCGGGCAAGAATCTTGGAGTAGTTCTGATGCAGAAGGGCCGAGTCATTGCTTACGCATTGAGGCAGTTGAAGCCGCATGAGAAGAACTATCCGACTCATGACTTAGAGTTAGCGACAGTGATCTTTGCTACGAAGCTGTGGAGACATTATTTACTTGGAGAACGAGTGGAGATCTTTACAGACCACAAAAGTCCCAAGTACGTCTTCACCCAGAAGGAGTTGAACATGAGGCAAAGGCGTTAGTTGAAGCTTATAGCCGATTATGATATCAGTTTGCAATACCATCCTAGTAGAGTGAACTTGGTGCCAGATGCTTTGAGCAGGAGACCGGCAGCTATGTTCCTGACTCAGCAGAGTGATTTGGTTAAGCAGATGCAGAGGTTGGAGTTGGATGTGTTGTTGTCAAGTTCTGATCGAAGTTGTTTGGTGCTCCAGCTTCAGTCCTCTCTTGTTGATCAGATCAAAGAGGCTCAGGCTGGTAATGTGCAGTTGCAGGGTTTCAGAGCAGAAGTTGAGGCTAGTTCCCGAATGGACATTGTTATTCATGCTGATGGATCTCGTCGTTTTGGATCAGGTTGTGTGTCCCAAAGGGTGAAGTTCGCCATAGGTTGCTTGAGGAAGCCCGCCAGTCATCGTAATCTATCCATCCTGAAGGTACTAAGATGTATCAGGATTTGAAGCTTCATTTCTGGTGGCGCGGTATGAAGAGGGTTTTGGCTCGGTTTGTGTCTCAGTTCTTGATCTGCCAGCAGGTTAAGGTAGAGCATCAGGGGACCGCCGGACTTTTTCAACTGCTTTCCATTCCGGAGTGGAAGTGGGAACACATCACTATGGATTTTGTGACCGCTTTGCCGAGTAGTGCTAAGGGTCATAATGCCATTTGGGTGATTGTCGACCAACTGACGAAGAGTGCTCACTTCATCCCCTTCCGTATCGGACAGTCTACTGAGAGCCTAGCTGAGAAGTACATGCAAGAGATAGTCAGACTTCATGGGGTTCCAGTCAGTATTGTATCCGACAGGGATACGAGATTCAGATCTCAGTTTTAGGAGAGTCTTCAGAGTATTTTGGGGAGTAAATTGAAATACAGTTTAGCTTTTCATCTCTATGTAGATGGGCAGTCAGAGAGGACCATCCAGAGTTTAGAGGACATGTTGAGGTCCTGTATGCTGCATTTCGGTAGATCATGGGAGGACCATTTGCATCTCGTAGAGTTCTCGTACAATAACTGTAGTACCCCATATTTTTAAATATTATTTTTAAGATTTATAAATGAATTAAAATAATTTTTTGAGATTTAATAAATATTTTTCTGAACATTTATCTTTTTACACGTGCAAATGTTTTCTTGGAAAGTTCAAAATCAAAAATTATTTTGGGGAAAACTCATTAATTATTATTAGATATTCTTTTTCAATTTTCTGGATTTTTCTGACATTTATTGGACCTATTTACAAATATTACGAAAAGAATGACTTTTGTGCAAAATTACCGATTGGAGTAGAAACTCCAGATTTTTGGATTTTTGGGCTGGTTATAATGCCTAGTTAACTCATGGTTAAAAAGTTTACTTTTTGTTATTGATGAATTTGATTTATTTTACAAGTTTTGATAAAAGGGGATTTTTTTGCAAAATTGCTCTTTGAAGGGGGTGAAAATGCAAAATTGTTTTCTGGGCAAATCTGTTTTCTGGACTTTTTGATTTTTGAACTCAATTAAATTGGTTTTAACTAATTTCCTAGTATGAGGATCTATTTATGTAAAGATATATTTTAAAAAGAGTATTTTGCAAATATATTCAAAATCCTAATTCTCTTGATTTCCCGCCTATTTGAAAGGTGGAGTGCAGCCGTCTTTCGCAACACAACACAAAGGTTTTATTATTATTATTTTCGTGAAGTTTTAAAGATGAGATCTTGGATTTCTTGCGAATGAGGAATTTTTCCTATTGCTTTATCTTATTCGTTTGATCTCTTCAACAAGGTGAGTGATATAATTGTTTTGTTTTGTTCTTTAAATGTTGTATGTGGTATTTCATCAACTAGAAAGCATGCTAGGGTTTGGGTATGAATTTATATGATGGATTGAATGAATTGATGAGTTAAAATTGGATCTTTCATGAAAACCTAGTATTTATGTTTGGAATTGTATGTGGATGATTCAAAATTGATAGAGGACCTAATATAAATCATGAGTAGGCTATTTTTTCGGATTATTTCTGATTTGATTGGATATGGTGAATATTATGCATAAATAGATTAAAGATGAGATTTTTGACTATTGGTGAGTTGGATGAATACGACTTGGTCATGTTAATGTTAAATTTGTTGATGTTCATGAGTCAACTATTGAAAATAAATATGGTTGAGTTTGAGGAAATTGTGAGAAGGACTAATGAATTAAAAGATCATGTCTTGAGGATTGGAGTTGTGATAACTAGATTTGGATTTGATGCTTTATGACTAAATTGGAGATTTCGTGATTTTATGAAGTTTTTACATGGATTTGAATTGCTCAATTATTAAAGATCTAATATGAACATTTTTCTATTCCTAAATTGATGAATTTCTGAAATTTCTTTGGTTATGACATGAATATCCTATTTTGTTGTTTCGAAGGAATTGAATCTTTAAGCGTTTTTGAAGATTTTGGTTATATCTCAACATATATTGGTATTAATATGTGGAACATAATACAAAGGTCTTTTGATGTATGATTGACTCTTAAAAACTTTATTTTTGATACATGCACATATTCATGTTTCAATTTGAAGGAATTCATCAAAAAGCTATTTTTTATCAATTCAAAGTGGTTTTGATTAGTTTTGTGGACTCTTATATACTTTACAAGTCATATTTGATCATATCAGAAATATACTTTTTAGATATTTCATTTTTATAAAGTAAATCTTCGAATCGGTTGAAACATGCACAACCCAAACTGCAGCCTGTAGGTTTGACAGTCGACTGGTATGTTTCGATAGTCGACCATCGTGATCCTAGCTGTAGTGTTTTCTTGGAGTTTTGGATTTTCGTGCGGAACAGTCGACTGATCCGTTTTTACAGTCGACTGACTCTGCTCTATTTTGACGTTTTCTCAAAGTTTTGAATTTTTACTCTGGACAGTCGACCGTCATTACTTAGAATTATTTTTCTTAAAAATGTTGGATTTTCGCTCTGGACAGTTGTAACCCCTGTTTTTCATTTTGTGTATTTTTGAGTGTATTTTCGTTTTGGCGTATTTTCTCTCTTGTATTCTTTCTGAACCGTATATTGGAGCTGTGTTCAATATATATTCGTTTTATTTCATTTTCAGGTCTTTGTGTGTGATTGGTTGTCTCTTTTGTTTTGTTCTTTAGTATTTTGTTCTTTCTTTCAATTTGTTCTTGTCCTTTTTATTTTTTTTTTGTTCTTGGGTGCTTGTGGTGGAGTTTGGTTGTTATCATTTTCAATCCCATTATTTTTATCCCAATTTGTTCACCAAAGCCTAATTAAACCAAAATCCTATTTGTATTCCTATTTGATTTGATCCCAAATCCACAACCCATTGGTATAACCTATTAATGCTCCTAATACCCAATTAAACCCACAACCCAACTTGTATTATTAACCCTAATCTCCTCATATATATGCATCTCTAATCACAAACCCTAACCCTAACCTAGTCTCCCTCTCTCTCTCCAGGCTACTCCCTCTCTCTCCCCGTCCCTTGCGCCGCCGCACACAGTCGAACACCCAACCCGACACCCCAGGCCGACACCTCCCCCTCCCGGCCTGTGCATCCACATCGACCTCCAAACCCGAGCCCCCCATCTCCTTCAACCCGAGCCCCCCATCCCCTGGCCGACCTTCCCTTGGCCGATCTCCCCTTGGCCGATAGCTCCTTGCACCTTCTCGCACCACCACACATACTCCCTCGTCTCTCTCTTGATTGGTGCACGTGCAAATAAGTTACACGTGAGTTGTTGGTTCATGGACCTTCGTTCGTGAGTTGTTGATTTCGTGGATCTTCGTTCGTGAATTCGTTCATTCGCAAATTTCCATTCGTGGGTTTTGCTCGTTACTCTTGGTTTTCGTTGTTCTTCATCTTCGGTTAAGGCAAGTGTTGCCACTGATTTTGGTGTGGGGGCAAACAGATGGAATTTGTGGATTCTTAGGAAAACTGAATAGCAAACCTATTTACCTGTTCTGCCGGAGTTTGACGCTGACTCCCGCCGTACACCTGCAAAAAGTGCGAGACCGGGGTTGTTCCCGGCGACGCACCCTCCGACGCTCAAGTCAGTAATCAGGGATGGTTAAGAAAGAGCGTGAAAACTGGAGAAAGTTTGATTACCTCTCAATGGAGATGGATGGGGGGTATTTATAGGCGCTGCTGGGATCAGATTAGGAATGTAATCCCCCTGTGGTTAGATAAGGAATATAATCCCTAATCCCCAGTGAAGGGATAGATATGAATCAGGGCTGTTGATTAGGATTTGATCAGAAACCCTAATTCTATCCCTTCTGTACCGGGTTCGCTGCGGGTTGAAACCTGCATCCAGTTGAGGTGGATCCGTTTGTGGGTAAGTGGGTCTTCGGGGAAGATAACCAGTACCCGCTTCAGACCCGTTGATAGGTGAAATTACCGTTTTACCCCTGAGCTTCAAGATTCGTGCCCAATTTGGACAGTTCCGATTTAACCCCATTTTTAGCCATATCACGAGCCCCCCACTCCTAAAGACTGAGTTTGATCAGCCTTTGAGGAGTAGTTTAGCTGTTTTAATGGCTAGTGGAGTTGTATCGGAGTCCAAATGGAGGGTTTTGAATCTCGAACGGGGTAGTGAGGTGATTTTTCAAGCTGTAAGCTGTTCTTAAGCTTCTCTGGATATCCGACGGTTTTTATCTATTTTTTCGGATTATTTATTTAATTTTGCGATGTGTTAACCAGTCATTCGGGGGCCTTAACAACACTTTCTAGGCAATAATTGTTCGTTCGGGGGTTCAAAAATATTCCCCCGAATTTATAATTATCTTCTAGAATTTCTAGTTAATTTTCCCGAATTTTTAGTAATTTTTTAGCAATTTTTAAATAAATAAAACGATTAAAATAAATAAAAACTAATTTTTAATACCGATTTATGGCGTGGCGCAATCTGGGCCTTTGATCAGCGCCGAGCGCGATTTCCTAGGCGAGCAGACGATCCGCGCTCCTCGGCAGATAGTTTCTTCATATACGAGGATTGGTTCCTCGTCCCCTCGGCTCGGCTGCTCGGCACCTAGCTCGGAATCAGCCGAACTACGTGGCGTGATCCCGAGCGTCCATTTCAGTGTGAATCCCCAGAAAACGCTATCTTGTCGTTTAGTGGACGTGGCAAGATCTGAGCCGTCCATCATGACGAGCGCGCTTTTTGACAAGATCCAACGACTGAGGAGGGTCGGCGGATTTTTTCTCCATATATGAGGGTCGGTTCCTCGTCCCCTCTGCTCGGCTACTCGGCGCCTAGCTCAGAATCAGCCGAACTATGTGGCGTGATCCTGAGCATCCATTTCAGCGTGAATCCCTAAAAAATGCTATCTTGTCGTTTAGTGGACGTGGCAAGATCTGAGCCGTCCATTATGACGAGCGCGCTTTTTTACAAGATCCAACGGCTGAGGAGGGTCGGCGGATTTTTTCTCCATATATGAGGGTCGGTTCCTCGTCCTCTCGGCTCGGCAGATCGATGCCGTTAGCTGAGGTATGGAGTGAGATGTTTTGAAGAGTCTTGGCTTTGAAGTGTCGCCACCCTCCGGCTCAGTAGCTCGGCTGCTTAGCCAAGCTGTTCGGTAGCTCAGCTAGGCAGGCCGGTGGCAGGCAGCTCGGAAGGTACACGTGGTCAGATCTGGGGCGTCCATCATTGCGTGAATCACGAGGGTTGGGTTCAGATCACGAGAAAACGTTATTTTGTCGTTTTGTGAGCGTGGCGCGATCTGAACCGTCCATCGTGTCTTGACACGAATTTTGGAGAGATCCGACGACGATTTTGCCTTGGAAGGATTTTTCTCCATATATGATGGTCGGTTCCTCGTCCCCTCGGTTCGGAAGCTCGGTGCCTTTAGCCGAGGTATGGAGTTGGACGTTTTGAAGCATCCTGGATTTGAAGCGTCGTCGTCCTTCGGCTTGGTAGCTCGGCTGCTTAGCCAGGCTGTTCAGTAACTTGGCTAGGCAAACCGGTGTCACGCAGCTCGGAAGGTACACGTGGTCAGATCTGGGGCATCCATCATTGCGTGAATCACGAGGGTTGGGTTCAGATCACGAGAAAACATTATTTTGTCGTTCTGTGAGCGTGGCGCGATCTGAACCGTCCATCGTGTCTTGACACGAATTTTGGAGAGATCCGATGGTGATTTATCCTCAGAAGGATTTTTCTCCATATACGAGGGTCGGTTCCTCGTCCCCTCGGCTCGGCTGCTCGGCGCCTAGCTCGGAATCAGCCGAACTACGTGGAGTGATCCTGAGCATCCATTTAAGCGTGAATCCCCAAAAATCGCTATCCTGTCGTTTAGTGGACGTGGCAAGATCTGAGCCGTCCATTATGACGAGCGCGCTTTTTGACAAGATCCAACGGCTGAGGAGGGTCGGCAGATTTTTTCTCCATATATGAGGGTAGGTTCCTCGTCCCCTCGGCTCGGCAGATCGATGCCGTTAGCCGAGGTATGGAGTGAGATGTTTTGAAGAGTCTTGGCTTTGAAGCGTCGCCACCCTCCGGCTCAGTAGCTCGGCTGCTTAGCCAAGCTGTTCGGTAGCTCAGCTAGGCAGGCCGGTGGCAGGCGGCTCGGAAGGTACACGTGGTCAGATTTGGGGCGTCCATCATTGCGTGAATCACGAGGGTTGGGTTCAGATCACGAGAAAACGTTATTTTGTCGTTTTGTGAGCGTGGCGCGATCTGAACCGTCCATCGTGTCTTGACACGAATTTTGGAGAGATCCGACGGCGATTTCGCCTCGGAAGGATTTTTCTCCATATACGATGGTCGGTTCCTCGTCCCCTCGGTTCGGAAGCTCGGTGCCTTTAGCCGAGGTATGGAGTTGGACGTTTTGAAGCATCCTGGATTTGAAGCGTCGTTGCCCTTCGGCTCGGCAGCTCGGCTGCTTAGCCAGGCTGTTCAGTAGCTCGGCTAGGCGAACCGGTGTCACGCAGCTCAGGAAGGTACACGTGGTCAGATCTGGGGCGTCCATCATTGCGTGAATCACGAGGGTTGGGTTCAGATCACGAGAAAACGTTATTTTGTCGTTTTGTGAGCGTGGCGCGATCTGAACCGTCCATCGTGTGTTGACACGAATTTTGGAGAGATTCGACGGTGATTTGTCCTCGAAAGGATTTTTCTCCATATACGAGGGTCGGTTCCTCGTCCCCTCGGCTCGGAAGCTCGGTGCCTTTAGCCGAGGTATGGAGTTGGACGTTTTGAAGCATCCTGGATTTGAAGCGTCATCGCTCTTCGGCTCGGCAGCTTGGCTGCTTAGCCAGGCTGTTCAGTAGCTTGGCTAGGCAAACCGGTGTCACGCAGCTCGGAAGGTACACGTGGTCAGATCTGGGGCGTCCATCATTGCGTGAATCACGAGGGTTGTGTTCAGATCACGAGAAAATGTTATTTTGTCGTTTTGTGAGCGTGGCGCGATCTGAACCGTCCATCGTGTCTTGACACAAATTTTGGAGAGATCCGACGGTGATTTGTCCTCGGAACGATTTTTCTCCATATACGAGGGTCGGTTCCTCGTCCCCTCAGCTCGGAACCTCGGTGCTGAAGTGGACTCTTAACCAGACTGTTCGGTGGTTGGCTAGGCGAACCGGTGGCCGAGTCGTGGACTTGAGCGCTTTGTGGAGTCTTTGTTGTGAAACCGAAACGTCGCAACTCTCCACTTTGGCGCTTTGGCTTCTTAGTGGGCTTTTTAGATTCCTAAGGAGGCCCAACATCATACTGGGGTTATAAGCTCTCACTCCCCCACCCCTAAGTTCATTTCACTTTTTACTCCAAACTTTTACTTTCACTCTCTGCGCTCTCTGCTAGCGGCGATTTTTGCTCCAAGGCGGTGACGTTAGCTGTCGCGTGGGCCAGGCGATTTCCGGCGAGCTTATTCTGACCGTGAACGTCACTTCAAGGGCACGTCACTTCAAGGTCAGTCAACTTGCCTTAGCTTTTTTATAGAGATGTCAAGGGTGAACTCGGGGAGTGAGGCCTCGTCCTCTGGCGATAGTGGTGCCGAGGAGAGGAGGCAGACGGAGATCCGAAGGAAGGGGAAGCAAGTAGCCGAGCCATCTGTGGCCGAGGTGAGGAAGGAGAAGAAGAAGAGGAGGGTAGTGGCCCAATCTCCTGTGGTCGAGGTGATTGTGGAGAATCCGAGGCAAGCCCCTGAGACAGGCCGATAGCCTTGTGTACTGTCCGGGCACGCTGGGGTTTGGCAGTACGAGGGCGACCTCATGAAGAAGGCGATCATCGGCCAGTCGGAGGTTTACGAAGAGAACAACCCGGTTCTGACTATCGAGGCGGATGACATTGGATCGGTGCTATCCGAGAAGGACCTGCTCCGGATCAGAAAGGGGTTCGCCATCCCTCCGGAGTACAAGCTAATTCTCCCCAGCCCTGGGATGCGAGCGAACTCCAAGCTGCTGTCGTCGGATATGTGCATGTTCGACTACGACTCTCTGAATGCCGGACTGTGGTTCCCCCTGCACCCCTTCATTCGTCTGGTCCTCGGGTGGTACTGCCTTGCGCCGACCCAATTCATGCCGAACATGTGCCGTCATGTGAACGACTTCCTGCTCCAGTGCCGCAACGCCGAGGTCGAGCCGGACCTGATGGTCTTCCGAAGCATGTATCGGATAAACCGAATGCACAAGACCGAGCATCGATACTACCTGGCACCGAGGAAGGGTGTTCGGATTATAGAAAACCCGGACTCGATCAAAGGCTGGAAGGAAAAGTTCTTCATATTGAGGGAGCCATCGATGCTGCAAGTTCCGAGCCGATGGAAAGTAGAGGTGCCCAAGTTTGCGAGGGCCGACCCAGAACTGACTGCGGCCGAGGAGGAAGTGGCGAGGAAGATCGTAGCCCTCCCGATGTTGAGTTGGAGGGAGATGACCAAGGAGGTGCTGTACGGGTCAGGCCTTAGTCCGATCGACCCGAGTACGCTCCTGACATCTCGTGTTATTTTTATTATTATTTTTTTTTCTAAGTCTTTAGCTCGTCTCACTAACTCTTAATTTTCTTGTCGTCTGATGCAGAGGCGCCGAAGATGGATTTCTTGGCCATGATGAACGAGAGGGGTAAGGTTGCCGATGGGAGGAAGAGGAAGAGGCCGAGCACAACTGCTTCGTCAGGCCGGCCCACCAAGGTTGCTTCGACCACCACTCCGCCTCCCCCGGTCGCTGAGGCGCCCTCGTCGACGGTGGTTGTTGCCGAAGGGCCCTCAGCTCCTGTCGCCTCTACCCCGGTCGGTGAGGACTTCAACGTCACAGCAGCGTTGTCACTTGAGGCTCCGCCGTTGACTGCTCTGGCCGAGGTGATCTTGACCGAGCAGCACAAGCAGCTTTTCATTCCGAACTGGCGAGTTAAGAATCATGATGGATTCCTCGGTAACTCGTAGATTTCGATGCAGGCCGTCAAACACTTGGCGACCCCGAAGGATCGAGCCACGCTGCAGGCGGGGACGGTCGGCGACGACACTTATGAGGTCGCCCGGTCGCTTGTATCGGTAAGTCGCGTGTACCTTTTCTATAGAATTTCTTTAAGTCTGCCGTTCGGCTCTTACCTTGTTCTCACCATCGTTTTGTTTTGGCAGGCCACTTGTCACTTCAACCATCTCCTCGAAGCGTTCGCCGAACAGGAGAAGGAGTTGAAGGCCGCCAGTGATAAGGACAGGGCGGATAAGGTGAAGGCAGTTCGGCAGCTCGAAGCAGAGCAGAGGCGAGCCGAGGGCTTGGAGGTCTAGGTGGCCGATCTTGTGGCTGACCTGGAGCGAGTCAAGGGTCGGCTCACTGAGGAGGCTGCCAAAGCCGCCAAGGCTGCCGAGGAGCTGGCGGCTTCAGCGAAGGCTCTGGCCGAGGTGAAGGCGGAGAAAGAGGCCTTGGCAACGAAGATCAAGGCCGAGGTCGAGGCCAAGGCGAAGAAGCACATGGCCTCGAACATGGAGAAGTCCTACCAGAGGGTGCTCGACCATGTTCAGGACCGCGTCCCAGGCTTCGAGCGGGTCGGCTACAGACTCTGGCCCGGATCTCCATCAGACGGCGAGGAGGAGGGAGGCGAAGGTGACGACGGAGAAGGCGACGACGACGAGGAGGTGGTCGCCGATGTAGTGGCGACAGACTCCCAGGCCGGGGCGAGAAATGAGGGGCCATCTGGCGAAGCGCCTGTGGTCGAACCGGCGATGCAGGTGGACCCCTGATCTTCTCGTCTTTTTGTAATCTTTTTTTTTTTTTCAAAAGTGTAACGCCTTTTTGCGGACTGGCCACCGCTCCCTTTCATGAATGAAAATTTTACTTCAAATTTGTCCAAGTGTTTGGGTCGGTGTATAGTTTTCCAATTGCGATGTTCTTGTATTTCAGATCCTCGAACATGCCCCAAATACCGCAGCAGCTCAGCATCGTGCCGAGCTGTTTAAGCAGTCTCGCGAGGCTCGCCTCGTGGGTGAAATCGAGCTCACCAGGAGGTTGATGTTCAATGTGGAGAAGAAGAATAGCGAGCTTCTGGCCGAGGTACACCATCTCCGGATAGTCGAGAAGGAGCTGTCGGCGAAAGAGGCAGAGCTGGCCTCGGTGCTGGCCGAGCGGAATGAGCTCGAGAGGAAGGTCGAACAGCTGCAGAGGGTCACGGTCGACAAGAGCATCGAGGTGACCAACTTACGTCGCATTATATCCGACAGCGCTGAGTACCCCGGTTCGGCAAAACTCCCTCGATTTAAGATAATGGTTAAAGACGACACTCTGAAGGATAGGATCGTTGAGCTTGAGGAGGAGGTGGCTGGACTGAAGCCTCAGCCTGTGAGGGCTAATGTCCGCAGCACTTCCTGCACTCGCGAAGAGAGAGAACGGGGGATCACCTTCTACGAGCTAGCGACTCGTGGCGAAGTTGTTGGTCGGACAGCAGGCGACGCACAAAGCGGAGTAGCTGTTAGCTCGAGTGGAGCCTCGGTCGGAGCCACCGCTAGGATTAGTGGCGAGGTGGCGTCGCAGTTCGTCGGCCTAGAGACAAACTCGGAGATAAAAAGACGGAAACCCCGATTATCTCTTAATCGAAACATCCCTGTCCCGAGGAGACACTGAACGAGTTGCGTCGAGCCTTTTACTTCTTGCATTGTCTCTGTTGTTGTAATAACATACCTTGTAAATTTATTTAGTTGCTTCCCCGCTGTAACTGTCTGCCTTGTAAATTTACCCGAGTGTTTTAATAAAATCGAAGTTGTTTTGTTCATCGTTGTGCCGTGGTTGCCTTATTCTCGACGCCGAACCATAAGGACCCATAGTTGTCTTTTTCGAAGGTTTTAGCCGCGAAATTTTAGTTTTTCGCCCGGAGTATACCGAGGTGACTGCGCGCTTCCGAGGTGCGATAGCTCGGGCATCAGACTCCGCCCACGTGGCAACATATAGACGGTCGATCATGATCGTGGTACGTATCACGAGGTGAGAGGCACGAGTTCCAAGAAAACACTATCTTGTCGTTTTGTGGACACGTGGCACGATCAGATCTGTTCATCACGTTCTAGCACGCATTTTGAGATGATCCAATGGCGAAATT
Source organism: Hemerocallis citrina (assembly GCA_017893485.1). NCBI lineage: Eukaryota > Viridiplantae > Streptophyta > Magnoliopsida > Asparagales > Asphodelaceae > Hemerocallis > Hemerocallis citrina. Next base: position 128,526,026 of record CM030363.1, on the reverse strand, counting down.
GGTTCGGCAGAATTTTTCTCCATATACGAGGGTCGGTTCCTCGTCCGCTCGGCTCAGGGTTTTGAGTGAGCACTGTTGAGCCGAACGATGGACTCCGAACCACCGTTAGAGTTGCTCGACGGTTGTGGGAGCAGTTTCGAACGGCGACCTACTTCTAGCTCGCTTACGAGCAAACTCGCGAAGTAGGGTCGAGCCGAGTGTTGGACTCCGAACCATCGGTTGAGTTGTTCAACGGTTGTGGGAGCAGTTCCGAATGGCGACCTACTTTTAGCTCGCTTACGAGCGAACTTGTGAAGTAGGGTCGAGCCGAGTGTTGGACTCCGAACCATCGGTTGAGTTGTTCAACGGTTGTGGGAGCAGTTCCGAACGGCGACCTACTTCTAGCTCGCTTACGAGCGAACTCGCGAAGTAGGGTCGAGCCGAGTGTTGAACTCCGAACCATCGTTTGGTTTGTTCAACGGTTGTGGGAGCAATTCCGAACAGCGACCTACTTCTAGCTCGCTTACGAGCGAACTTGCGAAGTAGGGTCGAGCCGAGTGTTGGACTCCGAACCATCGGTAGAGTTGTTTCAACGGTTGTGGGAGCAGTTCCGAACGGCGACCTACTTCTAGCTCGCTCACGGGCGAACTTTGCGAAGTAGGATCAAGCCGAGTGTTGGACTCCGAACCATCGATAGAGTTGTTCAACGGTTGTGGGAGCAGTTCCGAACGGTGACCTACTTCTAGCTCGCTCACGAGCGAACTTTGCGAAGTAGGATCGAGCCGAGTATTGGACTCCGAACCATCGGTAGAGTTGTTTTAACAGTTGTGGGAGCAGTTCCGAACGGCGACCTACTTCTAGCTCGCTCACGAGCGAACTTTGCGAAGTAGGATCGAGCCGAGTGTTGGACTCCGAACCATCGGTAGAGTTGTTCAACGGTTGTGGGAGCAGTTCCGAACGGCGACCTACTTCTAGCTCGCTCACGAGCGAACTTTGCGAAGTAGGATCGAGCCGAGTGTTGGACTCCGAACCATCGGAGGAGTGAAGAGTAAAGGCAGAGAGATGTATGCAATTTTTACAAGTAAAATATGAAAAAACTTTCTTTATTGATGACTAAGCCGGCTGCTTCTAAAGTTGCAAGCCGTTATTACAAGAGAAAAATAAAAGCAAAACATTACAAGTAATAGGAGTGGAACGGTTCGACATCCCAAAATACTTAGAGAGGCGTTGGTGCTCTCTCCTGGTATTTTAAGCGATGGTCGGCATTCCAAGTCCTGGGGATCTCCTTGCCTTCGAGATCTTCTAGTCTGTATGTGCCAGGCCGAACCACTTTTGCGATCTTATAGGGTCCCTCCCAATTTGGGGCCAATTTGCTCTTCTGACCTGGGAAGGAGATGGCTAACTTTCTGAGGATCAGGTCTCCTTCTTTGAGGTCAGTGGGGCAGACTCTTTTGTTGTATGCCATCTCGATCCTTCTTCGGTAGCATTGTTGACGAATGGCAGCTCTTTCTCGGATCTCGACAATAAGGTCGAGATTTGCTCGGAGCTCCCTCGCGTTCTGTTCTTCTTCGTAAGCTAATAGACGAGGAGAGGGTATATCGACTTCGAGGGGGATCACAGCCTCGGACCCATAGGTGAGATTTAATGGGCTCTCTCCTGTGGGGGTCCGCTTTGTGGTACGGTAGTTCCACAGTACGTTGGGAAGCTGGTCGACCCATAGGCCTTTGGAGCATTTGTCTAACCTCTTCTTAATGCCGGAGAGAATTTGTCGGTTAGCATTTTCGACTTGTCCATTCGACTGGGGATGGGAGACGGAGGAAAATCGGTGCTGGATGACGAGGTCTTCGAAGAGAGCTTGGAAGGCAGCTCTAGTGAACTGGGTTCCGTTGTCTGTTATGAGGACCCGAGGTACTCCGAATCGGCAGATGACATTCTTCCAAAAGAACTGGATGACCTTGTTCTCCGTGATCGTGGCCAGGGGCTCAGCCTCTATCCATTTTGAGAAGTAGTCGATTGCCACGACTAAGAATTTGAACTGACCAGGAGCTGGGGGAAATGGCCCTAGTAAATCCATCCCCCACATTGCAAAGGGGATTGGACTTGATAGGGAGGTGAGTGGAGCTTGCGGGAGTCATCGGATGTCGGAGTACTTCTGACGGAGCTACATTGCCGAACGTGCCGTTCGACGTCTCGTAAGAGAGTGGGCCAGAAATATCCGTAATTCAACACATTGTGGGCCAAGGATATGGATCCCGAATGTGCCCCGCCGATGCCCTCGTGAAGTTCTTGCAGGGCGTAGTCGGACTGCTCGGGGGAGAGGCATGCATCTCAGGTACGGCCTGCCGTCTACTTGTGTGAAAGAGCGTTTATATAAGATGCCTCCAATCAGTGTGTAGCGCTCCGCTCGGGTTCTGACCCTTCGAGCTTCCTTGGGATCCTCGGGGAGGAGTCCGTCCCTTAAAAATTTGACGAGGGGCTTCATCCAGTTATCCTCAAGCAGGACGGGCAGCGACTCTACAGAGTCGGGGGTTTCATCCTCAATACTTGGCCTCAGAAGAACCTCTATCAAGACGGTCTGCTCGAGACCTTGAAGGGAGGATGAGGCTAGTTTGGAGAGGGCGTCGGCCTGAGCATTTTCTTCTCGAGGTATTCTTTGGATGAGGGCTTCTTCGAACAGTGCCATGAGGCTCCTGACCTTGGCTAAGTATTTGATCATCCTGTCATCATGTGCTTCATACTCGTCGAGAACCTGATTTACGACTAGGTGAGAGTCGCTGAAGATCCGGAGGCGTTGCGCCCCTGCATTTCGAGCCATTCCAAGGCCGGCTATGAGTGCCTCGTATTTTGCTTCGTTGTTCGAGGCCTTGAAGTTTATACGGAGGGAGTATTGGAGGATGAAGTCATCTGGGCCTGCCAGAATGACCCCTGCTCCGCTTCCCTTGTTGCAGGAGGATCCGTCCACATAAACCGTCCAGATAGGCGGCCCCTTCGTCGCTTGACTGGACTCGGGGATGGTACTTTCAACTATGAATTCTGCTAGGGCCTGAGCCTTGATCGCGGTCCGAGGCTGATAAGTTATATCGTGCTGGCTCAACTCGATAGACCATTTCATAAGGCGACCCGAGATTTCTGGCTTGTGGAGGACCTGCTTCAACGGTTGGTCAGTTAGAATGACTACCGAATGGGACTGAAAGTACGGGCGAAGTTTTCTCGCGGCCATCACCAGGGCGTAAGCCATCTTTTCTATTTTCGGATAGCGGAGCTCGGCATCCCGAAGTACCTTGCTCACGTAGTAAATGGGCTTTTGAGCCCGGTCTTCTTCCCTTACCAAAACTGCACTGAGGGTCTGCTCGGAGGCTGCCAGGTAGAGGTAGAGGGGTTCACCGGGAATCGGTTTGCTGAGGAGAGGGGGATTGACGAGGTAAGCCTTGAGCAGGTCAAAGGACTCCTGTTGCTGTTGTCCCCATTCAAAACCTTTAGCCCCTCTGAGGGCTTTGAAGAAGGGTAGGCAATTCTCCCCGGACTTCGAAAGAAAGCGCCCTATGGCGGCTAGGCGGCCTGTTAACCTCTGAACTTCCTTAACATTCTTGGGAGGGGCCATGTCTAGTATGGCCTTGATTTTCTCAGGGTTTGCTTCAATTCCTCGTTGGCTAACCATGAAGCCGAGGAACTTTCCTGACGAGACTCCGAACGCACATTTGTTCGGATCGAGTCTCATGTTGTGCTTTCTCAAAACATCGAACGCCTCCTGGAGGTCGGTTACATGATCAGGACCTTGGATGCTCTTTACAAGCATGTCGTCAACGTATACTTCCATATTGCGGCTGATTTGAGCATGGAAAATCTTGTTGACGAGGCGTTGGTATGTGGCTCCGGCATCACTACAAAACAGACTCGATTCCCCGGCGTATATTCCCCGGCGTTTTACCAGTAGCGCCGGGGTAGGGAGCGACTAGAAATGGGGCGCCAGATGGGATGGTTATACACTGGCGGTCGCTTTAAACTGCCGGGCAATCTACGTATTCACCGACGTTTTATTTAACAACGCCGGTGAAGTGTATCATTCACCGGTGTTTTAATAAGAAACTCCGGTGAATATACCGATACATTCACCAGCGTGTCTAATTAAAAACGCCGGTGAATTAGCTGAGATAAATCTCGCGAACCCTAATCTTTTGCTTGCCAATTTCCCAAACCCCCAAAAAAAAGGGGCCGCCTTCGTTTTCCCTCCTTCCTCGCTTTACTTCGCGCGCTTTGCCTCCGCCCCTTCGTCATCTTCGACAGCCTTCGACCCTTCGTCATCGTCCCCTTCGTCCCTTCATCATTTTCGTTTTCCCTCCTCCCTCTCTATTTCTAGGTGAATTTGCGATCGGTCGCCACCGCTCGTCGCCCCGCTCTCTCTCTATCTCCTACGCCCCCGCGTCGTCGCCCCGCTCGTCGCCTCGCCTCTCTCTCTCTCTTCGGTAACATCTCTTGATTTCCCTTCTTTTTCAAACTCAAAGATGCTGAAATCATGCATCTGATTGTCATCTTAGCATGTTTTTTTTAACCAAAATGGGTTAACTGTGAACTAAGGATGCTAGCTGTATACCAAAATCCTCCAAATCTGTACAAGAATTGGGCCGAACGCACCTTGTGCAGGTTTCTTTTGGAGCCACAAACATGAATGATTGAGTTGGGATGAAGAATTAATAGAAAAATATATGCTTAGATACTGGAAATTTTCATTTTCTTTTACTGTTAAAGAAGCTGATTTCATGCATCTGATTGTCATCCTGGCATGTTTTTTTAACCAAAATGGGTTCACTGTGAACTAAGGATGTTGTATGTATACCAAAATCCTCCAAATCTGTACAAGAATTGGGCTGAACAAACCTTGTGGAGGTTTGTTTTGGAGCCACAAACATGAATGGTTTAGTTGGGATGAAGAATTAATAGAGAAAAATATATGCTTAGATACTGGAAATTTTCATTTTCTTTTACTGTTAAAGAAGCTGATTTCATGCATCTGATTGCCATCTTGACATGTTTTTTTTTAACAAAATGGGTTCACTGTGAACTAAGGATGCTGTATGTATACCAAAATCGTCCAAATCTGTACAAGAATTGGGTTGAACAAACCTTGTGGGGGTTTCTTTTGGAGCCACAAACATCATGATTTAGTTGGGATGAAGAATTAATAGAGAAACATATATGCTTAGATACTGGAAATTATCATTTTTCTTTTACTGTTAAAGAAGCTGATTTCATGCATCTGATTGTCATCTTGGCATGTTTTTTACCAAAATCCTCCAAATCTGTACAAGAATTGGGCTGAACAAACCTTGTGCAGGTTTCTTTTGGCGCTACAAACATCAATGATTTAGTTGGGATGAAGAATTAATAGAGAAACATATTAGTAGCCATATTAGTTTCTTTTGTTTAGTATTATTATTATTATTATTATTATTATTATTATTATTATTATTATTATTATTATTATTATTATTATTATTATTATTATGAGATAAGTAAGTGATTATTAGTAGCCATGGACAGAATAGTTCATGAGTCATCAGATCTTCTTGTTACCTTATTTACAGCACGACGCCCTCATTATTCGTCCGATTTCTCTTCCTCAGCAAATACCCTTTACCATCATCATCTCCTTGAACAGAAAGCCAAATACAGATGAGAATATAGTCGAATTGATATTACACTCGAACACAGGGTGTGCGATAAAATACCACTAAGGTGGTTGTGATAATTTCCACAAAAGGTAGTTTAGGGTTATGTGAATGGAGTAGATTGTGTTAAGATTTATTTTTTTTTTTTGTACATTTTTTGGAACCACAATTTCTTTATTTTACAGTTAATTGTTATATCGTTTATTTATTTGATTTTCAATCTCAATATTGTATGTCTGTAATTTTCATGTCTTAAATCTTGTTGTAATATTATGTCTGTAATTCCGAACATGTTGAATGTGAATTTAATACACTGGTTTAATTATCTTTATATTTTCTACTGCTTGGTGTTATTTACATTAAACTATGCTTAGTGTCATTTGAATCAATTGTTCATTGTAATTGAATTTGTTACAAATCTCATTTTTTTAATTTTTTTATAATTATGTTGGTTTGTTAATCCTACTAAAGTACAAATTTTATGATAGTTATTATAAACATGTTATTAATTAAATTTGCATCTCTAATGAAGTTATTGAATCCTTGACAGGTACAACATGCCGAGGCGTGGAAAAAGGATAAACATAAATGATGGCAACGAGAGCCATGGGGATGAGCAGCCACTACATAATAGTGGCAGTCAAACAGATGAGGGGGAGGGTAGCACGCCGCCCACTGTCAAAAAACATCGTGGGCGAACTAAGATGACGAATATTTGGAAACTTAAGAATGACGAAAGGATTATGGTGGAGGTAAACGGTGTCAGGCAACCGGTTGGCGATAACGCCAGCAAATTTTCTTCCTTTATTGGGGTTATAGCAAGGAACCCACGGATAGTTCCTTTGTCATGCGAGAGTTGGCCGAAGGTGCCAACCACGACAAAGGCCACTGCAATTACAACAATCAAGCTATTTCCCATCTAAAATAAATAATTGGTAGACGCAAATATATTATTGAAATATATATTTTTAGTGATGGGTAATAAATTTTGCAGCAATACTTCTCGTTCGCCGACTCCCTTACGCCTTGGGTTGAAAAGTCACTCTCCAAAAAGTGGAGGGACTACAAGAGTGACTTGAAGACTAGGTATTTTGATAAAGACCAGTCAGAGGAGGATAATGCAAGGGATGTGCCACAAAATGTGGAGCCTTCAGATTGGCAATTCCTTGTGCACTACTGGAGTTCGGCGATCAGTCAGGTATTTACATTAAAGGCTCAAAAATCTAATGAGTATGTGGTTGTATGGCTACTCTAATGAATTTTTCTGCTATCTTCATTGTGGCATGTACAGAAAAGGGCGGAGGTGGGTGTTGCCAGTCGGTCAAAGCAGCTAGTGTTGCACACCGCTGGTACACAGAGCTTTGCTCTGGTTCGGGAAGAATTGGTAGGCGCAATCGTATTGAACATTTTTTACTTACAGTTATTTGTTTATAACCATTTCATCTACTAATATATAGGAAGAAGATTTGGGGGGTCCTACGAAGTTTGGGGACATTGACTTTTTCGATGCCACCCACAAATCGAAGGATGGGACGTATGCGAGCCCTGAGGCAGCACGGATTCTGGTAATTTGTGAACTAATATCTAATGAGTAGTCGAAATCTCATCTGCTTTTAACTCTGATTGTTATGTCCTTTTACAGACTAACGCACAGAGAAGGTTTGATGAAATCTCTCCCGCTTCAGATTCTGACCCGATGGCGGTATCCACAGATTTCCGTACCCGGCAGAGAGTTGCCTTGACCGAGGTTAGGGGAAAGGAAAGGCATGGACGTGTCCGTGGTATGGGGCTAGGACCAACCCCCTCGCGGCTATTCGGACGGAGTGAATCTAATTCAAGTGCCAATCGGGACGAGGAGATGACTTCATTAAAGGCACAAGTTACACTCCTACAAGAACAAATGGCCCATTTAATAGGGCAGCAATCCCAAGTCCCACCCTCGGTAAGTCTTTAAATTGGTATTTTTAAAGAGATTATGGTCTTGAATGCATGAAAGACACGTATTAGTGTTTGTGAGTCTGCATTGTGGCTGTCGTCTATAAGCATTTCGTCTATGTTTCTTAAGTGGGCTGTGATTAGAAAGAAAGGGCTGGAGTGGAGATCTGGAAACCCAAATAGAGATATCTCGTTTATTATAATCTATACTTATTGTTGGACCAACCCCCTCTTGCTGTTGTTGCTGATGTCTCTTTGTGTGCGTGTGTTGAAGAGAAAGAAGGGATGAGAGAGAGTTGAGGAAAATGCCGCTATGTTAGCCTGGTGTATCCTCATTCTCTACCATTCCTCTTTCTGGCTCCATATATGGCTTCTATATTAAATTGGTTTCCTTCCACGATGATAGTCCGTAATACTACACTTGATATGAGCCCTGTTCATAGCTGCACCCTACTGTATACTCACAAACAACTAATACGTGTCGTTCATGCATTGTATGACCAACCCCACTTTGGCACATAACATGCTTAGATGACATTGTATGACCTGCAAACAAGGTTTGTTCAGCCGTGTTGTTGTACTGATTTGGAGGATTTTGGTATGCATACAGTATCCTTAGTTGATAGTGAACCCATTTTGGTTAAAAAATCATGCCAAAGATGGCAATCAGATGCATGAAATCAGCTTCTTTAACAGTATCTGAAAATGAAAATTTCCATTATCGGAGCATATATGATTCTCTATTAATTCTTCAGCCCAACTAAATCATTGATGTTTTTGGCTCCAAAAGAAACCTGCACAAGGTTTGTTCTTCCCAATTCTTGTACAGATTTTGGGAATTATGTATGTTTTTAGATCCAGGATCACAAATTTTGAGGGCGAACTGTGATTGAATTGTTTAGTGACTGTGAACAATTGTTCTTAATTGGGCTGTGATTAGAAAGAGACGAGTTGGAGTGGAGATCTGGAAACCCATATAGAGACATCTTGTTCATAATAATTTATTATTATTGTTGTTCTTGTCGCTCTTGCTGTTGTTGCTGATGTCTCTTTGTGTTCGTGTGCTGAAGGGAAAGAAAGGATGAGAGAAAGATGAGGAAAATGCCGCTATGTTAGCCTGGTGTATCCTCATTCTCTACCATTCCTCTTTCTGGCTTCTATATTTGGTTTCCTTCCACGATGACAGTTCCTTAAAACTACACTTGATATGAGCCCTATTCGTATTTTTCTCCGATGAAGAATTGATCTATGACTACAATCTCCATTCAAAGCCCAATCAAAATTTTTCATCCTGAATCTGAAATCTTCTTTGGAGCCACAAACATCATGAATTAGTTGGGATGAAGAATTAGTAGAGAAACATATATGCTTAGATACTGGAAATTTTCATTTATAGTTACTGTTAAAGAAGTTGATTGCCATCTTTGGCATGATTTTAACAAAAAATGGGTTCACTTCCAAACTAAGGATGCTGTATGTATACCAAAAAACTGTACAAGAATTGGGCTGAACCAACCTTGTGGAGGTTTGTTTTGGAGCCACAAACATCAATGAAGAATTAATAGAGAAACATAAATGATTAGATGCTGGAAATTTTCATTTTCTTTTACTGTTAAAGAAGCTTATTTCATGCATCTGATTGTCATCTTGGCACATTTTTTTGACCAAAATGGGTTCACTGAGAACTGAGGATGCTAGCTGTATGCCAAAATCCTCCAGATCTGTACAACAATTGGGTCATGATTGGATTGGGCTAAAGAATTAGTAGAGAAACATATATGCTCAGATAATGGAAATTTTCATTTTCAGATACTGTTAAACAAGCTGATTGCCATCTTTGGCATGATTTTTTAACAAAAAATGGGTTCACTTCCAAACTAAGGATGCTGTATGAATTTTCATTTTCTTTTACTGTTAAAGAAGCTTATTTCATGCATCTGATTGTCATCTTGGCATGTTTTTTTGACCAAAATGGGTTCACTGAAAACTGAGGATGCTAGCTGTATGCTAAAATCCTCCAGATCTGTACAACAATTGGGTCATGATTTAGTTGGGCTGAAGAATTAGTAGAGAACATATATGCTCAGATAATGGAAATTTTCATTTTCAGATACTGTTAAACAAGCTGATTGCCATCTTTGGCATGATTTTTTAACAAAAAATGGGTTCACTTCCAAACTAAGGATGCTGCATGAATTTTCATTTTCTTTTACTGTTAAAGAAGCTTATTTCATGCATCTGATTGTCATCTTGGCATGTTTTTTGACCAAAATGGGTTCATTGAGAACTGAGGATGCTAGCTGTATGCCAAAATCTTCCAGATCTGTACAACAATTGGGTCATGATTTAGTTGGGCTGAAGAATTAGTAGAGAAACATATATGCTCAGATAATGGAAATTTTCATTTTCAGATACTGTTAAAGAAGCTGATTGCCATCTTTGGCATGATTTTTTAACAAAAAATGGGTTCACTTCAAAACTAAGGATGCTGTATGAATTTTCAGTTTCTTTTACTGTTAAAGAAGCTTATTTCATGCATCTGATTGTCATCTTGGCATGTTTTTTTGACCAAAATGGGTTCACTGAAAACTGAGGATGCTAGCTGTATGCTAAAATCCTCCAGATCTGTACAACAATTGGGTAATGATTTAGTTGGGCTGAAGAATTAGTAGAGAAACATATATGCTCAGATAATGGAAATTTTCATTTTCAGATACTGTTAAACAAGCTGATTGCCATCTTTGGCATGATTTTTTAACAAAAAATGGGTTCACTTCCAAACTAAGGATGCTGTATGAATTTTCATTTTCTTTTACTGTTAAAGAAGCTTATTTCATGCATCTGATTGTCATCTTGGCATGTTTTTTGACCAAAATGGGTTCACTGAGAATTGAGGATGCTAGCTGTATGCCAAAATCTTCCAGATTTGTACAACAATTGGGTCATGATTTAGTTGGGCTGAAGAATTAGTAGAGAAACATATATGCTCAGATAATGGAAATTTTCATTTTCAGATACTGTTAAAGAAGCTGATTGCCATCTTTGGCATGATTTTTTAACAAAAAATGGGTTCACTTCCAAACTAAGGATGCTGTATGAATTTTCAGTTTCTTTTACTGTTAAAGAAGCTTATTTCATGCATCTGATTGTCATCTTGGCATGTTTTTTTGACCAAAATGCGTTTTTTTGACCAAAATGCGTTTTTTTGACCAAAATGGGTTCACTGTAAACTAAGGATGCTAGCTGTATGCCAAAATCCTCCAGATCTGTACAACAATTGGGTCATGATTTAGTTGGGCTGAAGAATTAGTAGAGAAACATATATGCTCAGATAATGGAAATTTTCATTTTCAGATACTGTTAAAGAAGCTGATTGCCATCTTTGGGATGATTTTTTAACAAAAAATGGGTTCACTTCCAAACTAAGGATGTTGTATGAATTTTCATTTTCTTTTACTGTTAAAGAAGCTTATTTCATGCATCTGATTGTCATCTTGGCATGTTTTTTTGACCAAAATGGGTTCACTGACTGAGGATGCTAGCTGTATGCCAAAATCCTCCAGATCTGTACAACAATTGAATCATGATTGGATTGGGCTGAAGAATTAGTAGAGAAACATATATGCTCAGATAATGGAAATTTTCATTTTCAGATACTGTTAAAGAAGCTGATTGTCATCTTTGGCATGATTTTTTAACAGAAAATGGGTTCACTTCCAAACTAAGGATGCTGTATGAATTTTCATTTTCTTTTACTGTTAAAGAAGCTTATTTCATGCATCTGATTGTCATCTTGGCATGTTTTTTTGACCAAAATGGGTTCACTGTGAACTGAGGATGCTAGCTGTATGCCAAAATCCTCCGGATTTGTACAACAATTGGGTCATGATTTAGTTGGACTGAAGAATTAGTAGAGAAACATATATGCTCTTATAATGGAAATTTTCATTTTCAGATACTGTTAAAAAAGCTGATTGTCATCTTTGGCATGATTTTTAACAAAAAATGGGCTCACTTCCAAACTAAGGATGTTGTATGAATTTTCATTTTCTTTTACTGTTAAAGAAGCTTATTTCATGCATCTGATTGTCATCTTGGCATGTTTTTTTGACCAAAATGGGTTCTCTGTGAACTGAGGATGCTAGCTGTATGCCAAAATCCTCCGGATCTGTACAACAATTGGGTCATGATTTAGTTGGGCTGAAGAATTAGTAGAGAAACATATATGCTCAGATAATGGAAATTTTCATTTTCAGATACTGTTAAAGAACCTGATTGCCATCTTTGGCATGATTTTTAACAAAAAATGGGTTCACTTCCAAACTAAGTATGCTGTATGTATACCAAAATCCTCCAAAACTGGGTTTTTTTTACCAAAATGGGTTCACTTTGAACTAAGGATGCTAGCTGTACGTATACCAAAATCCTCCAAATCTGTACAAGAATTGGGCTGAACAAACCTTGTGGGGGTTTCTTTTGGAGCCACAAACATCAATAATTTAGTTGGGATGAAGAATTAATAGAGAAACATATATGCTTAGATGCCGCTATGTTATCATTTTTCTTTTACTGTTAAAGAAGCTGAATTCATGCATCTGAAGATTTAAGATCCAGGATGGCAAATTTTGATTGGGCTGTGATTGGATTGTTTATTGGCTGTTGTCTATGTTCTTAATTGGGCTGTGATTAGAAAGAGAAGGCTCGAGTGGAGATCTGGAAACCCATATAGAGACATCTCGTTTATAATAATTTATTATTATTGTTGTTCTTGTCGCTCTTGCTGTTGTTGCTGATGTCTCTTTGTGTTCGTGTGCTGAAGGGAAAGAAGGGATGAGAGAGAGATGAGGAAAATGCCGCTATGTTATCCTGGTGTATCCAAAGTCTCTACCATTCCTCTTTCTGTTTCCATTTCTGGCTTCTATATTTGGTTTCCTTCCACGATGACTGTTCCCTAAAAATACACTTGATATGAGCCCTTTCTTATTTTTCTTATTTTTCTTATATTTGGTTTCCTTCCACGATGACAGTTTCAAAGATTGTCTGAACAATCCATGAAAGACATGCTTAGATACTGAATTTTCATTTGTTTTACTGTTTTAGATAGTGGATATTCCCAATCAGAAGAGAATATAAAGGTTTCAAGTTAGATACTGAATTTTCATTTGTTTTGTTGTTTTAGATATATTTAAAAACAAAATTAAGTACTAGATTTTTAGCATTGCAATCTAATTATTTTACCTCTCTATATATCATTAACAATTCCATTTGCAATTGGCACTTTGAGCCTATAATTTAAGATACAGGTAGATCTCTTTGCAAGTTCAAAAAATATGTATATTCTGTATTGTGGTCTACTATTGAATTAAATTATTGTTTTTTTTAACAGAGCGGTCGCCCAGATGAAGGAAATTTTGATGATCAGAACTGAAGCTACTCGAGGGGTATGAATCTGTGGTCGGCTTAGTCTGCTTGTTGTTCTTATGTCCTCCTTGCTGTTGTTATGTCTTGTATTGTTGTCAGACTGGTTTGTTGGGATATTTGGGATGTTCGTCACTTTTCAGATACTGTTAATTATGACACTGTTAATTTTGCGGTGAATCTGGACGATGATATGACACGTGTGAAACTTTATTATCTTTAATTATTCTTGTGTTTGGTTGTGATTTGCGCATTAATATGCAACGAAATTGGTTAAATCAGTTGTGAATTAGTTTACAGGTTTTATAAATGAAACTGTGAATTGAAATCGAACGGAAAACTGGAGCACGAAAAACAAACGGGCATATAAAACGCCGGTCTATCTAATGAATTAGTTGCAGTGTGCGATAGAGAGGCGTTCCTACACACGTCGGTGTATGCCGCCAGCTGTAACGGCACCAAGGAACACCAGCGTTTTATAAAACGCCGGTGAACCTAACTACACCGGTGTTTTTTGGTCACGCCGGTGCTTGTAAGTAGGGAAAACCGGGCACTCATAAACGCACATACACCGGCGGTGTACGACCGCCGGTATACTTTCAATCTACACCGGCGTTTCTATAAACGCCGGTGAATGGATAAATACCGGCGGTTTATGGCCGCCGGTGAATGTATATTGGGGAAAAGAACGGCACTCAGAGACCCCCATACACCGGCGTTCGTTGACCGTCGGTGTAGTTGTAATATTTACCGGGCGTCCAGTAAAACCGCCGGTGTAGACCCCTACCTTTCCGCGACGCTCGCTTCGGCGGCATTTGGACCGGCGCAATTATAAACGCCGGTGAAGGTTTCACCGGTGTAAAAAAATGCCGGCAAATACGTAAAAAAAAGCCGATAAATCGAGTCTGTTTTGTAGTGCATTCTTCAAACCGAAGGGCATGACTCTGTAGCAATAGAGGCCCTGATCGGTCACGAATGAGGTCTTCGGGATATCCGGAGGGAACATCCGAATCTGGTTGTAGCCTAAGAAGGCGTCCATGAAGCTGAGGAGCTCATGTCCCGAGGTGGCGTCGATCAGAGTGTCAATACTCGGAAGAGGGAAGGGATCCTTGGGGCAAGCCTTGTTGAGATCGGTAAAATCAATGCAAATCCTCCAAGTCCAATTGGACTTCTTCACCATTACTACATTCGACAACCACTCGGGATAGTTCACCTCTTGTATGAACCGGGCCTTCAAGAGCTTGTCCACCTCCTCTTTTATGGCTAGCTGGCGCTCGGGGGCGAACTTGCGCCTCTTCTGCTGAACCGGTTTGGACCCCGGAACAACGCTGAGGTGGTGGACTAAGAGCTCTTCGGAAATTCCGGGCATGTCTGCAGCTGACCAAGCGAAGAGGTCTCGGTTCCTTCGGATGCACTGTACAATGTCCGAGCATAGAGCGGATGGGAGGGTCTTGCTTACAAAGAACTTTCGAGTTGGATCCTGCTCAGAGAAGAGCACTTCCTCCAATTCGTCCACCGGCTCGGACGTCGGTCGGGCAGCATCTTGGGGGATTTCCAGAGTTTCTAAGGAGAGGACTGGTCCGAGGGTAGAGGTCATGTAGCACTTACGGGCCGTTTCCTGATTGCCCCTCACTTCCCCTACTTCGGCCCGGGTGGGGAATTTCATCTTAAGATGGTACGCCGAAGGGACGGCCTCTAGAGCTGCTAGGCCGGGTCGGCCTAGGATGACATTGTAAGCTGCAGGAACATCCACAACCATAAAATCCATCGCCTCCGTTCGGGTAGTAGGAGTTTTGCCAGCGGTTACGTCGAGGGTAATCACCCCTTCAATAGTCACTGGCACTCCCATGAACCCATGGAGCGTGTAGCCGGCGGGCTTCAGTCTGTCTCGGGAGAACTTTAGGCCTTTAAAAGCGGCGAGGAAGAGGATGTTAACAGAGCTGCCGTTGTCCACTAGGATCCTCTCTATTTTGAAGTTCGCCATGTGGAGGCTGATGACGAGTGCGTCACAATGAGGGGTGCGGACACCTTCAAGATCTTCGTCTGAGAATGTGACGGGCACTCCGAGGCCTTTGGGAGGAGGGGTGGTGCGAACCGAATTGACTTCTCTTATAAATGCCTTTCGAGAGGAGTTTGAGGAGCCCCCCATTGGGCCCCCATGAATGAGGTGTAGGACACGTTCCTCTTCGAAGTCGGGCGTTTCATCGTGCTCAGGACGCTTATTAGCCCCCCGAGGCGGGGGAGGAAGTTCGGCTCGGTCCTTTCTTATGAACCTGGTTAGCTGCCCCCTCTGGATGAGGGCTTCTATCTCATTTTTTTGGGCCCGACAATCGTTGGTGTCGTGGCCGTGGTCCCGATGATAATAGCACCACTTCTCTTTATCCCTCTTCTTGGTAGGGGTGTTCATCCTCGGAGCAGGAGGTATGATCCCTTCCTTCTCAACTTCCATCAGAATGGTAGAGACATTAGTGGTAAGGGGTGTAAACTTCTCGAATCTGGGGGGAGGTCGGCGCTGGCCGGCATTATCCTTCTGGAGCTTCTTGGCTCCTTCCTCTTCTGTTCCCTTTCCCTTAAACCCGGAGGAAGACCCCTCCAGGTTGGGGTGGTGCTCGGCTTCTTCGGCCCGAATGTACTTTTCACTTCGGAGGAGGAGGTCAGAGAAGTTCTGTGGGGGCTTCTTGGCGAGGGAGGAGCGGAGGTTGGAATTGAGGACATTGGACTGAAATGCTGCTGCAGCGACCGACTGGTCGAGGGAGCAATAGACCTGGCTTCAGCCGTGAACCTCTTCACATAGTCTCTCAACTTCTCACCCTTCTTCTGGTGAAGGTACAGTACCGAGATGCTGGTTTTCTCAGTTCTACGGCTACTTACAAAATGGGTGACGAAGAGGGTCTCGAATTGCTCGAAGGAGAATATTGAGGATGGGGCAAGGCGAGAGTACCATTCTCGAGCCGGACCTTTAAGAGTTGCGGGGAAGGTTTTACAGAGCAGAGCATCAGAAGCTTGATGGATGAGCATTAGGGTTTTGAAGCTCTCGATGTGATCGACGGGGTCAGTTTCCCCAGAGTAGGTCTCAAATTGAGGGGGCTTGAAGCCGACTGGTACAGGTGCATCCATTATTGTTCGGGAAAAAGGAGGTCTGCTAGGACGAAGGGTCCTTCCTCTAAGTTCTTCTTCTCGGTCTAACTGACCCAAGCGCCTCTCCATCTCGTGGAGACGGCAGTACACGGCGTCGTCCCTTCGACGGTAATCAGCCGAGCCTCTAGACTCGTCTTCGTACGAGGGAGAGCGGGGGCTACGACGACGGTAGCTCCTGGAGTGGCGAGGACTTTGCACATGCCGGGAGTTGCTGGGGGCTGGAGGAGGAGATGGTGACCGTCAGCGAGGACTTCGGACCGGAGGAGGAGAGGGGATCTTGGGTGCATTGGTGTTGGGACGGAGATTGAGGGCTTGTAGGACGGTCGCTTGGAACTGCTGGAACTCGGCACGGGTGATGGGTGCCTCATCGTTCCTAGGCTGTTGCCGACCTGCGGGGGAGTGTGGCCTTCTTCTGTAATGCTCGGGGACTCTCGCCGCCTCCTTCGGGTAGGGGATCTTCGATATTCTCGGCGGTGAGGAGACCGCTCATCAGGACGGTGTTGGCGGGAGGTTCCCTCTCGGGCCCGCTTTTCATCCAGATGGTGGCAAAGATCCTCATCCTTCTGCCGATTGAGGACGGTGTTGTGGAGACCGGAAGCTCGAGGATGATGGGAGGCCATAGAGTCCGAAGAGGCGTTGTGGATGGAGACGTGGTCCGGATGGAGGGGCTGCTTCTGCGGGTTGGGACCCCTAGGGGGTTGTTGATGTTGCGGAGGAGGCAGGTCCTGTTGGAGTGGGTCTTCCGTTGGCGGAGGAAGTTGCCCTTGCTGCGGAGCCGGTTGGATGGGAATGTCTTGTGGCTGATCGGGGTTTGGTCCTCGGTTGGACCCTCTTGATCTGACTTTCCTAGGAGGCATGGCTGGAGAGATCTGTCCAACGGGAAGAGGGGAGGTTGCTATTCGTTAGTTTCCCACAGACGGTGCCAATCTGTTGTCGCTGATTTTGGTGTGGGGGCAAACAGATGGAATTTGTGGATTCTTAGGAAAACTGAATAGCAAACCTAATTACCTGTTCTGCCGGAGTTTGATGCTGACTCCCGCCGTACACCTGCAAAAAGTGCGAGACACCGGGGTTTTTCCCGGCGACGCACCCTCCGACGCTAAAGTCAGTAATCAGGGATGGTTAAGAAAGAGCGTGAAAACTGGAGAAAGTTTGATTACCTCTCAATGGAGATGGATGGGGGGTATTTATAGGCGCCGCTGGGATCAGATTAGGAATGTAATCCCCCTGTGGTTAGATAAGGAATGTAATCCCTAATCCCCAGTGAAGGGATAGATATGAATCAGGGCCGTTGATTAGGATTTAATCAGAAACCCTAATTCTATCCCTTCTGGACCGGGTTCGCTGCGGGTTGAAACCCGCACCCAGTTGAGGTGGATCCGTTTGTGGGTAAATGGGTCTTCGGGGAAGATAACCAGTACCCGCTTCAGACCCGTTGGTAGGTGAAATTACCATTTTACTCCTGAGCTTCAAGATTCGTGCCCAATTTGGACGGTTCCGATTTAACCCCATTTTTAGCCATATCAGCAAGTAACTTATACTCCAATTCATTTGTTTGATACAAGTCAAAAAATACCACCTATAGTGTAGTTGGGTCTAGAGACAACTCTTGTTTGTATTATGTTTGATGGGTTTTGTCTCTATTGTGAAAATTTGACCATAGATGACTAACGACACAATATGGACATGAATTAACTTAGGGTTTACCCATTCTTGATTTTGATCATGTATGTGAGATTTTTGTGAGAATTCGTGATTTGGTTGAGGCCCATATGATATATTTGATTTGGACATGCCTAATTCATGATGTTTGGACACTTGGTAGACCTGATTTCATGTTTGGTTGTGTTTTGAACAAGTTTTGTATGATATATGTTGAGTTGTTGTTAAAGAAAAAAATCTGTATTTTGTCGCTGATCTGTTTTGTTTGCTGTTTTGGACTATTTTGAAGTCAGTATCTTAATTTCGGTATCAAACATGAGTTTTAGAGAATTTCGTCTATTTTCAAACCCCTCTGACCTTGCTTAGTTTTAATTTTGTAAGAGTGAGTTATGACTATTTTACTACAGAGGTGTCGACCTTTTCCAGATTTCGTTCTTGGTGTTTTTGATGACTAAATCCTTTTAAATATCTATGCTACACATATTATTTTGATCCAAAACTTTGGTCAGTATTTCTTCACCTAGTTAGAGACTACCCAGAATTTTGGTGAATTTGATTGGTGAGTTGATGTGTTGTTTCATGCTCGTTTATGATAACTATACTTGCTGTATTTTACTCGCTGTTCTGTAAAGAATCATATTTTCACTCTGTTTCATTTTATTGTATGAAAAATATTTGTGAAATATGAAAGTTAGTATATTTTATCTACTTTTATATCCCTTTGGCGGAATTGAATTTCGTTTCACTGGTTGCGAGATATCATAGTTTTCGTACAGCAGTATTGGGAATTCCATATTTGCCAAGCTATGGTTTATTGTTGTTTTCTTATTTTTGATGACTGACTAATTCTTCTGGAAAATTATGAAACTTTATTTTTGGATATTGGACATATTTAGAAATACCCCAGATTTTTCGTAGATTTATTTAATGTGTTTTCATGTCGTTTTCCTGCTCTTGAATTCGTTTTCCTGATTTCTGGCTGAATCTATTTTCTGTATTCAAATCAGTTTTGAGCTATGTTTTTGTGAATTAATATATGACTTATTTATATTCTCTGGATTCGTATGGAAGTCTATTTTCCAGATCCTTCGACGGATCTAGATTTGGATGCTTGTAACACTGGGAATCACTGTTTTATTGCAGTGTGGTCTTGCTGTCCTGAACTTGAGATTTGTTTATTTTAGTTCTTTTATGAGATATCTTGCACACGTACATGTTTATCTTGCAACTTGAACTTATTACATGATCCTGACATGATATACTTGATATGTTTTGTACACCTACATGCTTGTTTGATTTAATAATAAAATAACCCAGCCGGGGTTAGGGGAAAGATCTAGTAGTGGATAGTGCAGAAACGTGTACTCGGAAGAACCTAGTGGTTATTGGAGCTTGTTTACATGTGGAGCTTGACACGATATACATGACACGTACACACATGACACTGGAGCTTGTTTGGGTTTTGGAGCTTGTTTACATGATACATGATTATATGATACTTGGAGCTTGTCCCTGAGTACACTGCCCTGTTTGGTCCCCTATAAAATCTAAAGCAAAACTGTTTGTTGTAGCAACCATGTGTTATGTTTTTGGGGCGCATGAAGTACTACCTAAATAGTAATAACCACAAGACTTGTTACATGACACTTGAACATGATACATGCCCACTTGACACTTGGCTACATGATACATGAGATTTGATGTGACCCAGATATTACTAATTGCAGATCAGGATGGTCGGCTGCCAGATGGTATTGGCGAGATGATGTATTAATGCTGGATTTTCTGCTTTATGATTTTTATTATTTTTTTTGCTTGAACTTGAATAAGATGTACGTGATTACTTGGATATTTATCTTGTATTTGGGCGATGTGACCCAGATATTTGACTTGTTCAGAATTTGATTATTTGAGATTATTATATTTGGTTTTATTTAATTTCTGTTGGTATCTTGTTTCAATTATGCATGCCTGGTTGTATCTTTTGCTTTCGACTCTAATTATCTTGTGAAATATTGTAAAGATTCCGGAACAGCTTATGGGTGATGAAAATCATTCGCTGGGCTTTTTTCTCGTATCCGTATTCAGTATTCTTTTTGGGAAGCGGGGCATGACAACAGTCGACCGATGACTTTTACAGTCGACTGCCATTACTTAGAATTATTTTCTTGAAGTGCTGGTTTTTCGCTCTAGACAGTCGACCGATTCTGGTTTACAGTCGATTGTTAGTGATATTCTCTTGAGTTATCCTGATGTTCTTTAAACGATTGATTCTTTAAAAGTTTTGGATCTAAAACTTACTATTCTAAATATTATCCTTTCTACAGAACATATGTTTTCAAGATGTTTTATTGTTGGGTTTGGATTCTGAAATTTTATAAAAGATTTAGGTTTTGTTGATTGGAGAAGTTTCTTCGTATGTTCGTTTTGACGATGGATTTGCGAGTCTTGGTCTTGATGATATCTCTAGGAGTTAAGTGGGAGTCCTGTGAACTGGCAATTGAGATTTATTGATTTAGACTAGTTGGGTCTTGGGGTTGTTGTTGAGTATTTAAGTCAGCAGGATACACTAACTCTAGAGATGGGGATTTTTATGTTTTAATAATAATCAACTTAAGGACCGACACTAGTGGAGATGTGATGGAACTTGGAAAATGTGTAAATGCTCTTGGTTTTGTTAGTCCAACGGATGCATTCTAGGACTGTTTGTTGTCTTGTCTCGAGAGAACATTTGTATGTTCACGTGTCAAGGGTCTGCAGGCCTATTCACGTAGCATGCAGGGTGCATTCGCGTGTCGAGGGCCAGCGGGCCTATTCACGGAATGTACCTGGTGTATCTGCACGTCGAGAGCCTCGCAAGCCTATTTGTGGGGTACATAGTTGGGAGGTGATTCTCCGATTTTTGAGCTATTCTTACATGATGTTTGCACGTCGAGGGCTGTCGTACTTATTCGTGGAGTATTCTGGATCTTGTTTCCATCACCGTAGTAGAATTAGTTGCATAATGGGGGGATTTAACCTTATAATGTGGAGATTGTTAAGGGCTTGCACCGGACCTATGTACTATGGAATGCATAGAATTCGACAAGTATGCATTAGAGAGTCAGCATATAGCAATTGTGTTTTCTTGATTTGGTTTTATGTTTGTGTTTTCTTGTTTTTCCTACACTTGACACTTAGTCTAGATTCACTTGATGCTTTCATGTATTACTCTTTACAATCTTATATTCCTTGATGTTTTCATACTTTACTTATTGTTATTTCTCATTTCATTTATTCTTGCTGTTAATACATGTTGTTGTTGACTCTATGCCTTATATTTTATTTATGTTGTTTTCTCTTATGTCACTCACAACGTTATGGCTGACCCCTGTAGTTTTGGGGATTAGGGTTATCTCTAGCCTCATATTTTACAGGTAGGTGCTTATAGCTTGGGATTTAGATGCTTGTGTTAGAAAGATAATAGAGTTTTTGTAATTTTGTAAAAGAATGTGTTGTAAAGAAAAGTTTGTAATTCATGGTGTTTTGTATTCCGCCTGTGTTTGTAAACAATTATTGTAATAAAAGTTGAAATAAAAATTATCTGTGTTTTTGGCTATGCTTACTATTGCAATTGAAGTTGATGCTGGAAATTGTGCCACGTATTTCTGAGATATCATATTGGAAATTCGGGGCGCTACAATAACAGCTTTCAGGCCAGTCTTAAAGCTGCACCGTTCGAGGCATTTTATGGGCAAAAGTGCAAAGCACTAGAGTGCTGGGATGACATTAGTGAGAGGAAGTTGTTGGGTCCGGAGTTGACCACCAGGACAGTTGATGCGGTGACTCATATCAGGAAACACTTGCAGGCTGCTAAGGATAGGCGGAGGCGAAGGGCTGATGTCCATTGGAAAGCTTTGGAGTTTAAGGTTGGTAACCATGTTTTTCTAAAGGTATCGCCTTGGCGAGGTGTCATTCGATTTGGTGGTGGGGACAAGCTCAGCCCTAGGTTTATTGGACCACTTCATATTGTGGAGTGAGTAGGCAAGGTGTCCTATCATCTTGTATTGCCGCCAGCTTTATCAAGAGTGCACGATGTTTTCCACGTCTCAAAACTCAGGAGATATTCCGAGATGAGAGCTACGTGATCGACTATTCTGAGTTGACCGTTCGGCCGGATTTGACTTGTGAGATTCGACCAGTTGTTATTTTGGATCGGCGAGAGAAAGTGCTTAAGAACAAGGTCATCATGCTAGTTCATGTTTCTTCGAATCCTCACTCGCCGGGTGAGTCTACTTGGGAGTCGGAGGAGGAGATTCAGCAGAAGTTTTCTCATTTGTTTTTGTAGCATTTTGTTTTGTTCTTTCCTTTCTTTACGGGGTTACCCTATGAGTCTCTTGTTTGAATTTCGAGGACGAAATTCGTCTTGTTAGGTGGGTAGGATTTGTAACCCCCATTTTCCATTTTCTGTATTTTTGGGTGTATTTTTTTTCTTCTTTTGAGTATTTATTCACTTTGTATCTCTTTTGGACCGTGTATTGGACTTTTTTCCTATATATCCATCTATTTGATTTCGTCGTCTTTTTATTTGCTCTTCTTGATTCAATTTGTCAGTCAATTGTTTCGGCTATGTTTGATTGAGCCATTACTTTTGATCGTCTTTATTTTATATTGTTCATGCCCTATTTTATTTATCCATTTTGTGCCCATCTCATTATTTTTGGATCATCTCATTTCTATTTGGATTTATTTGTACCTAAACCCATTGAAACCATATACCCAATACCCATTTACCTATGCTCCTACCCGTCAGCACCCCTAACACTTAACCCTAATAATGTACACCCAGTCACCACCCTAACCCTAAAACCCTACTTATATATATATATATATATATATATATATATATATATATACACACACACACACACACACCATGCATCCATCCCCTACCCCTCAAAACCCACAGCCGCCTCTTCAACCCATCTCGCTCTCCTGATCCTCTGCTCTCCCCCCCTCTCTTGTTGTCTCTTCCCCTCCTGCCTCATGACCCAACTCGATGCCAGCGAAGCTGCCCCAACAGCACCACCGTATCTCGACGACCCTGTGCTCCTCTCAACGCGCCGCAGCAGCAGCAGCATCGCACCCTACTGCGTTGTTCCTCTCCAACAAAGGCAGCAGCACCATCAGCCGGTCATGCCCTCCTGTGCACTACCCCTGGCCGTCATCGCCTCTCACCGCTGTCTGCCCGTCTCTCTCTTGGTGTGTGCGTGATCTCGTGGTTCGTGTATTTGTCCGTTCATTGGATTGTGTTCGTGATCGGTTGTTCGTGGTTGTTCGTTCATTGAGTTCATTGCCCAAGAATCTGTTCCCGTTATTCTCTTGGCATTGTCGTTTTCGTCGTTGACCATAAGGCAAGTAACTTGTATTCTTTTGTTTGTGTAATACAAGTACTAAATACCACCTGTAGTGTAGTTGTGTTCTAGAGACAATTCTTGTGCAAAACCCCTGTTATATCTTGTCTATATCTTGTCACATTACACACAAGACATGAAAAAACTTAGAGATGATCCCTTCTTGATGTATACCTACATGTTGTTCGTATGATATCGTATGCTTGGTTGTGTTAGTTGTAGTATACTCGTCGTAGACTTGTCAAATACCATATATCATGTTTCTTGGACATCTACTATACCCTATTTCACGTTTGGTTATGTTTTGGATGAGTTTCATATGAACTAGTTGATTTTGTGCATGAAGAATATTTTCTGTTTTGCCGGTTCCCCATTTTGTTCAGTGTGTTAGACCCTATTAAGGTCAGTATATGAAAATTATTTGTGAATATAAATTTTAGAGAATTCTTTCTACTTTCTAGATTTTCTAACAAATCTCAGTTCGATTTATGAGTTGCAAGTTATGACTATTTTACTACATATGTGTTTAAAATTCCAGATCCAGTTTTATACGAATTCTGTATGGTGGTCTATTTTTCTACTGATGTTAAAGATAATATTTTGATCCAATATTTTGCTGAATACAACTAGACTTGATTGGAATTAACTCCTAATTTTTGTTGATTTAATTGATAACTTTTATAAACTATTCTATGTTTGCAAACAACTACTATACTTGCAGAATTTTCATACGGTTCAGTAAAGAAACATAATTCCGAACTGATTCTATTTGCTTTTTAAGAAAACATTGTGAATATTAATGATAGCCTACTATATCTATTTTATCACACTTTTGATGAATCTGGATTTCGATTTATATTTTGTGAGATACTGCTATTTTAGTACTGCTGTGTTTATGATTCCAGATTTACAAAACTATTGTATCTTGCTGTTTTCTGATTTTACTTGACTAGTCTATTTATGTTGGAAAATTATGAAACTTTATTTTCTGTTACTAAATATATTAGGAAATACCCCAGATTTTTCATGGATTTAATCAGTAAGTTTTTATGCGGTTTTCCTGTTTATGAATACAAACTTTTGATTTCTGGTTGAACACGTTTTCTGGATTCAAATCTGTTTTGAGACTTGTTTTTGTGAAATACCATATGACTTATATATATTTGCTGGATTCGGACGAGAGTATTTTCCATATTTTCTGACAGATCCATATTTGCACATTTGTAGCAACAGTAATCCCATATTTGGTGCAGTACTATCTTGCTGTCCTGAAGTATAATTTTCGTTGTTCTATCATTTTATGTGTTACCTATCACCTGTACATGTTTATCTTCCAAGCTGAACCTGTTACTTGTTCATGCCATGTTATTCTTGCCCTGTTTTATTCACGTATATGCCTATTTAATAATAATAACAAGTAATCAAGCTGGGGTTAACGGAAAAACCTTTGTAGTGGACAATATAGGTATGTGTACTCAGAAGGGGGCCCGTGTTTCCCATTTTATATTTGATTCATGTTTATACATGAACCTGTTGCACTTTATGTTTGAGATGAATCTGTGGATTCTTGAATCTGTTGTACTTTATGCTTTGAGGCATAAACCTATTGGTTTGTGTACCTGTTACCTGTTGATTCATGAACCTGTTGTTGCATGAACCCGTTGGTTTGTGTACCTGTTTGCTATCTGATTCATGTATCTGATTCATGAACTTGTTCCTGCTACCTGTTATATGACACCAGAGTACACAGCCCTATAGAAACCTACCACTAGGCCTAAACGTAATTTGCATGTAAGTAGCAACCATGTGGTAAAAACCTGGGACGCATGAAGTGCTACCTAGTTAGCAATAAATACAAGACTTGAATAACATAATACCTGTTACATTCTTACTTGTTACATGATTTCCTATAGATGCTACCTAATACATGATACATGATTACCTGTACATGCTACTTGACACCTGTTACATGTTTACCTACTCGCATGATACTTGACATCTCTTACATGTTATATACACCTGTTATCTCACCTGTTCTTACTTGATTCTGTTCATGATTCATGTTAGTTGTTCTATTTTGTTGCCATGTCTATTCCATGCTATTTGTTTTTCTTTTCCATGTACTTGTGCCTGCATTACAAGCAGCCCGTAACTTGCATTGACGGGCATTTTGTTTCTTTTTCTTTTTCTTGCAATTTGGTAAATTACAAATTTTGGAGATCAGCTACCCGATGGAGTAGGTGATCTGAGATTCTAGATGCTGGAGTTTGCTATTATTATTTCTTGTTGCTTATTTTGAATAAATGTATCTATTATTTGGATTATTTTTGTATTGGAAAATGTGACCCAGAATTATTGACTTGTTCAGATCTAGTTTATTTGAGATTATTAAATTTTGTTTCAAGTAAATTCTTGTTAGTATATTGATTCATATATGCATGTGTGGTTGACTTCTCTTGCTTCCTACTCTAATTATTCATGTGAAATGTTGTAAAGATCCTGACAACTTATGGATGATGAAAATCATTTGCTGGACTTAGTCACGTATCCGTATTCCGTATTCTCTTTTTGGGAAGCGGGGCGTGACACATATGACCCCATTTCTCATATTTGTGGCAGTGCACCTCCTTCGTACAGTCTGTACGTACGTGACTTGTATCCCTCCAATTAAAACATGACATCGGGGGCATTTTCCTTTTCGGTATTTCTTGATTTTTTTTTCCATTCATGGCCTTTATCATATTAAACCTCATGTTGGACCTATGTTCAACTCTCACCCACGGTTCCATGTCTTGAACCTCAGTTAGAATGACCGGACTCCGGACTCCCTTCTGTAGCCCTCATCATTTCCAGACTTGGTAGTTGCCGTGCCTTTCTTTGTGGGAGGTGCGATTGTTGGTGATAAGGTGGATGTGGAGGCTGTAAGGATTGTTGGTGATGAGATGTGACATCCCTTGCCCTCTCTGACCTCCACTTCCCGTCATCGTTAAAGACTTGCGGGTTCCTTGGTTGTTCATACTGATCCTTGTTCCATAATGGGGCTGCGTAGCTTCGATGCTCTTCACCGGAGTACTTCCTACGCCATTGTTGGTGAGTAGGAGGACCCCCTCTATGGACCCTCTCGGTGGTGGTAAAGGGAAGCAATGGTGATAATCAGCTCACTGATGATGAGATCACACATCTCTGACTTGGGGGGGGGGGGGGGGGGGTGAATTCATCTGTAATGATTCCTCAGTTATTCAACAAAACAATCAACATACACAAAACCATAAATTTTCCACGCCTACCTCTCCAAAGTCCGAACTAGGGCCATGTATTTACATGAATTGCTAAATCACATTAAAATCACATGACTTCTCATAATACGACATGTTATGAAAAAAAAAATTCAATTAAAAATTTCGTTGTGTGTTCATGAACCCTGATCTTTCTTTAGAACATTCACACAATCGGACAGACGTTTAGGTTGCCATTTTGAATTTTGACAACCTAAAGGACAACTTTTCTAAAAAATGAGAGCCTGTTCTACATCATTGCCATTTGGGTTGCCAAATATGTATATAATAGTGTGTATATTTATATAATAAAACACAACGCATTTTTAAAAAAAACTATCAGGTGGCTCCCTTTCAATTTAAATCAAATCAACGGCTCAGATTCACCCTCACAAAATACCTTCCCCCCCTCCCCCCCCTGAAAAAAAAACCTATTCTTTTTCCTCCAAAACCTATTCCCCCTCTCCCTACAAATTAACTCAAATATAACCCCCCCCCTCCTCTCTCTCTCTCTCTTCCGGAACCTCCCTCCTAATTCGCCTCTCTCTCTCTCTCTCTCTCTCTCTCTCTCTCTCTCTCTCTCTCTCTCTCTCTAAAATCCCCCCCCCCCTTCTCTCTCTCTTCCCAAAACCACTTCTCTCGCACCTCTCTGCTAACACCACCCGACTCCAGCCCCACCACTTGCAGCCACACCTGCTCTCCAAGCCTCCAC
Organism: Hemerocallis citrina; assembly: GCA_017893485.1. Classification (NCBI taxonomy): domain Eukaryota; kingdom Viridiplantae; phylum Streptophyta; class Magnoliopsida; order Asparagales; family Asphodelaceae; genus Hemerocallis; species Hemerocallis citrina. Next base: position 128,498,848 of record CM030363.1, on the reverse strand, counting down.
TGCACCCCTACTGTAACACCCCGTAAAGTAAAATGTACTTTTGGGATTATTAAATAATATGAATTAGTGAAATGACTATTTTGACCATTTTCTTGAAATTGTTGTTGCACGTGCAAAGTTAGAAAATTTTAGATTTCTCAAAAGTTGGTTGTCAATAATTGATTTCCCTCATTTAAGTATGATATATTTTATTTTTTAGATTACTTGATTAAAGAAACTCATTTTTGGACTCTATGTTGATATAATTGATTTTTGATGACAGAATTACATTCCGGCCGTAAAAGAGCTAAAAATTACATCAAAGTATTTTCTATTAATGATATATCGTTTTAAATTAATAAATGATTTTAAATTAATTTGGCTATTTTATGAAATTTTCGTTACATGTGCAAATATTTTTGAGGTGCAAATTTTCACTTTTAAATTTCTGAATAAATTCTAATATTTATAATTGAGTATGTTCTAAATTTTAGGATTTTTCTAAATAAAGAAACTATTTTTGTAAATACTTTGAAAGAAAAGTGTTTTTGTGCAAAATATCGATTGGGGGTAAAATTCGAATTTCAAATTTTGGTTGGGTTGTTTTGGTAGGCCGGTCTTGACAGGAAAGAGATTTTATCCCTATAATTTGATTTGATTTGACTTTTTGAATATATATATATGAAATTTTGGGATTGTTGGGGACTTTATTGCAAATATTTTTCTTGGAAAACAAAAAATCAAAAAATTTATTAGTAGGCAATAATTCAAAATTTTCTATATTTTTATGAATAATGTATGGCATATTTGCAAATATTTCAAACTAAAGGGGCTTTTGTGTAAAATTTCCGCTCAGAGGCAAATTTTTGATAACTTAAATTTTTGGGCTACACATGAGGGTCTGGCCAACTAGGGTGGTTAGGGGAGATTAAATCTTACCCTAACTGATTTCAATTAACTACTTGATTTGGAATATATATATATATATATATGAGGAATGCTTCATTGAAAACGTATCGTAGTGATGAAAACGTGGAAAACCACCTAGGTCGTTGTTTCCAACAATGGCCTATGTGGTTTTCACGTGTTTTCACAACATTTGCGTTTTCAATGGAGCATTTCCCTATATATATATATCTATATAATAAATTACAATGAAAGATATCAAGTGGCTCACATTCAATCTCTCCCAAAATCAATGGACCAGATCTACTCTCACAAAACATATTTTCCCGCCCAAAATTTCAAATTCCTCAAATTCAAAACTCACACACTCTCTCTCTTTTTCCCCAAAATCAACTCGTTCTCTCTCTCTCTTTCTCACTATTTCTATCTCTCTCCTGCTCTTACTCTCCCCCCCCCCCCCCCCCCCCGTCTCGATCTGGTCTCTCTCTCATCTCTCCCCCTACCCTGTCTCCCAACCTTCTCCCTCGCTGTGACCCAGTCTCCGCGCCTTCGCAACCCCCCGTGTCGTCCTGCCTCCACGAAGCCAGCCACGACAATGCGCCCCTCTCCTCCCCTTCTCCTTCCGTCGACAACAGCAACCACAGCCACAGCGCAACCCCCTCTCGGCCTGTGTCCCCTCCCGACTTCGCGCCGCCCGTCGTCGTCGCTCCGGCCGTCGCTCCGCACCACCAATTTCACCGAACACCGAAGCATCGAACCCCACCCAAGCTTCACCTTCTTCCCAACCAATGACTGGTTTGTGCCCATTTGAGTTGATCCCGACCACCGATTTCACAGTCTCTACATGTCAGGTATTAGGATGTTAAACCCTAATAGAATTTTTATTTTATTGTGAAAATTTTGATGGGTTTTACAGTTCTTGAAATTTTGCTTGCCAACTATTCGACAAAATGCCACAACGAGAAATTCATCAAAACCTGAGATGTAGTAGCGTCTTATATAGTAATCACATTAGGTATTCACGCGAAGAATCACATTAGGTTTCTGACATATTATATTACGAAGTATTGGACATTCCTCTTCCTGAACTTCGATGTTTGAAAACTCTTAAAGTAGCACTCCATCATGCTACAAAGGATGAGCTTAGTTTCTATTCTGGCTTACTGCACAATGTTTGGCTTGACATATCTCTCACATGATTTGTATCTTTTCTCAACAGGTGGTAATTCATAAAGTAGCATTCCATCATGCTACAAAGGATGAAGCTAGTTTCTATTCTGGCTTACTGCACAATGTTTGGCTTCACATATCTCTCACATGATTTGTATCTTTTCTCAACAGGTGGAAATTCATAGTATTAGGCTACCTAAGAACAGCATTGTGGGTGATGTGATTAATTATTTGAAGACAAAGGTTAGCTTTGCTTATTCTGCACATTGTCATTCCTTTCTAGAATGCAATTACCTGCTATTATTTCAGCTCTATGTTGCTATATGATTCAACTAACTATTCAGCTCTATGTTCCTTTATAGAATGCAATTACCTGCTATATGATCCATGATTTAAATTCTATTGATAATAGTTGATTAACTTTTTCTTTCCGTTTTCACGATTCAGCTAACTAAGCTTTTTTTGGGTTTTGGACATTTTGAAATAGGTAGAGCTGTCTCTTCCCGATGCTGAACTAAGATTGCTTAAAGTCTTCTATCACAAGATTTATAAGGTATATTTTGCAAACTTTATTTATATAGATAAAAGTTTCTCCAAGTTAACTACAAATGAATATAAGGAACTCTGTCAAAGAATCTTCTTTGCCCTTTGATTGTTTGCATAATTACTTGGTCTACGTTTGATGATGTTCATCTACTTAATTCATTTGGTGTGCTTTGGATAAGGTTTATTGGGGATTGCACATGTGCCTTATTCTTTTGAGGTTCATGTGTTCTACTTTAGTTTTGAAGTTAAATACTTATAAGGTTTTTTTTCTAGGCTATGTTCGTGTGTGCGCGCTTAGAATGAAATGTATCAATTTTTTTTATCATTGGTTTATTTCCTGCATCATTTTGGTGTTAGCATATCTTCATATGTATCCATGTTCTCATATACTATTTGTAACGCCCCGAATCCCAAATACACTGAATTCGAGATGTTCTACAGGATCTTTTCACTTTCTTTAGTACAATTTTTCAGGGAAATTAAAACTTTTCATCATACATCAGAGATTACATCATAATTACATCTTTCTTTTGCACAGCGGAAGTAAAATTTACAACAATTGAATAAAAGTACAACAGCATGATATAATCTTTAAGCATCCATTCTTCTTTAATCTTTAACAAGCCATTTACCTGCATATAAGACTGTGGGTACGTCAGTTTATTCAACCGACAAACATTATACACGGCCATCCTCTCTATGCCGGAAATAGTATAACTTAACTTTTCATATTTAGCAAACACAAACTTGTCACATTCAAACTAAAGGGACTACCCTATTGATGTCGTGTTGTGATTGTGCACTTAATCCTTAATGCATTTATTAATGTTACATGACACTAATGCGCACTTGTTCGGATTCTATGCATCCCATACTACATAGGTCCGAGGGCAAGCCCTTATTCGTTCTTCATCTTTCTAGGGTTCAATCCCCCGTTATGACTTAATCTACTACGGTAATTACGGTAGTGTCTTAGATGTCCTATGATCTATGAACCCATGTCCAGGCAGCCTGGAGGGGAATCCCACGCACTGTCACGACGCATCGAGCAGGCAACCTATGGACAATTCAGCCTCCGCCATGGAACAATGGCGCCACCCATAGCCACTCGAACATCCCACGAGCGTCGCCACCGGGACGGTACTCGGGAGCCGTATCCATGCCATGTCACGACGCATCGTGAAGGACCTGTGAATACCCTCTCGCCGCAAATCCGTTGGCCCCCATACCCGTGTTTTTCTCCTACTTTCATCACATCACCACTATGTACTAGTCCTTAGTTTTATAAAAATCATGAACAAAATAATCTCTAGAGTTAGCCTCTCCATCAACCGGACTTATTCATTTGTTTCATCATGACCAACCTTGGTCTAATTTCATCTCAATTCAATTCTCAATGCCGGGGAGACTTAGCTACTCTATTTCAAATTTCATTTCACAATCTTCAACTTGAGTACTTACAACTCATAAGATTCATATTCATAGCCAACAAATTTCTTTTTCTTTCATCAACATGATTTCTAAATTCCATAATCATACATGAACTCATGCACTTCATAATTTCACATTTGAAATAAACATTCATGCTTCATGTTTTGCACAATATTCTTAAGTGAGAATTAATAATATCATGTCACACAACAAGGTTCTTTTTGCCAATTGCTTTCTAATAAATCCATTCAATTTATCTTATAAACTATAATTTTCATAAGTGTGTATCTTAGAACCATAATTCTAATTGTGCCTTTTGTTCACAAACCACATTGTATTTTATTCAACTAATACCCAACTCAATCTTATAAAATTCCTTGCATTTTTATGAGAATTACCATATTTTTTCCACATTTTTTTGGACACCTACAACTCCCAAAAAAATATTTTTTTTTTATAAGTGCCGATGGGAGGAATCGAACCCAGGCACGGCGGAAAGAGAGCCAAGAGCACCCGCCACATGGCCGAACTGTGCTAGCGGTATGAAAGGGGCGAATTAAGTGTATATGCTTTCGGTCGAAAGCTACATATATACTCTCAATGGTGAAAAAAAGTTGTGAACACAGGGTTCGAACCGATCGACCCAGAGAAGCCAACCGCATTAAGTGACCGCCTGAGCTACTGGCTCAGGTTGTCACAGTACCAAGTTAAAATCCATATGAATCATTTTACTACAGTTGTTAAAACAACTCGATGTTCAAGTCAATTTTGGTTCATATTGCCTTTATACAAACTACTGAAAAATTCCAGATTTAATCTCCTTTACTAGATCTTCATAACAGTAAGTATAAAATAATTTTTTGTACTAAAAACATAATTTTTCCACACAATTTAATAAATTGTTCATTAAGACTACCAAATCTTTTATTTTCGACATTGAATAATCAATTAGTCTTCTAATCCCTTTTTATTCACCAATTCCTTATGATAATTTACTGTTTATTAATTCATATTCAACAACACATATATTTTGGATTCATCCATGCCCATATCAACATAGAAATTTATTTAGCATACGAATAGGTAAACTCAAAACTATTAATTTTTGAGTAGTTCTACTTTGGTGATAACAAAGTAATTTCATTAGTTCATCTACGTCACAAAGTATACTACTACTCATTAATTAGTATAATTGCAACTCAATCATTCAAGAAAAATCATTCTTTTCAAATTAAAGTGTGCCATTCTCTTAATCAATTTCATGCTTCAATAATACAATTAACAAGCGTTCTAGTTGGAGATTTTCACACATCATGCTATCAATATTCCACCATCATCCATTCAAATTAATAATCATGGAGAATTCTACTTACAATTTAATTTCATGCTAGAATTTCACACACAAGTTAATCACATCATTTCAATCCATTCATACACTAACTTTTCAATTTAAGTGTGTTCTTATTAGTATTTTTCATGCATAGTGTTGATAATTAAAACTAGCATAGATTCCTACATTAGAAATATGAAAGTTTTACCCACCTTGAATGGAGAGAACTAAACAACACAAGCCTTGCAAATGAAAGCACCTCCTCCTAGCCAAAGCGCGCACAAGCTCCAAGCCACCCAAGCCCAACCGAATGCTTCCTAGCACAACCGAATGCTCCCCTTGGTGATAGCCGGCCACTCCAAGCAAGCAAAACCCACACAACTCTCTATCTTTTATAACTCACACTATTACAACAATAATACTATAGCTTGGAAATATAATTTGCATATGAAAATAGCCATGAGAGGGGGGTATTTATACTAGAGAATAGGTGAAATGGAGGGCCAAGATTTAGTGGTTGGTTGTAGAATGAAGGGCCTAGATCAAAGTAGGAGTTATAGAAACTACCCACATCCCCAAAACTACCACCATGATCACCATGATCAATTTTGAAAATCCCTCCAAAAAAAGGAAGCAATCCGGCCTTGGAAGAAGGGTGTGCATGGCACGTGTACGTGTAGTGCACGTGCATGCAACTAGGCCAAATTTGTACATTTTTAAATTTGTATAAAAATAAATTAGTAAAAAAAAAGTCTTCTACATGACAAGTTCTAATGAAAAGAGATTAATTCATGGGCTTTCTTTTTGGGCCAAAATAGTTTATAAAAATAAATAAAATAAAAATACATTTGGGCTTTTAAGAAAAGGCCTTTTTAATTAAATTAAAATAAGGCTTTAAAGAAAGGCTTTTTGTACAAAATAATTTGAGAACACATAATTAAATATTTATACACATCATTATAAAAATAATTCAACCCAAAATATTGCACGTGCACACTACGTGCAAAATAAATAATTTTCCATTAATTGAAAATCAGGATATTACAGCACTCCCTCCTTAGAATAGTTCCGTCCCCGGAACTACAATCAAGAGCGAGGAAAACAAAAATACAACACACACACAAGAAAGATGCAAAAATACAATCAAGCAAAAAGCTCAGGATAGTCCTTCAACATCCTCTCCTCAGATTCCCAAGTAGCCTCTTCAACCAAGTGGTTTCTCCAGACTACCTTGACCATCGGTATCGTCTTATTCCTCAAGACTTTCTCTCGACGATCAACAATCTCAACAGGAGACTCGATGTAATTCAGGTCTAACTGCAAACCTTCCGGCACTTTAGGTAAATGATGACTCGGGTCTGGAATGTAACCTCTCAGCATAGACACATGAAAGACATTGTGCACCTGAGACAACTCTTCCGGTAATTCAAGCCGGTAAGCAGTTTTCCCGATCCTTTTCAATATCTTATACGGGCCTATAAACCTCGGGGCTAACTTCCCGCCTTTGCCAAATCGAACCACACCTTTACTGGGCGATACCTTCAGAAAGACGAAGTCACCAACCTCAAACTCAAGGTCCCTTCTCCGATTGTCTGCATAGCTTTTCTGCCTGCTCTGAGCTTCCACCAACTTTTTTCTGATCAGATCAATCTTCTGAGAAGTTAGCTGCACAAGCTCAGGACCAAACAACTGACGCTCCCCAACTTCATACCAACAAACAGGAGTCCTGCACTTCCTGCCATACAAAGCTTCGTACGGCGCCATCCCGATGCTAGCCTGAAAACTGTTGTTGTAGGCAAACTCCACCAAAGGTAAATGCCTTTCCCAACTGCCTCCGAAGTCTAGTATACAACACCGAAGCATATCCTCAAGAATACGGTTGACTCTCTCGGTCTGCCCATCGGTTTGCAGATGAAAAGCAGTGCTGAAATCTGTCTTGGTACCCAAGGCTGTCTGAAGACTCCTCCAGAAATTCGAAGTAAACCGCGCATCTCGATCAGACACAATGGTCAAAGGAACGCCATGAAGTCGGACAATCTCACCAACATACATCTCAGCCAACTTGTCCATCGAAGCAGTGAGTTTCATCGCCAAAAAGTGAGCGGACTTGGTTAGTCGATCGACTATAACCCAAATAGCATCATTGCCTTTAGAACTCTTAGGCAATCCCGTAATGAAATCCATACTGATGTTATCCCACTTCCATTCCGGAATGGGTAACGGCTGTAATAGACCTCCGGGTCTCTGATTTTCGGCTTTGACTTGCTGACAAACCTCACACTTCGCAACAAATTCGGCCACATCCCGCTTCAAACCTGACCACCAGAAATGCTGCTTAATGTCCTTGTACATCTTAGTACTCCCAGGATGTACAGACAGAAGAGTAGCATGCGCCTCCTGAAGAATACTCTCTTTCAGGTCCGCCTGATTTGGAACGCACAGCCTATCTCCGAACCACAGCACTCCATCCCTGATTTGAAATCCGGGCAACCTGCCAGCACTGACCTGCTCCTTCATTTCCAAGATATCAGCATCAACTTCCTGACTTGCAATGATCCTTGTATTCAGAGTAGGCTGAAGCCTCAACTGAGCCAAAGATGCCCCCAATCCTTGCAAGACAACCTCAATACCTGCTCGGTCCAACTCCTCAATCAGATGCCTCTGAGTTGTAATCAAACTGGCCAAACTGCTCTTGCGACTAAGTGCATCAGCAACAACATTAGCCTTTCCAGGATGATACTTGATCTCAGGTCGCATATCCTCAAGCACTTCCAACCATCTCCGCTGCCTCAGATTGAGATCCCTCTGCTGATATATATACTTCAAGCTCTTGTGATCCGTGTACATATTCAACTTCTCACCGTACACGTAGTGCCTCCATTGCTTCAAAGCAAAGATAATCGCAGCCAACTCCAGATCATGAGTCGGATAATTTTTCTCATGCGGTCGTAGTTGCCTAGACCCATAAGCGATTACTCTTCCTTCTTGCATTAAGACACAACCAAGCCCCCGATGTGAAGCATCGCTATAAACGTCATACTCAACACCAGCTCTAGGCAAAGCCAAAATAGGTGCAGTAGTCAGTCTATCTTTCAACTCCTGAAAACTCGCCTCACATTGCTCGGTCCACTTGAAGCTCACATTCTTCTTGGTCAGTCCAGTAAGCGGTACAGCTATCTGAGCATAACCTTGAATGAATCTCCGATAGTATCCAGTCATCCCAAGGAAACTTCTGACTTCCTTCACTGTAGTAGGCCTAGCCCAATCTCTCACTGCCTCTATCTTCTGAGGGTCAGTTGCCACTCCCTCCTTAGAAAGGATGTGACCTAGGAATGCCACTTCAGATTTCTAGAAATCACACTTGGATAACTTGGCATACAACTTCTGCTCTTCCAACTTCTGCAAAATTGCTGCCAGATGCTCAGTGTGCTCCTCCTTAGACTTGGAGTACACGAGGAATCGTCGATAAACACCACGACGAAAGAATCAATAAACGGCCTCAGAACTCTGTTCATCAAGTCCATGAAGATTGCGGGTGCATTCGTCACTCCGAATGGCATAACTAAGAATTCGTAATGCCCATGCCGAGTTCTAAATGCAGTTTTGTGCACATCTTCAGCTTTCACTCGAACTTGGTGGTAACCTGATCGAAGATCTATTTTGGAGAATACAGCTGCTCCTTGTAGACGATCGAACAAGTCATCAATTCGAGGAATCGGATACTTATTCTGAACAGTGACCTTATTCAGCTCCCGGTAATCGATACACATCCTCATCGATCCATCCTTCTTCTTTACCAAAAGCACTGGTGCTCCCCAAGGTGACGCACTAGGTTGAATAAAGCCTTTTCCCAATAGTTCCTCAATCTGCCGTTTCACCTCATCCTGTTCCACTGGAGCCATCCTATAAGGTGCCTTAGAAATGGGTGCACTTCCCGGTTGAACAGTGATGCTGAACTCTACATCACGATGCGGAGGTAACCCAGGAAAATCTTCAAGAACACAGTCGGATAGTCCCGAACCACAGGAATCCCTTGCACTTCCACAGGAGTCTCTTCCTTGCGGATAGTTGCCACCAGCTTAGAACATTTCCGCTTCCCTTGGAACGTGACTTCAGGTCCACCTGGAGCCTTCACTGTCACCGTCTTGGTCTTACACTCGATGCTCGCACTGTACACCGACATCCAATCAATGCCAATGATAACATCGACTCCCAAGATAGTCAGCTCGATCAGATCTATGCCAAAGATTCTATCCCCAATCACAATCTCGCAATCAGCATAATACCGATCAGTGGTTAAAGTTTCCCCTGATGGAGTAGCTACTGCTAAGATCTTGCCTGGAAAAATTTTCGGCTCAACTCCCAACACTTTAGCAAACTTTGGAGACACAAAAGTATGAGAGGATCCAGTATCAAACAATACGACAGCTTTCATTCCATTAAGATATAGTTCGCCTGTTACATAATACACACCATTACATAACAGTCTCACTAAACACGGGAAAAGAAATGACAAAAACTCTAAACACCAGCCCTCGTACCAGAGATGACCTGATCTGCCTCCTCAGCATCAGCTTCTATCAAGGCAAATACTCGCCCTGATTGGTACAGCCTCTTCTCAGCCTGCTGCGTTGGTGCGCTGCTATTACCATTCCGTAGTTTGGGACATTGAGATCGGTAATGTCCCGCTTCACCACAGTTAAAGCAAGTCACCGCAGGAGGTCTCACCACATTGTTTCCAGGTCCTCCAGCCACATTAACAGCGTTCGCCCCTGTCAGTTTGAACCTTTGTGCAGATGGTTGCCCCCTGAAACTCCCAGAATGTGCAGGCCTCTTACCAGACTGCCAGTTGTTCCTCCGGTTCTGAACAACTTGGAACTGCTCCATATCCGCCTCCGTCGCTGTCGCCCTCTTGACCAGCTTATCGAATCGCCTGATACCAAGAGGTATCATACGAGATCTCAAGCTAGGCCTCAGACCATGCTCGAACTTGCGAGCTTTCTTGGCCTCATCCATCACCAGCTCTGGAGCATACCTGGAGAGCTGAGTGAACTTGGTCTCATATGCTCTCACCGACATGCTGCCTTGCTGAAGCGACAGAAATTCCATCGCCTTCTTCTCCTGGACGTCGGAGGGGAAATAATGATTGCGGAATTCTTCCAGAAATTCCTCCCAGCCAAGCAACAGACCTCCCATGGTCCTCTTCATGGATTGCCACCAAACCGCCGCATCCTTCTCCAGCTGCAAAGTCGCCAACTTGACCTTGCTACCCTCCGGTGTCTCCAACACCTCAAAGATCGTCTCCACTTGCCGTATCCAGTTGTCAGCCGCATCTGGGTCTGACTTTCCCTCGAATACGGGTGGTTTCATTCTCTTGAACGATTCCACCAGCTTAATCGCCTCGGGCACTGGATTCGCCGGCCCTCGACCTTGGTTCTGCGCCACAGCATTCAGCGTCTGGTAGACCCTAGCAAGTTCAGTCTCCAGATCCAACCCTTCCCCATTCCTAGCTCCTCTTCTCGACATATTCTGATGCAAAGGATCCGTCAAATTCAAAGTATAAGACAAGAATTTAAACCAACTTGCATTTCATTGAATTCCAATGTTTATACATTCGAATTTAAAAACATTTTTGACATCAGAATGAAAGAAACAGAAGCTACAACACTCTAACTCCTACGGGTCCTCTTCGCTGCTCGAAGTTCTTCCCGCAGTTCATCAACCTCATCCTTCAGCACATCAGTTAGGTTCTTTTTCTTCTCAAGTTCCCAAATCCGATGACTAAGAACAGAATAGTCGGCCTTCCACTTCTCCAGCTGAGCCTCCAACAATCCAACTCTCTCCCTCAGGGTTTCCACTTGCCTCTGAAGAGAAGTCACAAGACCACTTGGAACTGGTACTTCTTCTTCGTCAGAAGAAGAATCATCAGATGAATCCGGAGGGGGGGTGATCTCTCGGGATTCAGGCCATTCTTCACCGTCAGAATCAGCTTGCCCAGGATAGTACTCGTCCTCGGAATCTGCCTGTCCAGGATGGTACTCTTCCTCAATGATATGCCAGTCGTCGCCTCCAGCAGGGTCGAAGTGATCAGCCATCTTAGAAATAGAGAGGAAGAAGCATAAATCTTAGAGCAACACAAATGTAAGTCACTTACATTTAAATCTCTAGATTCAAACACACACTCTAATGTCCACTTCTAGGGTGTCGTTCCCTATAAATTTGTACAAGTGTGAAAGTGTAGAAAGCGTGGCTCTGATACCACTCTGTAACGCCCCGAATCCCAAATACACTGAATTCGAGATGTTCTACAGGATCTTTTCACTTTCTTTAGTACAATTTTTCAGGGAAATTAAAACTTTTCATCATACATCAGAGATTACATCATAATTACATCTTTCTTTTGCACAGTGGAAGTAAAATTTACAACAATTGAATAAAAGTACAACAGCATGATATAATCTTTAAGCATCCATTCTTCTTTAATCTTTAACAAGTCATTTACCTGCATATAAGACTGTGGGTACGTCAGTTTATTCAACCGACGAACATTATACACGGCCATCCTCTCTATGCCGGAAATAGTATAACTTAACTTTTCATATTTAGCAAACACAAACTTGTCACATTCAAACTAAAGGGACTACCCTATTGATGTCGTGTTGTGATTGTGCACTTAATCCTTAATGCATTTATTAATGTTACATGACACTAATGCGCACTTGTTCGGATTCTATGCATCCCATACTACATTGGTCCGAGGGCAAGCCCTTATTCGTTCTTCATCTTTCTAGGGTTCAATCCCCCGTTATGACTTAATCTACTACGGTAATTACGGTAGTGTCTTAGATGTCCTATGATCTATGAGCCCATGTCCAGGCAGCCTGGAGGAGAATCCCACGCACTGTCACGACGCATCGAGCAGGCAACCTATGGACAATTCAGCCTCCGCCATGGAACAATGGCGCCACCCATAGCCACTCGAACATCCCACGAGCGTCGCCACCGGGACGGTACTCGGGAGCCGTATCCATGCCATGTCACGACGCATCGTGAAGGACCTGTGAATACCCTCTCGCCGCAAATCCGTTGGCCCCCATACCCGTGTTTTTCTCCTACTTTCATCACATCACCACTATGTACTAGTCCTTAGTTTTATAAAAATCATGAACAAAATAATCTCTAGAGTTAGCCTCTCCATCAACCGGACTTATTCATTTGTTTCATCATGACCAACCTTGGTCTAATTTCATCTCAATTCAATTCTCAATGCCGGGGAGACTTAGCTACTCTATTTCAAATTTCATTTCACAATCTTCAACTTGAGTACTTACAACTCATAAGATTCATATTCATAGCCAACAAATTTCTTTTTCTTTCATCAACATGATTTCTAAATTCCATAATCATACATGAACTCATGCACTTCATAATTTCACATTTGAAATAAACATTCATGCTTCATGTTTTGCACAATATTCTCAAGTGAGAATTAATAATATCATGTCACACAACAAGGTTCTTTTTGCCAATTGCTTTCTAATAAATCCATTCAATTTATCTTATAAACTATAATTTTCATAAGTGTGTATCTTAGAACCATAATTCTAATTGTGCCTTTTGTTCACAAACCACATTGTATTTTATTCAACTAATACCCAACTCAATCTTATAAAATTCCTTGCATTTTTATGAGAATTACCATATTTTTTCCACATTTTTTTGGACACCTACAACTCCCAAAAAAATAATTTTTTTTTATAAGTGCCGATGGGAGGAATCGAACCCAGGCACGGCGGAAAGAGAGCCAAGAGCACCCGCCACATGGCCGAACTGTGCTAGCGGTATGAAAGGGGCGAATTAAGTGTATATGCTTTCGGTCGAAAGCTACATATATACTCTCAATGGTGAAAAAAAGTTGTGAACACAGGGTTCGAACCGATCGACCCAGAGAAGCCAACCGCATTAAGTGACCGCCTGAGCTACTGGCTCAGGTTGTCACAGTACCAAGTTAAAATCCATATGAATCGTTTTACTACAGTTGTTAAAACAACTCGATGTTCAAGTCAATTTTGGTTCATATTGCCTTTATACAAACTACTAAAAAATTCCAGATTTAATCTCCTTTACTAGATCTTCATAACAGTAAGTATAAAATAATTTTTTGTACTAAAAACATAATTTTTCCACACAATTTAATAAATTGTTCATTAAGACTACCAAATCTTTTATTTTCGACATTGAATAATCAATTAGTCTTCTAATCCCTTTTTATTCACCAATTCCTTATGATAATTTACTGTTTATTAATTCATATTCAACAACACATATATTTTGGATTCATCCATGCCCATATCAACATAGAAATTTATTTAGCATACGAATAGGTAAACTCAAAACTATTAATTTTTGAGTAGTTCTACTTTGGTGATAACAAAGTAATTTCATTAGTTCATCTACGTCACAAAGTATACTACTACTCATTAATTAGTATAATTGCAACTCAATCATTCAAGAAAAATCATTCTTTTCAAATTAAAGTGTGCCATTCTCTTAATCAATTTCATGCTTCAATAATACAATTAACAAGCATTCTAGTTGGAGATTTTCACACATCATGCTAGCAATATTCCACCATCATCCATTCAAATTAATAATCATGGAGAATTCTACTTACAATTTAATTTCATGCTAGAATTTCACACACAAGTTAATCACATCATTTCAATCCATTCATACACTAACTTTTCAATTTAAGTGTGTTCTTATTAGTATTTTTCATGCATAGTATTGATAATTAAAACTAGCATAGATTCCTATATTAGAAATATGAAAGTTTTACCCACCTTGAATGGAGAGAACTAAACAACACAAGCCTTGCAAATGAAAGCACCTCCTCCTAGCCAAAGCGCGCACAAGCTCCAAGCCACCCAAGCCCAACCGAATGCTTCCTAGCACAACCGAATGCTCCCCTTGGTGATAGCCGGTCACTCCAAGCAAGCAAAACTCACACAACTCTCTATCTTTTATAACTCACACTATTACACAATAATACTATAGCTTGGAAATATAATTTTCATATGAAAATAGCTATGAGAGGGGGGTATTTATACTAGAGAATTGGTGAAATGGAGGGCCAAGATTGAGTAGTTGGTTGTAGAATGAAGGGCCTAGATCAAAGTAGGAGTTATAGAAACTACCCACATCCCCAAAACTACCACCATGATCACCATGATCAATTTTGAAAATCCCTCCAAAAAAAGGAAGCAATCCGGCCTTGGAAGAAGGGTGTGCATGGCACGTGTACGTGTAGTGCACGTGCATGCAACTAGGCCAAATTTGTACATTTTTAAATTTGTATAAAAATAAATTAGTAAAAAAAAGTCTTCTACATGACAAGTTCTAATGAAAAGAGATTAATTCATGGGCTTTCTTTTTGGTCCAAAATAGTTTATAAAAATAAATAAAATAAAAATACATTTGGGCTTTTAAGAAAAGGCCTTTTTAATTAAATCAAAATAAGGCTTTAAAGAAAGGCTTTTTGTACAAAATAATTTGAGAACACATAATTAAATATTTATACACATCATTATAAAAATAATTCAACCCAAAATATTGCACGTGCACACTACGTGCAAAATAAATAATTTTCCATTAATTGAAAATCAGGATATTACACTATTTGTGTTTAATTTGATCCTTTTTTCATTAGTTTAATGTTATAAATGGCGGTGGTTGGAAGTTAACTACATGAATCTAGCTATGTGCTTTTAATTTTTGGTCCAGTTACAGTGTCGATGGGTTATTTTTGACTAAAGATTATTTGGTGTGGTGCATGCTATATGATCTTTTAGATTTTGTCGTTTATTCTAATTTTAATTGGTGAAATAATTTTGTTATTGTTGTTTTTTCAGGTCATCATGTCGGCGTAGAGTTTCCCTCACTTTTCAACAAAAAAGTAAGAACATGTATTTTCGTTCCAAAAATTTCTTGAGTTAAAATTTGAATTTAACTCTTCCATCTATATGTTTATTAACTTAGGGGGGCATTAGATTTGTTATTTCAAAATCTATATTTTCCTCCAAATATATATGCCTATTGTTGTGTCTGTAGGTTTACACATTGTTTCGACATATTGAAGTGAGTTTTTATTTTTAATCTAGATGACATCCATGATCCAACTATATTTCTTGATGTACTTAATATAAATAACAGATCGTGACGCATCCCAAACTAATTAATAGTCCATTGTCCATACAAGATTACAAAATTACATGAAGCTGAATGATATATATGAAAGTGATAACTCATAAAGTGTAAACAAATTCATGGAATATGACAAAATAATTGAATAGTGTTACTTATGTGCTCAAAAAGTGTCCAGTAAATGTCAAAGAAGTGTCCGAAATTAATTATATATTGAGTGTTGGATGGTCTAAGGTGTGTCCATTTAAGTGTCATTGTTCCATGATAGAAGTATTATGCTGCATAGACTGAAAGGAGAAGAGAAAGAAAAGGTGTAATCCCTCCATAATACTCTAATTGCAGTACTCTGCAAACAAGCTCCATAACATGCATCTAAGTCCTTACCATAGAGAGTATAGAGAGATCTTACATCAGTGCAGGAAAAACAAGGTATCCAATTTCCTTTGCGATCTTGAGATAAATGTTATTTTGAAGGCTAAGGTGTAGGAGCGAGGAAGGAAATTAACTGATTTAGATAGTTATAGTTTCAAAGATAGCAGAGTTGATTGATCATTTTTTGAATATGAAGGATAATATGAAACCTAAGCCTGGAAAGGGGGGAGATTGGTTAAAAAATTTGTTGTGGTCAAGAAATTGTAGGTTTCCTAAGACAACTTATATTTATAGGAAAGGTGGAGGTTATTAATTATTGCTCGAGAGCATCTGTAGTCGTCTGAACCTAGAATATGGATATTTGGCATATAGGAATAGAAAATATATGAAAGAGTTGTAGTCGTCTAAACCCAAAATTTGGCTTTTAATATATGGACGGAAGATCATTTTCCGCGTGAGCAAATATCGGATGGGATATCATATCCCTGATATCCCGTCCCATAAAAGAATTCTTGAGAAATGAGTGAATGGACTGATAGAGATTGATTATAGGCGTAATGTATAGGATTAAAAAAAAACTACTATGAGGTATATTTTTGTTTCAGAAAGAGTATTAGTTAAAACAGTATACTTCTGTTTGGTTTCAGCCTAGGTTATATATGAAGACCTAAATGCAGCATATATGAAGCTAGAAAAAATGCAGCATATACGAAGACCTAAAAATTGCCAAATCATATCGAAAAAATATTGTCCATAGTAGATGAGGGTTTTGCATGTGTAATTAACAATCAGACAGGGCATGTCTCCTATTTAACATGAACATAATGTGTAATTAGCATGTGTAATTAACAATCGTATTGACAAAATTGCCTCTCTGTATGTATCAAGGGATTAATTTCCATTACACTTTTTATATCTACTTGCCCCTGCTGTAAAAACTATTATAACTGCTATTTCTTTAGGAAAGTCATTTGCAGTATCAATGCTTCCAAGATGGTCACCAAACATTATATTTGCAATAACTAGCAAGTGCAACATATTTTATGATTTATGATGATGGAGTATCCCAAACAAAGAAGTTGCAAATCAATTGCAATGAAACCCACTTGCAAATGCTTGCAAATATAGTTGCAACTGCAAAATTACCAAACATGCGCTTGATCTTTACTGAGTACAACCAAACAAATACGTGTGGATTGTTGGAAAAATCCATGTTTATAAGCTTCTACTTTGTCATAAAATTGATTCAACAAAACCCTACCCTAACTTTATAAACTAAGAAGCCACTTGGCAGGGATGACCTAATTTTATTAAGGTAATATTGTGGAAAATACTGAGTTGTATACTATTTTTAACGTATGGAAGGTGAAGAGAACCCTCGAGGAATGCCATGTTATAGCAATTGGCATTTATTGTGGATTAGTTCGAAAAGGGCTAAGAGTCATGGTTTAAACGAATGAGAAATATCATTAAAAACTTTCTTAGCTTATTTATCATTTATTCGAAAAAGTAATGTTCATATTCTTCTGTTGTTTTTAATATTTGTCAAATCATTTTCGGTGCAAACCTCAATGTGCAAATCATGTCAATCCTTCTTTTCTTACTTCCGGGGAATTTATAGAATGGGAGAGCCAAAGAAATGAAAGGAAAAATATTGGACCATTTAGTTATTATTTTCATGTTTGCAAGTAAATGACTTTGATTATTGCTTAAGAGCATCTGTAGTCGTCTGAACCCAGAATATGGGTATTTGGCATATAGGAATAGAAAATATATGAATGAGTTGTAGTCGTCTAAACCCAAAATTTGGCTTTTAATATATGGACGGAAGATCATTTTCCATGTGAGCAAATATAGGACGGGATATCATATCCCGTCCGATAAAAGAATTCCTGAGATCTGAGTGAATGGACTGATAGAGATTGACTATAGGCGTAATATATAGGATTAAAAAAAAAACTACTATGTGGGCTATTTTTGTTTGAGAAAAAGTATTGGTTAAAACAGTATAGTTCTGTTTGGTTTGAGTCTAGGTTATATATGAAGACCTAAATGCAACATAGATGAAGCGAGAAAAAATGCAGCATAGATGAAGACCTAAAAATTGTCAAATCATATTGAAAAAATATTTTCCATAGTAGATGAGGGTTTTGCATGTGTAATTAACAATCAGGACATGTCTCCTATTTAACATGAACATAATGTGTAATTAGCATGTGTAATTAACAATCGTATTGACAAAATTGGCAAGGCATGACTCCTATTTAACAGGAACACAATGCAATTAACAATCTGACTAATTTGAAATGTTTCTAGCTTTCATTTCAGATTTTTTGTCAATATGATTTAAATTTAGTCTCTATCTAAAGTTTAATCTTGGGTGATAAAGTTTTAATCATTTCAAAATTTTTAGGTGTTTTCGCCATTGATTTCGATGAGGGAGGATTCATAATTTCGTGAAGTCGCAAACTCGAAGGATTCTAAGGTATGTTGTTTCTTCATTTTGAAAATGATTAGTTCAATGTTGATGAGTTAGATTTGGAGATCAAGTTAGTAGGTTGTTCAATAGTGCATTGTGTTGTACAATTTTTTCGTAATGTTTTGTAAAAGTAGATTCATTCTTTCTTTTTCTGTGAAGAGTTAGATTTTTTACATAGAAGTTGAATATAGAAGTTGATTAGTTCTTTGATGAGTTGAATACATAGAAGTTGAATACAGAAGTTGAATAGTTGAATACATAAGTTGAATATAGAAGATGAGTTAGATTTCAAATAATTGTGTTCTAGAAGTTGAATACAGAAGTTCAATACAAAAGTTTATGTCCATATTGATAGAAGTTGAATACCTTAGTTATGATCAAAGTTGGTCGATATAGTCAAGAAAATGTCACTTTTATTTGTTAAAGAAATCATATTGGTGAAAGAATAGCTTCTACATAAAAAATGTCAATATGCCATTCAAAGATTCTTAACCAGTCTAATCAAATTTGCAGTGCAAATGTTGTATGAGAATCCAGAAGAATACGGTGGAATTGAAGTGATGCTGGAATTTTAATTACAAGTTAAAGAAATTGTGATTAACATGAATAATTGATGTGGAGATGATACAAGTAGAATATCTGAGACTGAGAGTTTGTGTTCATGCCTGATGAAGATCATTCGTAAATTATGCTGATTTCACTATATTACTAGAGTGACATTATGTTGAATATAGTTAAACTCCAATGTCTTAATCTTCAATAAACGTGCTATTATAAGTAATTGATTCGTTTAGCTTAAAACTGGGTCATCTACTGCTTATCCAAATTCTGTGTTAGATTTTAGCTAATGTAATTTATTGATTGGTTTGTTAAAGTAATTAGAACGTCAAAGTTATATTTTAGCTAATAGAAGTAATTTTTTCTCTTTTATATACAAATCAAGTCCTTCATCAGAATTAAACAACAGCAATGGATAACATCACTATATATGGCCATGGAAGTAATTCTTTTTTTTTTATGACATCTATAATTCTTTCATATTAGATCAATAAATTGTTTCTTTTATGTTCTTCACATTATAATGTTTACTTCCATACCTTACAGGTTGATGTTGACTTAAAAAAAATAGTAAGTGAAGCTTTTAATTGTCTTTTTATCAAATCAATTAATTGTCCACTTACATCCAAAATTGTTTGTTTTTTCATTACAGGTTGGTGGATGATGTATTTGTTAACTTTAGTTATGTAGAATGAGGGATTATATAAATCTGTGTAACATTTAGTATTTTGGGAGATGATGTATGTATCTGTATAAGATGATATAATATAGTGATGTTAAAACCCATACCCGCAAAGTTGTGGAGTATTGGGTTCTGTGTGTAGTTTTTCAAAGGTTTTCTACGGTTTTTCTAAAAATCCATTACGTTTTCAAATGAAATCTTGGTTTTTATTTTGTATCTTGCATCATATGAAGATTTTTTCCCCCAGAGCCTTATATATATGATGTCTGTGTGATGTTGCTTGGATTGGCCTGGGGAGGACTGATATTAACTTTCGGTGATGTTATATTTTTAATTGTTAGCAGAATTCCATAAGGAATTGCTGTAAAATGGCTAATATTTTAGGGGAGACTCTGTCGAAATTTTTACTAAAATTCCTATTAGTATTCTCGAATAGAAATGACCATTGATTTTGACTTGATTGATGCATTTTTCATTATAATGATTTTTCATCTTTGATCGTGATTTTTGGCGGGTTTAGTCGTCGATCCATCTGCAATCTTCATGTTCTCATAATGTTTGAAATGCTTGATAGTTGGGCTTATGTGTTTTGTGTGAATCACTTTGTAATTATTTTTGGGAGTTGGGGCTGATGTTGTTGTCTTTCTTATTAATTCTACCTGCATGTATCTTTTTTATTTAATCTATAACTTACATCATCTTTCACACAAAACACATAAGTCCAATATCTCTCACACAAAACACATAAGCCCAATAATGTAAAATATCTCATACACTAAAATATATAAAAAATTGGGGCCAACAATCCTGTTTATGGCAGACTATGGATATTAGATATATTAATATGGGGATGTAATTGTATTTGATCACATTTAACAAAAGGTCATCACATGTACATCACAACAAGCTTTCTCTCTCTATCTATCTCTCTTTTAACCTCTTTTAAAATCATACATGGTTAACTACATAAAAATATGACAGTGGGGAATTGCTGCTTATGGCAGGCTATAAATTAAATATGGAATCTCTTCTACAGAAGTCACACATAGCAAGTGATTTCGATCCACTATTGTTGTAGATTCACAATACTCTTTTTTATTTTCGAGCTCCTGACAAATGATCCTGCAAGATATAAACCAATAAACAACTTCATTCAGAATACAACATTTTTCATGAAGACATGCATATATTTAACATTTTACAGGGCTTTTTATATGCTGCATCGTTTACGGAAACGTGCCGTAGGCACGTGTCCACGGGCAAACCTAGTATATATATATATATATATATATATATATATATATATATATATATGTAAATTTTAATTTTGGAGGGGGGTTTTGTAAAATCTTTGCAAACCCTAGGATCTGGACCCTCCTGGCCTATATTAGTGTAACCCCTGTTTCCCCAAAAATATATTTTCTGTGTATTTCCTGTATTTAAAATTTTTCTAAATTAGTTTTCGCTTTCAATCTATTTTCGACCGATAATTTTATTTGTAAATCTTATTATTAATATTATTACTTTGATTTCTATTATTGTTACTATTACTGTTATTATTAGTATTTTTATTATTTTTATCATTTTCTTATTATTATTATTATTGTTATTAGTATTATGGTTATTATTGATATTTTGACTGGTTATTAAAAATCCATTTTTATCTACTAACTGTATTTGTGGTATTTTGAATAAATTCTATTTTTGTAACGCAAATTGCATTTTTTTTGTATAAACAAGTTTTTATTAGTTATTTTATTTTACTATTGAGTTTTTAAAACCCTAATTCTATTTTTTTTTAAAACCCTAATGGATTTTTAACCCATTACCCATTTAAACTCATACCTAAACCCACATAATACCCATTCACTTAAACCCATAACCCATTACCCGTTAACCCAATATCCGTTTAAAACCCCAACCCATTTACTCATAACCTGATCATCTAACAACCCAATTCCCATTTCATTATTATCCATAGCCACATCCCCATAACCCAACTCAGCCCAACCCTAATACCCCTGCTATTTAACCCCCCCCCCCCATGCACCAGTTCATCTCCCCCATGTTTCCGCCGCTTCATCCTCCTCCCATCCCTGCACTTTGTCTCCTTCTTCATATCTCCTTGCTTCCCTCGACAGCACCCCAGGCCTCGTCCATCCTCCGCGTCTCCAGCAGCAGCATCACCTCACCCTGTTCCCCTGTGCTCCTCTCGACCGCCGCTGTAGTGGCATCTCGTCGCTGCGACTCCTACAGCCCCTGCGGCGCTTTCGCAGTCCAGCGGCAGCAGCGCTCCACCTCAGCACGCCCTCCTCTCGATGCTGCAGCACCGTGCCCAACAAGCCTTGCGACCTCCCGTCTCCGGCGCTCCCCCTGTGTGCCGTCTCCTCGCCTGTAGCGACAGCTTCGACGACAGCCTTCGTTGTGGTTTTCTCAAAGCCGCAGCACCACGGAAACACCCCCATGCGCTGGCCCTTACCTCGATAGCCAGTGGGTCGTCGAACGTCGTGATCATCTTGGTTGTGGGTCGTCGATCGTCGTGATCATCTTGATCATCATCATCTTGTCCCCCTAGTTTTGTTTTTGGCCGTCTGTTGGATCTTGATCATCATGCTTAATTGGATGTGAGTCGTCGATCTCCTTTCGATCATCCGATTAGATCCTAGCCGTCCGATCTCTTCTTGATCGTCGATCATGATGATCATCAAGTTCCTTGATCGCAGCCGTTTGATCGATCGATCTTGATCTTCATCATTATCTGCACCATCAGGAAAATTTGACCGTCTGATCTGATCCGATCATCTTGATCTTTATCTTTAATCTCAGTCGTTCGATTGTGTTCGTGATCTCGATCGTCTTCATCTTGTTCGCGATCGTGTGTTCGTGATTGTTTCGTGATCCGTTCATTGTGTTCGTGCCCCAGGAATCCGTTCCCGTTATTCTTGCTTCGTCGTTCTGTCGTCATCTCTCAGGCAAGTAACTTGTACTCAAATTCCTTTGTATGATACAAGTCAAAAATACCGCTTATAGTGTAGTTGGGTTCTAGAGACAACTCGTCTTGCCCGTCTTGATGTGATTATATTATGAAACAATTATGAGAACTTGTGTGCTTGTGAGATCCATGTGATATACTGGTTTTGAATATGTTATATACCCTATTTCATTTTGTGTGGACACTTAGTGGACTCTAATTCATGTTTAGTTATGTTTCGATCAAGTTTCGTTGGATCTATGTTGATTTTGGTTTTTGAGGAAATTCTGTGTTTTGTCGATGATCTGTCTTGATCAGTAATTTAGACCATATTAAGGTCAGAATCTTAATTTTAGTATAAAACATGAATTGTAGAGAAATTCGTCTGCTTTCCAACCCCTCTGTACTTGCTCGATTTTATTTTCGTATGTGTGAGATATAACTGTTTTACTACAGATGTGTAGATAAATTCCATATTTCGTTCTTGATGATTTTGATGACTAAAATTATTTTGATACTTGAGCTACACATATTATTTTGATCTAAAACTTTGGTCAGTAATTCTATATCTATTTAGGGATTACCCAGAATTTTGGTAGATTTTATTGATGAGTTTTATATGATGTTTCATGCTTGTTTATGAAAGCTATACTTGCTGTATTTTGCTTGCTGTTCTGTAAAGAATCGTATTTTCACCCTATTTCCTTTTACAGTATGGAAATTATTTATGGAATATAAAAGTTAGCTTATTCTATCTATTTTCATCTCCCTTTGGCGGATTTGGAATTCGTTTCATTGGTTGCGAGATATTATAGTTTTCGTACAGCAGTGTTGGGAATTTCAGATTTGCCAAACTATCATTTCTTGATGTTTTCTGATTTTTGATGGCTGATCTAATTTTACTGGAATATTATGAAACTTTGTATTTTGATTCTAGACATATAAAGGATCACCCCAGATTTTTCCTGGATATTTTTGAGGAGTTTTGATGCTGTTTTCCTGACTTTGAATTCGTTTTCCTGATTCCTGGCTAAACGTGTTTTCTGTTTTAAAATCAGTTTTGAGTTATGATTTTCTGAAATACTATATGACTTATATATATTCTCTAGATCCGTGTGGAAGTCTATTTTCCAGATTCTTCGACGGATCCAGATTTGCATTTCTGTAGCGACGGGATTCATTGTTTTAGTACTGTACTGTTTTACTGTCCTGAATATGAACATACACTGTTTTGCTCATTTATGTGACTGTATATTATCTATACATGTTTATTTGTTTCCCTGAACCTAATACTTATTATACCATGTTAGTTTGACACTATTTCGTACACATTCATGCCTATTTGATGACCATAATAAAAGTAACCAAGCCGGGATTTATGCGAAAGATCTAGTAGTGGGAAAGCATAGAAAGGTGTACTTAGAAGGGGGCCAGTATTTCCTATCTGATTATCTGTTATCTGTTATAAGATCATGCAAGATTTTGATTATCTGATTCCTGACTACATACTTCCTTATGAGAGGGTGTACTCAGAAGGGGGCCCGTGATTCCCATTTTTTACCCAACTACATACTTCCTACAGAAGGGTGTACTTGGAGGGAACTTAGTCCTATCTGTTGCATGATCGTCTGTTATCTGTTTGTCTGGATCTATTATCTAATATCTATCTGTCTGAACCTGAGTACACAGTCCTATATGATTCCCTACGAAATCTAAACCGAAATTGTTTGTTGTAGCAACCATGTGTTATGTTTTTGGAGTGCATGAAGTGCTACATAGATAGTAATCACACAAGACTTGTAAGAACATGACATTTGTATCTGAATCTGAATCTGAATCTGTTATATGTATCTGCCTATCTGTTATCTGATTATCTGATTACCTGTTATTTGTCTGACATTATCACTTGACACCATTAATTGACACTATCTGTATATCTGTGTGCATGCCTTTTTGACTTTGATACTTGACACATGTTAGTATACCATGCTAGTTGATTCTGCTATACCATGCTATATCTGTTTCTGCTATTATTTAGATTTGTTTAGTTTTCCCCATGTACTTGTATCCTACATTATAACTGGTCCGTAACTTGCAATTGATGGGTACTTGTTTTCTTTTTTTCTTCTCCTGCAATTTACTAATTGCAGATCAGGATGGTTAGCTGCCCGATGGCATTGGAGAATATGAGATACTAGTGTTGGATTTCATGCTTTATTTGTTATTATTATTGTTGCTTAAAATTGAACAAGATTGTACTTGATTACTTGGATATTTATCTTGTATTTGGGCGATATAACCCAGGATATTTGACTTGTTCCGAATTTGATTATTTGAGATTATTATATTTGGTTTCAAGTAAATTCTGTTAGTATCTTGTTTCAATTATGCATGCCTGGTTGATTCTCTTGCTTTCGACTTTGATTATTTTGTGAAATGTTGCAAAGATTCCTGAATAGCTTATGGATGATGAAAATCATTCGCTGGGCTTAGTCACGTATCCGTATTCCGTATTCTTTTTGGAAAGTGGGGCGTGAAAATTAGCAAGAGTAACAGCCCCTTCTCTATGGTGAAAAGAAATATCCTCTTCTTTATTATTTCTTGGGGTTTGGAGCTTGGATCTCTAGACTTCGCAAGGAGGAGGATGAGCTTTATTTCTATTATTATTATTCTCCAATTGATCTTCTTTGAGGTGGGTGGTATTTCTTATCTCTTGATGTGTTTCTTTTTCTTTCTCATGTACAGTATAGAATCATGCTAGTGTTTAGATTTTGTGAGATTGTGATTATGTTAGCATGAACATGAAGTTTTTTCATAGAGATAGATTGTTACATAAAAATTGTTTATTAATATGATAAAAATCAAATA
Source organism: Hemerocallis citrina (assembly GCA_017893485.1). Taxonomy (NCBI): domain Eukaryota; kingdom Viridiplantae; phylum Streptophyta; class Magnoliopsida; order Asparagales; family Asphodelaceae; genus Hemerocallis; species Hemerocallis citrina. The sequence continues at coordinate 128,473,353 of CM030363.1, read as the reverse complement.
TTGGTGGCATAATACTCTTATTTTGATTCTCTCTAGTATGATGATTATTTTGTGCATAAAGGATCATGTTTTATTTGTGGAAAGTGATTTTATGAACTCATATATTATTGTGAATGATTAGAGTTGTCATAAGTTCTAAATATTCATGTTGATCTAAAATTTAGTTGTTCCTGATTAATGGAGTTTCTAGGCATGAAAGATTACTATGATGTTTAAAGAAATAGATCTAATGAAAATATATGTGATTGTACTTGTTGGATCTTGGTGTTTAATTCAAGGAGCATGTATAAAAGGATTTGTAACCCCTGTTTTTCCAAATCCGTATTTTTTGTGTATTTCCTGTATTTCAAATTTTTGTAAATTAGTTTTCCGCTTTCAAATTCTTTTTGTTAAAATGTATTTTTGAATCTTCCATTAAAGCCTATTTTTTCATCAATAATTTTATTTATAACTATGTCCTATAATTTTTATACAAATCTTATTATTTTTATTGTTACTTTGATTTTTATTATTATTATTGTTACGGTTACTATTATTGTTATTGTTACTAAATTTTGCTTTTAATGTCCCCAAAATTTATCTAAGTTTAATTATATTTTTATTGGTTATTTTTATTTTCCTAAAGGATTTTTAACCCAAAAAACGAAACCCTATTTTTCTTATTGGATTTTCTTAATACCCAATACCCTATAACACCCCAATACCCATTAAACCTTAATACCCATACCCGTTATCAATTACCAACCCGCCAGCACACCCCCTAAACCCATTCCCCTATATATAACCTCAACCCTATACACTCCTCAGCCCGTCACACAACCTAACCCTAATATTTACCCTATCCCTCACCTATATATACTACGGTTCCCCTCCCCCTTGTTCACGACCAAATACCCTGGCCGCCTGTTTCCCCTTCCTCCCCCGTCACCCTTGCTCCCGAAGCCCTCGCATGCAAATGCCCTCCTCCTTCCCTTCTCCTCCCGCTCATCTCTTTCCCTGCATCCCCCATCTGCGGCACCACCCTGATGACGACCGAAGACCCCGCAGTGCCGCTCTACCCTGTGCTGCGCCCTTCGATGCCGACGTTCCCCTATCTCCCGGTGTCTCTCCCTCTCCCTGGTTGTGTCGCCCTCTTGTGTCACCAGCCAGCCCTCCTCCCGTCTCCTCTTCCCTCGTCAGCAGCCGACGACCCTTCAGCCAGAATAGAGCAGCGGCAGCCCTGAGCCCTGTACCCCTGTCGTGACTCCACATAGTGCCAGCACCAGACCACCTTGGCACCGCCTTGACGTCAGAGCGCCGCTTGCTCGTGACCACAGCACCGACAGCCACCCTTGTGCGTTGTTCTCCTCCGACGACAGGCAGTCGCCCAACACCCGATGCCCCCTGCGTTGCTTCCTCCCGATGTCAGCCAACGACAGCAACGCCGTCACCGTCATCTCGCTGTGGGCTGTCGGTGCTTGGCTTTGGGTGCGGTTTGATCTTTTTGATCAAGTGGATTCTTGGCCCTCCGATCTCTCTTGATTATCGCGATCATGATGATCATCAATTTCCTTTGATCACAGCTGTTCGATCGATCTATCTTGATCATCATCATTAGGGAAATCTGGACCGTCTGATCTGATCGTGATCATCGTCAGCTCTTGGATCTAGCTATTCAACCATCTTGATCTTGATCATCATGAAGATCCGTTCGTTGAGTTCGTGCCCGAGAATCCGTTACCGTTATTCTCGTCTCTCATCGTTTTTGTCGTCAGATTCCAGGCAAGTAACTTGTATTCTTTTCTTTGTGTAATACAAGTACTAAATACCGCCTGTAGTGTAGTTGTGTTCTAAAGACAATTTTTGTGTGAACCCCCTGTTTTATATTGTCTTTATTGTGTTGACCCGCCCGTAGTTGCCTCATTACACACATGACATGAAATAACCTAGGAATGACCACTTCTTGTTGTATACGTGCATGTTGTTCATGGCTTGTTGTATGATCTCGTATGCTTGATGTGTTATTCATAGTATAACTCGTTGTAGACTTGTGAAATACCCTATACCATATTGTTTGGACATCTAGTACACCATATTTTGCATTTGGATATGTTTTGGATGAGTTTTATATGAACTAGTTAGTTTTGTGCATGAAGGATATTTTCTGTTTTGCCGATTCTCTATTTTTTATCAGTATTTTAGACCCTATTAAGGTCAGTATATGAAAATATTTTGTAAATATGAATTATATAGAATTCTGTCTACTTTCCAGATTTTCTGACAGATCTCAGTTTCGATTTATGAGTTTCGAGTTATGACTATTTTACTACATATGTGTTTAAAATTTCAGATCCAGTTTTGTATGAATTCTGTATAACTATTTATTTTTCTACTGATGTTAAAGATAATATTTTGATCCAATATTTTTCTGAGTACAACTAGACATTATTGGGATTAACCCCTAATTTTTATGGATTTAATTGAAAACTTTTACAAACTATTCTATGCTTGCAAACAACTACTATACAATCGGAATTTCAATACTGTTTAGTAAAGAAACATAATTTCGACCTGATTCTATTTGTTGTCTATAAAAACTTTGTGAATATGAATTATAACCTAATGTATCTATTTGATTACCTTTTTGACGGATCTAGATTTCGGTTTATATTTTTTTAGATATTTCTGTTTTAGTACTGCAGTATTTATGATTCCAGATTTACAAAACTACTGTATGTTGCTGCTTTCTGATTTTATTTGACTATTCTATTTATGTTGGAAAATTATGATACTTTATTTTCTTATACTAAACATACTAGGGAATACCCCAGATTTTTCTTGGATTTAATCAGTAAGTTTTGATGCCGTTTTCTTGTTTATGAATACAAACTTCTGATTTCTAGCTGAATATATTTTCAGGATTCAAATCTGTTTTGAGATGTGTTTTTGTGAAATACCATATGACTTATATATATTTTCTGGATTCGACCGAGATTCTATCCAGATTCTCTGACGGATCCAGGTTTGCATGTTGGTGGCAACAAGAATCCCAGATTTAGTGCAGTACTGTCTTGCTGTCCTGAACTAGAATTCTCGTTGTCTTAATCTTTTATGTGTTGTCTTTCACCTGTGCATGCTTACCTTCCGATCTGAACCTGTTCCTTATTCATGCCATGTTATTCTTACCATGTTTTGTAGACGCACATGCCTGTTTGATAATAATAACAAGAAACTAAGCTGGGGTTTAAAAGAAAAGATCTAATAGTGGAAAATACAGAAACGTGTACTCGAAAGAGGATTCATAGATCCTACTTGGTTCTTTGGAGCTTGATGTTTGGTTATTTGGAGCTTGTTATTTGGTTATTTGGAGCTTGACACGTGATTACTTGACCCTTGCACTCTTGACATAGAGCTTGATATTTGGTTACTTGGAGCTTGATATTTGGTACTTGGAGCTTGATATTTGGTATTTGGAGCTTGATTACTTGAGAGCTTGTCCCTGAGTACACTACTCTCTATGATCCACTATTAAATCTAAAACGAAACTGTTTGAATGTAGTAACCATTTGGTAAAAACCTGGGACGCATGAAGTGCTACCTAGATAGTAATAAATACAAAACTTGAACATGATACTTGATATTTTACACTTGTTACTTGCTACTTGTACTTGATACTTGATTACTTGACATTTGTTACTTGCTACTTGTTTACATTATACTTGATACCTGACACTCGTCACTTGTTACTTGTTTACATGATACTTGTTCACTTGACACATGATACATGCCACTTGCACTTGTTCATCTTGCCATGCTAGTTGTTCTATTTTGTTGCTATTCCATGCTATGTTGCTTCCGCTGTTACTTCATATTTGTTTATTATTCCTTGTACTTGTGCCTGCACTACAAGCGGCCCATAACTTGCATTGACAGGTGTTTTATTTTCTTTTTCTCTTCCTGCAATTTATCAAATTGCAAATTTTGGAGGCAAATTTTGGAGATCAGCTGCTAGATGGAGTAGGTGATATGAGATTCTAGATGCTGGAGTTTTGTTATTATAATTTCTTGTTGCATATTTTGAATAATGTATTTGTTGGATTATTTGTATTTGGGCAATGTGACCGAGGATTATTAACTTGTTCAGATCTGGTTTATTTGAAATTTATTAAAATGTGTTTCAAGTAAATCATGTTGGTATATTGATTCATATATGCATGTGTGGTTGACTTCTCTTGCTTCCTACTCTGATTATTCCTGTGAAATATTGTGAAAATCCTGACAGCTTATGGATGATGAAAATCATTCGCTGGGCTTAATCACGTATCCGTATTCTGTATTTTCTTTTTGGGAAGCGAGGCGATTAAAATATGAATTTTTAATGTTTAATTCGCTGTTTTAAATGCAACAAAAATTGATGACAAACCCTAATCATCTATGCATGCAAATGTGAATATGGAAAAAATATATATGAAAAATACATCAAATATATTGGGGCTAGGGTTTGGAGGTCTAAACCATAGGGTTAGGATTGAGAGGTCTCGGGTGAACAGCAACCGAGGGTTACTGTTCCAACCCGAGAGCTGTTGAGCCTACTGTTTGGGCTTTTGTTTGGATTTTTGGGGTGTTTTCGAGTGGGTTTGTGTGTGTCTTTGTAAGATATGGTTGGGGAACCCTAGTATACATGTGGATGAGTATATATATGTGTCTAATCTAATATTTGTGTGAGATTTGATTAAGTTTTGATGGAGTTTCGAAGTTATTAAATTTCATTTTTTTTGATAAAAGATAGTTTCCAGAAATTATTAAATTTAAACTTTTTAAATTATTTTGTTTGAGTCCAGATTTTTATGGTGATTTCTTTGATATGTACTGGATTTAAACTAATTTTTTCAGAATTTAATATTAAATTTGGAGTGTACTGTTTTGAAGAAAGAACAGATTTATATAACTTTTAGATTTTGTGAAAATCTATATTTTCGTAGATGAAATGTGTTTCCATATATGAAGGAGCTCTTATGGCAGTATAAGTTGATTAAAAAGGAATGTGATTAATGAAGAGTGTTCTGTATAAAGAAACCAAGTTGGTTTTTGATCTGAGGCTTAGGGTTATGATGTGAACCCTAGAAAGATTGTTGATGACATTCTGAGTTACGAAACTCTAGAAGTTGGGTGGGACCCTAGCATGCTGGCAAATTAGATTTGGTTGGAATTTAGACAGTGGGGCTATTGTTTTGATTTAGTAAAATTAAGTCCGGTCGGGTACACCAACTCTAGGGAGACTGTGATCCTAATTAATTGAACATAATAAACATATGGACATGCACTAGATTGGGAGATATGACGGAACTTGGACAACGTAAGTATGGGCTCTATTTCAGTCGGACGGATGTATTCGGGACTGTGTGATTTTGTGTCTCTCAAGTATGTTCGCACGGTACATTTGTACAGTCTGGCGGGATGCGTTCTGGAACTAGGGTCTACTTGCTGAATGTCTAGAAGTGAGACGGATTTGGCATGTTCGCGCGGTACACCTGTACAGTCTGGCGGGATGCGTTCTGGGACTAGGATCTATTTGCGGAATGTACGGTATGTTTGTGCAGTACACTTGTACAGTCAGATATATTCTGGGACTGGGGTCTACTTGTGGAATGTACTGCAGGGAGATGATTCTCCAGAGTTAGAGCGATGCTTACGGGGTGTTTGTGTGTTTACACTTGTATAGCTCAGCGGGATACATACCGGGGCTGGGTTCTATTCACTGAGTGTCTAATCTTGTTTCTGTCACCGTAGTAGGTTAGTTGCATAACGAGGGATTTAACCCTATAAAGTGGAGAACGATAAGGGCTTGCACCGGACCTATGTATGCATAGAATTCGACAAGTATGCATTAGAAATTATCATATGCATTTGTGTTTCTCGACTTGTTTTATGCATGCTTACTTTCTATTTTCATCTCATACACTCGACACTTATCTTAACTTCACTTGTTGTTCTATGTTTTATCTATTATTGTTTCTGCAACATTTATTATTGCTATATTAATATGCATCAAGTTTGTGATTGTGAGATATAGAAGTATCATTATTACTATAGTTCACGTCAGTTGCATTTAACTGACGTGCCCACTTTCAATAGATTTTTGCAAGGTTTTCAGTTATGGATTGCATCGATGTAAACAAAGCTTGGAGTATAAATGCAAATCAAAGATTCTACGTGTTATAAAGATCTGTAATTAATGTATTTAATTCTGCTGTATTTTGTAAGAAGGAAAGATGTAATTGTCACGTCTCGGTTCCCAAAAATACAGAATACGACCACGTAATTTTGACCCAGCGAATGACTAACGTCACCCATAAGCTGTTTATCCGATTAAGTTAACAATATAATCAATACAGAACAAATGCGCAGGCAATAATAATAATCACATGAAAAATAATATTTAGAATAAAGCAATATATAATATCCAAGTACAATAATCCAACGTTTGGAAATAATAAGAAAATCTGGGACATAAGCCCAATACAATAATAAATCTCAAACACAATAGTTCAATAATTAAGACTTCATGACAAAACAATAATTATTAAGTAGCGATGCAATCAATTCCTTCACTAATGTAGTTCTCCTAATCCATCAGGCAATTCTCCATCCACATCTGTAAACACTTCATCTAAAAAGAGGAGAAAAATTGTCCTTAGAGTAAGTCATGGACAACAAGTAGAGTGTAACGACCCTGGATCCCCGTTATCGGACATCCGTGACATCACCAAGATCATTGCCTTCAAATGCATCTCAACACGGTAAATAACGTGGAAATTTAAACATTTTTATTGCCGTCAGAGTTATTACATCAATAATTACAAATAACAAATTGTCTTGGACCAGGAATACAAATTACATAACTTTATTACAACTGATTACAGAATACTTAAACATTTCTTGTGAAGCCATTGGCTGTCTTTCAGATCGGTAATCCCTTGGTAACTGCCAAAACTTCGTTGAGTGGTCTTTCTGCCCCCTCTGAGACTTGCCCCTCGGCTTGAGCCTTCTGCTACGTGACCCTGATAATTCTGCACCCGCTTGAAGGGTAGACGTGCATACTGCCACTACTTGGAAGCCCTGCTGATCTTGGGTTCTCCTATACTCGTGACCTGATATCCATGTACCTAAAAGGTGGGGTACGTCAGTAATTCTACTGACGCAATGCTGATAAGGAAACAGTGATCCTCAAACTATCACATAACACCGCATTCATTCATTTCTTACGACATAAATCATCACGTCTCGCAATACATCACTTCCACACTCATACTTCATCTTAAATGGGAAATGAACGTGTATCCTAATTTCCTAGTATTTGTGTATGTCATGACCTGAGTCTAATGCAACAATACAGAATATAGAACAGATGCACTTAATCTAATGTCAGCAGGATTCTGGGTGCACATGCATCCCATACTACATGTGACCCAGGTCCAGCCAATGTACTTAGTCTAATGCAAGCGAGACTTTGGAAATGTATGCATCACATACTACATACTTTCCAAATCAAGCCGTTGTCTCCATGTTTAGGGATTAGAACCCTCGCTATGCAATGCATTCTAATTTGGTCTCCTTCCTGTTCCTGATGGTATGACATGGTTGAGGAGGTGAAAATAAAATAAAAGAAATAATGCGGGGCGCTACCCTGAAGTCACCAATAATTACTGCGTCGAACCATCCTCGAAAGCTGTGACGAACTTACAGATATACCGCAAGTATATCCATTGCGCAAAGATCCTTCTTGATCCGTTCGTGTCCACCAACATAGAACATGACGACCTCGGAGGTCCTAAAATACCCCCGATCCGCCAGGATATCAGCATCCCGTTCTTACCATGGTACTTCAGGAATTAACAGTGCAAGATACGCACCGCAGTGTGTATCCCTAATGACAGGAAGAGACAACTAGTATCACCACTTAGTGCTAACTCTCAGAACAAGTTGGATTATAGGGAATCACCCCTAATAACAATTTAGACTTTGAGCGAAACAATAAAAGAAAAACCTAACCAATCCAGTTTACTGAAAATATGTTGTTATTCAAACCACACTCGGTGTCGATCAACAAGTCGAGCCTGACTGGTCTGTCAAGGTAACAACCATCCCGGAATTACATCCACTGATTCCCAATACCTTCATAGGTCAGTGACCCAAAATAATCCCGGCCCGTGACCCTCAGTGAGTGGTCTAACGGCGCCCTGATGGTGTAATACAATTTAGTGAAGGTAAGCACGCACATAATTATCCTTTCTGGACTTTTGACAAACTCAGGCATCGAGACACCCAATACACTCTAACAGAGCTATATCCCAACTCACTCATGTCCAGCATGAGTACATGCACAGGAACTTGCCTAAGTTCCGAATAAAATGCTAAAAACCCATCTTTAAATCTGATAGCTCACGATCACCATATTGCGGTAGGTAGAGGGTTCCTCATCAATTGTCCGATGGAACAATCAAGAAATACCAGTAGCTGTGATCCCAGCTACACTCATCGGAAACCAATACGCTCAGAATTTCCTAGAAGGGTGAGGAGATCCGTTGCCATCCCCTAGTCGATGATTCCCTCAATTTCCTTTTAAAGGACTCAAGTCCCCTAGTTAACTCAAACCTTGAAGTCAGTCTAGACAATGGGTTGCTAAACTCATAACGTCCATAATTTCCAGCACACAAGTCAGAATTGCTTGGTATCCCTAACTTTGGAAAGGAAAGACCCTAGTTTACAATTCTTCAGTTGACTACTTCCTCAAGTTCAATCATCTCGACATCCAATATCCCTCATATACTCTTAGTAGTACGTTCCTTTTCACACTTGCTGTATTTGTCCAATGTCATAAGAGTTCGCTTAGTTATCGAAATCACTCAATTCCGGGTCCCGTGGGAAGGTGAGATTGTCTACCTTAACTTCCATTTGGATACGTCCTCAGATTCAATTCTTAATGTTCTCACAGACACCAATTTCTATTGGGTGCATCACAAGGGAAGGGTTGATTTTTCTAGCAACATTTCATTGACAAAGCCGAATCTGTCCATCTTGGAAAGTTATAGCCTACAACCTGGAATTACAAATCCTAATTGGGTTACAAAGTTACGATTCCCTACTGCAATTCTCCAGTTGGCCAGTCGCCCAAATTCTTAACAGATAAGCCTAGGAATGTCTATCTCCACGAACTAGACGACTCGTACCAGGCTGAACGTACCCTACTTTAAAATTCAATAGTAAATCATCCCTAAGTCCAACGATCATGAAATTTGAGATTCTCTATCTACACACATACTATTTCATCGTGTCCAAAAATCACATTCGAATTCATTTCACAAAGCGATCTACGACTCCTCAAACATAGCTATATTTCAGCTGTTTATTTCCAGCAGGGTGTTTACTGCCCCTCACCAATTACCCTTGAAACCTCATCAAATGACTTCTAAAAATTCTAAAAATTGAGATTCATCAAATAGACTCATACCCCAAGCTACTCTCAAAATTTCGTAGCAAAATAATAAACGTACACGAAGTTATGGCTTTTTGAACTTCAGCCCAAAGCGCAGTCAGCTTCACCCGACACCTACGGACCAGTCGCATTCTACTATTTTTTCGGGGCATCAAAAGACCTCGGAAAATTACGAAATTTAAGACTATGGTTGTAGACACATACAAAAACGTCCAAAAAAATTTCCAGCTCAAAGTGCCCTGTCATTTCCGAGATATAAAATCGGAAAGACACACAAAAATCATCACAGACAGCAGCCATTCTGGCTGCTTACTGTCCAGACTTGGACCCACTGGTCGGGCTACTAAAATGCATCTAAATATTATGAAAAAAATCATGAATACTCTACATACATATAAGAACAATATCCCAGAATTTTAACCCAAGATTCCAAACCGTTTGGGTGTGAAAAATTCCCCAATATACCCTCACAATCATGCTTCTTAACTAAAACTCAAAAGAGTAATTCTCTACCATACAATTTATTCTTCCCTAGTACTTTTCATACTCAAACATGGTAACAAATCATACCTATCACTACTACACATCCATTCATATCAAAACAAAAATAAATACAAAGGAGTTCAAGGATCACCCACTTGAAGTTTGCCAAATTTCCTTGTAGCTTGGCTCCTAACTTTGCTTGTTTGCTTGTCTTTGCTCATTTGCTCACTAGCTCCTCTTCACTTCAAGATGTAGTTGTTGTTGCTAGCTTTATCCTCTCCTTCTCTACTTCAAAGTCTCCACCTTTTCTCTTCTCCTTCTCTCGTCTTTTTTTTTGAGAAACAAGATGGAAGGAAAATGATAAGTGTATGGAGTGGGAGGGGTTTTATAGAATGGAGGCTAGAGTTTTGTTTTGTGGTGGAGAATTGGGCCCGGCTATCATGGAAGGGAGGGTGAGGAAGGGGAGAGGTGGAGTGAGGGGAGATGTGTGGATGAGATGAAGCCAACACCATAAGTGGAAACTTCATGGAAGCTTCCTTGGAAACTTCATGGAAGCTTCCTTGGAAACTTCATGGAAGCTTCCTATTCTCATAGTCAACATGCACATGGTATTTTATTTCCACCATTGGATCTTTATCAAGATCAAGCCATGATCATCATGATGCTAGGGTTCCTAACCCTAAGTTAGGTCAAGGAGCCCTAGGTCACCATACCCCGATTTCTCACCCTAGTGCTCAATCTCGACCCAAATTCAATCCAACTACTAGCTTTAATTGAAATAACTAATACATATAAATTGAAATCCATAAAAATACATTTTTTATAGAAATTATAATTTTCACCCGACAATTGTCTGGTCGAAATAATCGGGACAAAACCCCAGTTTAATCGAGATAATATTCCGAGTTTACTTCATCGGATTCAGAACAGCCCGTATGTCTGAAATCTCTCAATTTAACTGATAATTTCTAGGAGAAAATATAATCGTGTGCAATACTTAGTCAATGCACGGGCTACAGTGCAAAATAGCCATATGCTATTTTGCGGGGTATTACATCACTCCCTCCTTAGAATCGTTCTGTCCTCAGAACGACGCTAGTGGAGAAGAAAACAAAGATATGATCACCAGTGGTCCATGAGATAAATTCCCTGAACCAACTCCAGTTCCTCGAGTGATACTTTTGACAAACTAGTCTTCCACTAGTTGAATTGTCGTTCCCCGGTCTTCCGGATAGACCCATCATGAATTTGATCCTGGTATTTTTCTGTTCCTACTCTGGAGTAGACAATAACTGCATTACTTTGCTTGTCCTTCTCCATAAATGATGTTGACTTACCTTTTGAGTATGACTTTTTCTAGTCGGTGGCCACTCCCTCCTTAGAAAGATGAAGTCGTGTAATTCTGTTCCGATCTTCTGGCAGCTCCTGTTACCTGCATATCAGGTTATGAATCGACATCCGGTCACAATTTTGCCTTCTGAATATTCGGATGCAGACTTGCCTTCCGATATCTAGTTGCAGGGTTGCCTTCTGGACATTCGGTTGCAGAATTGCCTTCCAGTGTCCAGTTGCATGTTTGCCTTCTAGACCTTCGGTTGCAGATTTGCCTCCTGGTATCCAGTTGCATGTTTGCTTTTATTGATGTCTTGGTTACAGATTAGTCGTCACTGAACACGACTACACCAAGCTTGCTAGTGACATAAAATACATTGAGACTGGTTCAGATGTAGGGAAGAACATAATCATAAGTTGGAAGCGCTGGCGTATGATTTATGATCATCCTATCTGCCAAACCAAGCCTTAATTGAAAAAATGTCACTTATCTAGAAGGTACCATAATGAAAAAGGCCTTCCAAAATATCATAGCATTCATAACTGAGTTGAACATTTATAATACAAAGCAGATTATATATGTCTTCAACTCTCAAAACATTTCAAAATATGGTTGGTCCACATGATCTTAATCCTTGTTACTGACGTTCTGTTTCTTGCTTGATGAGCATCCTCCTTGTAGTTGTGGGCAATTCGGCTTGATATGTCCAAATTTCCCACAGTTGTAACAATTCTTGGCTATAATTGTCGGGCATTTTGACTTCTTGGAGCGTTCTCTTTTAGAACGTTTGGTTCTCTTCCCAGTTCCCCCTGGTTTGGTAATCTTCTTAGCAGTTCTTGGCTGGGTGTCTTCCTGGATTTCACACCAATAATTCTGCAAGTGGGTCATACATGCTTGAAGTTGCATTTGCTCTTTCCTTAGGTGTGCAATCTGCTGCTCGGCCTGGCGAACCACCTTGTCCTTACTTTCCTTTAACCTTTTCACTTTCAGATATATGTCGGCTTTTATCTGTTGCTCCATGGTTGGGCTTGATGATGGTGGGAGTGAGCCCCTTACATTCTCGTTCTGTTGTAGGACTTCCATTATCTCTTCCTCCACTGACATTGATCCATTCGTGGGTATTGGCTCATCTGCTGCCACTGACACATCACTGACGAAGATATCTTCAAACACCATTCTACAAAATGCAAACGAGTTCAGTCTTGGTTAGAGAGGAATCACAGATAAATCGATTACTTGGATTATCTGAACATAAACCGGTCTCTAACTGGCACTTCAGGTTTTAATTTCCTATTGTGTTAGACTGCAATTTGAAGTCAGCTCTGATACCACTTTGTAACGACCCGGATCCCCGTTATCGGACATCCGTGACATCACCAAGATCATTGCCTTCAAATGCATCTCAACACAGTAAATAACGTGGAAATTTAAACATTTTTATTGCCATCAGAGTTATTACATCAATAATTACAAATAACAAATTGTCCTTGGACCAGGAATACAAATTACATAACTTTATTACAACTAATTACAGAATACTTAAACATTTCTTGTGAAGCCATTGGCTGTCTTTCAGATCGGCAATCCCTTGGTAACTGCCAAAACTCCGTTGAGTGGTCTTTCTGCCCCCTCTGGGACTTGCCCCTCGGCTTGAGCCTTCTGCTACGCGACCCTGATAATTCTGCACCCGCTTGAAGGGTAGACGTGCATACTGCCACTACTTGGATGCCCTGCTGATCTTGGGTTCTCCTATACTCGTGACCTGATATCCATGTACCTAAAAGGTAGGGTACGTCAGTAATTCTACTGACGCAATGCTGATAAGGAAACAGCGATCCTCAAACTATCACATAACACCGCATTCATTCATTTCTTACGACATAAATCATCACGTCTCGCAATACATCACTTCCACACTCATACTTCATCTTAAATGGGAAATGAACGTGTATCCTAATTTCCTAGTATTTGTGTATGTCATGACCTGAGTCTAATACAACAATACAGAATATAGAACAGATGCACTTAATCTAATGTCAGCAGGATTCTGGGTGCACATGCATCCCATACTACATGTGATCCAGGTCCAGCCAATGTACTTAGTCTAATGCAAGCGAGACTTTGGAAATGTATGCATCCCATACTACATACTTTACAAATCAAGCCGTTGTCTCCATGTTTAGGGATTAGAACCCTCGCTATGCAATGCATTCTAATTTGGTCTACTTCCTGTTCCTGATAGTATGACATGGTTGAGGAGGTGAAAATAAAATAAAAGAAATAATGCGGGGCACTACCCCGAAGTCACCAATAATTACTGCGTCGAACCATCCTCAAAAGCTGTGACGAACTTACAGATATACCGCAAGTATATCCATTGCGCAAAGATCCTTTTTGATCCATTCGTGTCCACCAACATAGAACATGACGACCTCGGAGGTCCTAAAATACCCCCGATCCGCCAGGATATCAGCATCCCGTTCTTATCATGGTACTTCAGGAATTAACAGTGCAAGATACGCACCGCAGTGCGTATTCCTAATGACAGGAAGAGACAACCAGTATCACCACTTAGTGCTAACTCTCAGAACAAGTTGGATTATAGGGAATCACCCCTAATACCAATTTAGACTTTGAGCGAAACAATAAAAGAAAAACCTAACCAATCCAGTTTACTGAAAATATGTTGTTATTCAAACCACACTCGGTGTCGATCAACAAGTCGAGCCTGACTGGTCTGTCAAGGTAACAACCATCCTGGAATCACATCCACTGATTCCCAATACCTTCATAGGTCAGTGACCCAAAATAATCCCGGCCCGTGACCCTCAGCGAGTGGTCTAACGGCGCCCTGATGGTGTAATACAATTTAGTGAAGGTAAGCACGCACATAATTATCCTTTCTGGACTTTTGACAGAATCAGGCATCGAGACACCCAATACACTCTAACAGAGCTATATCCCAACTCACTCATGTCCACCATGAGTACATGCACAGGAACTTGCCTAAGTTCCGAATAAAATGCTAAAAACCCATCTTTAAATCTGATAGCTCACGATCACCATATTGCGGTAGGCAGAGGGTTCCTCATCAATTATCCGATGGAACAATCAAGAAATACCAGTAGCTGTGATCCCAGCTACACTCATCGGAAACCAATACGCTCAGAATTTCCTAGAATGGTGAGGAGATCCGTTGCCATCCCCTAGTCGATGATTCCCTCAATTTCCTTTTAAAGGACTCAAGTACCCTAGTTAACTCAAACCTTGAAGTCAGTCTAGACAATGGGTTGCTAAACTCATAACGTCCATAATTTCCAGCACACAAGTCAGAATTGCTTGGTATCCCTAACTTTGGAAAGGTAAGACCCTAGTTTACAATTCTTCAGTTGACTACTTCCTCAAGTTCAATCATCTGGACATCCAATATCCCTCATATACTCTTAATAGTACGTTCCTTTTCACACTTGCTGTATTTGTCCAATGTCATAAGAGTTCGCTTAGTTATCGAAATCACTCAATTCCGGGTCCCGTGGAAAGGTGAGATTGTCTACCTTAACTTCCTATTTGGATACGTCCTCAGATTCAATTCTTAATGATCTCACAGACACCAATTTCTATTGGGTGCATCACAAGGGAAGGGTTGATTTTTCTAGCAACATTTCATTGATAAAGCAGAATCTGTCCACCTTGGAAAGTTATAGTCTACAACCTGGAATTACAAATCCTAATTGGGTTAGAAAGTTACGATTCCCTACTGCAATTCTCCAGTTGGCCAGTCGCCCAAATTCTTAAAGATAAGCCTAGGAATGTCTATCTCCACGAACTAGACGACTCGTACCAGGCTGAACGTACTTAAAATTCAATAGTAAATCATCCCTAAGTCCAACGATCATGAAATTTGAGATTCTCTATCTACACACATACCATTTCATCGTGTCCAAAAATCACATTCGAATTCATTTCACACAGCGATCTACGACTCCTCAAACATAGCTATATTTCAGTTGTTTATTTCCAGCAGGGTGTTTACTGCCCCTCGCCAATTACCCTTGAAACCTCATCAAATGACTTCTAAAAATTCTAAAATTTGAGATTCATCAAATAGACTCATACCCCAAGCTACTCTCAAAATTTCGTAGCAAAATAATAAACGTACCGAAGTTATGGCTTTTTGAACTTCAGCCCAAAGTGCAGTCAGCTTCAGCCGACACCTACGGACCAGTCGCATTCTACTATTTTTTCGGGCATCAAACGACCTCGGAAAATTACGAAATTTAAGACTATAGTTGTAGACACATACAAAAACGTCCACAAAAATTTCCAGCTCAAAGTGCCCTGTCATTTCCTAGATATAAAATCGGAAAGACACACAAAAATCATCACAGCCAGCAGCCATTCTGGCTGCTTACTGTCCAGACTTGGACCCACTGTTCGGGCTACTAAAATGCATCCAAATATTATGAAAAAAATCATGGATACTCTACATACATAGAAGAACAATACCCCAGAATTTTAACCCAAGATTCCAAACCGTTTGGGTGTGAAAAATTCCCCAATATACTCTCACAATCATGCTTCTTAACCAAAACTCAAAAGAGTGATTCTCTACCATACAATTTATTCTTCCCTAGTACTTCTCATACTCAAACATGGTAACAAATCATACCTATCACTACTACACATCCATTCATATCAAAACAAAAATAAATACAAAGGAGTTCAAGGATCACCCACTTGAAGTTTGCCAAATTTCCTTGTAGCTTGGCTCCTAGCTTTGCTTGTTTGCTTGTCTTTGCTCCTTTGCTCACTAGCTCCTCTTCACTTTAAGATGTAGTTGTTGTTGCTAGCTTTATCCTCTCCTTCTCTACTTCAATGTCTCCACCTTTTCTCTTCTCCTTCTCTCCTCTTTTTTTTTGAAACAAGATGGAAGGAAAATGATAAGTGTATGAAGTGGGAGGGGTTTTATAGAATGGAGGCTAGAGTTTTGTTTTGTGGTGGAGAATTGGGGCCAGCTATCATGGAAGGGAGGGTGAGGATGGGGAGAGGTGGAGTGAGGGGAGATGTGTGGATGAGATGAAGCCAACACCATAAGTGGAAACTTCATGGAAGCTTCCTTGGAAACTTCATGGAAGTTTCCTATTCTCATAGTCAACATGCACATGGTATTTTATTTCCACCATTGGATCTTTATCAAGATCAAGCCATGATCATCATGATGCTAGGGTTCCTAACCCTAAGTTAGGTCAAGGAGCCCTAGGTCACCATACCCCGATTTCTCACCCTAGTGCTCAATCTCGACCCAAATTCAATCCAACTACTAGCTTTAATTGAAATAACTAATACATATAAATTGAAATCCATAAAAATACATTTTTTATAGAAATTATAATTTTCACCCGACAATTGTCTGGTCGAAATAATCGGGACAAAACCCCAGTTTAATCGAGATGATATTCCCAGTTTACTTCATCGGATTCAGAACAGTCCGTATGTCTGAAATCTCTCAATTTAACTGATAATTTCTAGGAGAAAATATAATTGTGTGCAATACTTAGTCAATGCACGGGTTACATATGCTATTTTGCAGGGTATTACATAGAGAATGTAAGTAATAATGGAATAACGGTATAACAATGAAGTCAATGGTTCAATAGGAATTAATAACATGGCACGATAATCAATAATCAATATCACGGTAATCGATGCAATGGCTAAAAACAATGAATCAATATTCAGTAACGGTAATCAATGATCAATAATGGTAATATTTTGCCAATATCCGATATCAATAGGAACCATGAGGAACAATACGCAGTGTCGATGTGATGCAACTCTTAAGTCTATTAATCATGTTAATCCTAACTAATGCATATACTATTGCATCCTATACTACAGGTTCGATACATATAATCAATTTCATTTTATACTTAAGTGGAAGATTCTATAGATCATGTACACGACACGATAACGGTTTTTGCAGCATTGGTGCACACTTGTTGGCTCAATAAAAACAATACACGGTCAATTGGGGATACTGTGTTAGTAGTTCAACAATAAACCGAAAACAATAACTTTTGCCAACACACAATATTTTGATAAACAAGGCCCACACTTCAGTGTACAGTCACTATGTCATTAACTCTCCAGTCAATCCCTTAAACCCCGGCTTATTAATTATTTTATTAATGTGTCACGCCCCGCTTCCCAAAAAGAATACGGAATACGAATACGAGACAAAAGTCTTGCGAATAATTTTTATCATCCATAAGCTATTCAAGAAATCTTTACAACATTCTCAAGAATTATTAGAGTCGGAAGCAAAAGAATCAACCACATGCACATATGAACCAAAATACCAACAAGAATACTTGAAACCAAATATATAAATCTCAAATAGTCATGATCTGAATAAAACAAATATCTTGGATCACATCACCCAAATACCAGAATAAATCCAAGTCTCAAAATACAATATTGTTCAAGCAAGCTACAAGAAATAATAATAATAAACTGCAGCACTAATACTTCATGTCTCCGATACCATCTGGAACCTGTTGTCCAAAATTTACAATTCAACGAATGCAGAAAAGAGGAAAAGAGAAAAACAAGTACCCGTCAATTGTAAGTTATGGGTCACTTATAATGTAGGATACAAGTACATGGAAAAAACTAACTAACAACATGCTATAAGTATGATGTCAACATAAATAACTAGCATGACAAAGTGAACAAGTGTAAATGACATGAATCAAGTGTCAAGTAATCAAGTATCATGTAAACATGTATCAAGTGTCAAGTATCATGTAATCATGTATCAAGTGTTAAGTTTCAAGTCTCATGTATCATATAGTCAAGTATCAAGCAAACATGTATCATTGAGTGATCCTTGACGATGGGTGGAGACAGAGGAGGCGGTTGCGGATTGGGGCTGGCTTGAGGGCTTGCGGGGTGCTCTGTGTTGAGGAAGAAGACATTCGCTGTTTCAAGAAACGAGTTTGGTTAAAACAAGTTCGCTTTTTGAAACAACGAGTCTTGGCTAAGGAAGAAATCAAAAAAATCCAAAACTAATACTTGCTATCTCAGATAGCAAGTTTATTTTAACTAAACTCGTTATCTGAGTTAGCGAGTAGATCGTTTTAGAATTTTTTAAAAAAAATTGGGTCGGTCTAAAAAAAAACTTTCAAAAAATTGGTAATTAGTTTGGGAAAAAATTCAGGTAGGCACACAACACAAGCGTGATCCAAATTCCAGATGTGCTGCTTCATCATTTTCTCTCTCCTCACCTCCATTTTCTCTCTGCTTTCTGTCCTTTTAGGCACCGAAGTAAGCCCCGCTGACACCGCAGCATCCTTTCTTGCTTTCTTCCCCAATTCTCACTTTCTCTCTCTAACATCATCATCTCCATCACCACCTGCTGTTTCCCTCTATAACCTCTGTCTCTCTCTAAAACACACCCAACTATTTACCTCTCCTCTAATTCTCCTATCCCTCTTTTGCCAGACCCTCATTCTATCTCTTTCTTATTCTCGCAGTGTTACTTACAAATTTTGAATTGCAATATGCAACAAGGAGGAGGGTCCCCGTACGGGGCTCCTCCGCCAGCCGGCAATTCTGGCAGCACCGGTTTCGATGAAATGGGAGCTGCGATGGCGGCGGCTGCAGCAGGAGATGAGCTCCTTGGCGGCGGAGGCGGCGGATCAGGAGGTAATAGGTGGCCGCGGCAGGAGACGCTGGTGCTGCTCAAGATTCGATCTGAGATGGATTCCGCCTTTAAAGATGCCACTGTCAAAGGCCCACTTTGGGAAGACGTTTCGAGGTATTAATTGCTCAATTGTAATTGTAGTTGTTTGTAATTGCAATTGTTTCGGGTTTAGCTTTCCCAAAATGTGCTCGCAACGGTTCTCACAGTGTGTCGAGATCTCCAAGAATTCCAACGGTTTTCTTGGGAATCAGTTTGAGAGAGTGTGTGTGTGGGAGTACGGAGTTCAGCCTGAGAAAGAAGAAGCAACATACAAATACGCGCTTTCTCTAGTTTTTCTCTCTCATGTCAAAATAGTATATAGATCTCTCTCATTCACGAGCTGAAGAAAGCATCTTTCAGCTTTCTCTCTCTCCAATTTTTTGAGCAGTAAAAAATTATCCAAAAAAAATTCTTGGTTTCTGTAATCAATGAGAATAGTGTTCATAGTTCAGATCCACTGCATCAATCCATACTAGTCACCCCCAATTATTATTTTTTTATTTTTCTTACTCTATTTAAATCCTGCAACCCGTTTAAAACTCCCACTAAAAAGAGTAATTTATTTGTCTTTTTTTAAAAAATCTTTTTTATTCACTTTTCTGTCCGATTATTATATTGTGATCAATACAAATATACAGGTTGAATATATAGATGCCTTTTTAGCCTTGCAAATAGGTAAAATTACAATCATCACCTTTCATTTTCCTTCCTTTTTCAGCTCAATTTCGCTCCTTTTTTTTTATTAGTTTTTTTGACTTTCTATAATTGCTTACAGAAAGCTAGGGGAGCTGG
Organism: Hemerocallis citrina; assembly: GCA_017893485.1. NCBI lineage: Eukaryota > Viridiplantae > Streptophyta > Magnoliopsida > Asparagales > Asphodelaceae > Hemerocallis > Hemerocallis citrina. Next base: position 128,453,526 of record CM030363.1, on the reverse strand, counting down.
GATTCAAGAGGAGTGGTAAGAAGTGCAAGGAGAAATTCGAAAACGTGCATAAGTATTACAAGAGGACCAAAGAGGGCCGCGCCGGTCGTCAAGACGGCAAGAGCTACCGCTTCTTCAATCAGTTGGAAGCCCTTCATACCGCTGCCAGTGGTGCCCTTCCTACGAACATCGTAATGCCTACTACTACTGCTACTACTACAACTACAAATGTTCAGATCTCAGCGCCGACTCCAATAACAACGGCTCCTCCCTCAATCTTCCCCCCAGGAATAAGCTTCTCGTCCAACACATCGTCTTCAGGAGGTTTTGGGTCGGAATCTGATGACGAGGAGGACGATGAGGCGACAGAGGAAGGGCCTACGAGGGATACTGGTGGTGGAGAGAAGAAGAGAAAGAGAGAGGAGAAAGAAAGTGCGAAGGTGATGGCGTTTTTGGAAGGGATGATGAGGCAGGTGATGGAGAGGCAAGAGATGATGCAACAGAAATTTCTGGAAACAATAGAGAAAAGGGAGCAGGATAGGATGATCAGGGAGGAGGCCTGGCAGCGGCAGGAGCTGTCGAGGGTGGCGAGAGAGCACGAACTTGCTGCCCAGGAGCGAGCTGCCGCCGCCTGTAGGGATGCTGCAGTTATTTCTTTCCTGCAGAAGGTTACCGGACAGTCTGTGCCTGTGCCTGCTTCCGTGTCGCTGCCTGTGGCTGTTTCGCCAGTGACTCCACCGGCTCCACCGGTTTTAAATAAACCAAAGAGCAAACTACCGGTGGTTAAGGAGAGTGCGGGGGTTGTGATTCCGCCGCCGCCGCAGCAGCAGCAGAAGACTCAGGAACAACAAACACCTAGCTCGACTGAATTGATTCCTGTAGTGTCTTCTGAGGGTACCGTTGGGGCTGCAGCTGGGACTAGTAGTGTTGATTTGGCGTCCTCGTCCAGGTGGCCCAAATCGGAGATACATGCGTTGATTAATTTGAGAAGCGAATTGGATACAAGGTACCAGGAATCAGGGCCGAAGGGTCCCCTTTGGGAGGAGATCTCGGCAGGGATGAAGCAGTTGGGGTACAATCGGAGCTCGAAGAGGTGTAAGGAGAAGTGGGAGAACATCAACAAGTATTTCAAGAAGGTGAAGGAGAGCAACAAGAAGAGGCAGGAGGATGCTAAAACCTGCCCTTATTTCCATCAATTGGATGCTCTTTATCGCAGCAAACAACTCGGCAGCCATACTATTACCAGCGCTGCCCCAATTTCTGTATTATCATCGCCACCTCTGCAGCAATCATCACAGGAGCCGTTGTCTCAGGCTCAAACTCAACAAACAAATGTGGCTGGAAATAACGAGAATGCTGGCATTGGAGGAATTGGTTTATCATATGGTGACGGCAGTGGTACATTAAAGAAGGTAAGTCTACATATCAATCAATCAATCACTTTTACTTACACAATTAGAGCATCTTTAGAGCATCTATAGTCGTGGGCTAAAAACCCAAAATTTAGAAAAATTTAGAAAAAACGAGCTGTAGTCGTCGTCCAAATAACCAAAATTTGGGTGTACGAGGAACAGTTCGTGGCCAAATATAGCAGACGATTTGGCCAAATGCAAAATATAGCGAACGAACTATTTTCTTTCGTCCGTCAGAATTGACGAATGATTAAATTTCGTCTCGTAGGTGAGACGAATGATTAAATAAAAAAAAAGAAGGGACGGACGATTATACATCGTCAATCTTAACGGACGAACCATAATATTTCGTCCCAGGTATTTTTCCAAATTTTTTTTTTTGTCTTTTAGTGCTTTAAAAAAAAAATTTTAAAAAAAATGGGACGGATGATTACACCCCGTCAATTTCATTGAACGGGGCATAATCTCCCGTCCATGTATTTTTCCATTTTTTTTTTTTTGTCTTTTACTGCTTTAAAAAAAAAATTCTTTTAAAAAAATGGGACGGTTGATTACACCCCGTCAATTTCATTGGACGGGGCATAATCTCCCGTCCAGGTACTTTTCCATTTTTTTTTTGTCTTTTAGTGCAAAAAAAAAAATTAAAAAAAAAACTCAAGGACGGACGATTATACCTCGTCATTCTTAAGGGACGAGTAATAATCTCTCGTTCGGCTATATTTTAGCTTTAAACGACTGCAGCGCGCAGTCATATTTTCTATTTCCAAAAGCCAAATACCCAGAATTTACAAATGAACGACTACTGTGACAGGGTAAAAATGGCCTGAGGCCCAACCAGGGCCCAATACAATTCCCACTCAGAAAGGTAAAGATAGCAACCTGGTTCGGCTCCGAACCACTTCAGGGTCGGCGCCAAACCTCGTGTTTTCCCTTACAGTACTGGCCTCCTCGTGCCGACGAGCCTCAGTAGCCCTCGGAGTCCGATCCGGGACAGTCCCACAGGCCGTCCCCCCTCTCTGGCGGGGCAGAAGGATGACCTGACACAGCCTAAGCCTTCTGATTCCCCCCTGAAGCACAGGAGACCCACGATCAGCCACGTCAACTCCAAATACCGCCAAGGGTGTTGCCACGTCAGCCCTATACCACTCCTGGTATTGCCACGTCCGCCCTAAACCCCCTGGGCCTTCTGCCACGTCAGGCCCACGGGCTTTCGGATCCAGACCCGGCCCCCAAGTGGAACCAAACCCGGTTGGGATTCTCTATAAATACTAGACTCCCACCCACCTTTTGAGGTAATGAATCTTTTACCACTTAAATATACCTAGTTATCGCTACTCTCTCACGGAGACTGACTAGAGCGTCGGAGGGTCCGCCGCCGGGATAAATCCCGGTGTTTCAGGACCGTCTGCAGGTACACAAGAGCTCGGATCCGACCCTTCCGATCCGAGCCCAGCCTTCAACATCTTTCCGAGCTCATCGCAGGTCCCCGAGGGTCAACCGAAGATCGGCAGACGAGCGGCATTCTCCTCCAATTCAAATCGAGTCCGAACTCACACCTGGTGCGTCCACACGTCTCCCAGAAATAAACTGCATCAGGTTGGTGCCGTCTGTGGGAACCGCTGCTCCAGAAGCTGATCCGATCCAGACCCTCAAAGGCCATCGACAGCCGAACCCTCATGGCCTCCAAAGGCAAGGGGGCTGCTTCCTCCGTCAACCAACGGGACTCGCCCCCACCCACTGATAAAGCCAGGCCACGCACGTCGAAACACAAGGCTCCCTCTCGGGAGTCCCAAAGGAGCGTCGGCCGGCCAGCCCAGCCCGACCTCCGGGGAGTAATCCTCAACCGCAAGATTATCCGCAGCAGGGGAAGGGCCGCTTCCAACCCGGTCCCGAACCATCCGAGGCCGCCGCTCGAGGTGCGAAGACCCGCGCTCAGCCGAGTCGGAAGACAACCCTCGGACCGGCCAAACCGGGTCGAAGGAGCCCCCGTCACTCATAAGGAATTCCAAGACTTCCGAAGAGAAATTCTGGGAGCCCTCCGACGGGCCCCAAGGGAAGAAACCCTCCATTCCCAAACAGGGTCGGACGCCGAAGCCAGCGCGTCCCGCCCTTCAACGATCCAGCCGGAAGACGATGACGTACTCCTAAGACGCCTACAAGAAATGGAGGACCGCCTCGATCACATAGGGGACGGCAACCAAAGGGTGGCTCAGGGGTACAGACCTGTCCGTCCTCCCTTCTCCGCCCCCATCCTCCAAGCGGAAATACCCCGGAATTTCCGACCCCCTCAATTCGAGACATACGATGGCGAGGGAGATCCTGCTGATCACATGGAGGGTTTCAAAACCCTCATGATGATTCACAGCGCCTCGGATCCCCTGCTCTGCCGAGCCTTCCCTGCCACCCTTCGGGGTCCAGCTCGCGAGTGGTTCTCGAAACTCGCCCCCGGCTCCATTTACTCCTTCGACCAACTCGAGGGCAATTTTCTTGCCCATTTTGTCACTAGCCGGAAGGCCGAAAGGACCAGCGCCTCATTACTCGGGCTCAAGCAGATAGAGGGAGAATCACTCAGAGTGTTCGTCCGGAGATTTACCGCTGAGGCGAGGTCGGTCTCCTCCCTCGACCCAGGCGTCGCTTCAGCGGCATTCCGACACAACGTCCGCCCCGGACAGCTGAAGGCTTCTCTGGCCAAGAGACCCCCCGTCGACTTTCCCGACCTCCTTAATAGGGTCGAGAAATACATTAGGGCAGAAGAGGCCCTTAATCCCGAAGATGCCAGGGATGCCACCGGGAAGGGGAAGCGGAAGACCGAGGAAGTCGAACCACCGAAGAAAGCTCCAAGGGACCCGGGGGCCACGAAGAAGGTCCCGCCAGTCCCCCGCTTCGAGAGGTACACTCCCTTGACGCATAACATATCCGCCATCCTCTTGGAAATTGAAGACAAGGGCATTGTCCGACTCCCCCCCCGATCTAATAACAACAAGAATCGAGACCAGCGCTTTTACTGCCGCTTCCACAGAGATCACGGGCACGAAACCGACCAATGCCGAGCCCTGAAAGACGAAATTGAAGAACTCATTTCCAGAGGGTACCTCCGAGAGTTTACCCGAGAAGGCCCGCGGGATCGGCGAGACGCTAGGAACCGGAGGCAATCGCCTCCGAACCCTCCTCCAAACCAGACCCAGGGTCGGGACCCCGATTCCGAAGGAGCCGCAGATATCCCTTTTATCTTGCACTGTGTCCACGGAGGGCCAATGGGAGGTGAATCAAACACTTCCAGAAAAGCCTTCATTCGAGAGGTGAACGCTGTCAGAGACAACCCCTCGCCCAAACTGCAATCAAGGCCGGTCTCCTTCTCAGGGGAAGACCTTGAAGGTGTTCGCTTGCCCCACTGCGATGCCCTCGTCATCAACCTCCACATGGCTAATTGTGAAGTCCGCAGGATCCTCGTCGACAACGGTAGCTCGGTGAATATTCTTTTCCTCGAAGCCTTCGAAAATCTCAGGTTACCCCGAGGCAAACTCAAGCCAGCCGGGTACACCTTGCACGGGTTCTCCGGCGTCCCGGTCGTAATAGAAGGGATTGTTACCCTCGACGTTACCGCCGGGTCGACTCCGGTCAAGAGGACCGAATCCATGGACTTCATGGTGGTCAACGTCAAGGTGGCTTACAACGCCATACTTGGCCGGCCTGGACTATGCTCCCTACAAGCGGTGCCTTCGGCTTACCATCTGAAGCTCAAGTTCCCCACCCCTCAAGGAGTCGGCATCGTCCGAGGCAGCCAAGAAGCAGCGCGATCATGCTACATGACCACCGTCGGGGGAGGTGTGTTCCCCCTCGACACCGAACGAGCATAGATTATGGCTCGGCTAAATGTAAATCTGTTTTTATGTAAACCCTCGTATGTAAAGGGCTGCCTTAGCGGCCCTCCCCACCTTATACTAAAAATACCCCTTTTTTGTCCGAACCCAAATGTCTCGATAGTCTCAGTACGAGTCCGGACCGAGGGTCCTTCCTAAGGCCCCACTTCGATCCCTCACGGAGCGGTGGAGCCAGACCCTGCCTCCGACATTGCGCGCTACGCTGCTGGCCGGTGCGAGGAAGGAAAGGGATTCTTTGTTCATACCCCTTTATTTTCATTCCAAAGAGAAAAAATAAAACGAAAGAAAAACAAAGACCGTTACAAGACCGCTCCACTCATCTCAAATCAGGAAGATCAGGGCCCCTCGGGCCCAACGAGGGACGAAGAGTACTCCGACCAAGCAACTAGGGACCCCTCTCCTCGTTATGGTATTCCTTAGCCTCAGCCACAATCGACACTCCAGCCACAGAACTCTGGGCGTCGTCCGGTCGCGTCCGCTGCAATAGCAGCAGCGCAGAGGGAACCCCCTCCGCCTGTCGACCCGCGGAGGAAGAGAACGAGGCACCCAACATCGCCTCGTAGCGAGGCATCTCCATCTCCTTCTCCACAAAGACATCGCGAGGTAACCCCCCAGGAGAGGGCCTCGGCACCAAGGTACTAAGCCCGGCCTGTCTAAAGTCCGCACCGCCGAGCTCCCGACCCCACATCGCCCTTCTCAACCGGCGCGCCTCCGCACTTAAGACTTCGGACTTGTTCCGATAAAAGTTACAAGTCGTATCGGTGCCCCGAGCCCCCCTTCGATGACGAGCCAGCGCGGCCTCCAGGACCTTAACCTTGCTCCGGAGCCACGCCACATAGAAACTGCGGGAGTCCCCCTCAGGGAGGAGAGCCGCGACCTACAAGATAACCAACTAACTCAACACACATTCTCAAGAAGATTCAGAAATGTCCGAGGTCAAAACAACCGGCCGGTCAAAAAACTTTTCTTGCCACTATAAATCCAGGTGTTTCTTACAAAAAATGCGGTGGCCAGTCCGCGGGAGGCAAACACAATCGAGGGAGAGAAAAAGAAAGACAAAAATTACACAACTCATTGACCCACCTCCGCGCCGACGGACGGATCCACGGGAGCGTCGGCCGAGGGGTCGACGGCGGGCCCTTCTTTGCCAGGAGTCTTCGACGTCCCCTCGATCTCCATATCATACTCAAACTTGGACAAATCGAGGGCCGGGAAGAAGTGCCTCACGTGGCTGAGGGCCCTCTCATAGCTTTTGTCCTGGGCCGCGATCACCATCTGCTGGCCCGTATTCAGCACCTCCTTCGCCTCCTTGGTGAACTTCGTCTTCAGGGAGGCCATCTTCTTCTCCCACTCCACATCCTTGGCCTTGAGCTGGAGCTCCAGCTGCTGCTCTCTCTTATGCGAACCCTCGAGTTCGATTCGCATCTCCTTCATCTCCAGCTCGCTTTTTTCCGCTCGAGCTCGCTCTTGAGCCAGGGACGCCTCGTACAGGTTCTTCATGTTGGCCCCCTGTATGCAAGCCTACAGCCAACGGCAGACAAAGATCAGGCCTCGGCACGAAAATCAACAAGGAGGGACAGAGTCGACAGACTTACCTGCACAGTGGCCTGCGCCAGGCGGGCGAACGCCACCTCTACGGGCTCACCCTCCATCGCCTTGCGATCGCGAGGGGTCGCCAGCTTTTCCACCACTTCAACGGCTTGGGCCTCCTCTGTCAGGCGGTCCCCCATCAGAACCGACCAGTCAGGAGCCCACCGCTGCCGCAACAGCTCCACCACCGGGTCCTCTTCCTCGGCCTCGACCCAGGGACCTTTCCCCTTGTCGAGAACAGGGACCCCCGCTAGGCCCTGACCCTTCGAAGAAGCCACACCCTTGCTCGTCTCGGAGCGACCCCTCTTGGTCCTCGGCTCGAGTTGGACTTCCGAAATGATTAGGGACGACCCCCTCGGCCTCTTCGCCGCCTCCTTCTCAGCCTTCTCTTCCTCATGGCGAGCCTCTTTGCCTTGATCGACGCCTCGTCCATACCTGCGAGAAAAACCATTAAGAGCAATGAGCAAGAAAGCAAGACAGGACCCAGAGGAAAGGAACAACTACATACACATAACAGCTGGGCTCAGTCCAGTGCTCGCCAGAGTGGTCTCCGTCACCTCCGTCCAATCAATACTAGGTGACTGGCGGAGGCGCTCGACAAACCCCCATTCATCGGCCGACAGATCCCCCTGCCTCGGCGGTTGGTAGTTCGGCTTGGAGTGGTTCCATCGAGTGGGAATGTCCCATGGCTCTTCACTCCGGATCACCAAATATTTCTCCTTCCATCCCTTGATGGAATCCGGGTGGTGGCGAACAACCTTCCCCCCACTCCGGGGAGAGATATAGTATACACCCTCGGCCGACGGGTTGACCATCAGCATCGCGCGGAACACATTCAGCCGCAGGGGTACTTGCTGTTTCTCACACATCAGCACAAAGCAGATAATCTGCTTCCAAGAGTTCGGCCCGTACTGCATAGGCGCCAAGGAGGCCCAGTTCAACACATCCCTAACGAACGGGTGGATTGGCAACCTCAGGCCAGAGATAAAAGCGTCCACTGGGAAGACACAGTACCAAGCGGACAAGGGGTCGGTGGGGCGCAGAGTGGAGCTCGGCAGCAGCAGTTCGTAACCAGGCCCTATATGATACGCCAGCTGCAGAACCTCCAAGTCCCCGTCCTCCAAAACGGTCGAGATCGCGTCCATCATCACCCTCCTCCGGCTCGGCGAAGAGGGTTGCACTCCGAAGAGCTCCCGGTCAGAAAGGTCGTCGGGATACTGACGGAAATGCTTCGGCTGAACAGGCGAACCCGTCATCAGATTACGGAAAACAGGCGCCTTGCTCAAACCGCCGGTCTTCGACCCCGGTTTTCTTGGGGCCCTCTTCTCCTTCTTGACTCGCTCCGACGGTCCTCGACCCTGAACGGTGGATCTCCTCGCTATATCACCCTCGCCTCCCTCCTCATCGGAAGACAACTCCAGTACGCGAATGCCGTCCGAACCGTCGCCGGCTCCCTCCGACCCGCTGCTCTCCACCACAAAGGGACATCGGGAGCGCGACAGCCTCGTCTTGTGTACCGCTTCCCCCTCACCTACTGAGTCCTCCAAAGAAACCAAGCCGGTAGGGCCCACAACGGGCACCGACTCCTCCTCGAACACGGGCTCTTCCCACGAAGTCGACGGAGAGTCAGGCTTTACTTCCCCCCTGGACGACGACGCCGACGAACCGGACTGAGCCCTATCCATCTGTGCCTAAAGATAAAACAAACTTACCAAACTAACCTGGGACCGCTTCGGGAGGGCGAGCCAAGTACGACAAACTGCAAGAACAATCGCTGAAGGGTTGGGAGATTTTTTGAAGAAGAAAACAGCAAGATTGAAGTGGGCGAAAGGGGAAAAGGGGGGGAATACTTATATAAGGGAAGAACGACTCCTCGACTTCCGCGATTACTGTTCACTGATTGACGCACAACTGCCGCCTGGAAAATCGCGCCACGTCCTCGAAACCTGTGCTGAGGACGTCATCAGACGCCAGACTGACAGCCCAACTCTGGGGTCGGTTCGGAGGGAATACGCGAAGGAGAAAACATTTTTACTTAAGGTTTAAGGCGCCGTCATATGACAGACGCCCCGGGCTCCAGCGCTCGACCAGTTCCCCTCTCACCCTCGAGCAGCCCGGGACTTACAGCTTCGGCAGCCGAAACCCCGAACTGTTCGAGGGTGGGACAGAAACCACCATCGCCTGCAGCCCTATCAAGACGGACTGGCCGAACCCCGATGGGAGGTGGACCCCCCATCCGAGGCCCTTCAGCCCCAAGACCGGAATACGGTTGGTGCGTCTTTTCGTCCGGATCTCTCCCGGGCCAAACATCCATGACAGGGTAGTCTGACCCGAGAAGGGATCCAGACGGCAAAACCACCACCAATCCGAAGCTCCTCTTCCACCAGCACGGATCTCGGCCGTCACCCCTCTCGCCCTGATCTCCCATAGATCTGGCTGCCGTATCAAGGTGCATCAGATCCAAGAGAAGATCCGGGCGGCAGAAGTAACCACCTCTCCGACGCTGCTAGGGTCGGAATTATTAGCAAAAGACAGGCGTCCGCCGAAGCAGACACCTCTGAGGGCCAATGGGCCACCCCTGTTTTGATCATACCTACGATAGAGGGGCGAGGTATTTATAACCTCCCCCAGGGACTAACCTTTATGACATGGGGAAAACCAAACGACGGAAGACCATGCGCCATACATTTATTAGGCGGCGCCATTAACGCACCTAGGAGATGGGAATCTTGCACAGATCCCAGGGTGCCCCCCAAATGCTCCGCGAAAACAACAGACTACCCTACTCAAACAGCCCCAAGGAACAACGGCTCGCCTTCACCCTCACCGGCCCATAATCCCTCGCCAGCTCGAGGTCCGGTCTGGCACCCGGGTACTCTTCTTCGGAAGATCCACCGGCTGGCCATCACCCTTAACCAGCCCGTAATTCCCCCTCGTCTCGAGGTTAGGCCTGGCACCCGGGTACTCTTCTCAGGAAGAAACAACGGCTCGCCTTCACCCTTACCGACCCATAATCCCTCGCCAGCTCGAGGTCCGGTCTGGCACCCGGGTACTCTTCTTCGGAAGATCCACCGGCTGGCCATCACCCTTAACCAGCCCGTAATTCCCCCTAGTCTCGAGGTTCGGCCTGGCACCAGGGTACTCTTCTCAGGAAGAAACAACGGCTCGCCTTCACCCTTACCGACCCATAATCCCTCGCCAGCTCGAGGTCCGGTCTGGCACCTGGGTACTCTTCTTCGGAAGATCCACCGGCAGGCCATCACCCTTACCAGCCCGTAATTCCCCCTCGTCTCGAGGTTCGGCATGGCACCAGGGTACTCTTCTCAGGAAGAAACAACGGCTCGCCTTCACCCTTACTGACCCGTAATCCCTCGCCAGCTCGAGGTCCGGTCTGGCACCCGGGTACTCTTCTTCGGAAGATCCATCGGCTGGCCATCACCCTTACCAGCCCATAATTCCCCCTCATCTCGAGGTTCGGTCTGGCCCCCGGGTACTCTTCTCAGGAAGAAACAACGGCTCGCCATCACCCTTGTCGACACATAATCCCTCGACCTCTAGAGGTTCTGTCGAACACCAGGGTACTCTTCTCCGGAAGAGACAACGGTTCGCCATCGCCTTCACCTACACGTAAACCCTCGACTAGCTCAAGGTCCTATCCGAGCCTCAGGGCAGCACCCCCGGGAAGGCCCGGTGATTCGCCCTCCCATTTTTTCTACAACCATAAGCACTCCTCCCCGGCTAGCTCCCGCACCCCCCGCAGGAGTGGGGGGCTTGTGTGACAGGGTAAAAATGGCCTGAGGCCCAACCAGGGCCCAATACAATTCCCACTCAGAAAGGTAAAGATAGCAACCTGGTTCGGCTCCGAACCACTTCAGGGTCGGCGCCGAACCTCGTGTTTTCCCTTACAGTACTGGCCTCCTCGTGCCGACGAGCCTCAGTAGCCCTCGGAGTCCGATCCGGGACAGTCCCACAGGCCGTCCCCCCTCTCTGGCGGGGCAGAAGGATGACCTGGCGCAGCCTAAGCCCTCTGATTCCCCCCCGAAGCACAGGAGACCCACGATCAGCCACGTCAACTCCAAATACCGCCAAGGGTGTTGCCACGTCAGCCCTATACCACTCCTGGTATTGCCACGTCCGCCCTAAACCCCCTGGGCCTTCTGCGACGTCAGGCCCACGGGCTTTCGGATCCAGACCCGGCCCCCAAGTGGAACCAAACCCGGTTGGGATTCTCTATAAATACTAGACCCCCACCCACCTTTTGAGGTAATGAATCTTTTACCACTTAAATATACCTAGTTATCGCTACTCTCTCACGGAGACTGACTAGAGCGTCGGAGGGTCCGCCGCCGGGATAAACCCCGGTGTTTCAGGACCGTCTGCAGGTACACAAGAGCTCGAATCCGACCCTTCCGATCCGAGCCCAGCCTTCAACATCTTTCCGAGCTCATCGCAGGTCCCCGAGGGTCAACCGAAGATCGGCAGACGAGCGGCATTCTCCTCCAATACAAATCGAGTCCGAACTCACACCTGGTGCGTCCACACGTCTCCCAGAAATAAACCGCATCAACTACAGATGCTCTTAGTCGTTCGAAGCTTTTTTTTTTTTTTTTTTTTTTTTTTTGCATATTTGGCATATAGCAATAACTAAAATGGCTTTTGTCTGTAGTCGTTGTTAGTCAAAATTTGGCTTTTCAAAATTTTACTAGAACGGACGGTAAATTATTTTCTGTCCGACGTTTGAATCATTGATAGTGACATTTTAAAAATTATTAAAAAAAATCAAAAAAATACTCAAAATGCTCACAGACGGAACATGATTTTTCTTTTGAGAATTTTTTTAAAGGAAACATAATGGGACGGTAGATTATCTACCGTCCAAAAGATTTTTTCGAAATTTTTTTTTTCGATGTGTGACGGGATATCGTTTACCATCCAGCATCCAGTTCTTTTTTAATTAATCGGTGGTACGGGAAATTATTTTTCGTCCGTCGATGTGTCCGGCGAAATTGTGTAGGGACGATGTATTATTTTCCGTCCGAGCTCTCCAACGAAAGATAATTTTCCGTCCGATCAATCAGACGATAAATCATCTGCCGTTAGCTATATTTTGGCAATTGCCATTTCGTCTCCCAAATATAGCCAGTGACTGTTCATTTGAAATTCAAATTTTGGGTAAATGGCCAATGACTACACAGCAACTTTTTGCAAATTTTGAAAATTTTGGTAAAATGGCCAACGACTACAGATGCTCTTAGGGCATATTTATAAGTACTGGTTTCTTTTCTTGTGATGAAGCCAGAAGACACTGTGAAGGAGTTAATGGGGCAGTCGACCACCACCACCACCATTGATTACGGGAAGCTGGATGTTGATGGCGATAACATTGACCAAGAGGAAGACGATGATGAGGAAGACGATGAAGACGGAGATGGAGACGGAGACGGAAAATACAGGATCCAGTACCAGAGGCCAAATGTGGCTGGTAACGGCAGTAATGGAACGGGAGACGGTGGAGGAGGACCTTCGGCAAATGGTAGTAGTGGGAAGACATCAGGGTCCTTTTTAGCCATGGTTAGATGATTGATTCACCATCTTCAACCCTTTTACTTTTCTTGTTTTCTTAATTGGTTGGTAATAGATTAGTGGTATTTCTTTAATTTGTTGTGGAATAAGGATATAAGCTCCAGCAAACCGAGGGAATAAGGTAAGCCACTAGTGTGATTAAGGCCTATGAATCATTGTTGAATTTGGGAGGGAAACGAAAACTAGTGGAGGCAGAAAAAGAAAAGAGGAGGATGGTGAGGGGATAAAATTTTTTATTTATTTTTATTCCTTTTCTTATGTAATGTTCCTTTTTTATAAAGAATCTTAAATGGTTCTTGGTACTGGGTTGTACACTGTACAAGAAAATGTACATTCCTTCTTCTTCTTATTCACATTATTTTTATTTTAGTCACCTTTTGTAACTTCTTGTATTTGTCATCTCGGGATACTGTATAAGTTCATGTATGTATAAGTTTCGTTGATTTGTATGTATGTCGTCTTCTTTGTTTCAACATTGCATAAGAGCATCTGTAGTCGTTTTCTATAAATTTATCCATATATCGATAAATAGAAATAGATATTACGATTCCGCTGCACTCGTCGTAAGGTATATTATAGCAAACAACTATTTAATATTAAGGGACGGCATACGAAATGCCGTCGGAGGCCAAAAAGTGCAAAAACACACGCGTGCTTGTCGGACGGCACACGAAGTGCCGTCCGTTTTAAAAAAAAACAAAAAAAAAAAAAAAGAATGCAGCCGCATGTCTAGGACGGCACATGAAGTGCCGTCCGACACTAATATATAGCTAATTGCAGAATTGCAGAAGACTATACTTAACAGAAGACTATATAGCAACTTTCCACTAATATAATAGCTGCATTAATTGCAGAAGACTATACTTAACAGCTAATTAATAGCTAATTAATCTATAGCTAATTAATAGCTACTTAACTGCATCTAACTATTAGCAAATTTTTTTTTTTTAATGAAATCCCAACGGACGGCACATCGAGTGCCGTCCGGGAAACGTGGCGACTCCTCCAACGGCATACCAAGCGCCGTCCGACGGTGTGGAATCTTGCTAATTTGGGATTTATTTAATCCGGTTAAATGCGGAAAAAATTGAAACGGACGGCATATCGAATGCCGTCCGATGCCTACAACAGTATTTTGCACGAAACGGACGGCTCTTCGACCACCGTCGCTGACTTATCGATAAAGCTATTTCGTCTCTCATATATAGCAATCGACTGTAGCGATTTATCGATAATATCGATATATAGCAAATGACTGCAGCTACTTTTTAAGCTATATATCGATATTATCGATATATAGATAACGACTACAGATGCTCTAATAGGGGTATAGGCTTCTAATTCAAGAAATTAATTCTTTTTTTTTCCGTTCGCTTCACAATTTAGTTGCTTTGAATGTTAAACCGAGCAATGCATGTTTAAACAAAGGGTAAAGCTATACCTATTATCAAATCTACTATTTTTTTCTTTACTATCTTAGGTAGCATACTACTATTGGATGTTTCTATCACCTACTTTATAATAATCTCCAACAATAGTGTAGAATTTTTTTCCAAATTGCCCCATTTTTTGAAAGTTTTTTCTAAACTGGCCTACTTTTTTTTAATTCTCAAACAATCACACTCGGTCTTTGAAAGACCGAGTGTAGTTAAAACTCACGCGGTCTTTCAAAGACCAAGTCTTACTCTTCGATTTTTCGAAGTGCAAGACTCGGTTTTTGAAAGACCGCGTGAGTTTTAACTACACGCAGTCTTTCAAAGACCGCGCGGTCATTTTGATAAATACTTTCGAAAGTGGGTTATTTTGGTAATTACTTTCAAAAAGTGGGTCATTTTGATAACTAGTTCGGTTTGTAGAAGGAAAAAACATCAATCAAGAACTAGAGACCATTTAAGGTTGTAACAAGTGTTACATAATACTAGCAAACCACAAACACCAACTTGATTATTTGAAAATTATGTCTAATATTAAACTATTTTAAACTATTATTGTATCAAATTAAACTTTATCGGAACCTAACTAATAGGAATAAAAAGGTATCATTTTTTGACCCAAAAAAAAAAAAAACAAAAAACAAAACAGTCCTTTCTCTTCTTCTCGTCTATTTTCTTGAGCGGTCTTTTGCTTTGATTTGGGTGGTGCAAGTTGGCATGTTATGCTTTTGGAGCACTATGCAGCATTGTAGATAGAAGCTTGTTATATTCCGGAATAAGTATTTGGTGATCAACGATTCATCTCCAGAATCGACCAAATAGTTTCTTAAAGAAAGTGCAACCCATGCCTCAAGCCATTTTTCACTTTCTTCCTGTTGCATATCAACTCCAGAGCCATTCTCAGAATGTTCATTTCGTGCACTCAGGTTTACCCATTTTTATTAACAAGACCTTACATTACTTGATATTGTTAGAAGAAAAATAACTAATCAACGCATATTACCTTCAGCCAATTCTTGATTATGCTCCTATATCCCGTTGCAAGTATTATGGCATCAAAGTGATGTACCTTTCTATGAGAAAATGCAGCAAATTTACCTTTTATGTTTGTTAAAGAAGGTACTACCTGGCACCATATCACATTAAAAATTAATTCAAATCAGATATAATCACATAAAAAAGGTTATAGCTTATTACAATTGAAACATAAAGTTTTTCGAATTTTTTTTTTTTGAAAAAAATTGAAACATAAAATTAATAATGTTAAGTTTCATTCTTACCTGAATTTCTCCGGTTTCTATCTTTTGGAACGTGCCAACATCAATGATAGGATAAATAATGGGGTCATTCAATTTTAGGTGTAAATATCCTTTAGTAGGTCCATTTATGTCGTACTTGGATGTATCCCCAAATGAAAAGGATAAAAGCATCCACTACTCCCAGAGACAAATAATAAAAGCATCCAAAATGACCCACTTTTTGAAAGTATTTACCAAACTAACCCACTTTTGAAAGTATTTACCAAAATGACGGTGCGGTCTTTGAAAGACCGCATGTAGTTAAAACTCACGTGGTCTTTCAAAGACCAAGTCTTACACTTCGAAAAATCGAAGAGTAAGACTCGGTCTTTGAAAAACCGCGTGAGTTTTAACTACACTCGGTCTTTCAAAGACCGAGTGAAAGACCGAGTGTGATGGTTTGGGAATTAAAAAAAAGTAGGACAGTTTGGGAAAAACTTTCAAAAAGTAGGGCAGTTTGGGAAAAAATATTAATAGTGTACCAACTAAGTTTCTATCACCTATTTTATAATAATCTCCAATAATAGTGTAGCACCTAAGATAGTAAAGAAAAAAATAGTAAATTTGATAGTAAATATGACATTACCCTATTAGAGCATCTGTAGTCGTTGAAAATGAAAATATGGATATATGGATAAATGGAAATAAGAATCGAACTTTTGCTGCACTCGTTAAAAGCTATTTTTTAGTTTTCTATCATAAAATAATAAGCGACGGCACATGAAGTGCCGTCGGAGGAAAAAAAAAATTAAAGCCGAAGGGAGGGACGGCACTCGAAGTGCCGTCCGACACATAAAAAAAATTCGTCCTCGGAATGCAAAAAAAAAAATTCAAAAAAAATATAAAAAGTTGCAAAAATATTTCAGAAATTACGAAAAAATTACAAAAAATTACAAAAACATTTTAGAATTTACAAAAACATTTCAGAAATTGCAAAAACAAATAAAAAAATTGCAAAAAACTCCGGACGGAGTTTCGTAAATAAAAAATTACAAAAACATTTCAGAAATTATGAAAAAATTACAAAAAATTACAAAAACATTTCAGAAATTGCAAAAAAAAATTAAAAATTGCAAAAACATTTTCAAAAATTACAAAAAAAATCGAAAATTACAAAAACCTCCGGACAGCACTTCATGTGCCGTCCGAGGAATTTGGGCTAGAATTTTTTTTTTCTTCAAAGGACGGCACTTCATGTGCCGTCCGATGGGATTTGGGGTGTTTTTTAATTGAAAAAAAAAATCAAGGGACGGCACTTCAAGTGCCGTCCGACGGGAAAAAAATTATTTTTTTGGTGGGACGGCACTCGAAATGCCGTCGCTCAAATATGAATATTTCTCAGATTGATTCTCATTTATGGTACACGACTGTAGCGATTTATCGATAAAATGGATATTGGGCAAACGAGTGCAGCACGTTTCTCAGCCAAATATCTATTTTATTTGGCAAATAACTACAGATGCTCTTAGTAATGTTAAAATTTATAAAAATAGAGATTTGGGAGTAACTTATTAGAATTTGTCAAAATTGCAGTGGCAAGCGATCTTTCTGAGAGTGTCGCTTGAATTCTGATTTCTCTGTCCTTTAGTCTACCGTATTCTGTTGTGTTATGAGAGAGATGGCAGTATAGCCGTATAGGGAAAGGTAGAGATAATAATAATAATAATAATATATTAGTATTATTATTATATGCACAGTTACACAGAAAAAAAAAAGTGAAGGAATCAGCTGGTATTTTTATGAGAGAACATGGGAAGTTGGAGGAAACCAATGCTGCTGAGAGGCCTTCTGTTTTCTTACCCGTTTCACTTCAATTTTTTTTTTTTTTTTTTTTGTTTTGTTTTTATTAATCATCATCTATCGTTCCTGGGAGTTTTGCTTCAAATTTTCTTTCAAAAAGGAAAACTTTATAGCAAAGACCCTTCAAATTTTGATTAAATTTAGAATATTTAGTAGAAGTAATAAATAATTCTAGCAACCAAAACAAAAAAGGAAATTTTATATATGTTACTACTTTTTTCTGTATGGGAGTAATCAGGTGATGTGGATTCTTTGGTGGATCAATTAACAACTTGATCCTTTGAACGGTATTAACTGTCATTGACTTGACGTTCTGACTCGTTTGCGTCGTAGGATTCGATTCGCGCGATAACAATCACTTCCGCCTGACTTGCAAAACGCCTGAAATATTGGGGTTAATCCCGACGACAGGCTCTTCGACGCTCAAATCAGTAATCAAGAAGAATATGAGAGAGCTTTGATAAAATACTCATTACCTTTTTATGGTGGGAGTAGAAGGATATTTATAGTCGCCTTGGGGGTTAGTTTCGAGATAATCGCCTTGGGGGTTAGTTTCGAGATAATGATTTATTTCTACTTTCCGGTGTTTTTGGATAAGAAATAGAGTTTAAACGGTCTCATGAGAAGAGATTTGGTTTAAACCGTCTCTTAGAGATAATCATGAATTTGAATTACTCTTTAAATGTCCTGAATTTGTTCATAATGGACTGTCACCCTGACTCAGTAAGACAGACCCGTTTTGGGTTATTGGGCTTGAAGAAGACCCAGTTCCCTTTTTCGGACCTGTTTGTAGTGGAAATTACTGTTTTACCCCTGAGAGCTTTGTGATTCGTGCCCGATTTGAACGGTCCTGTTTTAATTTTATTTTTGGCCATTTCACAAGCCCCCCACTCCCGAAGACTAAATTTCACAGCCTTTGAGGAGCAGTTCGTCCGTTTTTAATGGCTCATAGAATTTATCGGGCATTCTCGTGGACGTTTCGAGCTCGCTTGGAGTGTAACGATGTTTTCCTGAGTTTGTAGAATACTCAGAATTATTTTTAGAATTTTCTGAATTTTTTTTTGTTTTGAATTTTCCAATTTTTCATCTTTTTTTTTGAATTTTTATTCAATTTCCGAATCTTAATAATTAATTTTTGAAACTTTTAATTAATTATTCTATATTAATAATTACTTTTTTCGAATTAATAATTATTTTAATCTTTTTTTTAAAAAATTTCAAAATTTTAATTATTTTTTGGAATTTTTAAATAATTAATTCAATTAAATAATTAAATAAAAGAAATTGCCTTGATTTAATCACGAACTTTGATCATGAGATGGCTCGCGCGCTGATGAGATTGGGCGGCCAAGATGAGAAAATCTAATGATAAGGTGACGTGGCTTGAGGTGGAGCGTTAATCATGAAAGGCGTGAAAAGCGATTGGGTGGCATGGAGACGTTGACCGGTCAACGCCATTTTGGCATTTTCTCGATCGGGGGCACATTTGCTCAGCGCGTGCCATCGATCAACGTAGATGGTTCGGTTGTGCGACACGTGTCACCATTGACCGTTGACCATTGACTAGTTAATGATTTTTGGTGTTTTCACGATCGGAGGCACGTTTGTTCGGCGTGAGACACCGAACGATTTAGATGGTTCAGATGTGCGACACGTGTCACCATTGACCATTTACCAGTCAACGTTTTTTAGTGTTTTCACGATCGGGGACACGTTTGTTCGGCGCGAGACACCGAATGCTGTAGATGGTTCGGCTGTGCGACATGTGTCACCATTGACCGTTGACCATTGATCAGTCAACAATTTTTGGTTTTTTCACAATCAGGGACACGTTTGCACAGCACATGACACCGAACAATGTAGATGATTCGGCTGCGCGACAGTGTCACTGTTGATCGTTGACCGTTAAACAGTTAACGATTTTTGGTGTTTTCATGTAGCGCCCTGGATCTCCGTTACCGGACATCCGTGACACCTTTCAGAATCTTTACCTTCAAATGCATCTCAACACAGTAATAACATGGAAATTTAAAAACTTCTTTATTGCCATATAAGTCATTACATCATTGATTACAACCGATAATTTGTTCTTGGACAAGGAGTACAAATTACATCAATTCATTACAACTTATTACAAGTATTTACAGACTCTTGTAAAGCTATCAGCTGCCTCCTGAAATGGTAATCGACTGATTACTTGCGGAACTTCGCTGAGCGGCCCATCGGCTCCCCCGGGACTTGCTTCTTAGCTTCAGGCTTCTGCTGCGCGACTCTGATATCTCTGCACCTGTTCGGAAGGTATAACCGATACCTAAAAGGTGGGAAACGTCAGTACTTCGACTGACGCAGAGCTGGTGATAATAGCGATCCTCTAAAATTCAATCACAACCAATAATTTATGCAAAAAGGAAAAGTGTTGTGCCAAAACAAGGGTTTAGTGGATTCGAGTTCTAGTGCAGTGTTATGACATGACCCTATGGCTAGATGCAGCAACCTCACATGCCTAACTTCTAATGCAAGCAAGACTTTGGAGCACGAATGCATCCCATACTACATACGCCCCCAAATCTAGCCGTCTTTCTCCACAATATAGGGATTCGAACCCTCGCCATGCACCCTACTCTTGTACACACTCCAGTTCCCAATAGACTGTCCGTCGCCCAAGGAGATTGCAGCAGTCGGTCTAATTCCGCCCTGCAGTGCCCAAGTGGTCACCGCCACTTGGTACCCGCGTACGGACCTCCTTAGAAAACACGTTGAACCTGGTCCTTACGATCCTTGGTTCCACATATCCATTTATGGACTCTCGCATGCGTGTTCACCCCTCATCGGGCAATGAACTGATATATACCAAAAAGAAACACAAAAACACAAAAATCCGTGCTTTAGGGACGTGAGCACCACGGAAGGTCAATTCCTTCTGGCCTCCCGCACCTTACTCTGGCAAACCTTGGGAATCAACAAATCAAGATACGAGCCGGGGACTCAAACCATGAGCGGCCGAGAACGTATCCCTACGACTGGAAGATACAACACCGACTATGGTTTACTAGGACTAATGCAATTTCCCAACCCCTTAATAACCATTCTAACCCCTACCTTACTCTAATTATTTCGGGTAAGAATGAACTGCTTCCACACTTGCCTATCAGCCTCTGGCCCCTGGCGATACTGGTCCGGTTCGCCACTTCCCCGGCTTGGACTTGTCCAGCATAATGGCCTATGTCTACCGCTACCACGGCTGTAAATATATAATTGCCCCGTGAGCTCCACTCACTGGCATGCTCGGACGTCCTACGCTCGGCAGAAGTCTAATAATATAGGCTTGATAGGTGCAGGGTATCCTTTACCCTAGTGACTAACTCGAGTCACACATCCCACTTGGGGAAATCAACCATCACAATAACCGAGATCAACCATCCCTAGACACGAGTCACCGACTCAGCTCACACACAAGGAAAAGAAAGGCTTCCACAACCCTTAATCCAACCCCAGACTAAGCGACCTATGGGTCTCTGCCCGAATCTTAAAATGGTCATAACTCTATCGATACAACTCCGATTGGAGTGTATGGCCTCAACCTGGAAAAGTACGATCCTAGGCTATAACTTCCTAGTTGATCACAAGCTTAGACTCAACCGTCTAAGTCCTCAAATTAGCTTTTCAAGCTCCAACCCGCGTGCTTCCTGTGCACGGGCTACACCTTACCATTAACACAAAATCCTACTCGTTCATCAGAACGACACTAAATCCATTTTAGTAGAAGGGTGTGGGTGTCCTCAACAACTCTCTAGTTGGTCATGAGTACAATTTACACCATTAAGTCACCCTAACACACTCATCTATCATCAATACACCCATTACACAATTGGTCTCTCCAATTCAGAGCATTCAGTTCTACTATCGTCCTCTGTCCAGTCTTACAAAAATCATAAAAATTCCACTGTTTACTGGATTTGCCTCAAATTTGTTTTGTTGGAAAGGTCTAGGTATCCCCTACAACTCTCTACGGGGTCATGATCCTCAAAATATGCCTCTAACAGGTCTCAATTTCCCAATCTTTACAGAGTGTCGAAACTGGCTGAAAACAGCACAGTGCTCACTCAAAAAATCATAGTAAATTGCAAACTTGTCCAATTTACACAAAATTTATGGTGGTGACTCTAGACATCATACCCAACATCATGCAAATGACCTCATGTCAAAATTCTAATTATTCAGTGAGTAATAGATACTGCAAGTTATCTCAGAAACCATCCAGTTTTCTAATTTAACATCAGATACTGATCATAGATAGATTTTTCTCATGCCTCTAAAATCATCCAAACAATTTACTAATTTTTTTAGATAATCAACATGCATTCAGGAATAATGAGTAAAAATTTCAGATCAAAATCATGCTTCAATAAATTAAGAAAATTCCTACAATATCAACCATTCTGCTTTTCTTTTCCTGAGTCTGCCTTACGACATATATCCATTTCACAATTTTATTAGCACATTAAATGATCATATAAAAATCTGAAATAATTCATGGATGATCATAACACATAAGTGAACAAATACTTTTAAATTTGTGGTCTAATTCAACATATTGTGCTCTCGGAAAAATCCACAACATGGCACTCCGAACCAGCTTTCTCTAGTTCCATTCTGACTTCTACTTCTAACTTTAGAAAAACAATCCTATGCCTTCTAACACACATGAATGCAACCAAATTTAATTAAGAGACAAGAATTTCAAGTTTAGAGAAACTTCCCACCTTAGGTTGTAGTAGTAGAGGGAATCTCTTCAAGCTCCTCTTGGAAATCTCCTTCTCCTTCACTTCCTTCTTCTTTTCTCTCTTCCTTCTCTTTGCGGTGTTCTCTTCTGAGAATTCCAGAGTAAATGAGAGAAATGAAGTGGAAATGAGGGTGATGGAGGTGTGTGGGCCGGATTAGACAAGGGGGGGTGTAGGTTAGGCTATAGGTGGTTTGTAGGCCTCAAAATCATGGTTTAGCCCATTGGTTTGGGGTGTGTTATGTTGGCTGCCCAACTTAACTCTTAACAAGCTCCAACGAGTGTGAGACGCGTGTTTTAACGAGCGCACGCAACCTGTATTCACTGTAGTACCATACCGTGTTATATTTGCATGTGCGTCGTGCCGAAAACTAGCTGTTATACTAGTATCGGTCCGTCTCGTTCTCATGCATCCTTGGGATGCAACTCTCACAAAAACCGTCCCGTAACCCTAACCATCCACCACGATGTCACAAATCGACCCAATAATACTACAATCAATTGCACGCATAGTAATAATATACATACACATATGCATATATTCAGATACAGTACAAAACAGGGTGTTACATATCACGATCGGGGACATGTTTGCACGGTGCATGACACCGAACGATGTAGATGAATCTACTACGGGACACGTGTCACCGTTGACCGTTGACCAGTCAACGATTTTTTGTGTTTTTACGATCGGAGACACGATTGTTTGACGCGTGACACTAAACGTGTAAACAGTTCGGCTGTGCGACACGTGTCACCATTGACTGTTAACCGTTGACCAGCCAACAATTTTTTGTGTTTTCACGATCGGGACACATTTGTTCGGTGCGAGACACCGAACGATGTAGATGGTTCGGCTGTAAGACACGTGTCACCTTTGACCATTGGTCGTTGACCAATCAACAATTTTTGGTCTTTTCATGATCAGGGACACGTCTGCACGGAGCATGACACCAAACGATGTAGACGATTCGGCTGTGCGACTCATGCCACCGTTGATCATAGACCATTGACCAGTCAACGATTTTTGGTGTTTTCACGATCGGTGACACGTTTGCACGGTGCATGACACCGAACATTGTAGATGATTTGGCTGCGTGACATGTGTCATCGTTGACTCTTGACCGTTGACCAGTCAACGATTTTTTGTGTCATCTTTGTCGTTTAGTCTTCCTATCTCTTGGGCTTCCTTGGTTCTTTGGTTTTTTTAGCGGTTTTAAGGGCCCACGAAGCCCAAGGTTCGCTTTTCTCTCTATAAATCCCCTACCCCCTCTCAATTTCTCCTTCCTTCTCTCATTTCTCACTCAAGGAAATTCTCACTTCTCAATTGGAGTTGTCAGAGCGTTCCAGTAATCTTTACTCTTCCGGCGAACTCTCCGACCGTAGCTATCACATCTAAGGTAATATATATATATATATATATATGTATGTATATATATATATATATGTATGTATATATATATATATATATGTATGTATATATATATATATATATATATGTATATATATATATATATATATATATATATATACATACATATATATATATATATACATACATATATATATATATATCTATATAATAAATTACAAAGAAAGCTATCAAGTGGCTCTTATTCAATCTCCCCTAAAACCAATGGACTAGATTGATTCTCACAGAAGATATTTTCCCTCCAAAAGTTTCAAACCCCAAAATTAAAATTTCTCACCAAAACTAAAAAACTCATTACTTTATCACTATCTCTCTCTTCTCTCTTCACTTTTTCATATTTCTCTATTTTTCTCTCTTCCTCTCTCTCTCATCCTTTCTTTATTTACTTAGAAATTTAGATTTTAAGATTTCAGGTTTGTAAAATTTTCAGAATTTTTATGCCTTTTTTATTGCACATGTTATATTGAAAAAAGCAAATATCTCTTCAACAGTTAAATTTCATCATTTTCCACACTTAAAGTTCTAACAAGTTGGACTTTATACCCTCATTTTGATGAAATGGATAGAGTCGAAAGACTCCAGCCATGCATTAATAAACACAATAATTACAATAGAGAGGTCTTACAAGCTGTAAAACAATCAGTACAGAAATAAAGCAACTAAATACAGACCCATCGATATACAAACAGACTCTGATAATCAAAACAAGAAAGGGGAGGAAGGCGAGCAGGACCAGATCTAGAGGAAGGATGGAGCTGATGGCTCCAAACTCTCCAAAAACCCCGACACCGAGGAAAGCGACGACGCGCTTTCGACAACAGGACAGCAGCTAGCAGACAAGACTGCCCCGACGACGCACAGAGGAGCCCCCCGCACCGGAGACTCCGGAAAGGAATGAGGAATGCAAACAGTCCAAACAAAAACCACAGAATGCAGCTCAAAACCTCCCGCGTAGTGGCCAAAAATACCAGCTGCAAACGTTAAATTGAGCAGCTCTAGAGAGAAAGACAGGGCCAAGGAAAAGCAAGAAGACAAAATAGGAGCGTAAGGTCTACCGAAGTTGATTAAAACATCGACTAGATAAAAGAAACGAGTAAACCAGAACTAATAAGTGCGCACAAAAGAAACTATCACAGTGCACTAACATAAACAAAACATGAATGAAGCTAAAGGACTGGTAACCATAGAACAAGGAATCACAGCATTCCCCCAAATCCACCAAAGTGCATATAAAACATTAACATAACAAGCATGCCAGCCAGATAAAGTAGGAGAAGAAAAATATAGGTTCACATAATAGGAGTAGGAACATCATCCAGGCAAGACAAAAAGCAAGAGCTGAACATCATCCAGGCAAAAACCAGAGCACGTGGTCATAGCCAACAGGCCGAGCAGTACCAACGCTAGAAACCGCAGCAGTGAGCAGTAAAGGAAAGCACCGAAGAAACAGAACTAGAGATCACAGACCCATGGATGAGCTGAGCATCACAAACTAAACCAAACGCCCCAAAAAGTCAGAACTGCCCAAAGAGAGGCAACAAAGTGACCAAAAAGCATTATACGGGAAGTCGAGACTCCCATTAATCCTGTAAATATGAATAGCCAGGCAAAAATTAAGGGCTTCATCTCAGCAAACAAAAGAGCAGCAATAATGAGTAATAGAGCACACAGGAATTACCAACAGTAAGAGCACTTGGTGCCTCAAAAGAGACAACCAAACTACCAGAACGATGTAAAGTGAAACTTAAATAGCATTGAGATTAATAAGACAGCGGTAAGCATTCTCGATTCTTTCGAATTTCAGATTTTCTCTAGCTTCCAACTTAAGAGTAGAAGACCAAAATTGAACAGGAATAAGAACTCGTTTGCTAATGAACGAGGGGAAGTGAAAATATGCCGAAAAATTCTGTGATTTCTTTCCCTCCAAATTAACCAAAAAATAATCTGGAGGGAGAGAATCCATGATCTGTGGAAAGCGCGGTTCGGAGGACGCTTCGTCCAGCAATCGACCAGATTGATCGGAATGTTCGAGGCTTCCCAGGCCAAAACGGGAATTTTCCAGAGAGAGATGGAGTAATCGCATTCTACGAACAAGTGATCCACATTCTCATAACCAGAGTCGCACAGGGGACACAATTGTCCCCATGCCATGTTTCTTTTGTTGAGCAATTCAACAGTAAGTAGTTTATTGTTGAGCGCTAACCAAACATGGATCTTAACTTTCAATGGTGCGCACGAGCTCCAAACCAAGTCGTAGAAAGGCGATCTGATTCCTCTAAAGTTGAGAAAGAGATAGAACGATCGGACTGAGAAATTTTTTGAGGGATTCCATCGCCAAAAGAAATCCTCTTTATCATACCAGTCCGCTTTGTTAATGACTTCAATCAAATCATCGAAGATGGGGGTTAAGTGAGGGGGAAGATTGGACGATAGGGGAATAACCCAATCCCTATGACCATCAATGGCGCAAAGGTAATCAGACACTAATGCTAGAGGATTGGATGCGCACCGGAAAATGGCTGGAAAAGTAGTCGCTAAAGAGGAATCACCGATCCAAATATCGGTCCAGAATCTGGTCATGGAACCAACGGCACAACCGTGACTCAAGCCGCAGCGGAAAGCCGCTGTTGCTTTCCAAATGCCTTTCTAGAAAGGAGAGGCAAGTCTATGAGGCTGATCAGGAAAACTCCACCAATCAAAGGACACAAAGTAATTTCCTTTGATGCTTTTGATCCAGGGGAGGTCCTCGATCTTGAGGAATCTCCAAAGCCATTTGCCTAGCAAGGCCAGGTTGTGGTGTCTAAGGTCTAAGACCCCTAAACCACCAGCCAATTTTGGAGAGCAGACTAGTTTCCAGTTACATAGATGAGATCCTGGAGAGAAATCAGAAGAGCCGGACCAGAGGAAATTACTTCTGATCTGGTCAATTCTTTTGATGACCCAAGAAGGGATGAAATAGAATGACATCATATAAAGGGGAATAGAGGAGAGAACTGAGTTGAGCAGAATTAATCTACCACCTCGAGACAATAGTCTCCCCGACCAAACCCACAGTCTGGATTCAACCTTATCGATAATCGGGGACCAATCCGATCGATGAAGTTTACCCCACTTCAGGGGGATACCTAAGTACGTAATCGGAAAAGAAGTGGCCGGGCAGTTAAAAAATGCGGAGATCTCATCCTGCCTATTAGGAGATCCTCCCAGCCATATGACAGAAGATTTCTGAAAATTAATAGTAAGACCCGAAGCTAGTTCGAAGCAATAGAGAAGTAGCTTCAGGTTTCTGAGGGTATGAGAATTAGGTTTGGCAAGGATGATGGTGTCGTCTGCGTACTGAAGGTTGAGTACTCCATTGAAAGAACGAGACTCTCCCAGTCCTTTGATAGCCTTAGCATCCCAAGCATTACGGAGAAGTTTACTGAACACATCAGCAACCAGAGCGAATAACAGAGAAGAAAGCGGGTCACCTTGCCTGAGACCGCATTTGATTTTAAATTTGTGACCCTCTGAACCATTAATAAGAATGGAAGAGGTACCCGCGAAAAGGCTGGATTTAATCCAAGCAATCCATTTGGGACCAAAACCTCTGTTGATTAAAATGTCGAAGAGGAATTCCCAAGAGACATTATCGTAAGCTTTTTGAAAATCAAGCTTAAGGAGAAAACCTTCAGATTTAGTGTTGTGGCACGAGGAGATGATTTCCTGGGCCGAAGCAATGCTATCAAGAATAAAACGATCCTTAATGAACCCTGATTGGGCTGGATCGATGAGAGGCGGTATCACCTCTCCGAGTCTAGTAGAGAGAACCTTCATG
Organism: Hemerocallis citrina; assembly: GCA_017893485.1. NCBI lineage: Eukaryota > Viridiplantae > Streptophyta > Magnoliopsida > Asparagales > Asphodelaceae > Hemerocallis > Hemerocallis citrina. The sequence continues at coordinate 128,426,521 of CM030363.1, read as the reverse complement.
ATAATTTTGAAGGTTGAGTTGATCAGGCTGATCGGCCTAAAGTTAGCCGCTATTCGCTCCTAACATCTTGGGGATAAGAACAATATGGGCATAGTTGATGCGGTCAAAAGAGAAAGAACCTAAATGAAGATCGGCGAACATCTAGAAAAGGTCATCTTTTAACCAATTCCAGAACTTTTGAAAGAAAAAGGCCGAAAAACCGTCCGGCCCCGGGGCCGCATTGCTTTTTAAGCCGAAAACAGCTGCCTTGATTTCTTCCATGGAGAATGGTGCTTCGAGAGCAGTTAAATCGTTAGGAACGTCGCCGTATAGCTGCGACCAATCCAGGCTCAGCTCCCTTGGTTTGGCCGATCCAAGGAGACTTTTATAGAAATGGAGGAAGGATTGGTGAATCTCTTCGTTAGAAGAAAGTTCAATCCCCTCGTGAATGATCGAAGAAATATGATTGCATCTTTGCCTGTGGGAGGCAAAATTATGAAAAAATGCCGTATTGCAGTCGCCCTCTTTGAGCCAGCGAAATTTAGCTCTTTGGGCCCATTTCACGTGATCTTGGAGAAGAATATCCGAAAATTCTTGTTTGCAAGAATGTCGCACGTTGAACAATTCAATCGAGATCGGGCCTTGCTCCTCCATTTTATCTATAGATTCGATGGAGGACAGGTAAATTTTTTTAAGGAAATTAGTGTTGAATTGCCTTTCGTTGCGCCAAATTTTACACCCGAATTTAATAGCATGGAGTTTGATGAGGATGGACCCTAATCCAGAAGAGCCAGAAATCACCGATAGGCATTCAGAAACAAGGTTAACAAAAACTTGGTCTTGCAACCAAAATTTTTCAAATCTGAATTGATGATGACGAGGGAAATGGAAATCGGAGTGTAATGCAATAGGCACGTGATCTGAGGAGGGGTTAGGTAAAGCCTGAGCGAAGGAGTTGTGAAATTGGTTAATCCATACATTGGATACCAAGAAGCGATCGAGCTTCGCCATCGAAGGTTGATGGCGGAGGTTCGACCACGTAAAAGATCTACCCGACAATGGAATGTCGGTCAGTTGTAATGAACGAATGCATTCATTGAAACGGGGGTTGTCGAGCGACGATTGGTTAGATCTATCGGAGGCAAATCTCGTGACATTAAAGTCCCCACAAAAGATGCATAGGTCGTTGGAGTAGGGCAGCAGAGATAGGAATTCGGTCCAAAACAACGGGCAACCTTCGGAGGAGGAAGGGCCATAAACGGAAATAATCGTTAGATTGGTGTTGAGAGGAATCCAAAGAAGTTGAACGATTAGGAAGAACGTGAGACGTCTAATCGAGACTAAAGAAAAGATAGCTTCTTTATAACCAAAAAGGATACCTTCCCTGGAACCAATCGCATCAAGAGAAATCCAATTAGAAATGATGGTTCCACCGATCGCTCTAAGGATCGCTGGGGAGGGAGCCTCAAGTTTAGATTCTTGGATGGAGATGAGGTCGCAGTGAGAAGAAGAAATCAGGTGAAAGATCGATCTTTGTTTGTCGGGACAATGCGGACCCCTAATGTTCCAGGATAATGTAATCATAAAAAACCTTTGTGCTCCTGGACTCGTAAACGCTCTTTTTTTCTAATGGCGAAGGCCACAGATGAAGGGGAAGAAACAGGCAAAAAACCTAATACCGAAGAACTGGAAACAAGGTCGCTATCTGAGCACTTCTCAAATTGAAGATGAAAGATTGAACCTAGGGGTGGAATCGTAGAAGCAGGGAAAAAGGAAGACGGACTAGACATTGCGGAAGACCGATATGACGAAGCTACATATTTAGCCCGTAGGCGAGCGCTCGAACGAATTAGACGGGTGTTGGAATAAGCAACCGAAGGCGAAAGCTCCTTGGAAAGATCAAAGGGCGATACGGCTACTGATGAATGATAATCAGTAGCAGCCGACAAAGATGAGGAGCGACAGGTGCTCGAAAACGATTTGGTGAAATAATTAGAGAGAGAATAAAACGATTGTTCCGGAGCCGGGAACAATCCCGAAAAGAAATAAGCGCTAAACTTGGGAAAAAAAGCGCTTAACGAAGCATGCATAGCAATCTTTAGGTCGGACGATATTGAACCTCTATCATCCGAAAACAGAACGAAAGGAGAGGTATGGCATGGGTGACGAAGCACCCGGCCGAGAGAAAAGCTAAGAAAAACTAAACGGACAGCAATAGAATGCAAACCAAAATAATGCAACAAGGAGAAACCAACAGAAACACTGTAAAAACTAACCTTGCTGCTGGCTAAATCCCGCTTACGATCTTCTTCTTCATCCTCCAACAGATTGTCATTGTCAGTCCAGCTAGGTGCTTTCGATGCTTTATCGTTTTTTACTTTGATAAGGGGAAGAGAAGGATCAGCAGCCGTGATAGAAGAGAAGTTATATCCTCATTTATAATTATTTTTCTACATATAATAATAGAAACATGGACTTTTATTTACAACTAATTATTATCATACTATTCAAACTTGAACTACATAATTGTTGTTTTACTGTTTACAAGGCTTTTCGTGAGTTGTATCATTCCGAAGACGTGCCGTAGGCACGTGCCCACGGGCAAATCTAATATATATATATATATATATATAATTTTATCAAAGATGTCTAGGGTGTCATCACCTTCAGGCCAAGGCGAAGATAGATCATTCGTTACACCACATAGAGTAGATAAGGGGAAGGTGGCAATGGGATTGGTGGTAATTGAGAAGATTATAGAGAGTTGATGGGAAGTGGGGGAGTTGGGGTAGGTTGTCGAGCTCCTTGTTGAGCCTCGGTCGTGTTAGGGACTATTCAGCCGACCTCTTATCCCGAGTCGAGCACGGGATGTCGCCTTTGTACGAGGAGAACGAACCTCGCGAGCACTCAAAGGTGGACGACATTTCCTCTATGCTTACGGAGAAGGATTTGTGCAGCATTCGGGACTATTTTATGATTCTAAGGGAGTACGAACTCATTTGGCTAGGCTCAGGTATTAGAGCTTGCACGCGTATCTCTCTTGACACTTGTTTCTTTTCTTTCGACACTTTCTACGTAGGGCTTCGTATCCCTCTTCCTCCGTTCACTGCCGAGGTTCTTCGGTGGTATGCCTTAGGCCATATCCAATTTATGCCGAACATGTGGAGACATGTGAATGGCTTTGTTCTGCATTGTCAGGGGGTAGGGATCGAGCCTCAGTTGAATATTTTGAGGAAGCTCTATATAAGATTCATCAGAGGAATAGGTTGGAGTTTCGATATTATCTTACTCCTCATTGTGGGGTGAAGTTGATTAAGACCCTGATTCAATCAAACATTAGAAAGAGAAGTTTTTTCTTGTTCGAAGTCGTCAACCATGGGAGATCCCCACGAGGTGGAGAGAAGATCGCCGAAGAGGGCGAAGTCTGAGCCCGTCTTAAGCCCTGAGAAGGACGAGTTGATTAGGATACTCTTAGACTAGACTGCCTTGAATTAGAGAGATGTAACGAAAGAATATCTCTTCGGGGGGGGGGGGGGGTGTTTGTCCGATCAACCCTAGTACACAACTTTAATTTTGCTTCATCACTCATTTTTGCTTTCGCAGTTGTATCTTATCTTTCTTTGCTTTATGTTTCGATCATACTGTGTCTTCTTCCGCAGAGGACCCCAGCATGGATTTTGAAGCGATCGTCTCGAAGCACACAGGGTTGAGTGGCAAAGCCCCCGTAGAGAAGAAGAGGAAGAGAACGTCTGCCAAACCCTCAGCCTCGAAAGTTGCTAGGGGTCAGAGTAGTGCATCCCCGGTGGTGAACCTTGGATCACCGCTACCTGTCTTGCTTGTAGCACCCCGAGTTCCGCACACTGGAAGTTCGTGACACATACCAAGAATTTTTACTTCAATGAGTACACAACACAGGAAAAACTACATAAAATTAAAGACTTACATTGCACAAGGAATTATATCCTCTACTTGGATGCTTTCCGCAGCTCGAGTCTCCTGCTCCATGATCAACAATCCTGCAACTAATAAACTGTGGGTACGTCAGTTGAATACAACTGACGCAATGCGGATGAAACCCGCAATCTCCAAAATCCTCAACAATCAATATTTGATGCAGAAGAAAAATGTGAAAGTCGAACAACAAGTATCGGTGTATGCTATGATCTAGATTGTAATGCACAACTCATATGCATACCATGCTCTTAATCTAATGCAAACTTGATTTAAAAATGTATGCATCCCATACTACATACTCCCCAAATCGAGCTCGTATTTTTCAGATGATAGGGTTCAATTCCTTGCCATGCATCCTACTCTTGTACTCATTCCTGTTTCTGACATTCATTTAGTGACTGGTAGAGTCTGCAGTACATTCAGTCCATTCCTGCTTCTGCAGTCGGATCGTGGTCCTTTCTCCACTCCGAATGGCAGTGATCACTCTGTTCGTTCAGATCATGGTCCTTCTCCACTCCGACAGGATCGTGGTCCCTCTCCATTCCCAGTCAGGCTGGTGATCATCAGTTCTGTCAGAATTATGGTCCTTCTCCACTCCTGCCCCTACCCAAAGTTATCATGGACACAAAGTGAATTGTAGGGCCATCCCTACCCCGCCAGAGACTTAGAGTTACACTCTTGCTCCTTGTTTGTATTGATAATCCATAATATAGATGAAAACTTAAGGGTCCATCCCCTACGTTCCGACAGAACTTGTGACTTATGTCCGCATTCCGCTTTTATCACTAAATTCCAGAAATTAACAGTCGAGAGGTCGCCGCACGTGTCACAGACGAGACGATGCCGCACGTGTCCCCTTGACAGGTGAGTACACGCCCAACTAGTGTTTGTCCTTACCAATCATGAGTCACACTACTTAGGACTAACGCCTTTACTAATTTATACAACTTAGGTCAAATTTTCATCCGCTTAATTCCTTCATTAATCACCACTTAGTTTCTAGCTGGAATTATTAGTTACTTAAAGTCTCATTGCAACTTTAGCTCTTTCTATTTTTACCTTTTACTAACCTTTTAATGGCATATCTCTTTACTAGCTTCTAGTTACCCATGTATACTTACATTTTCAATTCTTTTATACAAAATTATACACCATAACCTAACAGAGGTAGTTATTTTATACCATCGTTGTGCATCATTTAGGATTATGGACTTAACATGACGTTTATTATACACATGAATTTAACATAGTTATTCTAATCACCCTCCTATTACAATTATTCTTCTACTACTACAAGTGACTGCTATAAGTGATTAAACTATTCTACTACAAGTGACTACAACAATAACTAAACTACTACAAGTGATTACATGACTTTCTATGAATGACTAAAAACAACATTTACTAAGCATATCATACCAACAATTCTATTTTTTATATAACTTACCATTTACCATATATAGATTACTATACAACTAATTTCTTTAATTACTAGACAACATTACCAAGGCATTCATCACTAACACTTCTAGTCTATATAATTTGCTTCATGTAAATTACTAAACAAATAATTCAGATTAGAACATGAGTTATAAGCAAATAATGCAACACTAACAATACTCCTATTTAATTTCTTTTCATAATATTTTAATTAACACATCAACAACCATTCATACAAGTAAAGTAGTAGCTTTTAGGATAGGAAAAGTACTCACTACAATTTCTAGCAAGTATCAATCATTCATATATATAAAGAAAAATAATAATACATGAAGTATGAAGAATACCCAACTTTTTCCCCCCTTGCTGGTGCTTCAAGTTGTTTCCTTTTCCTTACTTTTACTTCAAGTTGCTTCCTCAACTACTTAGCTTGATTATGCACTTAAAAGCTTCTAGGAATTATATATATATGTACATATATTTATATAGTTTGGAATGGAAGATATAAAGAATGAGAAGGGTTGATATGTAGAAAAGTAGTCTAGGGTTTGAAAAAGATATGAAGAAAGAGCAATGAAAGTGAACTAAGGTTATACTTAACCTCATATATATAGAAGAAGAGGATGGAGGGTTGGCCGGCCAACAAAGAGAAAAAAAGAGAATTATGGGTGAGTGTGGAATTCTCTAGGTGCTTAGGTGTCCTCCCCTTTTGCATTAAACCCCTTAGATTTTAACTAATTACTTTTAACCCCCAATTGAGAATTGTTTTGTTGGGCTGGGCTTCTTTTCTATTTTTTTTTATTTTTATTTTTGTAAACAATGTTGGGCTTTAAGGCTTAAAAAAATCATAACAATACTAATAGTATATAATTATACTAATAGTATAGGATAATAAATATAACAATAACTATGTATGATAAAGATAACAATAACAATGTATATGTATTTTTTCATTTTAAAGAAAATAAAAAAAATGTTATTAACCATATATACTAGGGGTATTACATTGCCTGCCCCCTGGACCGGGGGATTTACTTTGGGGGCTGCTCTTGCACTTGAGGCACCCCCCTTACTACTACCGCAGGGGCAATTCTGACGAAGGAGCACAAGAAGCTTTTTGTCCCGAACTGGCGTGTGATGAAGCACGACAGATTTCTTACAGATTTGGTCACTTGTATGCAAGCGCTCCACCATCTTGCGACCCCGAAGGATCGGGTGGCAATGGATGCGGGGTCGGTTGGTGACGATGCCTTAGAGATTGCTAGGGTCAACATGGCGGTAAGTTTTCATTGTTCTAGTTCGGTACTTGACGTTTTCTTTTTTGTAACCTTGAATCATTTCTCTTGCAGATCATTTGCCACTTCAGCCACCTGTTAAAGCGAGTGGCGGAACAGGAGAAGGAGTTGAAGGCGGCAAGCGACAGAGATAGGGCAGAGCACGCTAAGTCTTGAGGGAGTTGGAGGAGATAAGGTGTATATCCGAGACTCAGGTGACACAAATTGGGTTGTTGGAGTCTTGGTTGGCTAAGGCAAACGACCAAGTGGCTCGGGGAGAAGAGTAGCTAGTCAAAGAGAGAGAGAAAGCAGCCAAGGAGAAGGAGGATGCGGTGAAGGCTGCCAAGACAAAGCAGAGGGGTACTTGAGGGTGAATATGGAGAAGGCGTACGCCAGAGTTCTTCAGCACGTGAGCGTGTGAGTTCCAGGGTTCGACTGTTCAGGCTACTCTCTTTACAACCTCATTCCTAAAGGTGTTGATGAAGAGGAGGAGGAGGATGAAGAGGAAGATGAAGAGCAGGAGCAAGAGGTTGTGGCGGACCCCTTGTTTGCGATAGTGGCGGCCCCAGACGCAGTTGAAGGGGTCAGCCATGAGCTCACTCCTCCCATTGCTGAGCCGATTGAGGCCGATCCTTGACCCCTCCCCCCCCCTTCCCTTCTTCCTCCTTTTTTTTAAAAGATAGTTTCCTTCAACTTGTTCTCTGTTTTGACTTTATAAGGATGCCTAATAGCGGACTAGCCACCGCTCGTTGTATCTTTACAATGCAATGAAATTTCACTTCTCATCATGTCACTTGTCTTGTTAGAGTGATCTATCAGTCTATTTTGTCAACAGATTGTTGTGTATGAAGCAAGTGATCGTCGAGACTGTGAAGTGGTCCGCCTTCGTTCTAAGCTTCAGATGACGGAGCTGGTGTTAGGTTTCGATGGTAGTCTCAGATCAAATACACAGCAAAAAAATTACGAAAGAAATATCGAAACCTAGCCATGGATCCATGCGAAAACTATAAATCGTGTTTAGGAGTTATACCTTGAAGATGGATCTGCTGTCTCCACAGTATGCCGATCACAGCACTGCAATATTGTGGTGCCTCTACGGTATCCACACGCACGGATCAAATCAAGTTTTCCCTCATGCTGCGGTGCTAGCTGCGTGAAGGGGATGTTCCTCACGATCTCTCTCTCTCTCTCTCATAGTTTCTGTGACGGCTAGGGTTTTCTCATGTGACACTTTTCCACAGATACGTATCATATATATAGCCACGAAAATCAATCCTAAGAGAGTTATGAGACTGTGAGACTCACAATCTGACCTGGTTCAGATTCGTGTGTGGGCCTTTGAACTTTAGTCAACCCATTTAATCTAATTAAATGTCCAACCAATGTCAGGAGTCCAAGTCTTACTTAGATCCCCAATTAAATTCATCTTACGAATTTAAATCTTAATTTCGATCCATTCTAAGTGTGTGACCCTGTAGGTTTCTATTACGTTGACAGTAATACTAAAATCATATTCTAGTATTACAAACAGTGAGCGATATCTAGCAATACATCACTGATACTCAAGTAACGGAAATGTCAGTGATTAGATATAACCTATCCGTGATCAATATTACCATGTAGTCTTGTCTCTTTGTCCAGATATCTTAATTGACCACAAAGCATAGAATGTGTCACCCTTGTATAGTTCAATCTTTGGTTTCTTGATGTTTGAGTAAACTTACTAAAACAAATGAGATTAATATCTCATATTTACTAATTTGAGCATGGCCATGCATTTTGCAGTCTCACTCAATCAAGGGGTTCATAGATATCGCTCCTGTTATGTAATAGGGACAAATCCTATCTAAGTCGCTCACATCCCTCCGCATAATTTGTAGTATATCCAATAGTCGACTTTATAATCACCTTATTACTGGCAATGTTTGACGACATTAAAATGTATAACTTCTCATGTAGGGAACCTTAGTGACTTCAAGTCAAAGGACTACATACACCATGGTCACTGTGGGAACCGCTTGTGACACTCACGTAACGATCCATGCAGCATTCTCATGGTGGGTCAGTCCACTACATTATTACTCTGATATGTACCCATGTGAAGACTTGATATCTCATATCCATGACCCTTGAGATATGGTCATCAGTTTACGTACATACTAGTCTCTATGTATTATTGTTGTCCTAATTCACAATAATACTTGAATAGGGATATTTAAGAATAGTGTTCTGATGACAACCAATAGGATCTCACAATCAAGTCATGCACTTGATATACTATGGTACTGAATCTACTATTCGAAGGAATTTATTATGTTCATTTAATCACAATAAATCACACAATAAATGAATAGCCTCGTATATGATATAAATATCGTGATACAATGTAAACTAGTAATGTCAATACACAACTGGCCTCTAGGGCATACACCAACAGCTAGGGCTCTCTTACTCACGAGAGAGGCTTTCTAAAGCAGAAGTAGAGCTAGGACACTTGAGAAGAGTCTTGATTCATAGGGATGTTGAGACGCGACGTAATGATGAGATTCCCAAGAAGTGCCCCCTAGGGACGTGGAAGACTACTCTTCAGATAGGGCGACTATTGGAAAGTCTGCAAAGCTTCAAGTCCTTCGCCGTTCTTCGTTCGCAGTCATAGCCGGAAGAAACGAGTTGGAGAACGTAGTACTTGAGAAGAGTTTAGAAGCGACCCATCTCAGGAGGACCGTCTTCGAGTTTTCTCAGGAGGCTAGTGCTAGTGGGGTGCCTTGTTTGAAGTTTGGAATGAAGGATGACTCCCTTAAGGAGAGGCTTGTTGAGTTAGAGGCAGAGAACCATCATTTAAAGCGACTCTTTGAGGGAGGCAATATTAGGAGTAACTCTTTCTCTCATGAAGAGTGTACTTATGGGAGGCCCTTCCATGAACTGGCTTTACGCTTACCTGAGGTTCCATGGAATCCTGGTGGCGCTCAGAGTGGTGTAGTCGGTTCGTCTAGTAGGGCATCAGTCAGTGGAGTGGAACGAGTCATAGTTCCTAATGGTGCGACTTGCTCCGTGGACTTGGACATTAATTCAGATGGCTCGAGGGGGAGGTTTAGCACTGGCGTCACCGTTGGAGGTCGTAAACCGCACGGTCTCCTTGAAAAGGAATTATCCTTCTACCGCGGAAGAGCTGAAGTGATGTTTGAGCAAGATTTTGTAACTATTGCTGCTGATTTCGGTGTGGGGGAAATCAGATGAATTTGTGGGTTCACGAGGAATCGAAGAGGTCAAACCTGACCACTCTCACTGTTGATAGGCTGGCTCCTTGGTGCTGCCGCTGACCTGTACAAAGTTCGAGACACCGGGGTTGATCCCGATGACGAACCCTCCGACGCTCGTGTCAATACTCCGAAAAGAATATGAAAAGAAAGCTTTAGGTAGGCAAAGAGTGATCACCATGTAACGGTAGGAGGTAGGGGGTATTTATAGTCGCTGAGAGAATCTGCTTCGGGATAAGAACGAATCCCTCCTCCCTGACGTGAATAGATAGAAGTGGTTAAAACCACCTCCCGTAGATAAGGACGAGCCAGGATTTCTTCATAGCCTGCTGAACTGGTCCTTAACGGGTTGGAACCCGTACCCAGTCAAATGGATCCGTTTATGGGTTATCGGGCTTCGGAAGAGCCTATTTCCCATTTCGGACCCGTCTGTTGGTGAAATTATCGTTTTGACCCTGTAAACTTTAAGATTCATGCCCGATCTGAATAGTCCCAATTTAATCTAATTTTTAGCCATATCACGAGCCCCCCACTCCTAAAGACTGTTAGCCGTAGCCTTTGGGGAGTAGTTTTGTCGTTTCAAGGGCGTACTGAAATTTTTCGGAGTTCTTAGAGGGTGTTCAAATCTTTGTTTTAGGAGTAACGACATTTTTCTGAGTTGGTGATGCGCCCAAGATTGTTCTTAGGCTCTTCTGGACTCTTGGTGATTTTTTCCGATTTTTTAATTATTTTTCAAATCGTTTATTCAATTTTGCAAAGCGATGATTTATTTTTCGAGAGCACCAATTAATTATTCTAACCAATAATTATTTACCCAGAGGCTCAAAAAATATTTCCCCGAATTCATAATTATTTTTTAGAATTTTTAATTAATTTTACTAAATTTTTAATCATTGTTTTGTAATTTTTTAATAAATAATTTGAATTAGTTAATAAAAAAAGATTTAATCACCGTATTTATGACGTGGCACGATCTGGGGAATCCATCAGCCATCGATGCAAATATCTGAACGATCAGACGGTAGATCAGTGCTTGGTGACGTGGCTGAATCTGGGACGTTGATCAGATTGTGACGCGAATTTTGAGGCGATCTAACGGCATACGTGGGCTTCCAGTTCCCCCTTTTTCGTTCGGGACCACGTTTATTCGACGAGCGGCGGGGCGAACGTGTCGAACTTGATGTCGAACATGGCAAACGTGTTGAACGTGGCGAACGTGTCGAACGTGGCGAACAACAAGGGAGCGACACGTGTCACTCGGGCCATTGAATGGTCAACGTCTTTCGCTCACAATACATTCGGAACCACGTCTGTTTGACGGCCAGCGGCGAACGTGTCGAATGATCCGTCGAACGTGGCGAACGACTGGGGAACGATATGTGGCACTGGCAGCGTTGACTAGTCAACGCGTTTGGCTCTTTTTTCATTCAGAAACACTACTGTTTGACGACCAACGGCGAACGTGTCGAACAAGGCATCGAACGACCAGGGGACGACACGTGGCGCTGGCAGTGTTGACTGGTCAACGCATTTTGCTCATTTTTCGATCGAAATCACGTCTGTTCGACGACCTGCGGCGAACGTGTCAAACAAGGCATCGAACGTGTCAAACGACCAGGGGGACGACACATGGCGCTGGTAGCATTGATTGGTCAACACATTTTGCTTATTTTTCTATCGGAATCACGTCTGTTCGACGACCAGTGGTGAACGTGTCGAACGAGGCGTCGAACGTATTTAACGACCGGGGGACGACACGTGGCGCTGGCAGAATTAACTGGTCAATGCATTTTGCTCATTTTTTGATCGGAATCACGTCTGTTCGACGACCAGAGGCGAACGTGTCGAATGAGTCGTCGAACGGGTCGAACGGCCAGGGGACGACACGTGGCACTGCAGTGTTGACTGGTCAACGCATTTTGCTCATTTTTCGATCAGAACCACGTCTGTTCGATGACCAGCAGCGAACGTATCGAACGAGGCATTGAACGTGTCGAATGACCAGGGGACGACACGTGGTGTTGGCAGCGTTCACTGGTTAACGCATTTTGCTCATTTTTTGATCGGAATCACGTCTGTTCGACGACCAGCGGCGAACGTGTCGAATGAGGCGTCGAACGTGTTGAACGACCACGGGACGTTTGTAGTCTTGGACGATTGGACTTCCTAACGGTTTAACTTCCTGACGGTCTGACTTCCTGGTGATTTGACCGCAGCCTTTTGGTATTTCTAACCATTAGGGCTTCGTGGCCTTTTGGGATTTCCAAAGGCCTCTTGTGTTTCCGGCCCAGGCCCACTAAGGGCAACTATAAATCTCCCCCCCTTCATTTTCACCCCACTCTTTCACTTTCATCACCTGAAGAAAAATTCACTCTCCCCCTAGAGCAAGATTCCGGTGTGGTATCCGAACTCCGGCGATCTTTCCAACCGTGCACGTCACATCAGAGGTAATTTATTTTTGTTTTAAAGAGATGTCTAGGGTTTTGTCTGGCGAAGAGACCTCTCCCTTAGATCGTGTCGAAGCGACTCATCCGACAGCAACTCCTAGGGTCGACAATAGGAAGGGTTTGTTGGTCAACCCATCGCCTGTGGTAGAGACGATCGTGGAGAGAGAGAGAGAGAGAAGGATGGGCGAGTTTGGGAGGCACTCCATAGTTGTATCTCGCTTGGGGGGATTCGGCAGTACAAGCGCCGAAGAGCTGGCGCGCGTCGAGCATGGCATGGCGCGGCACTACGAAGAGAACGAACCACGAGATCGTACTGAGGCGAACGAAATTGTCTCAGTGCTTAGCGAGGAGGGACCTTCGTACTATCAGAACGTGTTTCATGATCCCTGAGGAGTTCGAGCTGCTCCTCCCTGGTCCTGGCGTGAGGTCTTGTTCTTCTTTCCCTCCTGATGTATGTGTGTTTCCCTATGATGCTTTGAATGCGGGTCTCCGACTTCCTCTACACCCGTTCGTGAGGGAAGTGCTGCAGTGGTTTGGCATGGGCCCAATCCAATTGATGCCGAATATATGGAGACACATAACAGGATTCGTACTTCACTGCCAGGCCGCTAAGATCGAGCCTCGCCTCAACGTGCTCCGTAGGTTGTACAATATTCACCAGAAGATAAGGATGGAGTACCGGTTCTATCTCAACACACGTAAGGCCATCGCACTAGTCGACCACCCCGACTCTGTGAAATCTTGGAGGTACAAATACTTCTTGATTCGAAGTAGGGTGCCGTGGGATATCCTGACCGTTTGGAGGGACGATGTGCCGAAGAGGGCGAAAGTAGAACCGTCTCTTAGCCCGGAAGAAGATAGGATGGTGGGGATTCTCTTGGATCGGCCCACGTTGAGTTGGAAAGAGATCTCAAAGGAGAGTCTCTTTGGGGGGGAGGGGGGGTTTATGCCTGATGAACCCTAGTACGCATTTTGCTTGTGTTTCTCTATCTCCTAGCTTGTAAGAGTTAAGATTTTTAACATTCAATTTCTTTTATTTGTAGGAGATCCGAGCATGGACTTCAACGCCATTATGAGCAAGCGTTCGTCATTGAGTGCTAGGCGGGTCGATGGGAAGAAGAGGAAGCGAACGGTCATTTGACCTGCCGTCGTCTAAGGCCACTAGAAGCGAGAGTTTTGCCACACCCGTCGTGGACTTAGAGTTCGCGATTGCAGTGCCTAGTGCTCCCTCGGCTAGTGGTCTCCCCCTCTCCGCGATGCTGCACTCGAGGCTCCTCCTCTCACAGCGACTGCTGAGTCGATTTTGACCGACGAGCTGAAGAGGATTTTCATCCCTGACTGGCAAGTTCGGAGGCACGACGGCTTCTTAGGGGATTCTACGAGCTGTATGGATGCTGTTCATCATTTGGCCACCCCCAAAGACAAGGCTGCCATAGAGCATGGGACTATGGGCGACTCTTCTTTGGAGATTGCCAAGGCACAGATGATGGTAACTGAATTCTTGTTTTTCTTTTGCAAGATTGTTGACTTTCTTATTCTCACCCTTGAATCCTTTCTTACAGGCGGTCTACCATTTCAGACACCCGCTGAGGTAAATGGCGGAGCAAGAGAAGGAATTGAAGGCAGCCCTCGACAGGGAGAAGGTCGAGCGGTCGCGGTCAAAGAAAGAGTCTGAAGTGGCTGCTTTGCTGGACGAATCTCAGGCCGCCCAATAACCCTGTTAGAGGCGGCGTTGGCGAAGGCGAAGGAGAGTGCTGCTTTGGAGAAGGCTAAGACCGAGAGGGAGAGGGCGGCTGAGATGGAGAAGGCAGCCCTAGAGCAAGACAGGGCTGTGCGCGAGGCTGTTTGAGAGGCGGAGGCTGCCTGCAGAAAAGAAGGCCATTGGCTTTCTGGAGAACAACATGCGAAAGGCCTACGACACGGCCTTGAAAAACATCAGTGAACGTGTTCCAGGGTTCAATCGCACGGGCTACTACCTGTTTCCCGATGAGGCGAGAAGAAACACTGAGGCGGATCTCGAGGAGGGGGAAGAGGTTGATGAGGAGGGGGGCGACGAAGAGGGACTCGTTATGGGGGACCCTGCAACTTTAGTGAGCTTGCCGGAGGAAGCTAAGGGGAGTGGTCGCGAGCTTGGACCCACTGAGGTGGACCCCTGATTCCCTTTGTAGCTTTTATTTTGTTTCTAGTAGTAGGTTTGATTGTAGTGATGCCTAATAGCGGACTAGCCACCGCTCTTGTGTCTCTAATGAAATTTGCCTTGATGTTTCAACATTTGTGTCCCTGACTTAGTGTAAAACTATCTTGTAGCTTTAGGTATAGTCTGCTTCTAAGAGATTTATATCTCTTTTGTTCCCCTCCAGGATAGCGAGGCGTCCTGTCTCCGCTCCGAGCTAGGCGTCTATAATTTGGGATTCGTTCGAAATCGAGAGAGGCTTTATAAAGCTGAGTTGGAGTTGAACCATCTGAAGCTGATCTTGGCCCATCGTGATAAAGAGATGAAGCGGTTAGAAGAAAGAATCGATGAAGTGGCACCAGAAGGTGAGGAGGCATGCCCGTCGATGGCTGTCAACCAAGGTTTGAGGCTCAAATTCCTTCGACACTCCCTGTTCGAAGTGAAGTCTGCGAGGGAAGAACTGAAGAACGTGATTCTTGAGAAAAGCATGGCGGCGGCTCATCTTCGGAGAACAATTTCTGATGCCTCGCGCGGAGCCAGTTCAGCTTGACTACCTCGGTTGAAGATAAGAGTCCCCGATGACGCGCTTAAGGATCGAGTAGTAGATCTGGTGGCAGAGAACGCTCGTTTGCGACGGTTGTCTGAAGGAAGCAACGTTAGGAGCACCTCCTGCCATCGGGATGAGTATGCTCAGGGAAAGTCGTTCCATGAGCTAGCACTTCGCTCGCCCCCTATACCAAGACGTCCCGGGGATGAACAGAGTGGCGTGGCCGGTTCGTCGAGCGAAGCATCCATTGGGGCCACAGTTAGAGTGGGTGCCGACGATGCCACTCGACTCGTTGGCCTAGGGACTTCTGCGGAGAGAGGTCGCCAGCAGCATGGTGCTCGCCATCCCCGTGTGTCGCTCAACAGGAGCATCCTGCTCTCTAGTAGGGGTTAGGGTGGCCTCTCGATGTCTTGTCGTTTTGTAGTCTCTTGTTGTGGATTTTGGCCTAGTGTGAGACTTGTATCTAGAATAAGACTTGTATCTTTTAATTTTGATGAAATAAAGTAAAGCAATTTTTGATTGAGTTTTCTCTTGCACTTGGGCACAGATTTTGAAAGAGTTCTCATTCTTTTCGGCAAGCATGGCGAATGATAGGCGAGCGACACGTGGCTCTTAAGCCGTTGACTTGTCAACAGTGTTTTGCCCATTTTACGTTCGGAATCACGTCTGCTCGATGACTAGCGGCAAACGTGTTGAACGAGGCATCGAATGTGGCGAACGACTAGAGAACGACACGTAGCACTGGCGGCGTTGACTGGTCAACGCACTTTGCCCATTTTTCGTTCGGAAACACGTCTGTTCGGCGCTTGCTAGCAAACATGGCAAACACGGTGAACAACAGGCATTGTCTGGTGAACGGTTGAGTTGAGCTTTGTATGACTCTTGGGAAGACCCATTCTTGGAGGCAGGTTTGAGGAGAAACTCTAAGGGATAGTTGTGCTCCGAACATGCTGTTAAAGCTAGTTTCAACAGTTGTGGGAGCAATTTCGAATGGCGAAATGCTTCGTACTCGCTTATAAGCGAGTAGTTAAAGCGGAATCGAACCAAGTGTTGGATTCTGAACCGTCATTTAAAGAATATCAACAGCTGTGGGAGCAATTCCAAACGGTGAACCACTTTGTACTCGCTTAAGAGCAAGTAGTTGAAGAGGAATCGAACCAAGTGTTGGACTCCGAGCGTGTCATTTAAAGAATATCAACAACTGTGGGAGCAATTTCGAATGGTGAACCACTTCGTACTCGCTTAAAAACAAGTAGTTGAAGCGGAATCGAACCAAGTGTTGGACTTCGAGCGTATCATTTAATATATTTTTTTGTAAGCGCCAAAGTAGTACAATTAGAATGCTCAAAATAGAGAACTTGCAGGGATAGATTGCTTTAATTAGAAATAATTAGGCAACCGCTTCTAAGTTGCGAGCCGCCCTTACACTTTGATAAGGAAAATAAAAAAACTTTGAAATGTTTTATGGAGAGCTCTTGGGGAAGTTGCTTGGAGCGGTGTTCAGACACCCTCTTGGTACTTCATCAAGTGCTCCGCATTCCATGTCCTCGGTATTCTCCTGCCCCCGGGTCTTCGAGTTGATACGTGCCTGGGCGAATAACTCTGGAGACTCTATACGGACCTTCCCAATTGGGTGCTAGCTTGCCCTTTTTTCTCAGAATGGAGATCGACAGCTTCCAAAGTACTAGGTCCCCTTTTTTAAGATTAGCTGGCCAGACCTTCTTGTTGTAGGATTGAGTGATCCTACGTCGGTATGTCTCCTGTCTGATGAAAGCTCTCTCACATATCTCATCGATGAGGTCCAAACTGTTGCGAAGCTCGTTCACATTTTGCCCTTCATTGTAAGCGATCAGTCGCGACGAGGTTAGGTCGACCTCGAGAGGGATAATGGCTTCGGAGCCATAAGTAAGATTGAAGGGGGATTCTCCCGTCGGAGTTCTCTTTGTGGTGCGGTAGCTCCATAGCACGTTAGGCAGCTGTTCGACCCATAATCCCTTGGTGGATTTATCGAGCCTCTTCTTCAGGCCAGAGAGTATTTGTTGATTGGCATTCTTTGCTTTGCCGTTGGACTGGAGATGGGATATTGCGGAGAACCGCTGCTGGATGCTGAGGTCGGCGCATTAGTTGCGGAAGGTCGCCCCTGCAAACTGGGTTCCATTGTCGGTTACGAGGGTACGGGGCACACCAAACCGACGAATAATGTTCTTCCAAAAGAACTTTTGAACCTTATTCTCAGTGATCATTGCAAGGGATTTGGTCTCGATCCACATGGAGAAGTAGTCTATCACCACGACCAGGAACTTCAGCTGGCCCGGCAGTGGAGGAAACGGTCCGAGCAAGTCCATCCCCCACATTGCAAAAGGGATTGGACTTGCCAGGGAGGAGAGTTGGGCTTGTGGTAGGCAATGGATTGGAGAGAATCTCTGGTAGGAGTCGCACTGGCGAACGTACTCTTCGGTGTCACTAAGTAGTGTGGGCCCGAAGTAGTCATAATTTAAAAGTTTACGGGCGAGGGATCTCGCTCCCAAGTGCGCGCCACACATACCGTCATGGGCCTCCTTCAGGGCATAGAGCGCTTCCTCGAGGGAGAGACAGCTCAGGTAGGGTCGGCCGTCAATCTGAGTGTAGGAGCGTTTATACATGACTCAATCAAGAAATGTGTACCGCTCGGCTCTGGTCCTGATCCTTCTCGCCCCTTTTGGGTCTTCTGGAAGAACTCCATCTCTAAGGTACTCGAGTAAGGGCTTCATCCAATTCTCCCTAAGTGTGAGGGGCATAGCCTCCATTGGCTCTAAGCTGTCTTCCTCAATACTCAGTCTCAGGAGTACCTCTATCAGTACGGTTCGCTCCAAACCCTGGAGGGAGGAGGAGGCGAGCCTTGAGATGGCGTCCGCCTGTGCGTTTTCCTCTCGGGAAACCTGCTAGAGTCGAGCATCTTCAAATAAAGCCAGTAGTCCCTTTACCTTCGCCAAGTAATTGGCCATGTGCTCATTCCTTACTTCGTACTCCCCGGACACTTGATTCACGACCAGCTGTGAATCACTGAAGACCTGGACATGCTTGGCCCCTGCTTTGCGGGCCATGCAGAGCCCCGCTATGAGGGCCTCATATTCAGCCTCATTGTTCAACGCTCGGAAGTTTAAGCGGAGGGAGTATTGCAGAACGAAAGCGTCTGGACCGATCAAGATGACGCCGGCCCCACTTCCGTCGGCATACGAGGACCCGTCAACATAGACAGTCCAGACCAGGGCTTCGGCAGCCGACTCGCAGGGGTCGGGAATGGTGCTCTCCACAATGAATTCTGCTAGAGTTTGGGCCTTGATAGCGGTTCTGAGTTGGTAGTTGATGTCATGCTGGCTCAGCTCTATGGACCATTTCATCAAGCATCCCGATGTCTCGGGCTTGTGGAGAACTTTCTTCAGCAGCTGGTCGGTAAGAACGACCACTGAATGAGACTGAAAGTAGGGGCGGAGCTTTCGGCCGCCATAACCAAGGTAAAAGCCATCTTCTCTAGCTTTAGGTAACAAAGTTTAGCATCTCGGAGGACCGTTACTCACGTAGTAGATGGGCCTCTGCGTCTTGTCTTTTTCTCTTACCAAGATAGCGCTGAGGGTCTGCTCCGAAGCGGCGAGGTATAGGTAGAGGACCTCCCCGGGCCTTGGCATGCCCAGGAGTGGGGGGTTGACTAAGTACGCCTTGAGCTGGTCGAAGGACTCTTGTTGGTGTTGCCCCCATTCAAAGCCTTTATCCCCCTGAGGGCCTTGAAGAACGGAAGGCACTTCTCCCCAGATTTGGAGAGGAAGCGCCCAATCGCCGTAAGGCGCCCAGTGAGTTTCTGTACATCTTTAACATTGGAGGGGGGAGCCATTTTGAGTATGGCCTGGATCTTCTCGGGGTTGGCATGTATGCTCCTCTAGCAGACCATGAACCCTAAGAACTTGCCGGATGAGACTCCGAACGCGCACTTGCTCGGATTCAGCCTCATGTTGTGCCTCCTCAATACCTCGAAGACTTCCTAGAGGTCGTGGACATGCTCCTGCCCTCGGATGCTCTTGACCAACATGTCGTCCACATAGACTTCCATATTCCGGCCAATCTGGTCTCGGAAGTCCCTGTTAACTAGGTGCTGGTATGTAGCTCCCGCATTCTTCAAACCGAGCGGAATGACCCGGTAGCAGTACAAGCCTTGATCAGTCACAAATAAGGTCTTCGGGATGTCCGGGGGGAACATCCGGATCTGGTAGTACCCTGAGAAGGCATCCATAAAGCTGAGGAGCTCATGATCGAAGGTCGCATCGATTAGAGCATCGATGCTCGGAAAGGGGAATGGATCCTTTGGGCACGCCTTGTTGAGGTTGGTAAAATCGATGCATATCCTCCAGCTCCCGTTGGCTTTCTTAACCATCACCACATTGGATAACCATTCAGGATAGTTCACCTCCTGGATAAATCGGGCGGTCAGAAGCTTCTCGACCTCTTCTTTGATCACTTGTTGACGCTCGGGAGCGAACTTGCGCCACTTCTTCTAGACGGGCTTGACTTCCAGGGGCAACGCTGAGGTGGTGCATCAAGAGCTCTTAGAGATCCCAGGCATATCTGCTGTGGTCCAGGCGAAGAGATCACAGTTCTCTCTTATGCATTGGGAGATGTCTTTCTTGATGGAGGGGGAAAGAGCCTTATTGATCTGGAAGGTCTTGGTGGCATCTTCGTCTGAGAAGGCCACTTCCTCCAGCTCGTCCACCGGCTCGGAGATTGTCTGGCTACTTTCCTATGGGAGTTCGAGGGCTTCCAGGGAGAGGACCGGGCCTCCCATCGAGGTCATATAGCACTTGCGAGCTCCCTCCTGGCTTCCTCTCACTTCTCCCACTCCTGCGAGGGTGGGAAACTTCATCTTCATGTGATAGGCTGAAGGAATAGCCTGGAGTGCGGCCAGACCTGGTCGATCCAGGATAACATTATAGGTGGCTTTCACATCCACCACCATGAAGTCCATCGACTCCGTGTGGGTGACCAGGAGTTTTGCTAGCGGTCACGTTGAGGGTTATAACTCACTCGATCATCACTGGCACCCCGGTGAATCTATGAAGAGTGTAGCCAGTGGGCTTGAGCTGATCTCTCGACAACTAGAGGCCTTTTAACGCTTCCAAGAAAAAGATATTAACTGAGCTGCCATTGTCCACCAAGACATGGCGATCATTGAAGTTGGCCATTCGGAGGTTAATAACGAGGGCATAGCAATGGGGCGTGCGGATGCCCTCCTAGTCTTTATCGGAGAACGTGACAGGGATCCCAAGACCCTTCGGAGGGGGATGGCTCTACACGGCGTTCACTTCCCGAACGAAGGCTTTTCAGGAGGAGTTGGAATCTCTCCCCATTGGGCCTCCATGTATAAGGTGTAGGATGGCCTCTGCTTCGACATCCGGGGTCTCCGCATGTTTTTCGGCTCACCTTTTAGTCCCCCTGGGAGGTTGAGGTGGATCAGCCCTGTCCCTCCTTATGAACCTAGCGAGCTGCCCCCTCTGGATGAAGGCCTTGATCTCGTCCTTCAGGGCCCGACAGTCGTCTGTGTCGTGCCCGTGGTCCCAGTGGAAGCGGCACCACTTAACCCGGTTTCTCATCTTTTCGGGGGTGTTCATCTTCGGAGGTAGCAGTAGAATACCCTCGTTCCTAATTTCCATCAAGATCGTAGAGACACTCGCATTGAGCGGAGTGAACTTTTCGAAGTAGGGGAGAGGACACCGTTGACCTCCATTGTCTTTTTTGGAGCTTCTTACCTCATTCTTCCTCAGCAGTCTTTCGTTTGTTCTTGGAAGATGACCCCTCTACAGGGGCGATTGAGAGCCTCTTCAGCTCAAATATACTTCTCACTCATGAGGAGGAGCTCGGAGAAGTCCCGATGAGGCTTCTTGGCCAGGGACGCCCTGAGATCAGGGTTGATGACATTGGATTGGAAAGCAGCCGAAGCAACTGACTGATCCAGGGAGGCGATGTACCTGGCCTCCGCGGCAAACTGCTTGACGTAATCCCTCAACCGTTCGCACTTCTTTTGGCTGAGGAAAAGCAATAAGGTGCTCGTTTTCTTGGAGCGACGGCTGCTCATGAAATGTGTGAGGAAGAGGCCTTCGAACTGGTCGAAGGAGAAGATGGATGCCAGAGCAAGTCTGGAATACCACTTCTGAGTTGGGCCCTTAAGTGTGGATGGGAAGGTCTTGCAGAGAAGGGCGTCGGAAGCATGATGGATCATCATGAGAGTTTTGAAACTCTCAATATGATCAGCGGGATCCGACTCCTCGGTGTAGGACTCAAAGTGTGGAGGATAGAAGTTATCTGGGACGGGAGCCTCCATGATTGTGCAGGACAACAGGGGGCCTACTTGGGCGGAGGTTCCTCGCCCGTTGTTCTTCATCTCTATCTAGCTGGCCGAGGTGCCTCTTCATCTTGTGGAGATGGCGATAGACCAAGTCCTCCCTTCGGTCATGCCTTGCTGAGCCCCGAGACTCGTCTTCATATTAAAGAGGGCTAGGGCTGGGGCTGCGACAGCGGTAGCTCAGAGTAGGTCGTGGACTGGGGGTATGACGGCAATGGCTCAGAGCCGATCAAGGACTGGGAGAGCAACGATAATGGCTCGAAGTTGGCCGAGGACTGGGAGAGCGACAGCGGTGGCTCGGAGTTGGCTAAGGACTGGGAAAGCGGCGGCGGTGGCTCGGAGCTGGCCAAGGACTGGGAGAGCGGCGGCGATGATTGGGAATGGGCTGAGGACTGGGAGCCCGCTGTTTGTTGTTGGGGGAAACATTGAGTGCCCGCAGGACCGCCTCCTGGAACTGTTGGAACTCCGCCCTCGTAACGGGGGCCTCCTACTCCCGTTGAGCTCGAGGCGCAGGACGGCCAGCCGGGGAGCGACTTCTTCTCTGGTGATGCTGGGGTGACTCTCTCTGCCTCTTGGGAGAGTTGGACCCTCTGTGATCTGTCCTGCAGGGTGGCCGGTCCCTCTGATGCTCCCGGCGAGGGTTCTCTTCACGAGTCTGCCTCTCATCCATGCGGATTCGAAGATCTGTATCGTTCTGCCAGTGGTTGAGAACATCTCGCAGATCTTTTGGCGTTGGAGGGCTATGGGAGGCCATGGAGTCGATGGAAGGGTTGTGTACGGAGATATGAACTTGATGCAGGGGTTACTTATGGCGAATTCGCCGAGAGGGCTCCCCAAAGGCCAATTAAGGCCCTAGAGGCTGCTGAACGGAGTGAGGAATTGGCTGTTCGAGCTGCGGGGCCAGTTGGACGGGCAGAGGGAGAATGGAGGTTGTTCTACGGTTGGAGGTCACGGACTTCCCCTTCTTGGGAGGCATAGCTAGGAGTGGCTTTGGTTGAAGGAGGACGGTCGGATAGCTATTCGACTTCCCACAGACGGCGCCAATCTGTTGCCATTGATTTCGGTGTGGAGGTAATCAGATGAATTTGTGGGTTCGTGAGGAATCGAAGAGGTCAAACCTGACCACTCCCACTGTTGATTGGCTAGCTCCTTCGTGCTACCGCTGACTTGTACAAAGTTCGAGACACCGGGGTTGATCCCGGCGACGAACCCTCCAACGCTATTGTCAATACTCCAAAAAGAATATGAAAAGAAAGCTTGAGGTGAGTGATCACCTTGTAACGGTAGGAGGTAAGGGGTATTTATAGTCGCCTCAGGGGTCTGCTTCGGGATAAGAACGAATCCCAACTCCCTGACGTGAATGGATAGAATTGGTTAAAACCACCTCCCGTAGATAAGGACGAGCCAGGATTTCTTCATATCCTGCTGAACTGGTCCTTATTGGGTTGGAACCCATACCCAGTCAAATGGATCCGTTTATGGGTTATCGGGCTTCGGAAGAGAAGCCCATTTCCCATTTCGGACCCGTATGTAGGTGAAATTACCGTTTTGCCCCTGTAAACTTTAAGATTCTTGCCCGATCTGAACGGTCCCGATTTAATCCCATTTTTAGCCATATCAGTAACCTTATAGTGACTTTGTCTCTTCAATAACACTTGTAATCTTTTTTGCGCTGAAATAATATTTTTTGCTAACTGTTGGAGAATTGTCTTCTTATGGTGACTTTGTTTCTTCAATAACACTTGTAATCTTTTTCATTGTGAATTAAAATTTTTTGCTAAGTGTTGGAGAATTGTCTTCTTATGGTGACTTTGTGAATCCTAAGTAGATCTTGTAATCGTCCATTGGGTGGTGACGAGTTTTGGGAGCACTCGAATGCGAGCAGTTTTCCGCACACTTTGCTCAGAAGCAGTGTGGTTAAAGCGACTCTACGAACCATGAATGGACTCCTCACTTATCCAATTTGTTTCGGGGCATTCGAACAGCTAACTGAATCCCGCCTTCTTGGCCGAGGGCAACTAGCTAAGGTGGTCATGTGGACCGTGAATGGACTCCGAACAATAGTGATGACGAGTTTTGGGAGCATTCGAATGGCAAGCCATTTTCTGCACACTTTGATCGGAAGTAGTGTGGTTAAAGCGGCTTTACGAACCATTAATGGACTCCATACTTGTCCGAGTTGTTTTGGAAGCACTCGAACGGCGATCCGAACCCTGCCTTCATGCTCAGGGGCAAGTAGCTAAGGTGGTCATGTGGACCGTGAATGGACTCTGAACAATAGTGACGACGAGTTTTTGGAGAACTTGAACGGCGAGCCATTCTCCGCCTACTTTCTCGGAAGTATTGTGGCTAAAGTGGCTCTATGAGCCATGAATGGACTCCGTACCTATCCGAGTTGTTTTGGGAGCACTCGAACGGTGAGCTGAACCCCGCCTTCTTGCTCGGGGGCAAGTAGAAAAGGTGGTCCTGTGGATCGTGAATGGACTCCGAACAATAGTGACGACGAATTTTGGGAGCACTCGAATGGCGAGTCGTTCTCCTCCTACTTGCTTGGAAGCAGTGTGGCTAAAGTGGCTATATGAACCATGAATGGACTCCGTACCTGTCCGAGTTATTTTGGGAGCACTCAACGGCGAACCGAACCCCGCCTTCTTGCACAGGGGCAAGTAGCTAAGGTGGTCCTACAAACCGTGAGTGGGCTCCGAACAATAGTGACAACAAGTTTTGGGAGCACTCGAATGGCGAGTCGTTCTCTGCCTACTTGCTCGGAAGCAGTGTGGCTAAAGTGGCTCTATGAACCCTGAAAGGACTCTATACCTGTCCGAGTTATTTTGGGAGCACTCGAATGGTGAACTGAACCCTGCCTTCTTGCTCGGGGGCAAGCAGCTGAGGTGGTCTTGCAAACCGTGAGTGGGCTCCTTTCTTTTCAGGTTGCGGTACTTGTACGGTGAGATACACCCCACACACTTTTTCGGGAGCAAGCATGCCCTTACGATCTTTGAATCCTGAATGGACTCCGCAATCGTCCGTTGAAGTGATGTAGCAAGTGGATGGTGTTGCACGGGGTGTCCCCTATGTCTTATTTGTTGCTTTTCTCTAGACTTATACACAATAGTGTTGATTCTGTACTCATAGCTTTGCAGTAAAAAATAAAAGACTGATTTTATTGAATGAACTTTTTATTGAATACACTATGAAGGATGCTTCACTGCGATCCATCGTTACATGTTATAATACTGACTAACAAGCGAGGGCGTTAATCCCTCTCTTTGTACTTCATGAGGTGCTCGGCATTCCAGGTCCTGACTATCTTCTCCCCCCTCCTCCCCAAAGTCTTCGAGTCGATAGGCCCCTGGGTGGATGACCTGCAAGACTTTGTATGGACCTTCCCAATTAGGAATAAGTTTGCCTTTCTTTCGAGAATTTGAAATCTCAAGCTTCCGGAGGACCATGTCTCCTTCCTGGATGTTGGTCGGGCGAACTTTCGTATTGTAAAACCTCTCTACCTTCTGTTGATAGATGTTTCTTTGAAGGATGGACTTTTTGCGAATTTCTTCGAGGAGGTCAAGGTTGGCTCGAATGCCTTTCGAGTTCTGCATTTCATCGAATGAGAGGAGGCGAGGGGAGGGTATTCCTACTTCGATAGGGATAAGTGCTTCGGTGTCAAATGTCAAGTTGAACAGGTATTCTCCCGTAGGGATTCTTTTCGTGGTCTTGTAGGACCATTGCACACTGGGGAGTTCTTCCACCCATTGTCCTTTTGAGGCATCAGTGATCCTTTTCTTTAGGCCATCCAAGATTTGCCGATTGACATTCTCGGCTAGACCATTAGTCTGAGGGTGGGAGATCGAAGAGAAACGTTGCTCGATACCGAGGTCGGTGTAGAACTTGCAGAATCCTTTATTAGTGAATTGGGTTCCATTATCAGTGACCATGATTCGGGGAATCCCAAATCGGCACACCACATTTCTCCAAATAAAATTGTTGGACTTTATGCTCAGTGATTGTTGCGAGCAGTTCTGCTTCTATCCACTTTGTGCAGTAGTCAATAGCTACCACTAGGAAGATCTACTGTCTAGTTACAGGGGGAAAAGGCTCGAGGAGATCCATTCCTTACATTGTGAAGGGGATTGGACTTGACAAGGAGCTGAGGTTAGCTTGGGAGATCCGCTTAATGGATGAATTCTTTTGATAGGAGACACACTGCCAAACATAATCTTGAGCATCGCTGAGGAAAGTGGGCCAATAGTAACCGTGATTGAGCACCTTCTGCATGAGGGATCTTGTGATGGCTACTACCTAATCCTTCATGAACTTCCTTCAAGGCATAACTGGCCTCTTCGGAAGAAAGGCATCGAAGGTAAGGTTGACCATCAATCTGGGTATAAGAGTGCTTGTAGAGGATCCCTTCCATAAGTACATCCCCTCACTTGGACCCTTCTCGATTCTTTGATATCTTCGGGGAGGATGCCCTTGTCGAGAAAATCGACTAGGGGTTTCATCCAGCAACCTTCGGGCATTTGAAGGGCTATCGGCATGAGTTCCAATGTGTCTTCTTCAATGCTTGGTTTGAGCAGGACCTCTATCAGCACAGTACGGTTGAGCCTGTCAAACGAGGAGGAGGCGAGCTTGGAAAGGGCATCTGCTTGCCCATTCTCTTCTCGTAGAATGCGAGTGAATTTGACTTCTTTGAAGGTGGCCTTAATCTTTTTCACATATGCTAAGTACCTGGCCATACGATTATAATTCGCCTCGTAGTCTCCTTGGATCTGATTTACCACTAATTGAGAGTCACTGAACACTGCAGCTCTTTGCGCCCTTCCTCTTTTTACCAGGATAAGGCCAGCGATCAGGGCTTCGTACTCAACCTCGTTATTGGAGGCTGGAGAGCTGAGGCATAGTGAGTATTGCAAGATGAATTCATCAGGGCCAATCATATAATCCGGCTCCGCTTCCTTCAAGGCAAGAGGACTCGTCCACGTATTCTGTCCAAAGTGGGGGTTATCTCCTTCCTGGGGAGGGTCAGAGATTGTACTCTTCACAATGAATTCGGCTAAAGATTGACCCTTGATTACGATTTTGGGATGGTAGGTGATATCGTGTTGGCTTAGCTCAATTGACCACTTCATTAGTTTCCCTGAGTTTTCAGCCTTGTGGAGGATCTGCTTGAGCAGCTGATCAGTGAGGACCCATACGGAATGTGCTTGAAAATAAGGTCTAAGCTTCTGGGCGGCTATCACTAGGTCATATTCCATTTTCTCCATTTTTGAGTACCGAAGTTCAGCGTCATGGAGTACCTTGCTTATATAGTAGATCGATCTGTAGCATCCTGTCCCTCTCGCTTCTTTCTTATAATAGCACCTAAGCATCCTCGGGTACAAGCAGTTTCTGTACCCGAACTTCCGCTCTTATAAATACAGTGCTAAGGATTTGTTCGGAGGCAGCCAGGTAAACGTAGAGGGTTTCTCCGGGTATAGTTTTGCTTAAGATGAAGGATGGGTGAGGTGTTCCTTGAGGATTTCAAATGCTGCTTACTGCTCTCCCCCCCCCCTTCCCCCCCCCCCCCTCAAAATTTTTTGCCCCCCGGAGAGCTTTAAAGAAAGGGAGGCATTTCTCTCCTGACTTGGAGAGGAAATGTTAATGGTGGCGAGGCGGCCTATAAGCTTCTGAATTTCTTTTATCATGGTTGGAGGGGTCATGTCGATGATGGCTTTGATTTTTTTGGGGTTGGCTTTGATTCCTCTCTGACATACCATAAATCCTAGGAACTTTCCTGAGGCAACCCCGAAGGCACACTTTGAAGGGTTCAGCCACATGTTGTTCATCCGGAGTAAACTGAACGCTTCTTAGAGGTCGGCAACATGGTCCTCTTTCCTGAGGCTCTTCATGAGAATATCATCCACGTATACCTCCATGTTTTGGCCGATCTGCTCCCTAAAGACTTGGTTTACCAGGCGTTGGTATGTGGCCCCGACATTCTTCAGCCCAAATGGCATAACTCGATAGCAATAGAGCCCTGATTGGTGATGAAGGATGTCTTTGGGATGTCCGGAGGGAACATCTAGATCTTGTTATATCCTGAAAAAGCGTCCATGAAACTCAATAATTCATGGCCTGAGGTGCCATCTATCAAGGTTTCTATGCTGGGGAGAGGAAATGGATCTTTCGTACATGCCTTGTTGAGGTCGGTGAAGTCTATACATATTCTCTACTTGCCGTTGGCCTTCTTTACCTTTACGATGTTCTCTAGCCACTCAAGGTAACTAACTTCCTGGATGAATCGGGCAGCAAGGAGCTTCTCAACTTCTTCCTTGATGGCCTGTTGCCTTTCGGGCACAAATTTGTGGTTCTTATGTTGGACAGGCTTATCTTTCGGATCCACACTTAAGTAGTGCATAATTAAGTTTTCAGCAATGCCTGGCATATCCTCAGTGTTCTAAGCGAACAAGTCTTGATTCTCCCTTATGCAGGTGATGAGTTGCTCCTTTACTTGGTGGGGGAGTATTTTGCTTACCTGGAAACACTTAGCTTTATCCCCTTCGGAGAAAGGGATTTCTGCCAGTTCGTCCATGGGTTTGGAGCTAGCTTGTCCCAGATCAAGAGGGAGTTCAAATGCATCGAGGGGAAGGACCGAGCCCCCCATTATAACTGTGTAGCATGCCTATACGGCTTCTTGGTTCTTCCCCCACTCCTGTAGCCGTAGGGAATTTCATCTTCAGGTAGTATGCCCATGCGACTGCTTGGACGGCCGCTGACCCCGGGCAGCCGAAAATAGGATTGTCGGCGGATTTCATGTAAGCACTATTTTCGGATTTTACTGTATTTTGTTTTCTTTTGATTATTGTATTTGGATTCTTTTATTATAGTATATTTTGGCCTTTCTTGGGTTCTTTTATTCTCTCTTGATCGATCTGTGTTCTTTGGTTGGATTATATTCTCTTTGCAAATTTCGCTCTTTCTATTTTGAATCTGATTTGTTCTCCTTTATGTTCGTCTCATCTCATTGTATTTATCTTTCTCTTTTTGGAGCCAAAACCGATACCCCAAACCCACAAAATCTCAACCCAAAACCCTAATTCTTAATCCCTTATATATACCCTATTAAATAACCCTAATTTATTCCACTATCTCTTTCTCCGCCGTTTTCTCTCTCCCCGATCCCAAACTCTCTTTCTCTCTCTCTGTTTCACAGCTCCCAAACCCAAACCGAACACCCCTTACCCCGTTGCCTTCTCTGATTGCCTTCCACCACCGTCACCATCATCACCTCCATCACCATCCCCTCGCCCTCATCACCCTAGCCCTGTCCTCATTGCCTTAACCCATCGCCATCTCACCATAACCCATTTCTTGTCGCTTCGCCACTGCCGTTCCTCCGTCTCCGTGCCCCTAGTGCCTTCGCTGTCCCTTTTCGCTCACCCTTGCATCCACCGAACCCTAGCACTGTCATCGATGCCGTCAAAGTCCCGACGTCGTCTTCCTTTGTTTTCGAGCGAAAACAGAGTCTGCTTCGCGTCGCCTTGGCCGTTGCCGTCGCTTCCTGACCGCACTGCCGCCGTGGTCATTGTCGACCTTGCCGCAGTCGTCGCCGTTGTCCAGAGCCTCGCCACTAGTCTCGCCTGCTCTCTCTCTCTCTCTCTCTCTGTTGAAGGTTGAAGACGATCACCCATTGGGTGATTTCGCTGTTCTGTGTTATGGTACAGCGGATCCAAGATCGCTGTTTGCTGTTTTGGGCCGATCCGGTGTGGAGTTTTCCCGAGAGCTATTGTTGTTGTTGCTTTGCTGGTTGATTCTTCGCACGGGTTTCACACGTGCTCTTTTGGGATTTTCGCCCGGAATTCTGATCCCGTAATTCTTATTATTTGAATCTGCAAATTAACAGGCAAGTCTCTTCTTGAACTAATATTTTGATTTTGTTCAAGTTTATTTGATATCTACAAGTAGATCCAGTCCCATTCGTTATCATACTACTTTGACAATTCTATTAAGTTTATCGATGGTTTACACGAGCTAACCCGACATACTCTTAACATCGTGCCATCTCTTTGATCTAAAACCTAGTCCCCATTATTTCATGCATATGCACATTTAAATAACTAGATTCATGCATAGGACTACTTGATAAGTTGGACATGTTAAATTGTATGTGCTAGATTGAAGATTGATCGATGAACTGATACCATGCCTGTGATAATTGTATCTTAAACTTTGATACACCTAGGATCACTTTGATTACCAATTTGCATGCTACATGTGATTGTATGATTTATTTATTGCCCATTTATGTTAAAACAATTTTTGGACTACTAGTTGTTCCATTTTGAAGCAGATTATCAACCATGTTAATGTCATAATTTGAAATAACTTGCTGAACATAATTTGTAGCCCCGAATGTCTAGTTCACTTTCCCTTTTTGCGGATTTGAATTCCAATGTGTAACCTGCTACATATCATCATTTTAGTACAGCCATGTTAGAAATTCCAGATTCACAAATGCATGCGTACCCTGCTGTTTCTTAATTTAATTGATCATGCTAACAGTAAAAGAAAAATCTGTAATAAATCTAGTTGAATCTAGACACATGTAGGAATTACCCAGAGTTTTTATAGATTTTATTAATGAGTTCTCTGACCTGAAATAATTAGTTGAACACAACTTCCTGCATGCTGCCTAAACATAAAACATGAATAGAATAAAGTTTTCACCCTAGTTCCTGTATCTTTTATATGCCTTAATTATATTCGCTGGAACCGTGTGGAAGATTACTTTCTAGAACTTCTGACGGATTCAGATTTTCTATTTTGTAGTGGCTGCAATCAGTATTTTAGTACAACAAGGTCATGTTGTCCTGGTTATGTGAATTGTGCTTATTTGATTTGTTTGCCTTTTGCTTTGTCTGTAATTGTACTCGGTAAAGACCTTCTCGCTCGCATGAATACTTGACATGGAAGGAGGAGTATTGATTGCAGTGATTAATTGTTGATTCTTGCATGTAAATTATTGCTATCAATGCCGAGTACACGATCCGTGAATTCACCATCGGTCTAAAACGATCACTGTGCTTGCGCCGAACCTGTGGAATGGGACGCAGTAGTACGTGCACTAGATAGATTAATAGAATACTTAATAACATGCATCTCATGCTTGATGACATCACTCATTACATGCGTGATTATTGTAAACCTTTGATATTATTGCCTGTCTTTGCTTTGCTCTTTGTCTTTGATCCTGTCCCTTTTTTCTTTGATATACGTGTTTCCTTTACCCTCTGTTTTCTCTACTTGCTGCCCACTACTTGCTCTAACGACACTATTTTCTATCTTTTTAGATCAAGATTTTACAGGTGCTGAAGGATCGATCCCTGAAGGAATTGGTGAGCAACGTTTCTAAAGATGGAACCAGATTTCGCGGCTTAAATTTATTTGCTGCTAGATTTATTTCTCGAATATTGTTATGACTTGTACTTTGTTTTGGGCTTTATGACCCGGAGTTTGTTTTGATCCCAGATGTTGGATATTTATATTGTTGGATTATTTCATTTATTATTGAATTTATCTTTGATTCATGTGGTTAAATTTCTTGCGTGGTTGTAGTTTATTGTTCATATTGCTGAGTTATTTGGTATAGTTTATGGATGGTCTTTACATCATTTGCTGGGCCTACGTTACGTACTCATTCCGTATTTTGGGAAGCAGGGCGTGACAGGGTTTTTGGTGGTATCAGAGCCCAGATTTTGGATAATATATCAGTCAAACATGACTGACTTTGTGAAGGTTTGGCTTTGATTGATATATTAGTCGAGTTTGGCTATAGCCGGGTTAACTCAGTGATTTACACACCACGATAATCACATTAATACTTGTATAATAACCAACATATAACCTGGGTACTGACTATCTTTGATTGTGTTTCAGGCGATGGCTCGTGAAAATTCTTTTTTCCATCCGGGAAATGGGCAGCCGGTCAACACTGCCATTCTCCAGAAGATTCAACAGATGATGACACTTCAGCAGGAGCACAATGAATTGATGAGAGCCACTTTGGCAGCCAATGGGAATGTCACTGGACCTGCACCTGGGCCACTACCACCTAGGCCCGGTATGGTAGCGGATTTCATGAGGCTGTACCCGGATAAGTTTTCGGGTACTGAGTCGCTGTTGGAGGCCGAGCAATGGCTTATCTGGACGGAGCAACTGCTGGTCGCCGCTCGTGTTGCTGAGACAGATCGTGTGGATGTGGTTTGCTTCCAATTGGTGGATCTTGCTCATATCTGGTGGCGGATTGAATTCGAAAGGATGCCACGACCCATTGAGTGGGCCACTTTCTCTGAGAGCTTCATGGTGAAGTTCTTTCCCAGTGTCACCAAGGCAGAGATGGAGCGACAATTTGTTTTCCTAACTCAAGGTCAGCTAGATAATGTTCTTAAATGTCATTTGTTGTTGTCTACTTCACTTGTGACGGTATTAATTTGAGCATTATCTTAATCAGGAAAATCGTTCTGTGGACGAGTATACTGCAGAGTTTACTTGGCTCAGTCGCTTTGCCCCTACCCTCGTTGCCACTGATGAGGCTCAGGCTAGTCGATTTCAATCAAGCTTGAGTTTTCCCCTCCAGGACCGTTTGGCTGCCCTTCGGCTTCATGCTTATTCCGATGTTCTGGATGCAGCTCAGATCCAAGAGTAGACTCTCAGCAGGTCTAGTGTTCCTGAGCAGACTGTTTCGCACCCTGTTGCAGCTCGGCCTTCCAGAGGACCTATTCAGAGGTCAGTTCCAACCCTCCCGTGAGAGTACAGCCGTACACACTTGTTATCCCGAGGAATGTTGAGACTTGTGGCTACTGCCATAAGACTGGGCATTCACAGCGAGACTGCAGGATGGCCAACCGACTGTGTTTAGTGTGTGGGAGCAGTGAGCATATGGTTCGTGACTGTCCGAGGAATAGAGCTCTTGCGCCGGTTGCTGGTGCTGCTCAGCTAGGAGCGCCGACTCGTGGTCTGGGTAGGCCGCCTCTTCTCCCGCAGAGGCAAGTCTTTGATCAGAGGCATGTGACTCCTAGAGGAGGTCAGGTTCGAGGTTGTGGTCAGGCTTATAACCTGACAACCGAGGAAGCAGAAGTTGCTGTCGGTGTGGTTGCAGGTATATCGCCGTAGTTCTAATTTTTTTTCTTTCTTTCAGTTTTCTACTCTTTATTTTTCCTCTTTTGTACAATTATTCGTGTATATATCATGCTAGCACTTTATTATTTTGTTTGATCTTCTTCTAGGTATGATTTTAGTCTTCTCTCTTCCAGCTTATGTGTTGTTTGATTCAGGTGCTACCCACTCTTTCATTTCTTCTCACTTTGTCAATCAGCATGGTTTGCCTAGCGATGCTATGCCCGCAGCTTGGGACATCACCATAGGTGGAGGTGTCATTTTCTGTTCTAGGGTTTGCAAGCAGAGCCCGTTGCTGATTGGTGATGTGGTTTTCTCAGCTGATTTGATTGTGATTCCCAATTCCGGTTTCACTGTCATTCTGGGTATAGACTGGTTGGGTGTTTCTTGTGTCGTGATTGATTGCCAGGAGAAGAAGGTGACTTTCAGGCTTTCTGGTCAACCAGAGTTTGTTTTCCATGCGGGTGAGACACCGTCAGGGCGTGTCAAGAACTCGATGGACCCCAAGGCTGTTTCTCTTGTGTCGGTGGGTTCAGATGGGGTTGTTGCACCCTTAGTTGTGCTGGACTTCCTCGATGTGTTTCCCGAGGAATTGCCTGGTCTGCCTCCAGTCCGAGATGTGGAGTTCAGCATTGATGTTCAGCCAGGTACGTCCTCTATTTCCAAGAGTCTGTATCGTATGGCGCCAGGTTGAATTGGCAGAACTGAAGGTGCAAGTTCAGGAGCAGGCTTGATAAGGGTTTTGTCAAACCGAGTGTTTCACCTTGGGGAGCCCCAGTTCTATTTTTCAGCAAGAAGGATGGAAGCCGCAGGCTTTACATTGACTACAGGGAGTTGAATAATGTTATTGTCAAGAATCGGTATCCATTGCCGAGGATTGACGAATTGTTCGACAAACTGGGAGGTGCTTCAGTGTTCTCAAAGTTGGATCTTCGTTCCGAGTATCATCAAGTCAGGGTGAAGTCAGAGGATGTTCCGAAAATGGCTTTCCGAATGAGGTACGGGCATTACGAGTTCTTGGTGATGCCTTTCGGAGTGACTAATGCTCCGGCTATGTTCATAAGTCTGATGAACATAGTGTTTTTGCCGTTCTTGGATCAGTTTGTCATGGTCTTCATCAATGATATATTGGTGTACTCGTGGAATAGGGCAGATCATGCCGAGCATCTGAAGGTGGTTCTGCAAACCTTGAGGGAGAACCAACTATATGGGAAGCTCAATAAGTGTGAGTTCTGGCTGGATCAGGTTGCTTTTCTTGGCCACATTATTTCAGGTGCTAGTATTTCTGTGGATCCGTCGAAGATTTTTGCAGTTAAGGATTGGCCTATTCCGAAGTCTGTTCCTGAGGTGCGCAGTTTCCTTGGTTTGGCTGGTTACTATCTGAAGTTCATTCAGGATTCTCCAAGATCGCTGGACCCTTGACTAGTTTGACCAGGAAGGAGCAGAAATTTGTCTAGGATGAAGCATGTGATGGAGCCTTCGCTGAGTTGAAGCGTCAGTTGACGTCAGTGCCTGTTCTGACTATAACCGATAGTTCGGGTGGTTTTGTGATCCATTTTGATGCTTCAGGAGAGGTATGGGAGCAGTGCTGATGTAGTGAGGCAGGGTTGTCGCTTATGCATCGAGGCAGTAGAGACCTCATGAGAAGAACTATCCTACGCATGATCT
Source organism: Hemerocallis citrina (assembly GCA_017893485.1). NCBI lineage: Eukaryota > Viridiplantae > Streptophyta > Magnoliopsida > Asparagales > Asphodelaceae > Hemerocallis > Hemerocallis citrina. The sequence goes on along the minus strand of CM030363.1, from coordinate 128,392,261 downwards.
GGAGCTTGCAGATGTGATTTTTTGCCTTGAAGTTATGGAGGCACTTTTTGCTTGGGGATAGAGTTGAGATTTTCACAGATCAAGGAGCCTTAAGTATGTGTTCACGTAGAAGGAGTTGAACATGAGGCAGAGGAGATGGCTGGAATTGATGGCAGACTTGACATCAATTTGCAATATCACCTGGGCAGAGTAAATTCGGTGCCGGATGCTCTGAGTCGGAGGCCTGCCACTATGTTCCTTACTCAATAGAAGGAACTAGTGGAGGACGTGAAGAGGTTGGAGTTGGATGTGTTTCTTCCCGGATCAAATCGGCAGCTCATATTGTTGTAGTTGCAGTCTTCCTTCGTTGAGCAGATCAAGGCAGCCCAAGGGAGTGATCAGTAATTGCAGGAGTTTCGAAGTGAGGTAGAAGCTGGTTTGAGATCTGATTTGGTTGTTCATACTGACGGGTTGCTTCAGTTTGGCTCTAGGTTTTGTGTACATAGAGGAGAAGTCAAGCGGAAGCTACTCGAGGAAGCTCATCGGTCCTCGTATTCTATTCATCCTGGTGGTACCAAGATTTACAGGGACTTGAAGCAGCATTTTCGGTGGTATGGTATGAAGCGGGATGTGGCTACATTTGTCACCCAGTGCCCAATCTGTCTGCAGGTGAAGACGGAGCATCAGAGGACCGCAGGACTTTTGCAACTGCTTTCTATCCCTAAATGGAAGTGGGAGAATATCACGATGGACTTTGTGACAGCTTTGCCGAGGAGTCCTAAAGGTCATAATGCTATCCGAGTGATAGTGGATCGGCTGACGAAGTGTGCTCACTTCATTCCTTTCCATGTGGGTCAATCCACGAATAGTTTGGCCGAGCAGTACGTTCAATAGGTTGTTCTTCTGCATGGAGTTCCTGTCAGCATCGTATCGGATAGAGATACGAGATTCAGATCTCAGTTCTGGGAAAGCTTGCAGAAGAGCTTGGATACTAGGTTGAGCTACTGTACAACGTTCCATCCTCAGACGGATGGGCAGTCGAAAAGGACAATTCAGACCCTAGAAGATATGTTGAGATCCTGCGTTCTTCAGTTTGGAGATTCGTGGGAGGATCATCTTCACTTGGCAGAGTTCTCTTATAATAACAGTTGCAAGGCGAGTCTCAAGGCTGCTCCATTCGAAGCTTTGTATGGGCGCAATTGTAGATCGCCGGTCTGTTGGGATGATATCGGTGAGAGGAAGCTTTTAGGTCCTAAGTTGATCACAAAGACAGTTGATGCCGTGGCTCAGATCTGCAAGCATTTGCAAGCCGCTCAGGATCGGCAGAAGAGGTGGGCTAATTATCGTCGGAGACCTCTAGAGTTAGAGGCAGGCGAGCATGTGTTCCTCAAGGTATCGCCTTGGAAAGGTGTTATCCGTTTTGGAGGTGGAGGCAAGTTGAGTCCTCGATTCATCGGTCCATTTGATATTGTGGAACGTGTGGGCAAGGTAGCTTACAGGCTCGCGCTATCGCCAGCTTTAGCCAGTGTCCATGATGTATTCCCTGTTTCTCAGCTCAGAAAATACATCAGAGATGACAGTCATATGGTTGACTACTCAGACTTGTCTGTGAGGCTGGATTTGTCCTATGAAATTCGATCAGTCTCTATCTTAGACCGTCCAGAGAATGTGCTAAAGAATAGAGTCATCAAGTTGGTCCGAGTTTCTTGGGATCCTCGCTCGCCAGGGGAGTCTACTTGGGAGTTAGAGGAAGAGATTCGGGAGAAGTTCCCTCATTTGTTTGAGTAGGGCTTGTTTTGCTTTGTTTTGTTTTGTTTGTTTCGGGGTTTTCCCTATGTACCTCTTGTATGAATTTCGAGAACGAAATTCTTCTTGTAAGGTGGGTAGGATTTGTAAGCCCTATTTTCGGATGTTACTGTATTTTGATTTCTTTTGATTATTGTATTTGGATTCCTATATTATAGTATATTTTCGCTTTCCTTGGGTTCTTTTATTCTCTCTAATCTGTGTTCTTTGGTTGGATTCTGTTCTCTTTGCAAATTTTGCACTTTCTATTTGGAGTCTGATTTGTTCTCTTTTATGTTCTTCTTAACTCATTGCATTCATTTTTCTCTTTTTGGAGCCAAAATCTCAACCCAAAACCCACAAAATCTCAACCCAAAACCCTAATTCTTAATCCCCTATATATACCCTATTAAATAACCCTAATTTATTCAAATCTCTCTCTCTCTCTCTCTCTCTCTGCCGTTTTCTCTCTCCCCGATCCTAAACTCTCTTTTCCTCTCTCTGTTTCGTTGCACCCAAACCCAAACCGAACACCCCTTACCCCGTTGCCTTCTTCGATCGCCTTCCACCATCGTCACCATCATCGTCTCCATCGCCATCACCTCACCCTCGTCACCCTAGCCCCGTCCTCGTTGCCTTAGCCCAGCGCCATCTCACTGTAACCCATTTCCTGTCGCTTCACCGCCGCCGTTCCTCCGTCTCCGTTCCCCAGCGCTGTCTTCGTCGCCGTCTGAGCCCCGACGTCATCTTCTTCTGTTTTTCGAGCGAAAACAGAGTCTGCTTCGCGTCGCCTTGGCCATTACCGTCGCTTCCCGACTGCACCACCACTGTGGTTGTCATCGACCTTGCTGCAGTCGTCGCCGTCGTCCAGAGCCTTGCCGCCAGTCTTGCTGTGCTCTCTCTTTCTCTTTATCTCTCTGCCGAAGGTTGAAGACGATCACCCATTAGATGATTTCGCTGTTTTGTGTTTTGGCACAGTGGATCGAAGATCGCTGTTTGCTGTTTTGGGCCGATCCGGTGTGGAGTTTTCCCGAAAGCTGCTGTTGCTGTTGCTTTGCTGGTTAATTCTTTGCACGGGTTTTGCACGTGCTCTTTTGGGATTTTCGCCCGGGATTCCGATCCCGTTATTCTTATTATTTAAATCTGCAAATTAACAGGCAAGTCTCTTCCTAAACTAATATTTTAGTTTTGTTCAAGTTTATTTGATCTCTGCAAGTAGATCCAGTCCTATTTGTTATCATACTGCCATGATAATTTCGTTAAGTTTATCGAGGGTTTACACGAGCTAACCCGAAATATTCTTAATATCGTTCTGTATCTTTGATCTAAAACCTAGTCCCCATTATTTCATGCATATGCACATTTAAATAACTAGATTCATGCATAGGACTACTTGATAAGTTGGACATGTTAAATTGCATGTGCTAGATTGAAAATTGATCGATGAATTGATACCATGCTTGTGATAATTGTATCTTAAACTTAGAAATTTGCATGTTGACACATAGGATCACTTTGATTACCAATTTTCATGTTACATGTAATCGTATGATTTATTTATTGCCCCTTTATGTTAAAACAATTTCTGGACTGCTAGTTGTTCCATTTTGAATCAGATTTTCAACCACGTTAACGTCATAATTTGAAATAATTTGCTGAACATAATTTGTAGCCCCAAATGTCTAGTTCACTTTCCCTTTTAGCGGATTTGAATTCCGATGTGTAACCTGCTAGATATCATCATTTTAGTACAGCCATGTTAGAAATTCCAGATTCACAAATGCATGTGTACCCTGCTGTTTCTTAATTTAATTGACCATGCTAATAGTAAAACAAAAAAATCTGAAATAAATCTAGTTGAACCTAGACACATGTAGGAATCACCCAGAATTTTTATAGATTTTATTAATGAGTTCTCTGACCTAAAATAATTAGTTGAACACAACTTACTACATGCTGCCTGAACATAAAACCTGAATAGAATAGAGTTTTCACCCTAGTTCCTCTATCTTTTATATGCCTTAATTATATTCGCTGGAACCGTGTGGAAGTCTACTTTCTAGAACTTCCAACGGATTCAGATTTGCTATTTTGTAGTGGCTGCAATCAGTATTTTAGTACAACAAGGTCATGCTGTCCTGGTTATGTGAATTGTGCTTATTTGATTTGTTTGCCTTTTGCTTTGTCTGTAATGCGTAGAATTAGACACACTTAGTACTATAAAATATTGATACCCTCTTGCATGCTCACATAGGATGAGAATAAACTATTAACAAGCCGGGGTATTATGGGTAGACTTGGTAGTGAATGATCGGAAAATGTACTCGGTAAAGGCCTTCTCGCTCGTATAAATACTTGGCATGGAAGGAGGAGTATTGATTGCAGTTATTAATTGTTGATTCTTGCATATAAATTATTGCTATCAATGCCGAGTACACGATCCGTGAATTCACTATCGGTCTAAAACAATCACTGTGCTTGCGCCGAACCTGTGGAATGAGACGCAGTAGTACGTGCACTAGATAGGTTAATAAAATACTTAATAACATGCATCTCATGCTTGATCTTGAATTTACATCACTCATTACATGCGTGATTATTGTAAACCTTTGATATTATTGCCTGTTTTTGCTTTGTTCTTTGTCTTTGATCATGTCCCTTTTTCCTTTGATATACATGTTTCCTTTACCCTCTGTTTTTTCTACTTCCTGCCCCCGACTTGCTTTAAGGGAACTTTTTTCTCTCTTTTTAGATCAAGATTTTATAGGTGTTGAAGGATCAATCCCCGAAGGAATTGATGAGCAATGTTTCTAAAGATGGAACCAGATTGCGCTGCTTAAATTTATTTGCTGCTCGATTTATTTCTCGAATATTGTTATAAGTTGTACTTTGTTTTGGGCTTTATGATTCAGAGTTTGTTTTGATCCCAGATGTTGGATATTTATATTGTTGGATTATTTCATTTATTATTGGAATTTATCTTTGATTCATGTAGTTATATTTCTTGCGTGGTTGTACTTTGTTGTTCATATTGCTGAATTAGTCTGGTACAGCTTATGGATGGTGTTTACATCATTTGCTGGGCCTATGTTACGTACTCGTGTTCCGTATTTTGGGAGGCAGGACGTGACATTTCATATCAACCACCATGAAGTCTAATGTTTCTGTGCGAGTTGTCGGAGCTTTCCCTAAAGTAATGTCGAGGGTTACGATTTCCTCGATCATTATGGGTGCTCCAGAGAATCCGTGGAGGGTATACGCGGCGGGCTTGAGACATTCCCGCTTAAGTTTGAGGCCCTTAAATACATTCAAAAAGAGGATGTTGACTGAACTGTCATTATTGACCAGAACTCGTCGTGCTTCATGGTTCGTCATACACATGTTGATCATGAGTGCATTGCACTGAGGAGTTCGGATGCCTTCCAAGTCTCAATTAGAGAAGGTGATGCTAACTCTTGAACCCTTCAGAGGTGGGATGTTGCGTACATAATTTACTTTTCGAACGAAGGCCTTTCTAAATGAGCTGGAGGTTCCCCCAATAGGTCCTCCATGGATTGCATGAAATATCTCCATTCATCCCGACCCTTGGGACTCGGTTGGCCTCTCTACTCGTTTGTTGGGTCCTCGAGGAGGAGGAAGCTCGGTGTCGTTTATCTGGGAAAATTTGACAAGGTATCCTTGTCAGAGCAAGGCTTCTACTTCGTCATTAAGGGCTCGACACTTATCCGTAAGGTGACCATGGTCCTTGTGTAAGGTGCACCACTTTGTTATATCCCGTTTTTTGTTTGGGGCATTCATCTTGGGGGGAGGTCAAAGGATCCCATCTTTATCGACTTCCCTCAGAATGGCAGATATACTTGCATTTAGTGGAGTGTACTTTTCAAAACGGAGCATGGGAGGTGGGCGACGCTGACTCGGGGTATACTTTTTGGATTTTTGGGGTTCATCTTCGTTAGTGCCTTTCCATTTTTTCTCGGATGAAGGCATCTTCTACTCTTGGGGCCGGATCACCTCTTTGACTCGGATGTACTTCTCGACTCTCTGAAGGAGGTCAGAGAAGTCCCGAGGAGGTCTTTTGACAAGGGAAGCATTGAGATCATCATGTCTGACATTGTATCTGAATGCGGCCATTGTTACCACTGAGTCGAGCGAGGGGATTGATCTGGACTCGACCGTGAAGCATCAGACATAGATCTTGAGGGTTTTCCCGTCCCTTTGCCTGAGGTCTAATAAGGAGGCACTGTTCTTCTCTAACCTATGGCTAGTGACAAAGTACGTGAGGAAAAGCTCCTCAAGTTGATCGAAGGAGAAAATGGAGCCTAGGGAGAGGTGACAGAACCATTCTCGTCCTGAGCCTTTTAAAGTTGCCGGGAATGTCTTGCACGGGAGGGAGTCGGATGCTTGGTGGATCATCATGAGAGTTTTGAAACTTTCAATGTGGTCCACTGGGTCAGTTTCTCCGTTATATGGTTCAAACGTCGGGACCTTGAAGTTGGTAGGGACGGGAGCATCGATTATCTTCTTGGAGAATGGGGGACTCACAGGGCGATATCGTTCTTCTTCTTTTGCCCCTTCCCTCCCAATGAGGCCAAGCGGTGTTTCATCGTTTGAAGATGCCGGAGGACGGTGTCCTCCTGCTGGTCAGATCTGGTGGACTCCCTGGATTCTTCACGTCGCGGTGGAGAAATATGATGAGGGCTAGGTTCTCGGGTCTCATCCTTGAATTCCCGAAATTCGTCCCTAGTGACTGGTACTTCTTCATTCCTTCCTGTCCTAGAGGTTGTCCTGCTAGTTGGGGTTGGGTGCCTCCTCTCTTGGGGAGTTCTTTTGCGGTCCCGTGGGGAACAGCGACCCCTTCGCCTGCTGGGAGAAGGGGATATCCTTCGTTTATGTGGAGTGGGACTTCTTTCTCTTCTCCCAGGAGATGGCCTTCTCCTGCTTCCCCCTCTGCTCGGGATGGGGGGTTCCACCTGAGCTCTTCTCTTGTTGAGACGGATCTGGAGGTCCGACTCCTACTGATGATCGTCGGAAACTTGACGGAGTTCGAGTTGTGGTTGAGGGAGTGAAGAAGGATTAGAGGTGTATACTGATCCCCTGTTTTTGACCAAGGGCCTTGCAAAAGGTTCAGGGCAACTTCGACGAGAACTCCAGGGTTGGGTCCCTCCTGGTCAAGGCAGGGTTAGCTGTAGGAGGGGCTCCTCGTGCTATGTTTGAAAGGGGGGAGGAAGTTCCTGTTGATGAGGAGAAGGAGGAAAATGGTTGGCTCGTCGGCTGGAGGCCGCCACCTTTCCTTTTCCCTTAGGAGGTAAGATGGAAATTTGTTTTTTCACCGGTGAAGTTTTAGTCAGGTTTCTTTTTCAAAGTTCCCACAGAAGATGTAACACACTAGAATTTTAAATAATGTTTTTGAGATTAATAAATGAATTAAAGTGATTTTTGGTGATTTAATAAACATTTTTCTGAAATTTATTTTTTTGCATGTGCAAATATTTTCTTGGGAAACTCAAAGTCAAAAATTATTTTGTGGGAAAACTAATATTTATTAGTAAGTATTATTTATGAATTTTCTGTATTTTTTATATTTATTTGGCATATTTGCAGTTATTACAAAAAGAGGGGCTTTATGGAAAATTACCACTTGGAGTAAAAACTCCAGATTTTTGATTTTTTTGGCTGCGCATGATGGCTAGCCAACTTAGAGGTAAATAGTTTAAATTTTGTTGTAATAGATATGGTTTATTTCGCAAATTTATTAAAGGAAGGTCTTTTTGCAAAATTGCAACTTAAAGGCAAAAAGTTACAAAATTTATTTTTGCTGATTAGATATGGATGCCGGCCAGATCTGGAAAGTTACTTTTGATTTTTATCCCAATTAAATTAGTTAATCTAATTTTCTAGTATAAATATCTATATATGTAAAGATATATTCTAAAGCAATATTTTGCAAAATCTTCTCAAAACCCTAATACTCCAAAATTTCGGCTATATTAAGACCACTACAACCATACCCCTCCTATGCAAAAAAAAAAACAAAAGATTATTTTACTATTGATTTTCTTGGAGTTTCGAAGCGAGGATCTTGGATTTTTGCGAAATGAACGACTTTTTCTATTCTTTATTATTTTCGGTTGATTCTTCAATAAGGTGAGTGACATATGTTTATTTTCTTATTATTCTATGAATGTTATATATGATGATTTGTCTAGTAGAATGCATGATAGGTGATCGTATGATGATATAATGAAAATATTGATGGATGGATGGATGATTAAAAGTGGAATTTTTATGAATGATATGAATAAAACCTCTATATGGCTGACTTAAGAATGTTAAGAACCTAGTAGGAATCATGGGTATGCTGTTTCTTTCTTATTCTTACTGATATGATGAAATATACAATACTATTATAATGTAGGATGCATAAAATTGAATAAAGATGGCTTCTTTACTGAGTATGTTTATATGTTTATACTATTTGATGTTGGATGAAGGATAACTTGATTAAAATATGTTGTAGATGCTAGTAATCAATGGATAAACTAATATAATTAGTTTGTGTATGTTCCTAACAAGTCGATGAAGGATTTTAGAATCAAAAGATCAAGTCTTCATGTGTTAAATTGGTTTCTTTGAGTTTCGGGTCTGATGCTTATAGGACGAAATTGATTTTTGAAGTTTGGTAAAGTTTTCGGTTTGATCTTGACATATATTGATACTGAGATTGAATTGAACCATATACTATTCATAAACAGCAAATTCTTGATGCATTAACTGATGCTCACACCCTTATATACACATATATATATATACTCTTTTACTGATATTGAAGAATTTTAATAAAAAATTTCTCTTTTGTGATTTTGATGAGAATTTGATTTGTTTTATAAACTCCAGTATATTAGACAAGTTGTAATTGATCATCTCAGGATTTTTATTTTACAATTTTATGCTTTTAAAGAGTATAATCGATGTATCAGTTGAAATGTGCACGATGTTTAAAGAAATTATTTTTTTTGGCATGATGGTCGACCGCCTAGATTTTGCACATGAATTGACAGTCGACTATCAATTGTGAGATTTGGGATTTTTAGCATGTCGGTTGACCGCCATTTTTTTTGAACTGTTTTAACAGTCGACCCACAGCTGATGTGTGGGCTGTTTTGTTGAGTTTTCTTACTGATTTCTTGAACAATTATTTCTTCGTACTTATGGATTATTGAACTACTGTTTCAGATGAAGTTTTTGTTACAAATTGCTATATTTTTCAGAGTGTTATATTATGATTATAATAGATTTTAAATTAGATTTTTATGACTTTAAGAAGCGAAATATATATGGATTTCAGGATAATGACGTTTTGTGATTTTTCTGTGACTTCGAAATATGAAACTCAGTTATTTAATAGATTTAATATCTTATTTCAGTTCTGAAAATTTGTGAGTATTCGGATGAATTTGGATTTGTTGATTTTTAAGAAGTTTCTTAATATGAACGAATTGATAATGAAATTAAGAGTTTTAAATGTAAGAATTGGGTTGATGGTTGAGTTGTGAGTCCCTAGAAGATGAGTGGGACCTTAGTACACTGGCAGTTGAGATTTTTGTGGTTTGGCCAGTTGGGGCCTTGTTGTTGATCAATTGAGTTAAGTATGGCAGGATACACAAACTCTAGGAGATTTATATTTAATTAATTAACTTAGTAAGACAAGGACAGTCACTAGATGGTGATATGATGAAATGAGTGCAAACATGGGTTATGGACCTCAGTATGATCTGCGGTGTGAGATAATCCTTGAAATTATCGAGGTGTGAGTGAAATAGTCTCTAGAATTACGTGCGGTATTGGATTGATCTCCAGAATTATCGGGGTCGAGGCGAGACTCATGGGGTATTCATGTGATGAGATGCCACAGCTTATGGTGTGGGGTATTCTTGAAAATTCCCAGGTGTGAGTAAAATAGTCTCCAGAATTATCTGTAGATATAGATTGACCTCCGAATTATCGAGGCATAAGCTAGATACTCACAGTTTATCTAAATCTCGTAGTAGTCATTGTAGTAGGATTAGTTGTATAACGAGAGATTTAGCCCTATAAAGTGGAGAACGATAAGGGCTTGCACTGGACCTATGCATTGTGGGATACATAGAATCCTGACAAGTATGCATTAGAGAGATGTCATACTGCATTTGTGTTTTCTTGACTTGTATTATGCATGATGTTTTCTATTTTTCTTACACATGACACTTAGTCTAGTTTCACTGGATGTTTTCATGCTTTATTTATCGTCTTTTCATATTTAATTTGTTTGTACTGTAAGAATGTGTGGATCATGAATTTATTCTTTATGTTTTATTTAAATTGTGTTTACTTTTAATGTCACTCACACCGTTATGGCTGATCCAGTAGTTTTGGGGGTTAGGGTTATCTCTAGCCTCATATTTTTCAGGTAGGTACTGTTAGCTTGAGATTTGGATGTATATGGTAGAATGATAATATGGCTTATACAAATTGTAAAAGATTGAGTTGTAAAAGAAGAAATTGTAATTCAAGGTGTTTAGTTTTTTGCTGTACTATGTAAAGAATTGATGTAAATAAAAGTTGAAAATTTTATTCTGTGTTTGGCTATGTTTACTATTACAATGAGGTAGATGCTGGAAATTATACCATGTATTTCTGAGATATTATATTGGAAATTTGGGGTGCTATAGAAGACGCCAACCTATTACCGCTTTTTTCTAAATGGGAGTAACCAGGTGATGTGGATTCTTTGGTGGAACAATTACGAACTTGAACTTTTGACTTTCAATGGTATCGACTGCCTTTGACTTAATGATCTGACTCGTTTGCACCGTAGGATTTGATTTGCGCGATGACGATCACTTCCGCCTGACCAGCAAAATGCCTGAAACAATGGCATTGATCCCGGTGACAGGCCCTCTGACGCTCAAATCAGTAATCAAGAAGAATATGAGAGAACTTTTGTGGAGAAAATACTCATTAGCTTTTCATGGTGGGGGTAGAGGGATATTTATAGTCACCTTGGGGGTCAGTTTCGAGATAATGATTTATCTTTACTTCCCAGTGTTTTTGGAAAAAGAAATAGAGTTTAAATCGTTTCATGATAAGAGATTTAGTTCAAATCGTCTCTTAGAGATAATCATGAATTTGAATTAGTCTTTAAATGTCTTGGGTTTGTTCATAATGGGCTGTCACCCTGACCCAGTAATATAGACCCATTTTTGGGTTATTAGGGTTGGAGAAGACCCAGTTCCCATTTTCGGACCCGTTTGTAATGAAAATTACCGTTTTATCCCTGAGAGCTTTGTGATTCATGCCCGATTTGAACGGTCCTGATTTAGTTTTATTTTTGGCCATATCAATATACTTGGTCGGTGATGAAGAGTATTTCAAAAATTGATTGCTTATCTCTCAAACTGTTACAAAGAAAAAGCCCATTAAAGAGTATTTCAGAAACTGATCACTTGTTTGTCAAACTGTTATTACTGTTATAAATTAAGAGCCATTCTACTAATACTTGCCAAACTGTTACAAATTAAGGGTCACTCAACTAGCACCACGTACAAGTGGACATATTACCGCTCGTAGGGTAACAGATCTGTTGATCCTTACCGAAGTCGACTACTTTGATACATTTTTCTTTCTTATTTAAGTTGGCTGTGTCACAAACGGATCTTACAGGATTCGACCCAAATCCGACCAACCCGTTGCCACCCCAATATAGTACTACAAATCAAAGAAAAATCAAAGTGTAAAAGAAAACAAGTGGTAGCTTATGATTATGTACTATAGTCAAGTAGAAGATTAGCTAGCTTCTTACTTAATTAAAGAAACAAGAATTTGCTAATGTCATTGTCACTAATAGCTACCAACATGGGTGGTATCCTTCTTGCTTTCAAAGATAATCTTTTTAATCTTGTTTCTGTTGTCAAATTGAAATATTTTCTGGTTGTTGTGCTTGATTGGTTTGAATTTAATTGCAATTTAACTATTTTTCTGTTTATGGTCCTTATATTGTTAATTTTAGAAATGATTTTGGGATGAATTCATGTCTTTCTCTGGTTTAATTTCTGGTTTTTGGATCTTTTGTGGTGACTTTAATGTCACTAGATTTTCTCATGAAAGAAGAGGTAATTCGTCTAGAATGAATGATTCTTTAAAATTCAATGACTATATTTGATTTTTTGATCTCATTGTTTTACCTATTAATGGTAGACTTTTTACTCGGTCTAATAATCGCTTAAATCTTTCTATGGCTAAGCTTGATAGATTTCTAGTTTCTACTGATTTTATTAATTTTTTCCATTATTGTATGGTTCAAGCTCTTCCCAACCCTTCTTTTGATCATGTCCCTCTTAGTCTTCACTCTAGCTTTAACTTCTCAAAACCCTTTAAATTTAAGTTTAAGAAATTTTGGCTTGAAGATCAAAATTTTGTTAATAAGATTATTACTTGTCTTTCGTCTATTACTCATTCTTATGGTCTTGCTAGAAATCTTTTCAAGTTACACTCCATTAAAATTGATTGTAGATTGTGGAATAAAGAGAGATTGCGTAATTTCTCTATTTAGAAACAAGAGCTTTTACCGACTATTAGTCATATTGATTATCTTGAAGATTTGGGCCGTATTTCTGTTGATGATAGGAAAAAAATTGATTGTAAGGATGCATATCATAATTTACTTCATCTTGATCATCTTAAATGGCACAAGGAGCAAAAATCAAATGGCTCAAAGATGGTGATTGTAACACTTTTTATTTTTCACAATTGTACTTGGGATTTTCTTTATTGTGACGACTTACATGACTTGTCTTGCCTTATGTTTGTTTTCAATTGTTACTTAACAAATTGATAAATTCTTTCCCCTTTTCAATTGTGATTTCCAAATGAAGCAGACGATTGATGTATTTTTTTGTATTTTTTTTTTTTTTGTCATTTTGCAATTATGTTTTCTGTTCTCATGTTGTTCTCTCTTCAATTTATGTAATTGACTTATGTTTTATCTTTACGAACTATTAGTTTTTTAATCTATGGTTTGTCTTTCCTCCTTATGTTTTTGTTGATGACAAAGGGGGAGAAATATGGTGTTATGATATGCTCTGCTATACATGTTATGTTATGTTGTTTTGTTTTAACATCTTTTGTGTGCATATTGTGCTTTATTCGGGGGGGCTTGTAACAATTGTATATCTTTTCAAATTTTGTGTGAGTATCATGATATGTAAACATAATGTCTATATTATCTTAAGTTATTGTGTTGCCATCATCAAAAAGGGAGAGAATGTAGATTCTTGATTTTGATGACAACACAATACACAATTATTCTATATTACATATTTTTTGTAGTGTGTATCAAAAGTGTTCAATGCCAATACAATGTGATGAAGCTTTCAAAAGTATTTGCTCAAACCACAAAGGCAAGATCAAGTCACAAAGACTCAAGTTCAAGTTCAAGACTTTCAAGAGCTTTCAAGTTTCAAGTTCAAGACTTTCAAGAGCTTCAAGTGATTAAGCTAGATTTGAACAAATGTCTTGTAATATTGTTTGTATTATTTGTGAGTCTTACAATCTTGTAAAAGCCTTGTCACACACACACTCACACATTCCCTAAATAAAGAAAATGTTTTACAAAATCAAAATGTCAAAACAAAGCTTGTATAAGTTTAGCTGATTGAGTACCAGTCGACTTACTCTTGGAGGCAGTCGACTGTTAGAGTACGAAACTGACTAAACTCACTCAAGCTCTGACCAGTCGATTCTTTTGGCAACCCAAGCTGTTTTTGACAGTTTTCTGAATTTAAAACTTGTTTTTTCAAATTCAAACCTGTTTATTGTCGTTGTATGACAGTTGAGATACGATTTCTCAACGTTCAAGAGTTTCTAACTCTATAAATAAAGTATAGTTTTCAATTGGGATAGGTTCCCTAACTCCTTAACTTTCATTTTCAAGTCTTTTTTTTAGAAGAAGAAGAACAAGCATATACTTTCTTTAAGACTTGGTTCTCTGATTTTCAGTCTAGTATAACATCGAATTCATTCTAGACTGAAGCCAGAAGTCAACCTATAGCCAATATACAAAAAGCACTTCCACAGACAAGGCTTTAGGTTGTTGTAAATCTCTTTTTGTTGTTGTTTCACTCTCGGGTTGTGAGAGTGGTCCTCTCGGTTGGAGAGTAGGACTCTTGGTTTAGAGTCGGTTTCACTCTATGGTGTAAAGTTGGTTTTGCCCTCTCTAGTGGTGAAAGAGGTGTACGGATTTGACATAGTTGTTGTCAAATGCCGTAGAGTATTCTTGTACTTTTTTTCAAGAATAGTGGAAAATCTCAAGTGGGTTGCTTGGGGACTGGCTGTAGGTCGGGAGGACCGAACCAGGATACATCGTGGTGTTTGCAATGTTGACTCTCTGTGGTTGTATTCTCTAAACTTGCATTTTCAATTTCTCTGAGTTTCTTGTGTAAATTTTGTCTGGTCAGACGACTGCGTTACTCTCTAAGTCGACTTAACAGACTTGTAACTCTTCAGTCAAATTACTCTTCTAATCTGACGCTTCAGTCGACTGCCTTCTCTTTTCAGTCGACTTAACAGTGCAAAAAGTTTAATTTATGATTAATTTTATATAACACAATCCACACCCCCCCCCCCTCTAGTGTTATTTGTCTTGCATACAGGATCCAACAGATATTCCTTTTACTTCTGATGAAATCAAGGATGCTATTTTTTTTCTATGAAAAGTGACTCCTCTCCGGGTCCTGATGGATTTCCTTTTTTTTCTTTCAAAATTTTTGAGAATTTTTAAAGATGATTTTTTTGATATGTTCTCTGATCTTTATGATGGTAATTTTTCCTTTGATCGAATTAACTATGCTAGCATTATTCTGATTACTAAATGTTTGGGTGCTAATACTGTGTCTTCTTTTAGACCTATTACTTTGCTTAATGTTCTATTCAAATTTATTATGAAAGTGCTTACCAATAGATTAAGCGTTGTTATTCCTTCTCTTATTGATTCTTCTCAATCAGGTTTTGTTACGGATAGATTTATTCTTGACAATGTTGCATGTGCCCAAGAGATTAATTCTCTCATAAGAGCAAATCTAAGGGCATTTTACTTAAAATTGATTTCGGAAAATCTTATGACAAAGTTGATTGGAAATTTCTGTTTAATGTTTTTCTTAAGAGAGGTTTTGGTGTTCGTTGGATTTCTTGGATTAAATCAAGCATGTATATCGGCACTTCTTCTGTTATTATTAATGGAGTTGAAGGTAATAAGTTCAAATGTAAAAGAGGTCTTAGGCAAGGTGATCCTATTTCCTCACTTTTATTTGTTTTAGTTGCTGATGTTTTTAGTAAGATGTTTTCTAAAGCTTGGAATGCAAATATTTTTGAAGTTTAAGTGATTTTAATGGTTTTAAAGGTGTTTTAGATATTCACCATGCAGATAATACTTTTCTTTTTACAAAAGCTAATGGTATCACTCTTCACAATCTGAAAAGTCTTTTATACTTATTTGAAAATAATTCTGGCATGTCTATTAATTTTAATAAAACTTCTGTGATCTGGTTAGGGGGTTCTAACAGTAGACATATTGAAATTGCTAATTTCTTTAACTGTAAATCATCATCTTTTTCAATCACTTATTTGGGGATTCCTTTGAGATGGGGTAAGCTTCATAAAGAAGATTGGCTTCCCATGATTGATAAAGATGAATCCCGCTTAGATGCTGGATTGGATCGTCAAATTTCTAGAGGTGGTAGATTAACTTTGGTTAATTCAATTCTATCCTATATTCCTTTATATATGATGTCTTATTTTTATGTTCCTTCTTGGGTTATTAAACGTATTGAGAAGATTAGAAGGACCTTTTTCTAGTCAGGGTCAGCTTCTTCTTCCTTAGGAATGCATCTTTGTAATTGGAATAGAGTTTGCAAATCTAAAAATATAAGGGTGGTCTTGATATTATTAATCTCAGAAATCAGAATCTTGCTCTTTTGGGTAAATGGATTTGGAAACTTCTTAAATATGATGATATGTCTTGTATTAGACTTGTTAAAAACAAATATCATAAAAAGAAAAAGGCATGGGATTTACATACAAAGTTGTCTATTAATGATTCTTCTTTTTGGAAAGAAATCTGAAAAGCCACTGAACCTTTCAAATGCGGATTACAAAAAAATTGTGGTGATGGCTCTACTATTAGATTTTGGTTTGATTTCTTGATTAGCAATAATAAGCTTTCTGTTCTTTTTCCATCTCTTTACTTTATTGCCTCCTTCCCTAATGCCACTTTCTCCTTCTTGTTTACTATTAATAATAATAATGAAAGAGAATGACATATTAGTTTCAGTAGAAACTTGTCCTTTGATTTTAATTTAGATTATACTTGTCTTCTCGTTATTTTAGATGGCTATCAATGGCAAGCTAGAGATGATATTCGTTGGAGATGGTCTAATACTGATACTTTTACTGTTAAATCTTTCTACACTTTTCTTAACTATGGTGGAGTAATTTCTCCCTTTTATAGACATATTTAGCAAAATATTGCACCTTTCAAAGTCTAGAATTCTTGTTTGGTTAGCAATTCATAATAAATTACTGACTGTTAAGAATTTGAATAAGCGTAATCTGGCTCATGATCTGTTATGTATTTTTTGTAAGCTAGTCATCTCTTTATTCATTGCCCTTTTATTTAACCTTTGTGGTTTATTTGTAAGAAGGTTTGTAAGGTTAATGGTAAACTTAGATCTATGATAACTTGGTGGAGTACTTGGAGGAGAGAAGAGTTAAAAAGATGTATAGACTATCTTGGGATTTGGCTATGATTGCTTTAAATTGTATTATACACATTGAACATAATGATAGAATTTTTGTTAAGAAATGCAAAACTATTGATAATTTGATTGAAGATCTTATTTTTTTCATTCATCATTGGTCTAATATTATCCCTCTTACCCGAAAAGCTAACTTAAGCTTATTGAGCTTCATAATGTGCTTCATGATTTGATTCAACAAGGTAGGATCTCTTGATTATCTTGTGTTTACCTTTGGTTATATTTTGAGTGTATATTTTGTTTTCAGATTTGATTGTGCTTGAAGACTGATTACTACCGCCTTGAGATTTTTGCTTTATTCTGGTCTTGCTAGCTTTTGATGACCCTTTTTGCTGATGCATACTGGATGTCTATTCCTTCAGCTTTTGCTTCAATAGTGGTTGCAGCTGATGTTATCTTTAATATGTGTGGTTCTTGCTGATGTTGCTAATTTTCTATTTCTTTCCAGTTTCTTTTTTCTTCTATTGGCTCTACAATATTTGATACTCTTCTCACGTTACTAGTATGTCACTTGTTTGACAGCTAGTATTCATGTTATACTGGATGATGTGGTGGTAAAAACACAGAGATTGAAAATTTTAATATACGTAATTTTTCCGTAACGTATAATATTTTTCAATCGTAGTGTTTTTACGTGCATTGCACGAATTATTCGATACACGTGTCAATTACGTATATTCCACCATTACATATAATATTTTCGATGTGTTTAAATTATTTATTTTATGACTTGCTCATATTCGTTTTATAAATGGAAATTCATTTTTTATACTCGATCGAAGCCTTATCTAAGAGATTTAGATCTTTTCGATTAAAATATTTCATACCTGCGGTGTACGTATTTTCCATGTACGTATTGAGTACCTTATGGTATATGTAAAATGAAATATATTTTTCGTACACTGTATTTCGATTATTTATAAACATTTCCCTATTGATAAAATAGAATTCATATATGAATATTTGTTTTGCATGCGACGCACGTATTTGCAGTGCACGTGTTAGTTGCATTCTCTTTCAAAATAAAATTCATGAAGTATGCGTGTGTCTATTTTTATTCATGTATGAAAACCCTAATTTAATTAAATTAAACTAGTTATATTTAAACACTTATTATATATTATAATATATGTTTTAATTTAAATAAAAATATAATGAGTGTGCACGTGCGGTACACATGCACATGTTTTGTGCATGAGGAAGTGGCTGGCTGTCTTTGGAAGTGGGGAGAGTGAGAATGGGGTTGAGTTTTAG
The DNA here is from genome assembly GCA_017893485.1 of Hemerocallis citrina. Classification (NCBI taxonomy): domain Eukaryota; kingdom Viridiplantae; phylum Streptophyta; class Magnoliopsida; order Asparagales; family Asphodelaceae; genus Hemerocallis; species Hemerocallis citrina. The sequence continues at coordinate 128,374,397 of CM030363.1, read as the reverse complement.
TGGGTAGTTGTTTGAGTTAATGGGTTAAATTAAACTAATTATACTTAATTAATTAAAACCCCTCCCATTATAAAACTACCCCTACCCCACTTAAATCAACAGAAAACTAAACAACTCAAAAACTCAAAAAATAAAGTAATAGGCTGTGCTTTCGGGGTTCATTTGCTATTGGGTTTTTGGAAGGAAATTGCTTGGCTTTGGGATTATTGTGGAACTCTTTTGTGAAGGGATTGCTACTAGTATACTTTTCTATTGGGTGGGTGATCTCTTTTACTTTCTAGACATTTTGTAGCATACATGTTTAATTAGTTGTGACGAAAATGTGACATGAGTTCTTTAATTTCTAATGTTGTTATATTGCATATGGTATTGATTTTTTTAGCAATTGCATGCTAGTCGAAAAGATGCATCATGTTAGTAAATTGAAAAATTCATGTAGAGTTATTGTGGTGTCGTTGGGTGCATAATGGTGTGCGATGGATAAATTAAATGAATTGAATATGTATTTATGCACAAGTTGTTAAAATTTTACAAAGAAGTTGTGTAAACAATGGGGAGAGTTACAATTTAAGGGGGAGATGAGATTTTTTCATGAAATTGATAAAAAGAAGAAATAAAAATATGGAGTCTTGAATTATGGTTAAAAGAGCTAGTTTTATTAATAAATGAAAAGTATATGTTTATGTCGTTTCTAAAAATCACCATTTATATTATGTATGTATAAAATTATTGTGGTTAAAATAAGTAAATAAACGTTTCTGGAGAGTTGTAGATATATTTTATAAACTATTATTTTGGGGAAAACAAATAAAATTGTAGAATGTTTGGGGAGTTAAAATAGGTAATAAGCAGAACCTGGAGTTATAATATATTAAACCCATTAGTAATCAGTCATGGCGCTCAACCTGAGCAGCTAGCGGGGGCGTGTTGCGCCTGGGGTCGTGTAACACCCTGAATTTTTATTTATGAAGAGTTTGTAATTTTATGTGTTTTGCACGTATAATTTCATATGCATTTTTCTAGAAATTATTTTTTTATAACATGAAACAATAATTATTTCAAGTCTTTCACTCTATTTTCTAAAAAGCCTATTTTTAAAAGCCTAATAAAATCCTAGGCCTAATTATCTCTTTCTAGTGCACCATAATTTATTTATTTATTTATTTATTTATTCAGAGCCCATGGTTGATTTGGCCCATTAGTGAGCCCATTTAATTTAATTTCTCTTTTTATTAGCCTAACTTGTAATGTAGACTAATCTAGTTGACAAATAAATTAATTGCATGAATAAACTTTTAGTGGGGGGGTACTAGTTTTGCATGTGCATTGCACTAGCACGTGCAAAATGCACTTTGGGTGTAGGCCGGATTTCACCAAAGAGAGAGGGAGAGATGGATGAAGTGGGGAGGTGGTTGCTTCATCAAGGGTAGTTACTACAACTCCCTAATTCATCTTGGCGTTTGATCCTTAACTAGTTGGACTAAACCTAGCCTTCCATTTGCACTCAAAATTTGTATAAATACCCCCCCTCACCCATTCATTTTTGCACTTGAAAAGAATTGAAAAGAATTGAAAGAAAGAAAGAAAGACAAGATTGTGAGTAAAAGGTTAGGAGTGTTGTGAGTTAAAAGATTGAGTGCTAGTTTGTGTGTGTTCCCTTCCCAAGCTTGGCCAGCCTACCATTTTAGCAAGAAGGAGTCCAACACCTTTCAAGCTAGGAGGAGAAGCAATTTGGTGGATCAAGCTAGGAGGAGAAGGCTTCCCTTGTTCATTCTAGGAGATCTTTAGGAGTTCTTGTTTGTTTTCTCTCCATTAGAGGTGGGTGATTTTCTCGAACTTCTAACAACATCATGCTAGGGGATTATTTGATAAAATTTAGAAGAAAACTCTCGTTGATTTAGCCATGTGTTGTGAAATGAGACAAATTGCGATTGGTAGAAATGCTTATTAAAAAGATTGTTAATTAATGCAAATTGTGATTGTTATCTTAGAAATTGCCATGCTACCATGATTTATATGCTTGTTATGTGTTAAATTAAGAAAGTATGATTGTATGTTTAGTTAATTGAAATGATAACCATGCAAAACGTGAGTTTTACTAATTTACTTGTTAATGGCATGAAAAAGGAAAATTGTTGCTGAAATGATTGTGTAATAGTAATAAAAATAATAAAAGTGATCTAGGAAAATTTTTAAGTGCAAAATTGGAGAGAAACTATGCTTGTTTTCCAAAATTCGAAATTATAGAGACAAATGTAAGTAGAGAGTAAAATTATGATTTTTGTGTCAAAAATCAAATTTTATTTTACTGAAATACTGAAAATATATAGAAACTAAAATCTGGAGTTTTTGGATTAAATTGGAGAAGAAGAGAATTTAAAAATACTTATTTTTATAAAAATTCGAAAAGAAGAGAGACTCAAACTATAACCCCTAAAACCCCAAACCATATCAAGTTAGTCACTTGAACTGTTTGGTCATCAGGTGCATTTGGGTGCGCTTTACTGTAGCCGTGGATTGGTTATTGGTCTCGGGTTCGAAACTGGGCATTAGCCATTTTGTTTTTTTTATATATAAAAATCTGAAACCCGAGAACAACTTTATATGTAATTAAACCCCATTCTATATCACTTAGGCAGTTTGGCCTTTTTGGCTTTCAGTGGCGCCACAATGCACTGCACTGTAGCGGGTGGGTGGCCTTGGGTTGCGAGTTCGATTCCTGAGTTCGGTATTAAAGCAGTTTTTTGTTTTTTTTGAGTTTCAATTGATTTTTCTGGCTTTTAAAAAACCCAAAAAAATATTATAATTATTCTAAAAATAAATGGACTTCATGAAAAATATTTATACAATATTTTGACTTAAATAAAAGAGATTGAGAAGTAAAAATTGAGTAGAATTCTATAAAATTGACATTTGTGTAAGTATAAAATGTGATTTATTCCATGAGAAAAATTCTACCTAATTTTATAAAGAGGATCTTGTATGAGAAAAATTAAAGAGTGTTTATTTATAAAATTTTATTCAATAATTTGTGCAAGTCATGCATTTGAAAGTTAAATGAAAATTATGATTTTGATTTTGAAGGAAATAAATAATAGTGTGAGAATTAAATGGATTTATTGAGATTAATCTTGAATGAGAAAGATATAAATCGAAATTGAACTTTATGTAAGAAATTGATTCATAGAAAAGAAATGGAAATTATGTTGAACTATGGAAAAGGAATTTATGAGTATGAAAACTCAATTTTGTGATTATGAAGTGAAATTGAGACCTAGAGTGTAGCTAAACCTCATACCGGCATTGAAAGAAATTTGTTGTAATGAGATTCGAAATGGAAAGACCAATGTTGGGTCGTATTATTTAAATGGTTAAGACCGGTATAGTGGGAGTGCTAACTCTAGGTGATTGATTTTTATTCATGATTCAAATAAATTAAGGACTAGATACATTGTGGGGATGTGATGAAAGTAAGATAAAAACATGAGTATGAGGGTCATTGAAGTAGCGGCGTGAGAGTATTCACAGGATGTCCCATGATGCGTCATGAATAGGGCGTGGATACTACTCTAGAGTACCGTCTCGGTGACGACGCTTATGGGGTGGTCTGATAACTACGGGTGGTGCCATGTCTATGGTAGGAGGTGAATTGACCACAGGATGCCTGCATGGAGAGTCATGTGTCATTGCGTGGGTTTCTCTCCAGGGCGCCTAGACGTGGGCTCGTAACTCATAGAACACCTAGGACACTTACCGTAGTTACCATAGTAGACTAAGTCATGGTGAGGGATTGAACCCTACAAGATGAAGAACGATTAAGGGCTTGCCCTTGAACCTATGTAGTATGAGCTGTATAGACTCTGAACAAGTGCGTATTAGTGTCATATAATATAAACAACTTCATTAAGGACTAAGTGCACAATCACAACACGACATCAATAGGATAGTCCCCGTAGTTCTGTTTATGGAAAGTTTGTGTTTTCCAAGTAAGAGAAAATTGATATATTATATCCTAGCGTCAGTTGAATGAACTGACGTGCCCACAGTTTCTATGCAGGATAAAGTGATTGGCAAGATTAAAGTCTGCATGCTGCTTAAAGAATAATTTCAAGAGTTGTATATTTTATTCATGTAATTATTGTAAATTGCTTTTGTTGTATAAATGTATTGTAAATGTAACTCTGATGTAACAAAAGTTTTAAATTCCTGGTAAAATTGTACGAAGAGAAGTGTAAAGATCCTGTGGAACTTTGAATTCGGTCTTATTTGGAATTCAGGATGTTACAGAGTGGTATCAGAGCACGCTTCCAAGTAGTGCAAATTTATCAGAAATGACACCCTAGAAGTGGACATTAGAGCGTGTGTTGGGTATAGAGATTTTAAATGTAAGTTACTTACATTTGTGTTAATCTATAATTTATGCTTCTTCTTCTCCTTTCTCTAAGTTGGCGGACCATTTCGACCCAACTGACGGTGATGACTGTCACATAGTCGAGGAGGATTACTACCCAGGGCAAGCTGATTCTGACGAAGAAGATCCTGAAGAATTTGAAGAGGAATGGCCTGAGTCCCAAGAGATCACTTTGTCTCGGATTCTTCTTATGATTCCTCTGATGAGAAAGAACCAGTTCTGAGCAGTCTCATCGTGTCTCTTCAGAGGCAGGTGGAGACTCAAAGGGAGATAGCAGAGCTGCTGCAAGCACAGTGTGCGAAATGCAAGGAGAGCATTACAACTCTCAGTCATTGTGTTTAGGAACTCGAGTAGAGGAAAAACATGTACGATGTACTGAAAGAAGAAGTGGCGGAACTACGGAAACAGCTTCGAGAAGCCAAGAGGAACTGTGGGAACTAGAATGTTGTGTCTTCTTACTGCTTTCATTTGATGTCAGAAATGTTTTAAATTCGAATGTATAAAGTTTGTAATTCAATGAAATGAAGAGTTGATTTAAATTCATGTTTTCTACTTTGAATTTAATGGATCTTTTGCATCAGAATATGGCTGGAAGAAGAGCTAGAAGTGGAAAAGGGCTGGATTTGGAAACGGAGTTAGCGAGGGTCTATCAAACACTCAATGTCGTTGCCATAAATGAGAACCAAGGAAGGGTGCCTGTGAATCCAGTGCCCGAAGTAATCAAACTCATGGAATCATTCAAGCGGATGAAACCACCCATGTTTGAGGGGAAGTCAGACCCTGACACCGCTAACAACTGGATCTGGCAGGTAGGGACTATCTTCGAACTCTTGGAGACTCCGGAGGACAGCAAGGTAAAGTTGGATGCACTGCAGTTCGGGAAGGATGCGGCTGTGTGGTTGCAGTCGATGAAGCGGACGATAGGAGATATTGTTCTTGGTTGGGAGGAATTCTTGGAAGAGTTTCGCGGTCATTATTTTCCATCAGATGTGCAGGAGAAGAAGGCCATGGAAGTTCTGGCGCTGCAGTAGGGCGGCATGTCGGTTAGGGAGTATGAGACAAGGTTCACTCAGCTCTTGAGGTATGCGTCCGAATTGGGGATGGACGAGGCAAAGAAGGCTAAAAAATTCGAGCATGGTTTAAGGCCAAGTTTGAGATCAAGGATGATACCCCTCGGTATCAAGAGGCTTGACAAGTTGGTCAAATGAGCTGCAGCCACCAAGGCGGATATGGAACAGTTCCATGCTGTTCAGAATCGGAGGGAACAACTGGAATGTGGGGAAGAAGCCTGTAGTTCCTGGAAATGTCAGGGGACAGCCACCGACTCAAAGGTTCAAACCGACAGGGGCAAACGTTGTCAATGTGGCGGGAAGACCCGGAAATGCTTGGGTGAGACCTCTTATGACTTGTTTCAACTGTGGAGAGACAGGACAGAACAAGTCTCATTGCCCAACACTTCAGGATGTCGTTCGTAACGGTCCAGCTCAGCAGACCGAGAAGAAGTCGTACCAGCAGGAGCGAGTATTTGCCTTAACTGAAGCTAACGCTGATGAAGTGGATCACGTCATCACTGGTACGAGGTAGGATGTTTAGAAGTGTTTTATGTTGTTCTCTTTTCCCGCTTTATTTAGTAAACTGTTATGTAACGAGTGTGTGTTATGTAACAGGAGAACTTTATTTGAATATAAAGAAAGCTGTTGTTTTGTTCGATACTGGGTCCTCTCACACTTTTGTATCACCTAAGTTTGCTAAAGTTTTGGGAGTTGAATCGAAGGTCTTTCCAGGCAAGGTCTTAGAAGTAGCTACTCCGTTAGGGGAAGACTTAAATCACTGATCGGTACTATGCGAACTGCGAGATCATGATTGGGGACAGAATTTTCGGGATTGATTTGATCGATCTAAATGTCTTGGGGGTCGATGTTATCATTGGCATTGATTGGATGTCGGTGTACAGTGCAAACATCGAGTGCAAGACCAATGAAGTAACAGTGAAGGTTCCAGATGGTCCTGAAGTCGCTTTCCTAGGAAAGAAGAGATGTTCGGAGTTGGTTGCAGCTATCAGCAAGAAGGAGGTTCCAGCAGAAGTGCAGCAAATTCCAGTGGTTCGGGATTACCTGACTGCATTCTTGGAGGATTTGCCTGGGTTACCCCCGCATCATTATGTAGAGTTCAGCATCATTACTTAGCCAGGGAGTGCACCCATTTCCAAGGCACCGTATAGGATGGCGCCTGTGGAGGAAGATGAGATCAAATGGCAGATTGAGGAACTGTTGGAGAAAGGCTTTATTCAACTGAGTGCGTCACCTTGGGGAGCACCGGTGCTGTTGGTAAAGAAGAAGGATGGTTCGATGAGGATGTGCATCGATTACCAAGAACTGAATAAGGTCCCTATTCAGAACAAATATCTGATTCCACGAATTGATGACTTGTTCGATCGTCTACAAGGAGTAGCTATTTTGTTCAAAATAGACCTTCGATCAGGATACCATCAAGTTCGAGTGAAAGCTGAAGATGTGCATAAGACTGCATTCAGAACTCGATATAGACAGTACGAATTCTTAGTTATGCCGTTTGGAGTGATGAATGCAACTGCAATCTTCATGGACATGATGAATAGAGTCTTAAGGCCGTTTATTGATTCTTTCGTTGTGGTGTTCATTGACAATATTCTTGTGTAGTCCAAGTCAGAGGAGGAGCACACAGAGCATCTGGTTGCTGTTTTGAAGAAGTTGGAAGAGCATGAGTTGTATGCCAAGTTATCTAAGTGCGATTTCTAGAAATCTGAAGTGGCATTCCTAGGTCACATCCTTTCTTAGGAGGGAGTGGCAACTGATCCGCAGAAGATAGAAGCTGTGAAGGATTGGGCAAGGCCTACTACAATGAAGGAAATCAGGAGTTTCCTTGGACTAACTGGATACTACAGAAGGTTCATTCAGAGCTATGCTCAGTTAGCCATGCCGCTCACTGGTCTGACCTAGAAAAATGTGAACTTCAAGTGGACTGAACAGTGCGAGGCAAGCTTTCAGAAGTTGAAAAAGAAGCTAACTACTGCTCCCATTTTAGCTTTGCCTAGAGCAGGTGTTGAGTATGATGTCTACAGCGATGCTTCACATCGTGGGCTTGGTTGTGTCTTAATGTAAGAATAGAAAGTGATCGCTTATGGGTCTAGGAAATTAATACCGCATGAGAAGAATTATCTGACTCATGATCTAGAGTTGGCTACAATTATCTTTGCCTTAAAGCAATGGAGACATTACGTGTATGGTGAGAAGCTGAACATGTACACGGACCACAAAAGCTTGAAGTATATCTATCAGTAGAAGGACCTGAATCTGAGGCAAAGGAGATGGTTAGAAGTACTTGCGGACATTCATCCAGAGATCAAGTACCATCCTAGGAAGGCTAATGTTATTGCTGATGCACTTAGTCGAAAGAGCAATCTGGCTAGTTTGATTACAACTCAGTCATCTTGTAGAGGAGTTGGATCGGGCTGGTATTAAAGTTGTTCTGCAAGGCTTAGGATCATCTTTAGCTCAGTTGAGGCTCCAACCAATGCTGAATGAAAGGATTATCGCAAGTCAGAAGGAAGATGCAGAGATTCAGAAAATAAAGGAGCAGGTTGGTGCAGGCAGGTTACCCGAGTTTCAGATCAGGGATGAAGTGTTGTGGTTAGGAGAGAGGCTATGTGTTCCGAATCAAGCAGAATTGCGGGAGAGCATTCTTCAAGAGGCACATGCTACTCTTTTGTCTGTACATCCTGGGAGTACCAAGATGTATAAGGACATTAAGCAACATTTCTGGTGGTCAGGTTTGAAGCGGGATGTGGCCGAGTTCGTAGAGAGGTGTGAGATCTATCAGCAGGTCAAAACCAAGAATCAAAAACCCGGATGCCTATTGCAACCGTTACCTATTCCGAAGTGGAAGTGGGATAACATCAGTATGGATTTCATCACGGGTTTGCCCAAGAGTTCAAAGGGCAATGATGCGATTTGGGTCATAGTCGATCGACTAACCAAATCCGCTCACTTCTTGGCGATGAAACTCACTTCAACTATGGATAAGTTGGCCGAGATGTATGTTGGGGAGATCGTCAGGCTTCATGGTGTTCCGTTAACCATTGTTTCTGATCGAGATGCGTAGTTTACTTCACATTTCTGGATGAGTCTTCAAATAGCTCTGGGTACCAAGACGGATTTCAGCACTGCATTTCATCCTCAGCCCGATGGGCAGACCGAGAGAGTCAACCATATTCTTGAGGATATACTTCAGTGTTGTGTTCTAGATTTTGGAGGCAGTTGGGAAAGGCATCTAGTTCTGGTGGAGTTTGCCTACAACAGTTTTCAGCCTAGTATTGGGATTGTGTCGTACGAAGCTCTGTATGGCAGGAAGTGCAGAAAACCTATTTGTTGGTTTGAAGTTAGGGAGCGGCAGATGTTTGGGCCTGAGATTGTGCAGCAGACCTTGAAAAGATCGATCTGATCAGGAAGCGGTTGGTGGATGCGCAGAGTAGGCCGAAGAGCTATGCAGACAATTGGAGGAGGGACCTTGAGTTTGAGATTGGTGACTTTGTCTTTCTGAAGGTTTCACCTAGCAAGGGTGTGATTTGCTTCGGCAGAGGTGGGAAGTTAGCCCCAAGATTCATAGGACCGTACAAGATATTGAAGCGGATTGGGAAAACTGCTTACCGGTTGGAGTTGTCGGAAGAGTTTTCTCAGTTGCACAATGTCTTCCATGTGTCTATGCTGAGAGGGTACATTCCAGATCCGAATCACCATTTGCCCGAAGTGTCGGAAGGTTTGCAGTTGGATCTGAGTTACATTGAGCTTCTGGTTAAGATTGTCGATCGTCAGGAGAAAGTCTTGAGGAACATGACGATACCGATGGTCAAAGTAGTCTGGAGAAACCAGTTGGTTGAAGAGGCTATTTGGGAATCTGAGGAAAGGATGATGAAAGATCATCCTGAGCTCTGTGTGTGATTTGTATCTTCTGTCTTTTCTTTTCTTATCTCTTTGTTGTATTCCTGTTTTCTCACTCTTTAAGTGTAGTTCCGGGGACGGAACTATACTAAGGAGGGAGTGTTGTAACACCCTGAATTTTTATTTATAAAGTGTTTGTGATTTTACGTGTTTTGCACGTATAATTTCATATGCATTTTTCTAGAAAATTATTTCTATATAACATGAAACAATAAATATTTCAAGTCTTTCTCTCTATTTTCTAAAAAGCCTACTTTTAGGAGCCTAATAAAATCCTAGGCCTAATTATCTCTTTCTAGCCCACCATAATTAATTAATTAATTAATTTATTTAGAGCCCATGGTTGATTTGGCCCATTAATGAGCCCATTTAATTTAATTTCCCTTTTTATTAGCTGAACTTGTAATGTAGACTAATCTGGTGGACAAATAAATTAATTGCAAGAACAAACTTTTAGTGGGGGGTACTAGTTTTGTATGTGCATTGCACTAGCACGTGCAAAATGCACTTTGGGAGTAGGCCGGATTTCACCAAAGAGAGAGGGAGAGATGGATGAAGTGGCGAGGTGGTTGCTTCATCATGGGTAGTTACTACAACTCCCTAATTCATCTAGGCCTTCGATCTTTAACTAGTTGGACTAATCCTAGCCTTCCATTTGCACTCAAAATTTGTATAAATACTCCTCCTCACCCATTCATTTTTGCACCTGAAAAGAATTGAAAAGAATTGAAAGAAAGAAAGAAAGACAAGATTGTGAGTAAAAGATTAGGAGTGTTGTGAGTTAAAAGATTGAGAGCTAATTTGTGTGTGTTCCCTTCCCAGCTTGGCCGGCCTACCATTGAAGCAAGAAGAAGGAGTCCAACACCTTTCAAGCTAGGAGGAGAGCAATTTGGTGGCTCAAACTAGGAGGAGAAGTCTTCCCTTGTTCATTCTAGGAGATCTTTAGGAGTTCTTGTTTGTTTTCTCTCCATTAGAGGTGGGTGATTTTCTTGAACTTCTAATTAGACATCATGCTAGGGGTTTATTTGATAAAATTGAGAAGAAAACTCTAGTTGATTTAGCCATGTGTTGTGAAATGAGACAAATTGCAATTGGTAGAAATGCTTATTAAAAAGATTGTTAATTAATGCAAATTGTCATTGTTATCTTAGAAATTACCATGCTACCATGATTTATATGCTTGTTAAGTGTTAAATTAAAAAAGTATGATTGTATGTTTTGTTAATTGAAATGATAACCATGCAAAATGTGACTTTTACTAATTTACTTGTTAATGGCATGAAAAAGGAAAATTGTTGCTGAAATGATTGTGTAATAGTAATAAAAATAATAAAAGTGATCTAGGAAAATTTGTAAGTGCAAAATTGCAGAGAAACTATGCTTGTTTTCCAAAATTCGAAATTGTAGAGACAAATGTAAGTAGAGAGTAAAATTATGATTTTTGTGTCAAAAATCAAGTTTTATTTTACTGAAATACTGAAAATATATAGAAACGAAAATCTGGAGTTTTTGGATTAAATTGGAGAAGAAGAGAACTTAAAAATACTTATTTTTATAAAAATTCGAAAAGAACAGAGACTCGAACTATAACCCCTAAAATCCCAAACCATATCAGTTTTGTCACTTGGACTATTTGGTCATCAGGTGCATTTGGGTGCGCTTTACTGTAGCCGTGGGTTGGTTATTGGTCTCGGGTTCGAAACTGGGCATTAGCCCTTTTGTTTTCTTTTTTTATTATAAAAATCGGAAACCCGAGAACAACTTTATATATAATTAAACCCCAGTCAATATCGCTTAGGAGCTTTGGCCTTTCTGGCTTTCAGTGGCGCCACAATGCGCTGCACTGTAGCGGGTGGGTGGCCTTGGGTCGCAAGTTTGATTCCTGAGTTCGGCATAAAAACAGTTTTTTGTTTTTTTTTTGAGTTTTAATTGATATTTCTGACTTTTAAAAATTCGAAAAAAATATTTTAATTATTCAAAAAATATATGGACTTCCTGAAAAATATTTATACAATATTTTGACTTAAATAAAAGAGATTGAGAAGTAAAAATTAAGTAGAATTCTATAAAATTGACATTTGCATAAGTATAAAATGTGATTTATATCATGAGAAAAATTCTACATAATTTTATAAAGGGGATCGTGTATGAGAAAAATTAAAGAGTGTTTATTTATAAAATTTTATTCAATAATTTGTGCAAATCATGCATTTGAAAGTTAAATGAAAAATATGATTTTGATTTTGAAGGAAAGAAATAACAGTGCGAGAATTAAATGGATTTATTGAGATTAATCTTGAATGAGAAAGATATAAATCGAAATTAAACTTTATGTAAGAAACTGATTCATAGAAAACAAATGGAAATCATGTTGAACTATGGAAAAAGAATTTATGAGTATGAAAACTCAATTTTGTGATTATGAAGTGAAATCGAGAACTAGAGTGTAGCTAAGCCTCGTACCGGCATTAAAAACATTTGTTGTAATGAGATTCGAAATGGAAAGACCAAGGTTGGGTCGTATTATTTAAATGGTTAAAACCGGTATAGTGGGAGTGCTAACTCTAGGTGATTGATTTTTATTCATGATTCAAATAAATTAAGGACTAGATACATAGTGGGGATGTGATGAAAGTAAGATAAAAACATAAGTATGAGGGCCAATGGATTGGCGGTGTGAGAGTATTCGCAGGATGTCCCATGATGCGTCATGAATAGGACGTGGATACTACTCCAGAGTACCGTCCCGGTGGCGATGCTTATGGGTGGTCTAATGACTACAGGTAGTGCCATGTCTGTGGTAGGAGGTAAATTGACCACAGGATGCCTGCATGATGAGTCATGTGTCAATGCATGGGGTTCTCTCAAGGGCACCTAGACGTGGATTCGTAACTCATAGAACACCTAGGATACTTACCGTAGTTACCGTAGTAGACTAAGTCATGGCAAGGGATTGAACCCTACAAGACGAAGAACGATTAAGGGCTTACCCTCGGACCTTATGTAGTATGGGCTGCATAGATCTGAACAAGTGCACATTAGTGTCATATAATATAAACAACTGCATTAAGGACTAAGTGCACAATCACAACACGACATCAATAGGATAGTCTCCGTAGTTCTGTTTGTGACAAGTTTGTGTTTTCCAAGTAAGAGAAAATTGATATATTATATCCTAGCATCAGTTAAATGAATTGACGTGCCCACAGATTCTATGCCGAATAAAGTGATTGGCAAGATTAAAGTATGCATGCTACTTAAAGAATCATTTCAAGAGTTGTATATTTTATTCATGTGATTGTTGTAAATTGCTTCCTCTGTATAAATGTATTCTAAATGTACCTCTGATGTAACAAAAGTTTTAAATTCCTTGTAAAATTATACGAAGAGAAGTGTAAAGATCCTGTGGAACTTCGAATTCGGTCTTATTTGGAATTCGGGGTGTTACATTTCGCCACGTGGCGCTCGCTGGGGCCTTGGGGTGTCTCGGGTTCGAATTTGCATATGCACAAATGTGCATTTTTGATGTTTTTTTCGGGTCTTTTGAGTGTTTTTGAGTTTTATACATTCGGAAAAAATTACATAAATATTTCTAAATAGTATTTAAACACTAAAAAAATAATTTCCATTGTTTTGGGTATATGTTTGGGTGTTTAAAAATTACATTCATGCTAATGAGTTATGGAATAATCCTAAAATGAGAAATATAAATGGGTTAAGTAAATTGGTTGCAGAATTTGAAAACTTTTATGAAATATCTTGAATACGACTTTTGTGACTTAGAAAAATAGTTGAAGTGAATGATGATTGAATTAAAAATACGAATATGATATTTGAATCGAAGTTCTAGTGAATTATTTTATGGTTTATAAAACTTGGTATTAGAAAATTATATTCAAACTATACTTTGATAATATGAGAGGGTTTTTATTAATCAAAGAATGTTGGGAATTGTTAAAGTGAAAGATCTTGGTAAATTAATTAAGTATTTGTCTTCAAGAAGTTGGTTTGAGGCATTGTTATCTAATGTTATTAAAAGAAGTCAATTATTGCATGATCTATAAACATGAAGAAAGTGTATTAAGTAAATGAATGTTGAATATAGAGTAAGAGGTTTATGTTAAGGTTAGTCATAATCTAATTGATCTCTATTATTGAGGTGATTATTGTAATCTAGAGGCTAAGGTACTGTTCTTTTTTTTGCCTCTTATAAGAGATTTACAGTACGAGCCTCTTTTTGAGGTGTTCTTTTTATATAAAAATAACCTCTTATAAGAACCTCTTATAAGATATTTCTGTTCTTTTTTCACCTCTTATAAGAGCCTATATTACCCGAAAGTCTATATTACCCCAAAGTATAAAAATGGTGAGATGAAGGACAAGAAAAGATAAGTTCAAATTACTAATATATAAACTAGTTTAATGGCAAGTTAAATTCACAAATCAGTGTAAATCATCAATTATAATTCCAGGCTGCTATAGACTTTTAATTAGTATGAAAATTAGTATGTATAAATATAAATAATTTGTTTCAAAGAAGTTGGATTAAGAAAAATTAATGTCAATGGGCTAATATAAATTCTCCCTTAGCTGTAATAAATAAAATTAAAAAAACCTGGTTGGTTGCAGGATTTGTACATGGTGGCATCATAACAGAACAAATCAACTAGCCACAACTCAAGTAATGTACTTACTGGACGTAAATATATATATATCTTTAAATAAATCAGTGTTTCGACAGCATCCCTAACATAATTGTTCGAGATTGTGCAGAATGAATTCCCACACTTTTTCTAGGATAGCATATTACAGTCAACTACGTATATGATTACACTTTTTCTAGGATAGCATATTCCGGGCTACTATAGACTAATATATAAACTAGTTTAATTAGTAACAATTATAATATAGACTTTGGGGTAATATAGACTTAAGTGATAGAAGTCTTATAAGAATTTGAAAGAGGCTACTAGAAGTCTTTTAGGCTTATAAGAGATTTGGAAAAAATATCTTATAAGAGGTAAAAAAAGAACGCTAAAAAAACTTTTGTAAGAGGTGGACCACCTCTTACAACAGGTAAATCTCTTATAAGAGGAGAAAAAGAACACTACCAAGTGAGACTCTTGTACCGGCAAGTTATGAAAATGAGATTTGATTTTGAGAAGTGGCCAATAAAGGCTATCGTTCTCGGTATTTTGTTAAGACCGGTAGGAGGGTAAACTAGCTCTTGGTTGTGATGATGTTGATTAAACATAAGGAAAGGCACTAGAAGAAGATATGGTAGAAACAACGACGAACATGTCTGGTAAAGGAAGTGCAGCTCCTAGGGGTCCGAGATTAAGGAGTATGCCTGGTAAATCCATGTATATGGGCTAGGGGTACGACCATCTTTCATCGGAAAGGCCAGTAAAGAGACTGCAGTCCCTAGGAATGTTCAGAATGGACAGGATACACCCGGTAAATCCACTGATGTCGCTAGGGGTAGGCTGGTAAGTTCCAATATCCTGGGGGTGCGACTCCTCAGTGACTACTCGTTGGAGTATATTCATTAGGTTAGGCTGCATAACGTGGGATGTAAACCCTATAATGTGGAGTACCTTCGGGGCTTGCCCTCGGACCTATGTAGAATGGGATGTATAGAATCCGAATAAGTATGCATTAATACATCGTAGTGTAAATCCGCATTAGGCATCTAACACATATCATACACTGACATATTTATGACAGTCACTTTTACACTTTGTAATACATTCAAGTTTGTGTTTGCTAAAGTAAGAGAATTGTTATATTACGGCATAGTGAGGATCATTGTTTTATAATATTGCATCGGTTGTAAGCAACTGACATACCCACAGTTTCAAATGCAGGGCTTGAATTTGCAAGGAGATATAAAGATGATTCGATGCTTATGATTATTTAAAAGCTAAAGTTATTACACTTGTATTTATATCATGTTGTATTTCATTTAATTTCTGCTACGTTGTTGTAAAATAACTTGATGTAATAAAAGTTTTAAATTTTCTTGTAAAATTGTACGAATTTGGAGTAAAAGATTCTGTTGTGCTACGAATTACCGTGTTAATAGAATTCGGGGTGTTACGGTGATGGTGGTGGTGGTTGGTCGGAGGTGGAGGGAGGTGAAGAATTTAAGGTAGGAGAATGAGGGGTGGTGATTGGTTGGATTTGAGTGGGAGGTGAGAGATTCGAGGGAGGATGAGGTGGTGGTGGTGGTGGATTTGAGGAAGGAGAAGGAGGTGAATGAATGGAGAAGGAGGTGGTGGTGGTGGTTGTTGGTCGGAGGAAAGGCTGGTAGGGGGGATTCAAGAGGTGTTGGTAGTTGATGGAGGAGAAGGTGGTTGGTTGGTGGTTGGTCGGAGGGGGGGGGGAATTAATATTAAAATTAATTTAATTATAAAATTAAAATTATTATGTGATTAAAAAAAATTAATGATGAAATTAAAATTTATCTATAGAATTGTAAATAAAGATGAGATTAAAATTTAAATTAATGATGTGATTAAAACTAATCATGGGATTAAAACCAATGAAGGAGAAAAAGAAGAAGAAGAAGAAGATGATGATGGACTGGTAATTTAGTAATTAAAATGAACTGATAGGGGTATTTTAGATATTTCACACAAAAGTTAACGACGTCATAATGGAGTAGACTAGAATGCCAAAAAAGCTGACGATGGTAGGGTTTAGTGCCAAAAAAGAATTGGGTATGGTTATCTACCAAACATGTAAAACTGAGTAGAGTTAACTGAAATTATATATATATATATATATAGAGAGAGAGAGAGAGAGAGAGAGAGAGAGAGAAGGTAATGCTCAGTTGCAAACGGGTCTGTTTGCACAGACCCGTTGCAAACTGCATTACTGGCCATTGGATCAGATCAATGAAGATCCAATGGCCATGATTACCCTTGCCCATCATCCCCCCTCTCTCATTTAAGTTCAGAGGGGTAATTTAGGGATTTCACCCTAAATAACTCTTCAACTTATTCACTCTCTCACACTCTCTCTCTTGTGCACTTGACGATGTTTTTTTAAAAAAAATTTTTGACAAAATTTCAACTTAGGTCGTTGTTGGAAACAACGGCTTAAGTACTTCAATATTTGACCTCAACTGTAGTTGTTGTTTCAAAGAATGACCTAGTATAACCTAAGCCGTTGTTTCAAATAACGGTTCATGTTATAAAAGTTTTTTTAAAACTTATCTCCCCTTCGTTCTCCTCCTATATTTTTTCTCTTTCTCTCACTCTCAGTCTCCCTACTCTCTCTCTCTCGCGTTCCAAACCCAAACTCGAAACCCTACCTCCTCCTTCACTTCATTCTCTCACTCACTCTTTCCCTCTTCTCCTTCTCTCCCTCTTTTGAAGTTTCATAATTTTTTTGATGTCGTTTATGTGGTCCTCTAGTGTAACCGTATTCAAAAAATTTCAAAGTGTAGTTGTTGTTTGAGATACATGGAAAAACCGCACAAACGACAACAAATTCTTTTGAAACATTACGAGTAGGTCGAACTCACCACACACAAGCCAACACAACTTATAAATGTGAGTTTCAACTCACGGTTTGCAAGAAATGACAATGTATTGTTTTCACTCACGAAAAAGAATGGAAAGTGATACATTGTCGTATCTAGCAAACCATGCATCGAAACTCATTTCTAGAAGTTGTGTTAGCTCGTGTGTGGTGAATCCGAGCTACTTGCGAAGTATCAAAATTTTTGGATCCCGTTTGTACAGTTTTCTACATTTTTGCAATCAAAATATTCAAAATTAGTTGTTTTAGTTATTGTTGTTACGAAAACATAGAAAATTGCCCAAACAAAAATAAAAAATTCTGAAACTCTGTGATTGGTCAGATTCACCATACACAAGATACTGCAATTTCTAGAGGTGTGTTTTGACACACGGTGATACGGTTGTGTATCGCGTTATTTGGTTTTTATTGAAATAAAGTGATACACGGTCGTATCTTGCAAACCGTGAGTCTAAACTCACTACTGCAAGTTGCGTTGGCTTGTGTGTGGGGAGTCCGACTTACTCAGAATGTTTTAGAACTTTTCGTTGCCATTTGTACGGTTTTACTAATATCGAACAACAACAACAACTAATACTACATCTATAATTTTAATGAACAACAACTACTTATACAATTCTACCGTCTACAATCATCGAACAACTATATACAATACACATCAAATTACTACCCTACACATAACTACACATCACAAAAATAATCTCAAAAATTAAGCAAACAATTCAATCTGCATAGCTACACCTACGAAGCTAGAATAGAGTAATTACCTTGCAGATTTATATGACGGAGATTGATTGGTTGACGATGTCTACGGATTAAATGGCAAATTAGGGTTTCGAGTTGCCGATTTGATTTTGAAGATTATAGGAGGAGGTGATGACTGAAGGAGATTTTTGGGAAAATAGAGAAAGGGGGAGGTAGCACGGCAGTAGACAACATGTGAGGAGGAGGGTTTAGGGTTCTTGGGTTGCGGGAGTCTTCGGAAGAGAGAGAGAGAATTCGAGAAGACGAAGAGAGTGAGTGAATGAGTGAAGTGAATGAGGAGGAGGTGTCATAGTGAGAGCTCTAATAGAGGTTGGGTTTTGGTTTGGATTCGAGAACGATAGAGAGATGGAGTAGGGAGACTGAGTGTGATAGAGAAAAGATAGAAGGAGGGAGAGAAGTTTTAAAAAAAATTAGTATAACCTAAGCTGTTATTTCAAACAAAGATCTAGATTATACTAAAGTCATTGCTGGAAACAACGGCTAAAGTTCAAGTCAAATTTTAAAGAGCTCAGGCCATTTTTTCCAACAATGGCCTAAGTTATAATTTGGCCAAAAACAATAGAGTTCATCAACTACGTGATAAAGAGAGTGTGAGAGAGTGAATGTGGTGAAGGGTTATTTGGGATGAAATATCCAAAATAATCCTCCAAACTTAAGTGAGAGTTGGGGAAGATGGGCGGGTGTTAATATGGCCGTTGGATTTTGATCGATCTGATCCAACGGCCAGTAATGCAGTTTGCAACGGGTCTATGCAAATAAACTCATCATTAACTGAGCACAACGGGTTAATGCAAAAAGATCCGTTTGTAACTAAGGATTACCCAAACAGCATGCAAACCACCTAAGCTTTTGTTTGAAATAAGGGCTTAGGTATAGGTTATACTGGATCCCTTGTTGGAAATAACGGCTTAGGTTTATAATCTACAACAACGACTTAGGTGGTTTGCACATCCGTTTGCACAACGCTCATTTGCAATGGAGCATTCATATATAAATATATATATATATATATATATATATATATATATATATATATATATATATATATATAAGTAAAATCTCCGACGTAGTCTGGCCTCGAACATGACTCGAGCATTTCTTGATTTCAGATGTGCCCATATCATTGGAATCCTTCATATTAGTTATGTGCGCACGATACACGTAAGTTGATATGTTTACAAATGACAACTCCAACTCTCCCGTTATAATATTAGATATTAGAGATAGATAAATCTCAAGAAAGAAGAAAAGGGTTTTTTAGTTATTAGTCACTTTTAATCATGTATTTCTAAATAAGTTCATATTTTTACATTATTTTCTATTAGGTCTCTTAATTGATCTAACAATTCTGAAATTAGAACTTGCTATTGATTACTCTTGAATTTCTCCTTAAACCGTTGTCATACTTAACAAGAATATTTTTTATTTTCGTAATACCTCCTTTTAATCATGCCGTCTTATCCCCAACAACTAGTTTATACTAACACATCCTTTATAAATGGATTTCTCTCTAAAAATTTTCATTAATTCCGTTGCTGCTCTTCCACAAAAAAATCTCAAAGTTTACTAGTCTAGTATCACCAACACAATATATTGGTATACGCTAGTCTTTTGCCATACCTAATTAGTCTATTAATTATGATTAAGTTGAATTTGAACAAAAACCACCACTGAGGAACCTATTTAGTTTGATGAGGCTCAATTAAAGAATTTAATAGCAAATAATATGCAGATAAGAACTATGGAAATACATGTTTCAAAAGAAACTAATATCTGAAAAAATCAAAAGAAAAAGCCTATTAACCGGGGTGCCAACAAAAATGCATGTCGATTTGTTGTCATCCAATTCCTTATCAAGTTGGCCTCCAATCATTAAGTTGTTTATTTACATAATGCTATTCTTTTGAACTATTTTCTTTTTGCTGCATCGTAGTCAAGATCTCAAGATCTTTCTTAATCCAACCCAAATCTTTTATCAACTGAGCTATAACTCAGTGAAACTTAAAGTTACCGATAGTTAAATAAGAATAAATGTAGCTAGGAATAATTTAAGAGGGTAACTTAAATAAAATATTTTATGGAATTGAAGATTCAAAAAATTTTATATCCAAATGTAGAGAGTTATGTACTTATGAAAGGAGAAAAGAAAAGCGTGTATTTCTTTACTACTTGAGATGACTAAAATGCCCCCGGCCCAAGATAAGTTTGAAACAGTTTTAGGGGTTTACTCATCTAGAGTTGAAAGTGTGATAAACACCATGAACTCTTTTTTTCACTATGTCTTAACGTTTTTCTCATGCTTCTTAATTGGCTTTTCTTTTTATTCCCAAAAGATAAGATTTAATTGATAAGGTGTGCGGTGGAAACCTCCATTCCTAGCACATCCAAACAACGATATGCAAAAAATGGAAAGACAGTAGAGAGGTGAGATAGATATTCTCACCTCTGAAACTTTGAAGCACTTGCTCTTAAAGTCACTTGAAGATGTTACTCTTAGAAATCTTATTAAGCATAGAATAGAAATGAGAAAAATGAGATGTATGTAAAAGAACGGAAAAACTCCCCTCTCCAGCTACCTTTTCCGTCCAGATCCCACCACTCTCAGTCTCATTCCTACTACCTTCCTTCACTAAAGTGGTGTATCTTTTCAAGCTCTACACACCCATCTCTTTATTGAGATCCATCTCCACTTTATCTCTTCTGCCCCCTTTCCATCCCATCATACGCTAACCCCTCTCCTACCATCTATTTTACGGTGTAAACCCTCCTTCCTCCTCTGCTTGGAGGTTCTTCGGCGAGTTTTTTATATGTTAGATCTGACCTGATTCCGTCAGATCTTTGTCGTTCCTCTTCTGATCAGCCTACCTTCCTGAGATCCCTATCTCGTTGTTTTGCTTCTTTGCGTGGTTCCTTGTCGTTTCTTTCAGGTCTTGTTGCTTCCGTTAACATCTGCGCAAGGATCATGTTCCTGGCTTTGCGATCTAGCTCTGCATGTGCTATCCGGTGGTGTTTGCATTTTCTTAACATTATCTCACATGTTTTTCATATCCCGGGCTCTTGCTTCTCTAGCACCAGCCTCTCGCTCGTTGTAAGTATCTCTTTTTTTCGTTATTGGTTCTTTTCTTGTTCGATTTTGTGAGTCAATTTTTCTACCTGTTTGGGCTTTATTCTGAGTTGTTGGGTTTCCATTTTTAGTTTTTCTTGTGTATGCGAATTATGTTTCCGATTTTGATTCTATTTGCGGACTCTTTATCTTCTACTTTCATTCCTTCCACTCTCCTTTGCATGGTGTTCTTCCTTTCTTCCTTTCTCCGTTATCGCTTTAGTAACGGTTGTTACTGACTCGGTCAACTCCCCTTTCTCCCTTCTTTACTTTCTGGGCTCTTCTCTCTCTTGTTGGGCCTCTGTAATTTTTTATTATGGAAGATTCTTGGGTTGAGGTTGTTAAAAAAAATAATAAGTTTGTTAGGCCTTGTAGGCCCTTCGCCTCATTTCGGCCTTCTTTCCAGAAAGCACGAGAGGGCTCTTTTAGCGCCTATTCCCGCCCTGCTTCTTCTTATGCCTCTTCTTTTTCCCTCAGCTTTTCCTCATCTTCCTCTAATCCTGAATCATTTCCTCTATGCTTTCGTTGTCTTCAAATTGGCCACATTAAGCTCGTTTGCTCTAACAAGATGAAATGCCTATTCTGTGAGAAGGTCGGCCACTCCCATAATAGATGATATTCCCTTCAACACTTACTTGGTCCCCCAATGGGAGCACCTATTTCTGGTCTAGTATTATCTGCCCTCGATTTTCCTTCCCTCCAAGCCAAACTGGCTGAGTTTCGAGCCCACAAATCTAAGAAATCCAAGGTCATTATCCTCTCCTATCCTCCTGATGTGTCGGATTTATATACAAATATTTGTACTCATTTACCTATTAAAATGGCTTGTTTTCGCTGATATTGTCTTTAATTCATCTTATTTCTATATGATTTCATTTAATTAATTATTTTTGAAGAAATAATATTTTTGAGGCAAAAAGTAAAGAATTGGTAAAAAATCAACAAACAAAGTAAAATAATTGATTTATCGATTTTATTGTTTTGTTGAGTTAAAATTGCGACAAATAATTGGTAAAAGGATTTTTATACGCGAATTTGATTTATAGTTAGTTTAATTAATTTTAAACTAATTAATTTTATTTTATTTAAAAATCCTAATTTTTGGTATTATTTTGTGTACGCAGAAGCACGTGGGTGGCAGAAAAGGAAGAAAAGAAAGAAAGAGGAAGTAAATAAAATTCTGGGTTATAAAAGAAATGAAATAAAGAAAGTGGGAGGACTAATCTGCAAAAAGTGCAAACCCTAACTCCTTCCCGTTCTCTATATATACAAAGCAAAGAAGAGAGAAGAAAGAAAGAGGTGACGGCTCATTATTCAAAAAGAAAAAAACAAAAGAAAAATATTAATAATAATAAACAGAGAGAGAGATTCCTCTTCTCTCTCCCGTTTTGACGCACAGCACACGCCACAAAGGGGTGAACAGCAAGCACGTGACCAACGCAGCACTGCTGTCTTCTTCGGCGCGAAATCCAAGAAGAGACCGGGTGACGTGGCGTGTGACAGGCGGCTTCGTCCTTCTTCTTCGTTTTCGACCTGGCGTGCGAGCTGACAGACTGCTGCTGCTGCTTATTTGACATAGACCCTCTGACTGGCGATCTGACTGGCGACGCAGTCTTCAAGGCTAATTTTGGCTCTGGTTTTGGGACATGCGGCCCGACAACGGCAGGGTGACAGACTGATACGTTGATTGACGGCGCGTGACAGCAACATTTTTGGCTCCGACTATTGAGACAGAAAAGTGGTTTGACTTAAATTTTGTATTCTTTTATCTTTTCTTCTCTAATTTTTACGATGCAATCCCAAACAAATATGAACTGAATTTATTGTTCTAGAGGCTAAGGTGTAGCCAAGTTTTGAACACAGATTTTAAATCCTTATTATTATTCTATTTTTCCTGGTTGTGTTTTAATTTTTATTCTTTATGCGTACAACATGATGGATAGACATTTGTATGATTTTTTAAATCATAAAGAGACCGAACGGGTTATTTGTGATTAATGAAAATTAAGACCGTATATTGGAGGACGTGACCGTTAAGAAATCCAAATTTTCAATTAATAATTTGGTGGATAGACGAATGATTAATTGAGAATAATTTTTAGACTATGTTGATAGAGTGGTTAATATCTTTAGGATTTTGGTCGACAATTGGGAAAGATAATATTTTTATTTATAAGGAATAATAATTTGTGTGTGTGATAAACGAGGTGAACCAAGAGCCCTAGAACTAATTTTACCAATAAACAAAGTACAAGAGCTTCAAAGTTTCACAGCCCTCTCCCTCTTCACAAATTTAGTTAGATTAAATTAGATTAGAATAATTTAGTTGTTTCAATAATTATAAAATTCGATCTTCCAAATAGTGATTCATCTAGCGATATCGGTACTCAGTAAAATATCTAGTCCCTGTGGGTTCGACACTCTACTCATCTATCTATATTACTTGTGCGATTTTGTACACTTGCAAATTCAACATCAAGTTTTTGGCGCCGTTGCCGGGGACTAGTTATTCTTTTATTGATATTGACAATTGCTAGATTATTGCTAATTTGGATTTTTTGTAATTATTTTTATTTTATTATCATTTTACATCTTTATTTTCTTTTGACTAACTTTAACTTTTTTTCATTTTTCTTATTTTAGTTTTTTTAGTTTTTCTATTTTTTTCTTTCCTTTTCGATACTTATATTGCAGGACATACACGTACATTATCATGGCGAACGATGAAAATAGGCCTTTGAGAGACTATGCTATGCCCTCAATTTATGACTCAAGCATAAAGAAGCCGATTATTGAAGCTAACGATTTTGAAATTAAACCGATGATGATTCTAATGATTCAACAGACTGTTCAATTTTGGGGACTACCACACGAGGATCCTTACGCTCACATTGCAGATTTTCTAGAAATTTGTGACACTTTCAAGCACAACGGTGTATCAAACGATGCAATTAGACTGAGACTCTTTTCTTTTTCCCTACGAGATAAGGCGAAGGTTTGGCTACATTATCTACCACCAGGTAGTATTACTACTTGGGAGGGACTTGCACAAAAGTTTCTAGCCAAGTATTTTCCACCTTCAAAGACCGCAAGGCTAAGAAATGACATTTGCACATTTACTCAATTTGAGACTGAGTCTTTGTATGATGCATGGAAAAGGTTTAAAGAGTTATTGAGAAAGTGTCCTAATCATGAACTACCAAAATGGCTGCAAATGTAAACATTCTATAATGGTTTGGGAGTTACACATAGATCTATGGTTGACGCAGCAGCTGGTGGTGCACTAATGAGCAAAACTTACACAGCAGCCTATGATCTTTTAGAGGAGATGGCATCAAATCATTACCAGTGGTCTTCAGAGAGAGCAATGCCAAGAAAAGTGGCTGGAATTTTTGAACTTGATCCTTTTTCTACTTTAAATACAAAAATTGATATTTTTTCTAAACAAGTAGAAAATATGAATTTTAATGTTATTCATTCTAATATGATTTGTGATCTTTGTGCAGGAAATCATGCAAGTTCAGATTGTCAAGTGGGGAACCCTTTTGCTCCATCAAATGCCGTAAATGAAAATTTTGTGCCAAACTTTCAAATGCAAAACAATCATTATGCAAACACATACAATTCAGGATGGAGAAACACCCCCAATTTTTCATGGAACAACAATCAACAAGCAGTTATACACCCTCAAAATTTTTCACAGGAAGAAAAGAAGCCGACACTTGAAGACATGTTTATGCACTACATGCAAAAGACAGATTTGGCAATCCAAAATGTTACAAATTCAACTTCGGCTTCCATTCACAATCTTGAGGTACAAATTAGTCAATTTTTAAATATTATTAATGACAAAGCTGCAGGAACATTACCAAACAACACAGTTGTCAACCCCATGGAAGATTTCAAGGCAATAACACTAAGCAGCGGGAGGACAATTGAGCAACCACAAGAAGAAAATGACGAACAGGATGTGGTTGAAAAGCAAAGTGAGATTGAACAAATTGTGGAGGAACAAATTCAACATGAGCAAGTAATGTATGATATTTTTAATTCCATAAATTTTCCTCCTGAAGAATAGTCATCCTTCCAAGTAAGTAAAATTGATTTAATTGTGGGCGAGGAACATAAGGCTAAATTTGAAAAATCACCTATAGAAGTATGTCCAACAAATTCAGCAATTTTTGAAACCGTTAAAGAAAATATTTTTGAACATGTAATGTATTTGGATGCTGAACCTTCTATTTATTCATTTTTGCAGCATAAATTCAAAGAGGTGGGGGAATCAAAGACATCATCATCTAGAAGGAAACGCCTCAAATTGGAACTTGAACCTGATCCACATCAAAAGAGAAAAATTAGAAAGGATGTTTTAATGTTGTTGGATCTTGGCGTTACTTAACCATCTCACCCCCATGTCTGGCTGAAGACTTAAAACTTAGCGCTTCTTGGGAGGCAACCCATGTTTTATTTTATTGCATTTAGTTTTGATTTATCTTTTAGTTTATTCTATTTTAATTTTTGATTTTATCTTGTAGGAGTGCACAAATTTTGAAAGTCGCCAAACGGAGCTGTTTTGAACACCTGCATTGATAGCTGTTTTCGAGCAGTTTGGAGTCGAAATCTGGAAAACTGATTCAAAAAGAAGTTGTAGGCAATTGTCTTAGCTTTCCAGCAAAAAAAAATTCAGCCCATTTCGACATCTACAACTCCAGATATCGCCAAAATACTGAAGGCTGCGCGCGCAGAAATTTAAAGACGAATCAGGGGAGATATTCTAAACTTCTTGCATTCTTTTTGTTTTTCTTTTTCTTTCCCATTGAGGACAATGTGATATTTAAGTTTGGGGGGAATGTTTACAAATTTATTTTTATTTTTATTATTTTTGAAAAGAAAAACAAAACAAAAGGATTTCAATTAGGCTCACCATTACACTTTTGAGTTCTTTATGGTGATAAGCATAAAAGACAATTTTTTTGGTATAAACAATTTTTTTATATAAAGCAATATTAAGCATACTTATTTACTTTAGGATTATTGAGTTTCAAAATTCCTTACAAAATTGTGTGGGTCATGCTATTATACATAAAAGAAAAATGTGATGCTTTTTCTTGTGATTATCCCCTTTAATCTAGTCCTAAACAGAGTTTAAGTAAATAGAATAATAATAAAAAAAAAAAAAATGTTTATGAATAAAGTCAATCTACTCCAATGTTTTGAGTTGCTTAGTAACTAGGGGTATTCATCACAAATGTTTACTTTTACGTAAAACGGCAACTTGAAATATGAGTATGCAAAGCACTTTAAGTTTGTGACTTGTTGAGTAACCGGGTGAATTCATCACAAATGAGTTGCATTCGCGTAAAAAGGCAAGT
Organism: Hemerocallis citrina; assembly: GCA_017893485.1. Classification (NCBI taxonomy): domain Eukaryota; kingdom Viridiplantae; phylum Streptophyta; class Magnoliopsida; order Asparagales; family Asphodelaceae; genus Hemerocallis; species Hemerocallis citrina. The sequence continues at coordinate 128,348,222 of CM030363.1, read as the reverse complement.
GACAACTTAAAGAAGAGACTAAAAAAAAAAAAAAAAAAAAAAAAAAAAAACTCTAGTTTGCTACTCGGTTTGTAGTAGAGAGAAGGGATAATCACAGATTGAGTTGTTGCATACTATAATTACATTAATTGCATGACAAATGCGATTTTTGTTTTTGGGAATTATGAATAAATAATTGCACTGGAGAAAGTGGGTATGCTTAGGTTGACTTTATTTTCAATTGTTTATATTTTTAATTGAAATTTTGATGCTTGCATGATAAGATCTCTTGGTGTGATGGGTTGAGCCTGCTATTATTATTCCCTTGTTTATGATTCTACTTTTTGCTCGAGGACAAGCAAAATCTTAAGTTTGGGGGTATTTGATGTGTCGGATTTATATACAAATATTTGTACTCATTTACCTATTAAAATGGCTTGTTTTCGCTGATATTGTCTTTAATTCATCTTATTTCTATATGATTTCATTTAATTAATTATTTTTGAAGAAATAATATTTTTGAGGCAAAAAGTAAAGAATTGGTAAAAAAATCAACAAACAAAGTAAAATAATTGATTTATCGATTTTATTGTTTTGTTGAGTTAAAATTGCGACAAATAATTGGTAAAAGGATTTTTATACGCGAATTTGATTTATAGTTAGTTTAATTAATTTTAAACTAATTAATTTTATTTTATTTAAAAATCCTAATTTTTGGTATTATTTTGTGTACGCAGAAGCACGTGGGTGGCAGAAAAGGAAGAAAAGAAAGAAAGAGGAAGTAAATAAAATTCTGGGTTATAAAAGGAATGAAATAAAGAAAATGGGAGGACTAATCTGCAAAAAGTGCAAACCCTAACTCCTTCCCGTTCTCTATATATACAAAGCAAAGAAGAGAGAAGAAAGAAAGAGGTGACAGCTCATTATTCAAAAAGAAAAAAACAAAAGAAAAATATTAATAATAATAAACAGAGAGAGAGATTCCTCTTCTCTCTCCCGTTTTGACGCACAGCACACGCCACAAAGGGGTGAACAGCAAGCACGTGACCAACGCAGCACTGCTGTCTTCTTCGGCGCGAAATCCAAGAAGAGACCGGGTGACGTGGCGTGTGACAGGCAGCTTCGTCCTTCTTCTTCGTTTTCGACCTGGCGTGCGAGCTGACAGACTGCTGCTGCTGCTTATTTGACATAGACCCTCTGACTGGCGATCTGACTGGCGATGCAGTCTTCAAGGCTAATTTTGGCTCTGGTTTTGGGACACGCGGCCCGACAACGGCAGGGTGACAGACTGATACGTTGATTGACGGCGCGTGACAGCAACATTTTTGGCTCCGACTATTGAGACAGAAAAGTGGTTTGACTTAAATTTTGTATTCTTTTATCTTTTCTTCTCTAATTTTTACGATGCAATCCCAAACAAATATGAACTGAATTTATTGTTCTAGAGGCTAAGGTGTAGCCAAGTTTTGAACACAGATTTTAAATCCTTATTATTATTCTATTTTTCCTGGTTGTGTTTTAATTTTTATTCTTTATGCGTACAACATGGTGGATAGACATTTGTATGATTTTTTAAATCATAAAGAGACCAAACGGGTTATTTGTGATTAATGAAAATTAAGACCGTATATTGGAGGACGTGACCGTTAAGAAATCCAATTTTTCAATTAATAATTTGGTGGATAGACGAATGATTAATTGAGAATAATTTTTAGACTACGTTGATAGAGTGGTTAATATCTTTAGGATTTTGGTCGACAATTGGGAAAGATAATATTTTTATTTATAAGGAATAATAATTTGTGTGTGTGATAAACGAGGTGAACCAAGAGCCCTAGAACTAATTTTACCAATAAACAAAGTACAAGAGCTTCAAAGTTTCACAGCCCTCTCCCTCTTCACAAATTTAGTTAGATTAAATTAGATTAGAATAATTTAGTTGTTTCAATAATTATAAAATTCGATCTTCCAAATAGTGATTCATCTAGCGATATCGGTACTCAGTAAAATATCTAGTCCCTGTGGGTTCGACACTCTACTCATCTATCTATATTACTTGTGCGATTTTGTACACTTGCAAATTCAACATCACCTCCCAACTACTCATCTGGCTGAGATTCAAGCTCACAAAGAATCAAGATAACAGATTCCTCTCCTCTCCTCCCTACACCTCCCGCTTCACACTTGTTGTCCACTGCTCCTTCTTTGAATCATCCAGCACCTCTATTAATTGTTTGTTGTGATTTGCCACCTAAAGTGAGATCCAAGATTGATAAGCTGAACTGTTATGGTGCTGTCTCTATTGTTGGCGGGTCTATCTCTAATTGCACTTTAGATTCCTTCTTTTGCAACACCTACAATGTTAAAGACTGGAAGTTGGCAATCAGTGCATGCTTTAACGGTGATATTGTCATCAATTGTCCATATGCTAAGATTTTGCTTGATTTGGTGAATAAGAAATCCTTCTTTAGTTCGGTAAACCTTCCTATTCGCAAATGGCCATTCCCTGGTGTGGCTCTTCCCACTCTTCAATCTGAACCCACAAAAGTCACCATATTGGGCTTGCCTCCATTTTGTGATTCCCCAAAGATTGTTGCCTCGATGACTAAATGCATCGGAGATCTTACTTGCACTTTGTCGACGACCCCCCTTACTTCAAGTTGCCTTTATGTTGAAGTGGAATTTCTTTGTATTTCCATCATTGATAGAGTTGACTCTTTTTCTTTGTGCATCGGTGACTTCTCCTTTCCTATTTCAGTCACTTATCAGGACTACCCCAAATCTTCTATGCCTCTTACTACTATCTCTAACACTGCAGGTTCCATTAATGATGCCTCGTTGCAATCTGTATCATTCACTGAAGGTTCGTCCACTATGTAAAAACCTACCTTTTACAAACCTTATTCTCTTTTCAAAATCTCTTCTCAAGGAGGGTTTCGGGGGAGTAGAAGTGTACCGATGGCAGGAAATTCTAGTCTCCCCCCTCTGGTCGACTGAATTCACCAAAACAACACCATAATCTGGTTTGGATCAAATCGTCGACTTCCTCTCCTACCATCAGCCAACCATCCTCTTTATTCACTGTCACCCCTACTGTTTCCACCCTTGCACCCACTTTACCGCCTGTCAGACTTCCTACTAATACTTCTGTTCTCCCTGGGAACTCTCCCAGCCTCCAAACCTCTTCTACTGATACTGGCACTATCCCTCCCTCCTCTTCCAATGAGAATACTTGGCCAGCTTGGAACATCAATCCCCACTTATCCTCTGAGTGGGACTCCTAAAAATTTACTGTGGCTGCTTCTCCCACATATCATAAGGAGATGCCACCTTCCAAATCTGAGACTAGCCATAGATCATTGTTGAGTGGGTTGAAGCCGATAATTTACTTGCCGAAGAAGAAAATGAACTTTCTAAACAATCAACCTGGTGCAAGGTACTTGTTCTCGCTCAATCTTTTGATTTCTGTCCATTTTTTGTAGAGCTTCATGGTAATTTCTTCGCCTTTTCTTTTATTTGTAGTCCTAGTTCTATAATTCAGTATCTTGGCTTGTAGTATCTCCTTAACTACATGATAATAACTAACAACATCCTTCCCATCTTCTACTTTTTCTCTATGTTATATGAGAAGGATACTCCGTTATTATCGGATTCAAACTTTCGTAGATGTCCTCTTTTTCCCTCCTCTGTTCATGCTTGTTCTAACACTTTTCCACCTACTACACATCCTTCTTCCCCTATCATTTTAGAAGGGATTAACGATATAGATGTTATCCCTGTTGTGAATACCACTTCATGCATTAATCATTCCTTTGCCACTCCTACTTGTCAACCCTCCTCTACTATCAAAAGAAAATACAACAAACGTTCCAACAAAGCTTCTATGATTCGCACTAATGCGCGTATCAGAGCCAAGAAAGATTCCATTCTATCGGCCTCGTCCAAAGCATCCTTAGCTGCTCAAATTAGAAACCTGAAAATCTCTCCAATCGTGGTGGATTTCAACCACAACGATCCTCTTGGATCAGTCTATCAAATTCACTTCAATTCCCTTTCTAACTCCGATATGACGGATCTGTCCTATAGCATGGCATTTATCTTTAACCCTTCTAATCCTCACGAGCTACAGTCTATCCGGAATCTGGAGATCTCCAAAGATAATGAGAACAAATCGTGTAATGATTATCATTTCTTGGAACATCCGTGGGTTAGGTAGCACCCATAAACAAGAAGCTATTTATCAACTGATTCACTCCAGTCATTATGATTTTGTTTCTATTCAAGAATCTCAACTTCATTCCATCTCTCCATCCATTACCCATTCACTTGGTGGTTCTTTGTTCACCAGATGGATTAGTCTCGATGCTATCAATACCTGCGAGTGCATTCTCCTCGATTTTAAACCCGCCTTAAATAATTTGATCTCAACTTGCCGTCTTAAATTCTTATTGATAGTTTGCCTTCAATGGTTCGAATTTAACACTAATCTTACGGTAGTCTCGATTTACGGTCCATCAACCACAGACAATCATCAAGATTTTTGGGATGAATTCTCTTCTTTTGTGGGTAGTATTAATGACTTCTGGATTTTCAGTGGTGATTTTAACGTCATTAGATTTACCCACGAAAGATTTGGCAATGCCTCATCTACGAGTGCATCCAACTGTTTCAATGATTGCATCCGCTCTCATGATCTCATTGATTTACCTATTAATGGTAGAGCCTTTACGTGGTCTAATATGCGCCTCCTCCCATCGATGCCTAAATTGGATCGTTTTCTGGTTTCACAAGACTGGATTTCTTTCTTTCATAATTCCTTTGTTCATGCTTTTCCAAATCCTTGTTCTGACCACATTCCTCTAGTGCTGCATTCGAATTACAACTTCTCCAAACCTTTCAAATTTTGCTTTAAGAAATTTTGGCTTGAGGACCAAATTTTCGTTAATCTTATCATTAATTGTCTATCCTCGATCGTTGGATCTTTCCGTCTCGGTCGAATACTGCTTAAACTGCATGCAGTTAAACATGGTTGCAAGATATGGCGCAAAGAGAGATTTGCCAACACTCATATGATTAAAAATTTCCTTCTGTCTACTATCCATTCTATCGACCAAGCTGAAGATATTGGTCCTATTTCTGAATCCAACAGGATTCAGAGAAGCAAGTGTAAAAAAGAGTATGCTCTTATTTCGCACCTTGAGCATATCAAATGGGCTCAAGGAGCATGTTACGCCCCGCTTCTCATTATACCGAAACACAAGCATGCAACTGAGGCCCAACGAATGATGGGTACATCATCCATAAGTTGTAACAGTTTAACTCAATAATATGAAAGATGAAAATAACCACGCATGCAAGAAAATATCACATAAACATGAATAATCCACGAAGTGTCTCATACATAACCAACATCTGGAAAGTAAATAACTTCAGGTCAACAAAGCCCAGAATACAAAGTTTGCAATAAAAAAATATAACTGGAAATAAAAACATAAAGCAAGTAAAGTAGAGTGGAATCCATCTCCATTCTTTAGAACCCTGATCACTGATTCATTCTGGCAGTTCCTCTTCCACTTCTGTATATTCATCAACTCGAGTTTGGGACGGAGAACACTCGTTAGAGCAAGTAACAAGTCGCAAGTAGTACAAGTAGGTACAAGAACAGGAATATAACAAGTACATGGAAACATGTGTATAGGAAATAAATCATGTAATAAAGAAATCAAACATGTAATCGAGAATCAGGTAACTTGTCTTATGAGCAGCAATCATGAAACTAGTAGGCTGAAACATGTAACATGTAAATGAGATTCATGGAAACTTGTGAACATGAATCATATAACTTGTAACAGGAAAATGCATGTGCTCAATGTAAATCTTAAGTCTATTCATTTAATCGGTCCTATCTAATGCACGCAATCCTGCATTTCATACCGGTTCGGGTACATACAAGCATGTTAATGTTTAGACTCTAGTGGTGAATGCTAGGTCATGTACTCGGGTCTTCTCATGACTATAAAACTTGGTCGGTAAACTTGGTCGGTAACTTGGTCGGTAAACTTGTAACACGGGAAACACGGATCCCCTTCCGAATACAGTCCCCTATATCATCCACTACTTGGTCTTACCCTTATTCCCCAGCTTGTTATTCTTTTATTACAATGAATCATGCATATGCAATCGATGGAACAGTGTCAAGAACGGTATCAAGGTGGTATCGATGACTGTACAATGAACGGTATGCTGTGCAATTCATTAGATGCAAAGTTTAACACATACACATTTAAAAGTATGAGAAAAATAATTCTGGACAGCAATATGTTACTGTACAAAAACAAACTTTCCTGCTACTACGGGAAAGCAAATCAGGTTCTGTCAGAAGTTCTAGAAACTAGACTCTCTGATGGTTCCCACGCATATTCACAAGATACATTTTGGTTACAGTAATTATGTCCACTAGTTGAGTCTTTATGAGTTTACTAATCTAGTAGCAACTCAGCATCAAGTTATTATATGTATAATTCGATTAAAATCATAACTAAAATTCTTACAAAAATTATAAATGACTTCCTGACAGTGTTAATTAACCTCCTTGTAAAATTGGGATTCTAATTCTTATATTAACCTACTATTTCGATCAGTTGAACATGGTATGGCAACTATTAAACAGTAATTTGAAACTATGATAGTACAGTGGTAGAAATTGCTCGGATTGAGGATCCAAAAAATGTTCTAGAAACTAGACACAGTGAGCTACAATTTCTATTTAATAATTTTCAGATAATAACAACAATAACTTGGCCAAATTTTGACTCCAAGTTGGAGCAGACGGCAGTCTAGAAATATACTAAGCTGGTTTTAACAATCTTTTATTTGCAAGTGCATAGTTTTTATAGTTAACATTGAACATAAAATTATGTCTAGAAATCTACATGGTGTCTATTATTAACATGACGAATATTAGCACCTTTAACGATATTAAACTACGAATGCAACCATACGATCATATATGAATGCAACTCATTCAATTACTATTTCATTCACAATCTCGTGCCTCTAGTTTGTGTTCATGTGATACATACGTATGTAAATGGATCTTCATGATTTATTATGACTTTGAGTAGATTAAAGTCAAATGAAATGGTGAACGATGGATGGTTCAAATTCAAACCATACATGAAGGCATTGGAAAAGATTAATAACATGGATACAAGAAGGAAACTATTTGTGGGATTCAAGTAAAGCTTGTACGGGGAAAAGAAGAGTGTACAAGGGATACTTGCCTTAATATGATGACGAAGACTCCGATAATAATAAGAATAACGAGATGAGAGTCCTGACGGCAACACGTGCAAATAACAGAATAACGAGAGCACGTGCAACACTGCACGGCAACACGTGCAATAGAGAAAACAACACGAGATAGCAAAAGCAACATTGAGAATGGCAAGGACAAGAATAGCAACCAGCAGCAACCAATAGTGAGAAACGAGTAATAGTGAGGGAGTTCGGCTTTGGTCGGGGCTACGATGGAGGCTGCAACCAAGGCAGAAATGGGGTGAAGCAGCAACAATCGAAGGCTCGACTGCAAGGTTGCGGGTGCAGCAAGGTGACGACAGCAAGGGCATTCGATGGTGCTGGCGATGAATGGTGGTAGGGAGATGCTTGCGGTGGTCGGCAGCAACAGCAGGGAGTGGTGGTCAGGTCAAGGCAAGCGTCAAGGTTGCGCTACAGCGTGGAGAGGAGGAGGAGCTTGGGGTGGTGCAGTCGAGGGGGCGACGGTGGTTGCTGGTGGCAACGAGGAGACTGACGGCGAAGAGGTGACTGGATGAGGGGCTCAGGTGGTCGACTAGCTTGCGGTGGTCAATTGCAGCAGCAAGGTGCAGGGGTCAATGGAGGTGTGCTGGTGTTCGGTGGAGGAGGAGCGATGGGTTGTGAGGGCTGGCAATGGCGATGGGGGGTAATGGAGGTCGACGGTGGACAGGAGACGAGGCTGCGACGGCGATCGGGGAGAGAAAGACAGTGGTTGATGGGCATGGAAGTTGCGCGAGTTGGCACCGAAAGAGGGAGGAAGATGGGTTTGGGGTGCTCGGGTGTGAACAGAAGGAAGAAGAAGATGGAAAAGAGAAAGAATGCAGGGGAGAGAGAGAGATCGGGGTGAGAGAGAAAGAGTGTGGGGGAGAGAGAGTACAGGGGGGACGTTATATAATTTGGGATTAAATAGAGTAATGGGATGGTTAGGCTGATAATTAGGAGATGATGGGGGTAGTTAGTAGTTAGGGATTTAGTAGAGATTATGGGGGGGGGGGGGTATGTTGTGATGGTTGTTTGGGTTTGGGTTATATTTGGGTTAATGGGTTAACGGGTTGGTATAGGATTTGAGTTTCATATTGGGCTGTGGATATGGTGAAGTTGGGTTTTGAAAATAAATCAAATATAAGATTGACTTGGATGGGCTTTGAATAGGGATGGAAACGGTTCGGGTTTGGGCCGGACCCATATAGGCCCGGGTCCGAACCAGAAGTTTAAAACATTGGCCCGAACCCGACCCGTCTTTTCTTTGGGCTTAAAAAGTTAGGCCCGAGCTCAGGGCTGAATTAGGCCTGAAAATATGTTCTGGCCTAGGCCCGAATTACTTATGCATGTTCTAATATATATTTTTCCCATAAAATAAAACTATAACAAGAATAATATACGATAAAAAATAACAATAATAGGAATACTAGAAACTTTTGAGTAATTCACATCAAAATTGTCTATTTTTATTTAATTTTATATACGAAACATAATTTCTCTATTTATAAACTTTAACACTCATTTCAATTTACTTACATAAATATTCTCTTAAAAAAACTCATACATAAATATACATTATGTATACATAAATATACACATGCATATATAAAAAATTGATTCGGGCTCATCGAGCCTAAGCACTTGGGCCCAAGCCTGAATTTTCCTCGGGCCTAAAAATTTGAGCCCGAGCCCAGCCCGAAATGAGAAATTTTAGCCCAAGCCAGCTAATTATCGGGTTGGACCTAGGTGGGCCCGGGTCGAGCTCGGGCCAATTGCCACCCTTAGCTTTGAATGAGCTTAACTTGGAATTAAAATAATCAAAATAATATGATTGTATGGATTAAAATTGGGCTTTGATAAATCAAAGTAATATTTATAAGATGAGGAAAACAAGATTTGGTTTAGACTTCAAAATAAATAAATAAAGGAAGATAAAATAAGATTATAGTCTGGAATATGAATTTGGGTTTTAAATAAATATTAGGGGGGGTTTCAATAGGAGATTTAAAAAAAAGAAATTAAATACAAAGGAAAGAATTTATACGGAAATTGAAATACAAGAATACAAAGAAAAGAAGGAAAAGAAATGAAAATCTGTATAATCGGGAACAAGGGTTACAGAGCAAAAATCAAATGGCTTAAAGATGGAGATTGCAATACGTCATCTTCCATGATATTGCATCTCATCGTCAAAGATGTAATAGGATCACCTCTATTATCGACAATAACATTGAATTACTCTCCAATTCTGATTTTCATTTCGCTTTTCTTAATTTCTTTAAAAGTCTCATGGGTTCCTCCAATCCCTGCTCCATTCATCTCGATTAGAGACAACTATATGGTGACAAAGCGCACGATCTTACTAGTCTTGAAACTCCCTTCACTATTGAAGAGAATAAAGTGGCGGTTTTTGCCCCTCGGAGTGATTCGGCCTCGGGTCCAGATGGGTTTCCCACCATTTTCTTTCAATAATTTTGGGATCTTCTTAAGCATGACCTGCTTTATATGTTCTTTAATCTTTTTATGGGTGCCCAGAAGGTCTTGGCCTTCAGACCGATTAGTCTCATGAACTCTCTTTTTAAAATTATTATGAAAGTTCTTTCCAACTGCCTCAATTTGGTGATTTCACCCCTGATTGATCCCGCTCAATCAGGTTTTATCAAAGATCGGTTTATTCTTGATAGTGTTGCTTTAGCACAAGAAATTATTTCTGCGTGTCACCATTATAACTCCAATGGGATTCTTTTAAAACTAGACTTTGAAAAAGCTTATGATAAGGTCAATTTGGGGTTTCCTATGTGAAGTTGTCCTCAATAGAGGTTTTGGACTTAAATGGATATCTTGGATTAAATCTAGCCTCTTTGCTGGTACCTCTTCTGTCATTATTAATGGTACTGAGGGTACGAAATTCAAATGTAAATGCGGTCTCCACCAAGGTAACCCCATTTCACCTCTATTATTTGTCCTCGTGGCTGATGTATTTAGCAAGCTTCTTCTTAAAGCGTGGAACGCTAACATCATCGAAGGGCTTGATGGTTTCATTGGTTTTAGAGGAGTACTTAATCTGCAATATACGGATGATACGATTTTGTTCGCTAAACCAAATGGACCCACCCTTTGCAATCTCACGCTACTTCTGTTTATTTTTGAGAAAGCGTCGGGATTAAAGATTAATTTTAATAAGACTTCTGTGCTTTGACTTGGAGATTCTGCCAGTAGACAAGTTGAGATCGCTCAATCCTTCAATTGTGCCTCTGCATTGTTTCCCATTCTTTATCTTAGTATTCCATTGCGATGGGGTAAGCTGCATAAAAATGATTGGATCCCTATGATTGATAAAGTGGAATCCAAAGTTAATGTTTGATCTGCCTGTCATTTATCGCGGGGCGGGAGATTAATTTTAATTAATTCGGTCCTCTCAGCTATCGCATCTTATATGATGTTCTTCTTTTTTGTGCCTACCTGGGTCATCTCCAGGATTGATAAAATTAGAAGGAATTTCTTTTGGTCCGGCTCTTCCGATTACAAAGCTATGAAACACCTTTATAAGTGGAATTTAGTTTGGTAGTCCATGCATGAAGCAGGTCTTGGTATTCTTAATCTTAGACATCAAAACCTAGTGCTTCTTAGGAAATGGATTTGGAAGATTCTCAAACACGATCATTTTCCTTGGGCTCATATCGTGATTCATAAATACCTTGCACGTCACAAAATCTAGGAATTAAACCACTCTCTCTCTCTCTCCTTTGGCCTCTCCGTTTTAGAAAGGGGTGTGGAAAGTAGTCAAACGCTTTAAATGTGGTATTTTCAAGGTTTGTACCAATGGCTCCTCGGTTAAATTTTGGACCGATCTCTGGCTAGGTAATATCTCTATCGGCTCAGATTTTTCACAATTATTTCATCTTACTTCCAATCCTCATGCTACGGTAGCGGAGTATCAAAGAGATTGACATATTCTCTTCAGAAGATCTCTTTCCCCCTCTCTTCTCCCTAAATACATCAATCTCCTTATGTCCTTACGAGCCTATCTCTGGCATCCAAAAGACAACTTCTTTTGGTGATGGTCCAAGTCATGATCCTATTCAGTGAAATATTGTTACAACTTCCTCAATTCTGAAGGAGTTTCTTCACCTTTTTCTAGATCGATCTGGAAGTGTATGACCCCTCTTAAAGTCAAAATTCTTGTATGGCTAGCTATATACAACAAACTTCTCACAGTTGATAATCTCAACAAAAGGAATCTGGCTTTAGGTAAAAAATGCTCCTTATGTCTTACTTATGACGAGAACGCAACTCACGTATTCATCAATTGCCCTTTTATTCTACCATTATGGTCAATTTGTAAAAAAGCGTAGCTGGTTTAGGGTAAGGCTGGCACCCTTGGATCGGGTTAGAGTACTTGGAGGTCTTGTAGAGTTAACAGTTCTTGTCTTCTATCATGGGACTTATCTATGATGGTGATGATTTGGATTATCTGAAAAGAAAGAAATAGCAGAATTTTCTCCAACACTTCTTGCTTAATCTATGGTCTAATTGACGATCTTATTTTTTATACTAAACATAGCTGCTTATCTCATACCCAACTTACTAAAATTCACCTTCACCATCTTCACAGTGCAGTGGATGAGATCATACATGACAGTTTTTACCCCCTTTAAGCCTTATTTCTTCCACTTTTCTTTTAATTGTTTTATTCTGCTTTTATTTGTTTGATGCCACATTAATTGGTGTTATTCTTCTGTTCTTTTTTGCAGAGCTGAGCATTTTAGGAATCTGAAGCCTCTCTTAATTTTATATGTTGTCAGCTCTGTTTTATTGGAATGCTTTGCTCTTTTGCTCAGGCCTACTATCAATTTTGTCGCCTGCATCTTTTATTTCTTTCGATGGGTTGTTATCTTCTTGTACATCTTACGAGATTATTATATGCATCGCATCTTATCCAAGTTGTTGTAAGCGCTTCTTCCCTGTTATCAGCTACTACTTGTCCTATCTATGAATCTACTTATTTTGTTATCCATGTTTTTCCTCTGTTTGCATTTTTTGTTGCAGACGATGAGCTAACTGCTGTTATATAATTGTTCGTTCGGCTATGAGGGGCTGTGGCTCCAATGCTCCAGATTTTTTGATGCGTACTATTTGGGAGCGACGTTCCTTATCCTGTCCTTGGGCTTTTTTGATTGGCTGCTTGTGTATTTTGCAGTGGCGCTTTAATGTCATGTTTTTTTTATTTCTTCCCTACCCTTGTAGAGTTGCCTACTTTCTTTCTATGGTGTTTTTCATATCTCTAGCAATTGGCTCTATTGCTGTTTGTGAGTTATTTGACCTCCTGGAAGTGGATGTAGCTTTAATTTCTGGGTGATTACCTCTTGTAAACATACCCCCTATACTCTACTTTCGTATTAATATATCGATATGTTTTTTTGGGCTGGAATCTTTCGGACTCCATCCGTTATATCAAAAAAAAAAAAAAAAAAAAAAAAAAGGCAAACAATTAAGAGAATGAATTCTTACCTCTGTTGAAGTCTATTTAGCTAAACTGAGATGAGGAAGATAATGAAATGAGATTATTAATGAAATGAGATTATAAGGAAGATAAGCAGGACCATCATCATCATATGTTAGAGAAAATTGGATGGAGAAAAAATGGTTCAATGTAAATTCAAATTTGTCCTTTGACTTCCAAGATAATATTTAATGGACCCTTTTTTTTTTTTTGTAACAGATATTTATTAATAGTGGAACCAATCAATTAAAGAGAGAATGAGTTCATATACACATCACATGCAGTATATGTACTTACGTAAACACATACAATCCTTCTCCTTTTATATAGTAGTAAGTATATAGATGTATCCGGATGATGCAGGAAAGTGTTTAACTAAAAGGACATGAGTGAAATCAATAATTAGGAGGCCACATGATGCAGGTGGAGACTGAGGGTAATATACAACTCCTTTTTTTCTTTATTAAGAAAACTTACAACTGCAGGTTGATAGAGATAACTGTTACAACTGCGGTTGATAGAGATAGCTGTAGAGGCATTTCTTGGTGGAAAATGAATTTTCTTTTAGTTTCTTAATTTTTATGTTCTTTGTCAAAAGAGGACTTCATTTGGTATACATTACTTAAAAATATATTTAAAAAGGGTTAAAGGGATATGAGCAACTTGCTCATTTAGTAAATGAGCAATTAATTATGTGGCATGCTTGTGATACATTGGACAACTAACCCTATTAATGATCTTCCAATCACATGTATGCCACATCATCAATTGCTCATTTACTAAATGAGCAAGTTGCTCATATCCCTTTTACCCATTTTAAAAACATATGTTTGTTTGTTCTTAATTAAAGATTTTTTTTTTTTGAATAAATAGCAAAAAACCATCATGAATTATTAGTCATATGCACAAAATTTCCCACATTTGAAGTCAATTTAGAACCCCCTAAAGTATTACTTTTTTGCAAATCGATAATTAACAGCTGATTACGTAGATGACTTATATGTAACTTATTCTGAATCCAGGTTATGGAATTGGAAATAATCATTGACCATCTCTAGTAGTAATTAAGCACGACTTTTATTAGGCCATCACTCCTTCTGAACACCATTAAGGTCATCACTTTCTCGGCCAAGCCACCTTCAAACTGTTAGATATATTGGTATATTCTCTCTATATAAATATTGCATGTGTATATGAGTAACACATGTATTGAACGTACAATTGATTGGATACTGGAACTCGAATTTGTGGGCTTATAACCCGATACCCAAACCAGTATTTAGGAATAAATACTGGCTTGTGATAGCAATCTAGATATTCCAATCTTAATACCTAGGGTGAATATCTCAAGCAACTTAGATCTAAGATATTAACCCTAATTCCCAATTGTTAATTTCTCACAAAACCTAACAATCTTGAGATATTATTAATCAATTTGTGAGATTAAGAGAGAGAAAATCCTTACCGTACGTCGTTCTCCATCTCCGGTGTCTACTCCCACCGCTGCCGCCGGAGTCGCTGACGTCGTAGCCGATACCCACGACCACCGATGGGCGACACCTCCATGGGCATCACCGTCAATGGGCGCCGCCGCGGCACCTGACGTCGCTGGGCGCTGCTGCCGTCGCTGGGCGCGAGCCGCGAGCTACCGCCACCGTCGACGCCCCTGCCGTCACTGGGCGCGAGCCGCCGGAGGTCGCCAAACCCGCCGTCTGGTCTATGCTGCCTCATTATCCACCTTCATCTCCATTGATCTTCATGTGAGATAGAAGGAGAAGGAGACAACTCATATTCAAAATTTGATTTTTTCGATTGGTGGATTATGGTGTTCTGTGTTCGGGTTGGAGAGGGGATCCTGGCAGTTGAGTTTGACTCAGATATGACCAAACAAGAATTTTTATTGGTTGAGAATTTGGTGTTTGGTGTTCGGGTGGTTGGAGCAGATCCAAATTCAGATCCAGTCCAACAGCTACTCTATTGGTTGAAGATTGTTGTTTGGTGTTTGGACTGTTGGATCAGATCCAGATTTAGTCAAAAGGAATCAGATCTGGATCTAACCAGTGGAGACAATCCATTGTGTATTGTTTTGTATTCCGTGTTTGGGGAGAAGACTGGATCTACTGCAATGTACTTCCAATTCAGATCTAAATTAAAGATAAGTTCCTCACCTAATTTAAACTGTTATTTAATTATTTGTTTGAATTTTGTTGCTGAGTGCTAAAGTTCAAAACAGTATTAAGCATTTTTTAATTAAATACAAATCTAAATAACTGCTTTGGCTACGTGGTATGGATCAAATATTTATTTTGATAAATTATAGGCTTTGACTATAAAATTGAATCTCCAATTAAATTGTTGCTAGAATTAGATAGTGCTAATAATTTTTTTAATTGGCTAATCTTTAACGATTTGATGAATTTAGGAACTTCAAAGTTACTTACTGTTGCCGCTAAATTTGGTGTGGGGGCAAACAGATAGTATTTGTGGATTCTTAGGGAAACTGAATAGTAAACCTGTGTACCTGTTCTGTCAGAGTTTGATCGTTGCACCTGCCGTACACCTGCAAAAAGTGCGAGACACCGGGGTTGTTCCCAGCGACGCACCCTCCGACGCTCAAGTCAGTAACCTAAGAAGACTATGAAAGAGCGCAAAAACTGGAGAAAGATTGATTACCTCTTAATGGAGATGGATGGGGGGTATTTATAGGCGTCTTAGGGAACAGATTAGGAATGTAATCCCCGTGATCTGATAAGGAATATACTCCTTGTAAACAGATTGGGAATGTAATCCCTAATTCCCAGTGGAGATATAGGAATGAATCAGAGCCGTTGATTAGGATCTAATCAGAAATCCTAATTCTATCCCTCTGATCGGGATTTTATTGCTGGTTGAAACCCGCACCCGATTGAAGCGGATCCGTTTGTGGGTTATTGGGTCTTTTGACGAAGAGACCCAGTACCCATCTCAGACCCATTGGTAGGTGAAATTACCGTTTTACCCCTGGGCTTCAAGATTCGTGCCCGATTTTGGACGATTCCGATTAACCTCCATTTTTAGCCATATCACGAGCCCCCCACTCCTAAAGGCTGAATTTGGCCAGCCTTTGAGGAGTAGTTTAACTGTTTTAATGGCTAGCAGAGTTGTATCGGAGTTCAAATGGAGTGTTTTGAATCTTGAAGGGGGTAGTGAGGTGATTTTTCATGTGGATTGGGCTCTAAGTTGCCCATGAGCTCTCATGGTCATGTGGTGTTCTTGCAGGAATATCCTCTTATCTTCGCGAAGCGTCAATTCATCGTTCGGGGGTCTTAGAAGTTTGTTCTTGGCATCAATTGCTTGCTTGGGAACTAGAAGATGCTTCCCAGGCCTACAACCGCTCTTCAGGAGTTCTTTCTCATCCCTTCGAATTTTTAATTGTTTTTTCCGAGATCTCTTGGTGGACGGGTTGGCCGTTTTCCTCCGTTGTGTGGGCCACAGGCTTGTTTCACTCTCCCGACCCCCTATAGAGCTCACTGACTAGGGGGCCGAGGTCTGCAGGCGGTTCGGCGCCTCTTTCCAGAGAGGAGAGGGACCTCGGCTTGATTGTGAGCGCTGGGAGGGAGTTCGGCGAGGTCCGAGGTCCATTTTTTCCCCCGTAACGGGGTCGGTGTCAAGAACGGTCGGCAGCTGGTGCCGAGGTCCCTCTTTTCCCCCGTAACGGGGTCGGTGTCAAGAACGCTCGGCAGCTGGTGCCGAGGTCCATTTTTCCCCCGTAACTGGGTCGGTGTCAATGTAACTCCTATTTCCTCGTATTTATATTTTGTACGGTTTTGTGCCTGATTGTACTCTCTCGTCTATTTGAGATCATGTATTTTGTTCAGATTGAATAAAATTATTATTTTTGTCTCAACTCAAATTGTGGGTCCTTTTATCAAATTCAATTGTGTGCCATTTGTATCGTTCTTCATGAACAATGGACCAATTCTTCTCTTTTATCTCTCTAATCCCCATTTTAGTGCATTTTGACCATTTCTTCTGTTGGGCTCTTTTTGAAGCGGATACCCAAAACCCACAAACCCATAAACCCGCAAACCCTACTATATAACCCTACCCTAACCCTAATCAAACCCTAATACTGTTTTAACCTAAAAATCCCACAGCCGCTAATCCTCCTTCACCGTTTTCCTTCTCCATCGTTTTCGCCACAACCAACCCATCTCCCGATCCACTCCAATCACCTTCGCCACCTTCGACCGTCATCCTCGTCGACCCCACAGCACCACCACCTCCACAAACTCCATCGCCGTTCCCCACCACCACCACAGAACCCACCTCCGTCGTCCAAACTCCGAAACCCATCCAAACTCGCTGCACCCAAACTCGACGTCTCCCTCACCATCACTCTCGACTCCGACCATATTCCCATCACCTCGCCGCCTCCAACACCATCCCCTCCGTTCGCCAGCAACCGCCGAACTCCTCCCCTGTTTCTTGAACCGAACAGAGGACGCCGCCGCCGTCGCCTCCTGTCACCCTCGCGCCTCCATCGTGCCACAGTCTCTGCGTCGCTCCCCGACGTAGTGCCACCGTCGAAGCACCGCCGTACGTCGCCGTCCCTATCTCTCTCTCTCTCTCCCTGTTTCGAAGAGCGAACGACGAAGAAAAAGAAAGGGAAAAGGGCGGGGACGAATCTGGACCGTTGGATCGCGCCAAGATCCGCGCCTGTGATTGCTGTTCGGTGTGCGCCCGCAGCGAATCCCAGATCCGCTGTCCCGTGTTCGGCCAGACTCGCTGTGTTGGAAACGATCTGATTGGTCGACTTCGCTGTTTCGCTGTTTTGCCGCACCAGATCCCGATCGGCTGTTTGCTGTTCTGGGATGATCCGGTGTGGGGGAAAACTCGATCTTCGGTAGTTTTTCGCACGTGCTTTTTGAGGACTTCTTCCGGGATTTTTCTACCCAAATTGCTTCTACAAGTGGATCTAGTCATCGTCAAACTAAGGCAAGTATCCTTGTACATTTTTTTTTGTTCTAGTACAAGCACCCTTGAAATACTACAAATAGTTAGATTGTGACTCCTCCTTGAAATTCGTTGTAGATCAATATTGAACCTCCAAATTGACAATTCTAAGAGTCACAAAATTTCCTTATATTTAATTTATAATTATTGGACTCTTTTACCCTTGAACCCATGAACACATAGACATATGAATTAAGGAGCCCTAAATTGGTAGATACATGTCACATTTAATTTTTGGATGAACTTGCGACCCTATGACTTGAAAACATTTATTATTTGTTGTTTGACCTCCATTATCATGTATTTATGCCACATAATGATTTAGACACCAAATAACATTTTCCCATGTAACCTACGCTAGTAAATTATTTCTACGAGTTGCTGTCCTGAATTTTCTTTCGCTGTTTCGACCCCCTTATCATTTGAATCTGGGCCGAACCCTGAATAGAAATTGTAGATCTGGATGTGTAGATATCGATAGACTCCAAAAGTTATGAATTTGGAGTTACGGTCTAGGAGTTATGGCAGTTATACTGCAGCTGTGTCAGTAGACGCAGATTTACAAAACTGTTGTATATATTTACTTTGCAAATTAATTTAGCTGTGTAAACTGCGAGCGTTTAACACGAAACTTTATATGTAGTTCCTGGACACCCTATAGGACATCCCCAATTTTTCCTAGAATTAAATCAAAACATTTTACATATGTATGCTTGCTTGACAAGAGTTAATAAAAGTAACAAGCCGGGGTTTTGGGAAAGACTATCGAGTGGACAATATAGGTAAGTGTACTCGGAAGGGGGCCCGTGTTTCCCAAATACTTGGTTCATGAATTTGTTGTATCTTGTTCGATTCATGGAGTCAGTTACTTGGCTCATGAACTTGTTTGATTTATGAACCTATTGTGCGGTTCTTGAACTTGCTTGTGGATTCACGAACTTGCTTCGTGAACTTGTTATTTATTTTCCGATTCATGAACCATGGCTTGCTTGATACTTGATACCTGAGTACGCCGCCCTATAGAATCCATTACTAGGTCTAAACGTAATTGACTTGACTGTAGCAACCATGTAGTAAAAGTATGGATGCATGTCGTGCTACCTAGATAGTAATCACCACAAGACTTGAACTTGATAACTTGAACTAGACTTGAACTTGATAACTTAAACTAGACAACTTGATACTTGAACTTGACAACTTGACATTTGAGACCTGACATTTAAATAACACATGACACTAGACTTGAGATTTGGCGCTTGATATTAGATAACCCCATAGGTGCACCTGACATGTGTTTCACCACTAGCAGTTGTTATCCAACCTAGTATTTAAGATGTTCCCTTTTGCTAGCTAGTCCTTGAATTTGTCCACTACTTCTTATAACTCTGCTATCAATTCTTGTTTCCCTTACTTGTACTTGTTTTCACTATTTGTAGCCCTAGCTTGCACTAAGGGCATTTTTTCTTGTTTCTCCTTTGTTTCCCTGTTTATATTTATTAAACAGACTTTGGAGACGAGCTGCCCGCTGGAATTGGTGAGCAAAGGTTCTAGCCTTCAAGTGGAGAAGAACTTGATTAGAATATTTACTTCCTGCATTATTTGTTTATTTTTAGATTATTATTTCTTGCAAATTGAGAACTTGTAACGGGCTGATGTTCCCGAGTTTAACTTGATTCAGACTTGAAACTACTTGGATGTTTTATCATATTTCAGTTGTTTCTGTTGCTAATAAAGTATTCATGCATGCTTGGTTTTATATATCTCTTTTGTTATATACTTGTTGTGATGCTGAGTCGATCCTACAGCTTATGAATGATGTTAAGATCATTCGCTGGGCTTCGTCATGCGCTCGTATTCCGTATGTTGGGAAGCGGGGCGTGACAAGATTTTTTAGTGGTATCAGAGCCAGGTTTGGCTAATGTGTTAATTAACTAATGCATTAGACAGGCCTGACTCAGTCAGGGTTAACTCAGCATTTGATAAGCCATGAAATTGCATGAAAAATTTTATTATCAACTTGATCTGGATCCTGATTGTTTGGGTTTGTGCAGGACATGGCTCGAAGGAACGCTTCGTCCGCCCAGTCTGGGGGTGATCAGACTGACCATCCCGCCATTATGTAGCTGTTACAGATGCAGCAAGAACAAAATGAGCGGCACGTGCTGCAGATGATGCAAATGCAGAGAGAGCATGCCGAGATGATGAGGGCAGCCTTAGGAGCTGCCAACAGAGAGCCTCTTGCACCTGTGCCTGGGGGATTGCCGCCTAGACCGGGCAATGTAGCTGATTTCATGAGGCTACACCCTGATAAGTTTACAGGTGCTGAAGGTCCATTGGAGGCTGAGCAGTGGCTCATTAGGACTGAGCAGTTGTTGATCGCTGCCAGGATAGCTGATGTGGACCGAGTAGATGTCATAAGCATCCAGCTGGTGGATCTCGCCCACATCTGGTGGCGAGCTGAGATGGAGAGACTTGAGCGCCCCGTCGCCTGGGCCGTTTTCAGGGAGAGCTTCCTCACAAAGTTCTTCCCTGATGTCATCAGGAACGAGATGGAGCGACAGTTTGTTGAGCTCACCCAGGTTCGTCAAATAGTATTTTATGTGCAAAATTTCATTTGTCAATTTATGATATATTGATGCTTAACTAAGACACTATCTTGAATCAGGGAAATCGGACCGTGGACGAGTATGTCGCGGAGTTTACCCGTTTGAGCCGTTTTGCCACGACTATGGTGGTTGATGATGAGGCCAAAGGCCGTCGCTTTTTGCTGGGCTTGGATATCGATATCCAGGATCGCCTGGCTGATTTAAGGCTTCGTTCCTACCCCGACATCCTAGAGGCTGCTAGGAGCCAGGAACAGACCAGCAAGCGGAAGCGTGCTATTCAGCGGTCGGTCCCGCACCCTGTCGCTACTAGGCCCACTGGAGGGCCAATCAGGAGGCCAGTTCCAGCCCACCTTGCCAGGGCTGCTCCTTACCCTGCTGCTCCACAGAGGGGAACTACTGTGACTTCTGTCAGATTCCCGGGCATGTGCGCAAGGATTGCAGACGGGCTAACCGTCGATGTTTCGAGTGTGGTGCTGGTGATCACACTGTTCGGGACTATCCGCAGAGGAGGGCTGTGCCAGCTCAGGGTCAGGCCAGGCCGCCACTTCCCCCTCAGCATCAGATCGTCGGTCAGAGGACCGATGCCCCGAGGAGAGGACAGGCCTTCAACCTGACTGCGGAGGAAGCTGAGACCGCGGAGGAAGTCGTTGCAGGTATAATTGTATTTTATTGTGTGTTATTTATTTTATGCTCTATTGTTCATCTTGCATTATGCCTTGTGTAGTTCTTTCCACATCAGTATTTGTTATCTCTTAGAATCCCGCATATTTATCTCTTCCCATATTTCGACTCTATCATAGGTATCATCCTAGTCCATTCCTTTACTGCCCATGTCCTATTTGATTCCGGGGCGACCCACTCCTTCGTTTCCTCCCGCTTCGTGGATCAGCATCAGTTGGAGTGCAGTGATATGCAGACAGCTTGGAACATCACCACAGGTGGCGGTGTTGTCGTTTGCTCCAAGGAGTGTAAGCAGAGTCCCTTGATTATTGGGGACAGGGATTTCAAGGCAGACCTGATAATGATTGGCAATACAGGTTTCGATGTGATTCTCGGCATGGATTGGCTGGGGGAGTCTCATGCTGTCATCGATTGTCGAGCGAAGAATGTTGTATTCAGGATTCCAGAGCAGGATGAGTTTGAATTCCATGCTGGGAAAACACCTCTTGGGCGAGGTAAGAAGGTGGCAAATGATGAAGATTGTGCAATGGAATTGAACACAGGCTGTGAGGCTGTGCCTCTTGTAGTGCGGGAATTCCTGGATGTGTTCCCAGAGGAATTGCCCGGGTTACCTCCAGATCGAGAGGTGGAGTTTGGTATTGACGTTCTGCCAGGTACAGTGCCTATATCGAAAAGCCCGTACAGAATGGCGCCAGTCGAGCTTGCAGAGTTGAAGGTACAGGTTCAGGGTCTTTTGGATTTGGGTTTCATCAGACCGAGTGTGTCACCTGTGGGGAGCTCCTGTGCTATTCGTCAATAAGAAGGACGGAAACCGCAGGTTGTGCATGGATTACCGAGAGTTGAACAATGTTACTGTAAAGAATCGGTATCCACTACCCAGGATCGACGACCTATTTGATCAGTTGGGCAGTGCTGCAGTGTTTTCGAAGTTGGATCTTCGCTCGGGGTACCATCAGGTGAAGGTGAAAGCAGCGGATGTGCCGAAGACTGCGTTCAGGACCAGGTATGGGCATTATGAGTTCTTGGTGATGCCCTTCGGTGTCACGAATGCCCCAGCAGTATTTATGAGCTTGATGAACAGAGTCTTCTCCCAGTTCCTTGACAGATTCGTGGTGGTCTTTATAGACGATATCTTGGTGTATTCGCGGAATCGGGAAGAGCACGCGGAACATCTGAGAACAGTCTTGCAGACTCTAAGGGAGAACAAGCTCTATGGAAAGCTCAGCAAGTGTGAGTTCTGGCTTGATCGAGTTCCATTCTTGGGACATATTATCTCGGGTGAGGGAGTCTCAGTTGATCCGTCCAAGATTGCTGCAGTAAAGGATTGGCCAGTGCCAAAAACAGTTTCTGAGGTGAGGAGTTTCCTCGGGCTAGCAGGGTATTACAGGAAGTTTGTACAGGATTTCTCGAAGATTGCTAGGCCATTGACTAAGCTGACAGGGAAAGATCAGAGGTTTGTGTGGAATGAGGCCTGCAGTGAAGCTTTTGCCGAATTGAAGAACAGGTTGACTTCAGCGCCCGTGTTAACTATACCGGATGGTCCGGGTGGCTTCGTTATTCACTGCGATGCTTCAGGCAGAGGTCTAGGTGCAGTGCTGATGCAGAAGGGTCGGGTGGTTGCTTATGCGTCCAGGCAGTTGAGGCCGCACGAGAAGAACTACCCTACTCACGACTTGGAGTTGGCAACAGTGATCTACGCTCTGAAGTTGTGGAGACACTACTTGCTGGGAGACCGAGTGGAAATTTTTACTGACCACAAGAGTCTCAAGTATGTCTTCACTCAGAAAGAGCTGAATATGAGGCAGAGGCGCTGGTTAGAATTGATGGCTGACTACGACATCAACTTGCAGTATCACCCTGGTAAGGTGAGCATGGTGCCAGATGCATTGAGCAGGAGACCAGTCGTCATGTGTTTGACTCAACAGAAGGAACTTATCGAGCAGATGAGGAGATTAAACCTGAATGTGATTTTGCCAGGCACCGATCGCAGTTGCATGATGCTTCAGTTGCAGTCATCTTTGGTGGAGCAGATCAAGGAAGCTCAGGCAGGTGATGAGCAGTTGCAGAAGTTCAGGGCAGAAGTGGAGGCAGGTTTGAGGACCGATATGATCATTCACTCCGATGGATCACTTTGCTTTGGGGCTAGGCTGTGTGTCCCAAAGTGTGAAGTCAGGCAGAAACTGCTCGAGGAGGCCCACCAGTCAGCATACTCTATTCATCCCGGTGGTACCAAGATGTATCGGGATTTGAAGCTCCATTTCTGGTGGCATGGCATGAAGAGGGCAGTAGCCAGATTTGTGTCTCAGTGTTTGATCTGCCAGCAGGTGAAGGCAGAACATCAGAGGACCGCCGGATTGCTCCAGCCTCTTCCCATTCCGGAGTGGAAGTGGGAGCACATCACCATGGATTTTGTGACCGCTTTGCCACGGAGTCCTAAGGGTCACAACGCCATTTGGGTGATTGTCGACAGACTGACGAAGAGCGCTCATTTCATCCCCTTCGGAGTTGGTCAGTCTACTGAGAGTCTAGCAGAAAGATACATGCAGGAGATTGTCAGACTCCATGGGGTTCCAGTCAGCATCGTATCCGACAGGGATACCAGGTTTCGATCTCAGTTTTGGGAAAGCCTGCAGAACAGTCTTGGGAGCAAGCTGAAGTACAGTACAGCATTCCATCCTCAGACAGACGGATAGTCAGAGAGGACCATTCAGACCTTGGAGGATATGTTAAGGTCGTGCGTGCTACAGTTTGGAGGATCTTGGGAAGATCACCTACACTTAGTTGAGTTCTCGTACAACAACAGCTATCAGGCCAGTCTTAAAGCTGCACCGTACGAGGCATTGTATGGTCGGAAGTGTAGGTCGCTAGTGTGCTGGGACGACATTGGTGAAAGGAAATTGTTGGGGCCAGATTTGATTATCAAGACAGTCGATGCAGTGGCTCAGATTAGGAAGCACTTTGTAGCAGCTCAGGATAGGCAGAAGAAGTGGGCAGATGTCCACAGGAGGCCATTGGAATTTGAGGTGGGAGACCATGTGTTCCTCAAGGTATCGCCGTGGAGAGGCGTTATCCGATTTGGAGGTGGAGGCAAGCTAAGCCCCAGGTTCATCGGGCCCTTCGACATTGTAGAGCGAGTAGGCAAGGTGGCCTATGGACTCGCGCTGCCACCGGCTCTATCTGGAGTGCATGATGTCTTTCATGTCTCCCAGCTCAGGAAATACATCAGGGATGAGAGTCATGTGATTGACTACTCAGAGTTGTCGGTACAGCCAGACTTGTCTTGTGAGATTCCTCCGGTTACTATTTTGGACAGGCGAGAGAAGGTGTTGAAAAATAAAGTTATCAAGCTGGTTCGGGTTGCATGGAATCCTCACTCGCCAGGTGAGTCGACTTGGAAATTGGAAGAGGAGATCCAGAAGAAGTTCCCGCATCTTTTTCAATAGCCTTGTTGTTCTTTCTTTCCTTTTGGGAGGTTACCCTATGTACTACTTGTCTGAATTTCGAGGACGAAATTCTGCTTGTTAGGTGGGTAGGATTTGTAACTCCTATTTCCTCGTATTTATATTTTGTACTGTTTTGTGCCTGATTGTACTCTCTCGTCTATTTGAGATCATGTATTTTGTTCAGATTGAATAAAATTATTATTTTTGTCTCAACTCAAATTGTGGGTCCTTTTATCAAATTCAATTGTGTGCCATTTGTATCGTTCTTCATGAACAATGGACCAATTCTTCTCTTTTATCTCTCTAATCCCCATTTTAGTGCATTTTGACCATTTCTTCTGTTGGGCTCTTTTTGAATCGGATACCCAAAACCCACAAACCCACAAACCCACAAACCCGCAAACCCTACTATATAACCCTACCCTAACCCTAATCAAACCTTAATACTGTTTTAACCTAAAAATCCCACAGCCGCTAATCCTCCTTCACCGTTTTCCTTCTCCATCGTTTTCGCCACAACCAACCCATCTCCCGATCCACTCCAATCACCTTCGCCACCTTCGACCGTCATCCTCGTCGACCCCACAGCACCACCACCTCCACAAACTCCATCGCCGTTCCCCACCACCACCACAGAACCCACCACCATCGTCCCCAAACTCCGAAACCCATCCAAACTCACTGCACCCAAACTCGACGTCTCCCTCACCATCACTATCGACTCCGACCATATTCCCATCACCTCGCCGCCTCCAACACCATCCCCTCCGTTCGCCAGCAACCGCCGAACTCCTCCCTTGTTTCTTGAACCGAACAGAGGATGTCACCGTCGTCGCCTCCCGTCACCCTCGTGCCTCCGCCGTGCCACAGTCGCTGCGTCGCTCCCCGACGTAGTGCCACCGTCGAAGCACCGCGGTACGTCGCCGTCCCTATCTCTCTCTCTCTCCCTGTTTCGAAGAGCGAATGACGAAGAAGAAGAAAGGGAAAAGGGCGGGGACGAATCTGGACCGTTGGATCGCGCGAAGATCTGCGCCTGTGATTGCTGTTCGGTGTGCGCCCGCAGCGAATCCCAGATCTGCTGTCCCGTGTTCGGCCAGATCCGCTGTGTTGGAAACAATCTGATTGGTCGACTTTGCTGTTTCGCTGTTTTGCCGCACCAAATCCCGATCGGCTGTTTGCTGTTCTGGGCTGATCCGGTGTGGGGGAAAACTCGATCTTCGGTAGTTTTTTGCACGCGCTTTTTGAGGACTTCTTCCGGGATTTTTCTACCCAAATTGCTTCTACAAGTGGATCTAGTCATCGTCAAACTAAGGCAAGTATCCTTGTACATATTTTTTGTGTTCTAGTACAAGCACCCTTGAAATACTACAAATAGTTAGATTGTGACTCCTACTTGAAATTCGTTGTAGATCAATGTTGAACCTCCAAATTGACAATTCTAAGAGTCACAAAATTTCCTTGTATTTAATTTATAATTATTGGACTCTTTTACCCTTGAACCCATGAACACATAGACATATGAATTAAGGAGTCCTAAATTGGTAAATACATGTCACATTTAATTTTTGGATGAACTTGCGACTCTATGACTTGAAAACATTTATTATTTGCTGTTTGGCCTCCATTATCATGTATTTATGCCACATAATGACTTAGACACCAAATAACATTTTCCCATGTAACCTACGCTTGAAAATTATTTCTACGAGTTGCTGTCCTGAATTTCCTTTCGCTGTTTCGACCCCCTTATCATTTGAATCTGGGCCGAGCCCTGAATAGAAATTGTAGATCTGGATGTGTAGATATCGATAGACTCCGAAAGTTCTGAATTTGGAGTTACGGTCTAGGAATTATGGCAGTTATACTGCAGCTGTGTTAGTAGACGCAGATTTGCAAAACTGCTGTATACATTTACTTTGCAAATTAATTTAGCTGTGTAAACAGCGAGCGTTTGACATGAAACTTTATATGTAGTTGCTGGACACCATATAGGACATCCCCAATTTTTTTCTAGAATTAAATCACAACATTTTACATATGTATGCTTGCTTGACAAGAGTTAATAAAAGTAACAAGCCGGGGTTTTGGGAAAAACTATAGAGTGGACAATATAGGTAAGTGTACTCGGAAGGGGGCCCGTGTTTCCCAAATACTTGTTTCATGAACTTGTTGTATCTTGTTCGATTCATGGAGTCAGTTACTTGGCTCATGAACTTGTTTGATTCATGAACCCATTGTGCGGTTCTTGAACTTGCTTGTGGATTCACGAACTTGCTTCGTGAACTTGTTATTTATTTTCCGATTCATGAACCATGGCTTGCTTGATACTTGATACCTGAGTACGCCGCCCTATAGAATCCATTACTAGGTCTAAACGTAATTGACTTGACTGTAGCAACCATGTAGTAAAAGTATGGATGCATGTCGTGCTACCTAGATAGTAATCACCACAAGACTTGAACTTGATAACTTGAACTAGACTTGAACTTGATAACTTGAACTAGACAACTTGATACTTGAACTTGACAACTTGACATTTGAGACCTGACATTTAAATAACACATGACACTAGACTTGAGATTTGGCGCTTGATATTAGATAACCCCATAGGTGCACCTGACATGTGTTTCACCACTAGCAGTTGTTATCCAACCTAGTATTTAAGATGTTCCTTTTGCTAGCTAGTCCTTGAATTTGTCCACTACTTCTTATAACTCTTCTATATTCTTGATTTCAATTCTTGTTTTCCTTACTTGTACTTGTTTTAACTATTTGTAGCCCTAGCTTGCACTAAGGGCATTTTTTCTTGTTTCCACTTTGTTTCCCTGTTTATATTTATTAAACAGACTTTGGAGACGAGCTGCCCGCTGGAATTGGTGAGCAAAGGTTCTAACCTTCAAGTGGAGAAGAACTTGATTAGAATATTTACTTCCTGCATTATTTGTTTATTTTTGGATTATTATCTTTTGCAAATTGAGAACTTGTAACGGGTTCCCGAGTTTAACTTGATTTAGACTTGAAACTACTTGGATGTTTTATCATATTTCAGTTGTTTCTATTGCTAATAAAGTATTCATGCATGCTTGGTTTTATATATCTATCTTGTTATATACTTGTTGTGATGCTGAGTCGATCCTACAGCTTATGAATGATGTTAAGATCATTCGCTGGGCTTCGTCATGCGCTCGTATTCCGTACGTTGAAAAGCGGGGCGTGACAGTCAAGAACGCTCGGCAGCTGGTGCCGAGGTCCATTTTTCCCCCGTAACGGGGTCGGTGTCAAGAACGCTCGGCAGCTGGTGCCGAGGTCCATTTTTTCTCCCGTAACGGGGTCGGTGTCAAGAACGCTCAGCGGCTGGTGCCGAGGTCCATTTTCCCCCTGTAACGGGGTCGGTGTCAAGAACGCTCGGCAGCTGGTGCCGAGGTCCATTTTTTCCCCGTAACGGGGTCGGTGTCAAGAACGCTCGGCAGCTGGTGCCGAGGTCCATTTTTCCCCCATAACGGGGTCGGTGTCAAGAACGCTCGGCAGCTGGTGCTGAGGTCCATTTTTCCCCCGTAATGGGGTCGGTGTCAAGAACGCTCGGCAGCTGGTGCTGAGGTCCGTAACTGTGTCGTTTTTCGGCATAGGAGTTTGTATCAACTGTGCGCCTTCTGAACTTCTGACAACTCTGACAGATGGGACGTTTATTAAATGCAGTGATCTCTGAGAATCTGTCAGATGGGATGCTCATTAAATGCAGCGTACGGTTTGGCGTGGTAAACAAGGTGACGATTGAGGTCGCTTTGTCATTTTGCGTAAATGGGCCGGTAGTACAAGCCCATTATCCTCGTTTAGCGTGCCCCTCTCTATAAAACCCCACCCCCCACTCTCATTTCTCACTTCTCTTCTCTTTTGCTCAGGCATTCTCTTGTGTTTAAGCGAGTACTTCCGGTGGTCGACGTTTGTTTTTCCGGCGAAGTTTTCCGGCAGCTAACCTTTCAAGGTAATTTACACTTAGTTTATTCCATAAACTATGTCTCTTGCTTCTGTCTCCGAGTTGATCTCTTGGTCCGAGCCCTCCCTCGAAGTTGCTGAAGATTCAACTCCTACTAAGGGCCAGAAGGTATTCGGCAAGGATTCGATTGTGGAGGATCTGAAGCGTGTGGGGGAGTTTGGGAAACTACCAGGGCCGCTGACCGGGCTTCACAGGGTTCGCCAGCTTCCGGAGGATCAAGTCGAGCGAATCGTTCACGGGAGGGGGAGGTCCTTCGAGGAGAACGCAGCGAGGGAGACGACAGAGGCAGACGAAACGGTGTTGATCCTGCGTGAGGAGGACTTGGCAGTGATCCGGGATTCTTTTCAAATCTCGGAAGAGTACGAGCTCATGTTGCCAGGTCCCGGGGTTAGGGCCAATTTGCCGCTGCTAGTGACGATGTGTTGCTGGCCGGTCGACGCCTTCATCGCCAGGGCTCGGCTGCCTCTCCATGCGTTCGCCGTTACCGTGGTGAGTTGGTTCGGGGTCAGCCCTATCCAACTCATGCGGAACGCATGGCGAGTGATAAATGGCTTCGTGCTTCATTGTCAAGCTGCAGGGATCGAGCCACAGCTGAACGTGCTTCGGACACTATATCAGCTCCATCAAGGGAACAAGTCGGAGTACCGGTATTACTTGACTCCGAGGCACGGCGGCAGGCTCGTCATATGACCCGATTCCATCAAGCACTGGCAGGAGAAGTTTATGATTGTGCGGAGTCGGGAGGCTTGGCCGATCCCCTCCAACTGGGTAGAAGGGGTGCCGAAGAGGGCGAGGGCGCTGTCGAAGCTTAGTGTTGAAGAAGAAGAGGCAGTCCGGACTCTCCTCGATCGGCCGAAGTACGATTGGAAGGAGCTCACCGAGGACATTCTGTACAAGGGAGGGCTCTGCCGCGTAGATCCCAGTACGCGGCTTTTGTTATGTTTTGCTTTTCGTACCTTACTTCTCGCCACTTGTAATGTATTAACCAATTTTTGTTTTGGATGCAGAGACGATGGACTACGATGCAGTGCTGGCTCTCGGGGCTGGGCTCGCCAGCAAGGCACCGAAGAAGCGCAAGAGGGTCGCGACCAAGTTGCCGACCCCGAAGACTCCGAGGATCGCAGCCTCGGTCGAGGAGGTGGAGACCCTCGACAGTCCAGTCACCGTCGTGGCGGGGACTTCGGCATCGGCTGCGGCCGGCGAGTTCCCCATCGCCGCCGCCCTCGGATTGACGACGCCGCTGCTGACGGCAGTAGCCGAAGAGCTCCTGACGGAGGAGCATAAAAGGATCCACGTTCCGGACTGGCAAGTCCGGAAGCACGATGGATACCTTGGGAACTCCCTGGCGAGCATGCAGGCCGTCAAACACCTCGCCACGCTGAAGGACCGAGCCACCATGGAGGCCGGACGCGAAGGCGACGATGTCATCGAGATCACTCGTTCGGCGGTTTCGGTAAGTGTTGGATCTTCGTTATTGTTGAATTTCTTTAACCTCAATTTTTCTAACTCTTTCAGTCCTTCTTTCTTTGTCGCAGATCATCGTCCACTTCGGACACCTCACCGAGAGGTTGACAGCTCTGGAGAAGGAGCTGAAGCAAGAGTCCGACCAGGCTCATTACGAGAAGGCTCGGATGTCGAATGAGCTCGACAAGCTTCACGCCGAGCACGAAGGAAGGTCGGCGAGGATCGAGCACCTCGAGGCTGAAGTGGCGAGGTTGGAGGGTGACCTCCTTCGCCAGAAGGAGGGGGCGGCCAAGCAGTTGGCCGAAGTCGAGGAGGCGAAGGGGGCGACAGTGAAGGCGGCGGAGGACGCGACCTTGGCGAAGGCGCAAGAGTACCTCGCCCAAAACATGGCCAAGGCTTATGCCGAAGCCATCGCCCGGGTGTCGAAGGAGTACCTCGAGGTGGACGTCTCGGGATGGAGGCTGTTCCCGGGCCACGTCGAGGGCTTCGACTCCGAATCCGAGGGGGGAGATGAAGAAGGGGAGGACGAGACCGATGCTGAGGTCGAAGTCACCAACGAGGTCCCCAACACCGTGGTTACCCCGTTTGCGGTGGTGTCCCCCTCGGAGAAGTCGACCCCCACTCGCACTCGTCGCCCGGGGAAAGAGGTCGCGCCTTGACTTCGCTCTTCTCCTTTTCTTCTTTTTTTTTGTTCTTTTTTTTTTCTTTTCAAAAAATGTAACGCCTAATAGCGGACTGGCCACCGCTACTTTTTGAAATGAATGAATTTTTTTTTTTGAAGTGTTGGGCTTCGGCTCTGTGTCTTTGCTTTTTCTTCTCTGTTGTCGAGATTTTGTTTGAAAACTTCTGAAGTGTTAGACTACGGCAGTGTTTGAATTCTTGCTTGTTTTTCTCAACTTCTTTTCAGCTCATGGTGGTCGCTCAAGACGTCGAGCCCCCTCGCTCGGATGACAAAGCTCGAGCCGAGGCTGGCTTAGGGGCGACGAGGTTGTGCCTGGCGAAGTGTCGAGAGCGGCTCTATGAAGTCGAGCTCGGATTGCGTCGAGCCGAAAGTGAGCGGAACCATCTTCAGCTCGTCCTCGGTCGGCGAGACATCGAGATTCGGCGTTTGGAGAGCAGGATCGCCGAAATGACTCCTACATGAGAGGATGAATATTCACCGACTGCTTTCAGCAATGAGCTTCGTATTTAGTGCATTCGGCACAATTTGTCCAAGATAACGGCGGAGAGGGACGACCTGCTTTCCGAGATTCGTCATCTGCAAACCGTAGAGACGGAGCTTCGGACGGAGGGCGAGGGCTTGACGACCAAGGTGGCCGAGCAGACGGCTGAACGGGACGAGTTGACAGCCGAAGTCGACGCGCTGAAGAGGGCTACGGTTGACAAAAGTATCGAAGTCACTCACCTCCGTCGTCTGATAGCGAGTCGCTCGAGTGTGCCGGACTCCGCGATACCCCCTCGCTTCGAGGTCGACGTAAAGGACGACTCTTTGAGGGAGCGAATCTCCGAGTTAGAGGCAGAGGTCGCTCGCCTAAAACTGCGCTCGGGGCCAATCAACGTCAAGAGCACCTCGTGCACTCGCGCGGAGAGCGATCGGGGTATTTCGTTTTACGAGATGGCGACCCGTCAGCGCATCGGCCATCCTAGTCCGGGGGACGCGCAAAGCTCTGTGGCAATTTCGTCGAGCGGAGCATCCGTCGGAGCAGCTACTAGAAGCGGTGCCGAGGATTCGTCCCAATTTGCCGGGTTGGGGTCGCGCTCCGGAGACAAGCGTCGTCACCCTCGAGTATCTTTGAAGCGGAACGCCCCAGCTCCAAGAAAGCGCTGAAGACCTCATTTCCAAAAGCTTTTGTATTTTTTAGCCAAGTGTAATAAGTCGGCATTGTAACTTTCACTTTTTAACGGCTTGTAATCTTGCTGTGCTTTGTACTGTATCCCATTTATCAATAAAATGTTGTTCCCGAACTTGTGTGTCCCTTGGGGCTTTATGTAGTCTTTATGCTTGTGACTGTTGTTCATTGCACCGAGGTTCCTAGGTCGGCCACTTGCTTGTTCGTGGATCGGCGAGGTGAGTGTTCGGCTAGTGGTGCCGAGCTTTGTTTCTGATGCCCAACCTCGTAGTCTCGCGAGGTGAGCTGAACAGTGAGCTCGTGGAATGCTTTCAAGCTTAAGTGTTTGACCCCGAATCTTTGCTAGAATGGTTCGACAGTTGCGGGAGCGATTCGAATGGCGAACTACTTCGAGCTCGCTTAGAAGCGAACTTGCGAAGTAGAATCGAGCCATGTGTTGGACTCCGAACCATCGTTAGATTAGTTCAACGGTTGTGGGAGCAATTCCGAATGGCGAACTACTTCTAGCTCGCTTAGGAGCGGACTTGTGAAGTAGAATCGAGCCGAGTGTTGGACTCCGAACCATCGTTAGATTAGTTCAACTGTTGTGGGAGCAATTCCGAATGGCGAACTACTTCTAACTCGCTTCGGAGCGAACTTGCGAAGTAGAATCGAGCAAAGTGTTGGACTCCGAACCATCGTTAGATTAGTTCAACGGTTGTGGGAGCAATTCCGAATGGCGAACTACTTCTAGCTCGCTTAGGAGCGAACTTGCGAAGTAGAATCGAGCCAAGTGTTGAACTCCGAACCATCGTTAGATTAGTTCAATGGTTGTGGGAGCAATTCCGAATGGCGAACTACTTCTAGCTCGCTTAGGAGTGAACTTGCGAAGTAGAATCGAGCCAAGTGTTAGACTCCGAACCATCGTTAGATTAGTTCAACGGCTGTGGTAGCAATTCCGAATGGCGAACTACTTCTAGCTCGCTTAGGAGCGAACTTGCGAAGTAGAATCGAGCCAAGTGTTGGACTCCGAACCATCGTTAGATTAGTTCAACGGCTGTGGGAGCAATTTCGAATGGCGAACTACTTCTAGCTCGCTTAGAAGCGAACTTACGAAGTAGAATCGAGCCAAGTGTTGGACTCCGAACCATTGTTAGATTAGTTCAACGGTTGTGGGAGCAATTCCGAATGGCGAACTACTTCTAGCTCGCTTAGGAGCGAACTTGCGAAGTAGAATCGAGCCAAGTGTTGGACTCCGAACCATCGTTAGATTAGTTCAACGGTTGTGGGAGCAATTCCGAATGGCGAACTACTTCTAGCTCGCTTAGGAGCGAACTTGCGAAGTAGAATCGAGCTAAGTGTTGGACTCCGAACCATCGTTAGATTAGTTCAACGGCTGTGGGAGCAATTCCGAATGGCAAACTACTTCTAGCTCGCTTAGGAGCGGACTTGCGAAGTAGAATCGAGCCAAGTGTTGGACTCCGTACCATCGTTAGATTGAAGAGTTAAAAACAGAGAGATGTAAACAATAGTAAGAATATGAAAAGACTTTATTCATTATTGACTAATAATCGGCTGCTTCAAAAGTTGCTAGCCATAACTATAAGGAAAAAAATGAAAGAAAATCACTACAAGTAACAGGAAAGCAACGGTTCGACATCTCGAAGTACTTAGAGAGGCGTTGGTGCTCTCTCTTGGTATTTTAAGAGATGGTCGGCATTCCAAGTCCTGGGGATCTCCCTGCCTTCGAGATCTTCTAGTCTGTATGTGCCGGGGCGGATTACTTTGGAGATCTTGTAAGGTCCCTCCCAATTTTGGGCCAATTTGCCTTTTTGACCTGGGAACGAGATGGCCAACTTTCGAAGGACCAGGTCCCCTTCTTTGAGGCCCGTGGGGCGGACTCTCTTGTTGTATGCTAACTCGATCCTTCTCCGGTAGCTTTGTTGACGTATGGCAGCTCTTTCTCAGATTTCGTCTATCAGGTCTAGACTTGCTCTGAGCTCTCTGGCGTTTTGCTCTTCTTCATAAGCTATCAGACGAGGATAGGGTATTCCGACTTCTAGGGGGATGATGGCCTCGGACCCATAGGTGAGATTGAATGGGCTCTCTCCTGTTGGGGTCCGTTTTGTGGTGCGGTATTTCCACAGCACGTTGGGAAGCTGATCGACCCACAAGCCTTTGGAACACTTGTCTAACCTCTTCTTAATGCCGGAGAGGATCTATCGATTAGCATTTTCGGTTTGGCCATTCGATTGAGGATGAGAGACGGAGGAAAACCGGTGTTGGATGGCATGGTCTTCGCATAAAGCTCGGAAAGCAGCCCCAGTGAACTGGGTTCCGTTGTCTGTTATTAGGACCCTGGGGATGCCAAATCGGCAGATCACGCTCTTCCAGAAGAATTAAACGACCTTGTTCTCGGTGATCGTGGCCAGGGGCTCGGCCTCTATCCATTTCGAGAAATAGTCGATCGCCACGACTAAGAACTTGAACTGTCTGGGAGCTGGCTGAAGCGGCCCTAGTAAATCCATCCCCCACATTGCGAAGGGGATCGGACTTGATAGGGAAGTGAGTGGAGCTTGTGGGAGGCGTCGGATATCGGAATACTTCTGACAGGAGCTGCATTGCCGAACATGTCGTTCAGCATCTCGTAGGAGAGTGGGCCAGAAATATCCGTAGTTCAACACTTTCCGTGCTAGGGCTCTGGAACCCGAATGTGCCCCGTCGATGCCCTCATGAAGTTCTTGCAGGGCGTAGTCGGCTTGCCCGGGGGAGAGGTATCTCAGGTAGGGCCGGCCGTCTATCTGTGTGAAGGAGCATTTATATAGGATACCTCTGATTAGCGTGTAACGCTCGGCTCGGGTTCTAACTCTTCGTGCTTCCTTAGGATCTTCGGGGAGGAGCCCGTCCCTCAAGAATTCGACGAGGGGTTTCATCCAATTGTCTTTGAGCAGGACAGGTAACGTCTCTATAGAGTCGAGAGTTTCGTCCTCTATGCTCGGCTTCAGAAGGACTTCTATCAAAACGGTCTGCTCGAGACCTTGAAGGGAAGAGGAGGCTAATTTGGATAGGGCGTCGGCCTGAGCATTTTCTTCTCGGGGGATTCTTTGGATGAGGGCCTTTTCAAACAGTGCCATGAGGCTCTTGACTTTGGCTAAGTATTTAACCATCCTGTCATCGCGTGCTTCATATTAGCCGAGGACCTGATTGACGACTAGCTGGGAATCGCTAAAGATCCGGAGGCGTTGCGCCCCTGCATTTCGGGCCATTCCAAGGCCGGCTATGAGTACCTCGTATTCAGCTTCGTTGTTCGAGGCTTTGAAGTTTATACGGAGGGAGTATTGGAGGATGAAGTCATCTGGGCCTGCCAGAATGACCCCTGCCCCGCTTCCCTCATTACAGGAGGATCCGTCAACATAAACCGACCAGACGGGTGGTCCCTTCACTGTTTGGCTGGACTCGGGGATAGTACTCTCAACTATGAATTCGGCTAGCGCCTGAGCCTTGATCGCGGTCCGAGGCTGATAAGTTATATCGTGTTGGCTCAGCTCGATAGACCACTTCATAAGGCGACCCGAAGTCTCAGGCTTGTGGAGGACCTGCTTCAGCGGTTGGTCGGTAAGAACGACCACCGAATGGGACTGAAAGTACGGGCGAAGCTTTCTCGCGGCCATCACCAGGGCATAAGCCATCTTTTCTATCTTCGGGTATCGGAGCTCGGCGTCCCGAAGCACCTTGCTGACATAGTAGATGGGCTTCTGAGCCCGATCTTCTTCCCTCACTAAAACTGCACTGAGGGTCTGCTCGGAGGCTGCCAGGTAGAGGTAGCGGGGTTCACCAGGGATCGGTTTGCTGAGGAGAGGGGGATTAACGAGGTAAGCCTTGAGTTGGTCGAAGGACTCCTGTTGCTGCTGCCCCCATTCGAAACCTTTAGCCCCCTGAGGGCCTTGAAGAAAGGGAGGCATTTCTCCCCGGACTTCGAGAGAAAGCGCCCTATGGCGGCTAGGCAGCCTGTTAATCTCTGTACTTCCTTAACATTTTTGGGAGGGGCCATGTCTAATATTGCCTTGATTTTCTCCGGGTTTGCTTCAATTCCTCGTTGGCTAACTATGAAGCCGAGGAACTTCCCTGACGAGATACCGAACGCACACTTGTTCGGATTGAGTCTCATGCTGTGCTTTCTCAGAACATCAAACGCTTCTTGGAGGTCGGTCACATGATCAACACCTCGGATGCTTTTCACAAGCATGTCATCAACATACACCTCCATGTTTCGGCCGATTTGAGCTTGGAAA
Source organism: Hemerocallis citrina (assembly GCA_017893485.1). Lineage (NCBI taxonomy): Eukaryota > Viridiplantae > Streptophyta > Magnoliopsida > Asparagales > Asphodelaceae > Hemerocallis > Hemerocallis citrina. The sequence continues at coordinate 128,312,140 of CM030363.1, read as the reverse complement.
ACCTTGTTGACGAGTCGTTGGTATGTTGCTCCTGCGTTCTTCAGGCCAAAAGGCATGACCCTGTAGCAATAGAGGCCCTGGTCTGTAACGAATGATGTTTTCGGGATATCCGGGGGGAACATCCGGATCTGGTTGTAGCCTGAGAAGACATCCATGAAACTGAGGAGTTCATGTCCCGAGGTGGCATCGATCAGAGTGTCAATACTCGGAAGAGGGAAGGGATCTTTGGGGCAAGCCTTGTTGAGATCGGTAAAATCAATACAAATCCTCCAAGTCCCATTGGACTTCTTCACCATTACTACATTCGACAACCACTCGGGATAGTTCACCTCTTGTATGAACCGGGCCTTCAAGAGCTTATCCACCTCCTCTTTAATAGCCAGCTGACGTTCGGGGGCAAACTTGCGCCTCTTCTGTTGAACCGGTTTGGACCCCGAAACAACACTGAGGTGGTGGACTAAGAGCTCTTCGAAAATTCTGGGCATATCTGCAGCTGACCAAGCAAAGAGGTCTCGGTTCCTTCGGATGCACTGTACAATTTCCGAGCATAGGGCAGACGGGAGGGTCTTACTAACAAAGAACTTGCGAGTTGGATCCTGCTCAGAGAAGAGCACTTCCTCCAATTCGTCCACCGGCTCGGACGTCGGTCGAGCAGCATCTTGGGGGATCTCCAGAGTTTCTAATGAGAGGACTGGTCCAAGGGTAGAGGTCATGTTACGGGCCGTTTCCTGATTGCCCCTTACTTCCCCAATCCCGGCCCGGGTGGGGAATTTCATCTTAAGATGGTATGCTGAAAGGACGGCTTCCAGAGCTGCTAGGCCGGGCCGACCCAATATGACGTTGTAGGCGGCAGAGACATCCACCACCATGAAGTCCATTGGCTCCGTTCGGGTGGTAGGAGTTTGGCCAGCGGTTACATCGAGGGTGATCACCCCTTCAATAGTCACTGGCACTCCCGTGAACCCATGGAGCGTGTAGCCGGCAGACTTGAGTCTATCTCGGGAGAGCTTTAGGCCTTTAAAAGCGGCGAGGAAGAGGATGTTAACGGGGCTTCCATTATCCACTAGGATCCTCTCCACTTTGAAGTTCGCCATGTGGAGGCTGATGACAAGTGCGTCACAATGAGGGGTGCGAACTCCTTCAAGATCTTCATCTGAGAATGTGACAGGCACTCTGAGGCCTTTGGGAGGAGGGGTGGCTCGGACCGAGTTGACTTCTCTTATAAATGCCTTCCGAGAGGAGTTTGAGGAGCCCCCCATTGGGCCCCCATGAATGAGGTGGAGGACTCGCTCTTTCTCGAAGTCGGGCGTCTCATCTCGTTCCGGACGCTTGTTAGCCCCCCGAGGTGGGGGAGGAAGTTTGGCTCGGTCCTTTCTTACGAACCTGCTCAGCTGCTCCCTCTGGATAAGGGCTTCTATCTCATTCTTCAAGGCGCGATAATCATTGGTGTCGTGCCCGTGGTCCCGGTGATAACGGCACCATTTCTCTTTTTCTCTTTTCTTGGCAGGGGTGTTTATCCTCGAAGCAGGAGGTATGATCCCTTCCTTTTCGACTTCCATCAGAATGGTAGAGACATTAGTGGTGAGGGGAGTGAACTTCTCGAATCTGGGGGGAGGTCGGCGCTGGCCGGCATTATCCTTCTGGAGCTTCTTGGCTCCTTCCTCTTCTGTTCCCTTTCTCTTAAACCCGGAGGAAGACCCCTCCCAGTTGGGCCGATGCTCGGCTTCTTCGGCCCGAATGTACTTTTCACTGCGGAGGAGGAGGTCAGAGAAGTTCTGTGGGGGCTTCTTGGCGAGGGAGGAGCAGAGGTTGGAATTGAGGACATTAGATTGAAATGCTGTCGCAGCGACCGATTGGTCGAGGGATGCTATGGACCTGGCTTCAGCTGTGAACCTCTTCACATAGTCTCTCAATTTCTCACCCTTCTTCTGGTGGAGGTGCAATAGCGAGATGCTGGTCTTCTCAGCTCTACGGCTGCTTACGAAATGGGTGACGAAGAGGGTCTCGAACTGCTCGAAGGAGAATATTGAGGAGGGGGCAAGGCGAGAGTACCATTCTCAAGCTGGGCCCTTGAGAGTTGCGGGGAAGGTTTAGTAGAGGAGGGCATCGGAAGCTTGATGGAGGAGCATTAGGGTCTTAAAGCTTTCGATGTGATCAACGGGGTCAGTCTCCCCGGAGTAGGTCTCAAATTGAGGAGGCTTGAAGCCGATTGGCACAGGTGCATCCATTATGGTTCGGGAGAAAGGAGGTCTGCTAGGACGAAGGGTCCTCCCCTTAAGTTCTTCTTCTCGGTCTAACTGGTCCAGGCGCCTCTCCATCTCATGGAGACGGCGGTATACAGCGTCGTCCCTTCGACGGTAATCAGCCGAGCTTCTAGACTCATCTTCGTACGAGGGAGAGCGAGGGCTACGGCGACGGTAACTCCGGGAGCGACGAGGACTTAGAGTATGCTGGGAGTTGCTAGGAGCGGGAGGAGGAGATGGGGACCGTCGGTGAGGGCTTCGGACCGGAGGAGGAGAGGGGATCTTGGGTGCATTATTATTGGGACGGAGATTGAGGGCTTGTAGGACGGTCGCTTGGAATTGCTGGAACTCGGCACGGGTGATGGGTGCCTCATTGTTCCTAGGCTGTTGCCGACCTGCAGGGGAGTGTGGCCTTCTTCGGTAATGCTCGGGGGATTCTTTCCGCCCCCTTCGAATGGGGGACCTTCTGTATTCTCGACGGCGAGGAGACCGCTCATCCGGACGGCGTTGGCGGGAGGTTCCCTCTCGGGCCTGCTTTTCATCCAGATGGCAGCGAAGATCATCGTCCTTCTGCCGATTGAGGGCGGTATTGTGGAGACCAGAAGCTCGGGAATGATGGGAGGCCATAGAGTCCGAAGAGGCATTGTGGATGGAGACGTGGTCCTGGTGAAGAGGTTGTTTCTGAGGGTTAGGACCCTTAGGAGGTGGCTGATTAGGAGGAGGAGGAAGTTCCTGTTGGAGCGGGTCTTCCGCTGGAGGAGGAAGTTGCCCCTGCTGTTGGGTAGGCTGGATGGGAACTTCTTGCTGCTGATCGGGGTTGGGTCCTCTGTTAGACCCTCTTGATCTGACTTTCCTAGGAGGCATGGCTGGAGAAGATCTGTTCAATGGGAAGAGGAGAGGTCTCTATTAGTTAGTTTCCCACGGACGGTGCCAATCTGTTGCCGCTAAATTTGGTGTGGGGACAAACAGATAGTATTTGTGGATTCTTAGGGAAACTGAATAGTAAACCTGTGTACTTGTTCCGTCGGAGTTTGATCGTTGCACCTGTCGTACACCTGCAAAAAGTGCGAGACACCGGGATTGTTCCCGGCGACGCACCCTCCGACGCTCAAGTCAGTAATCTAGGAAGACTATGAAAGAGTGCAAAAACTGGAGAAAGATTGATTACCTCTTAATGGAGATGGATGGGAGGTATTTATAGGCGTCTTAGGGAACAGATTAGGAATGTAATCCCCGTGATCTGATAAGGAATATACTCCTTGTAAACAGATTGGGAATGTAATCCCTAATTCCCAATGGAGAGATAGGCATGAATCAGGGCCGTTGATTAGGATCTAATCAGAAACCCTAATTCTATCCCTCTGATCTGGCTTTTATTGCTGGTTGAAACCCGCACCCGATTGAAGCGGATCCGTTTGTGGGTTATTGGTTCTTTTGACGAAGAGACCCAGTACCCATCTCAGACCCATTGGTAGGTAAAATTACCGTTTTACCCCTGGGCTTCAAGATTCGTGCCCGATTTTAGACGATTCCGATTAACCTCCATTTTTAGCCATATCACTTACAAACTGTGTGTATTGGAGACGATGGATTTGCATCACGGTATGATAAGTCTGCACTACGCAGGCTTCTCCATCGAATTTGGAAAACACTTTAACTTGAAGTGTCGCTATGATCTACTCTAATCTTTATTAATATTTTCATGTGATGAATGTGTTAACGTTTTGTGCGTTTGATCATATGATTGAGAGTTTTGGATCATAGCTATTCTCGTTTTGGAAAACTAGCATGTTTAGGATTGTTAAGTGTTTTATCATACTATGTGTATAGATATTTTGACAAATCCACTGTTTGCAGTTTGTGTGAGATTACATATTTGCTTCTCAAATAATTAAAAAAAATAAAAAATTGTATAAGATGTATAACAAATATCTGTAACTTAGGAGAGAGCATCTCTTAATGTAGTATATGACTCTATTAGTTACGCGTTGTTCTTTCTCTTTAATTGTACGGTGTGTGCAAAGTTGAATTATAATATGTTAGTCATTATCTCATCTAGTGTTATGAAGATGATGAAGAATGAATAAAGGAAAGAACTCTTCGCTCAATGTATTTAGGCAAGTGGACATTGTTAGAATCTCTAGAGAAAGCAAATAATTTTGTAAAATTTAATAGAGTAATTTTGTATTAACTCTTATAAAGTGCATATATTGTCAGTTGCATGCATAAGTTGAGTTTAACAAATAAGACAGTTAATAATAATAGTTCTAATTGTATTCTTGAATATTGCATAATTGGCTAGGTTTTGAGAACTATATATTCAATTGTTTGTGAGGAAATGTGATCTAATTATCAAAACTGTGGGGGAAATGAAGTTAAGAGCTATTGAGTAAAAGCTTTAACATGCAAGTTGTTTTGAAATTTAGAATCACTATGAACTATATATTAAATTGTTTGTTTTTGTTTCTTATAATTCTACTAAATGACACTTCATTAAATATAACAAATGTGAAGTTTGAATTCAGATTTTGATCACTAGAAAATCATTTTGTATTGTCTCTAGGAGTTCATAACTTTTTGAATCAATACATTTTGATATTTGTGATCTCAGTAGCTTTGTGACTAAGTGAGATAATTGTTGGTTAGAAGTATTTAATCTCTTTTGTAGATGATTAATATAAGTCTGTCATATATATGAAGAATGAAGCACTTGTTATTCTTAATGAAATAAAAATTATAGTTAAATGCTAAAAAATCAAGGGTTCAGATTTGATAGAGGTTGTGAATATGTTTTAATAACTTTAGAGAAGTTTGCAGTGGGCATAATCTTTACTGCACTCTACTTACAACAGTTAAACGGTATTGATAAAAGTTAGAATCAAACACTTAGTGAAATATTGAATTCTATATTATTGACTATTGGTTGTCTTGTGTAATTATGAGTGATGTTGTATTGTTAATCATATCTCTAATGTGTTACTACACTCTAAATTGAATATACCTTGTAGATCATGGCATGAAAACACAAATAATTTTGTTAAAGTGAAATTTTGTGTTGTGATACTTCTGTTAGAGTACATGATCCTAGAAGGCCTAAAGTAGGACCTACAACAAATATTTGTGTGTGTTTAGAAAGTGCAGAATGTAGTTTTGTGGACAGATGTTGAATCTATCTAATTTGTGTTAGAAGAATCTAGACTTGAAGAGTTCTTTGAGGATGTGTTCATCAAAGATAAATGTATGAAATAATCTAGTCCTACAGACACGTTCAATGATTCACAGTTAGAATCAAGAACCAGCCTTATTAACACTTAAAAACCTGAATGACAAATGAGCAAAGAAGAGTCTATAGTAGAAAATGAGATGATTTTTGTGTCATACAATAATACTTTAATTTAGTTGATCTGCCGAAAGAGGCTAAAACTATAGTAGGTAAGTGGGGTTTTTAGAAGAAACTTAATTTTGATTGTTCAGTAGCAATTTTAATGCTTTTTAGTAGCTAACAGATTGACTGAGAAAAATGGGATAGATTTATTTGATGTCTACTCACATGTTTGTCATATTACTACAATAAGTATTCTTCTTACCCTTACATCTATTGAAAATTTTGTCATTCATAAGGGATATTTAAAAAGCTTTGTACCTGATGTTTTGTACTGAACAGTTTTGTACTGAAAAGTTTTGAACTAATATGTTTAGTGAACAAGATTTACAATTTAGTAAAATCATTATATGTTCTTAAAACATGTATAGCCGACGAATAAATGATTTGACAAATTTTTGAAAGAGCCTAGTATATGAATCAAGTAATTCAGATCAGTGCTTTCAACTTTATGGTGTGTCAAATATAGTGGCTATTATTTACTTGTTAAGTTGACATGCATGTTCTTGGAAGTGACCTCTCTATTACAAATGAAGTTAAAATTATGCTATCCAAAGAATTTAACATGAAAACCTAGGTACTGTGGACACCATAGGTATGAGGGCGAGTTTTCAGTTGGCAAGGGATGTAATGATTGAAAGTGTGTTTCAAAAGTGGGGATGTAATGATTGAAAGTGTGTTTTGAAACACCTTATGATTATGATAAAAGGTTGACACCTAATGATGTTGCAACTATGAGACAGGTAGATCATTCTAAAGGAATTAACAGTCTCGTGTATACAAAGATCTACACTAGAATAGACATAGCCTTTGAGGTAGGTATGATCTGCAGATTTACTAATAATTACATACACATTTGAGTGCCCTTAAGAGGCTAATGAGATACCTGAGTATATTCAAGAGTTTGCTTTGTGCTACTCTAGTCATTCTTCGAATGAATGGCTGATCTGATGCATTATGATGCTCAGAATTTAGTGAAAGTCGATAACTATAGTAGATATATGTTTACACTAGGAGAAACAGAAATGTTATGGAAATAAAAAATAAACAGGTACTGTGCTATCATCCATAAAATCAGACATCTATGTGTTATCCTATGCAGGGAAAAATGCTGAGTGGATTGAATAAATTATTACTAGTTATCCATTAAAGAAGTTTAAGTAACTCTCTAATTCTGTTATGCGGCTATCAAGCTACAATGCACTGTAGCTCATAACTCACTCTATAATAGTAAGAGCAGAATATTAAGGCTGAAAGAAGCTTAGTTGAACTTTCTCATAGATAAAGTGCAATTGCGATAAGTATGGCTAATGCTCTTGCTAAGATATTTGAAAGTGATCCAATTATCAAAACTGTGGGAGAAATGGAGTTAAAAGCTATTGAGTCAAAGCTTTAACATCCTAATTATTTTGAAATTTAGAATCCAATTGGAGCCATAGAGAAGTTCAAACATAAGCATCAATTATAGGCAGTTGACATGTTTTAGATAATTTTGATGATTCCACATAAATTCCACAAATATATAATGTCATTCCAATTTTGATATCTAAGAAATTTACTTAGAATAATCATATTGTTCCAATATGAAACATGAAAACTTGTCGATGTGTTTCCGATGATTAAATTGTCTTAAATATCATTCCAATTTTGATGATATCTTTTATGGATACATGTTTCATTCTAATTTTGATGATTCAATATTAAACCATGATTGAAATGGCAGTCTTTTAATTCCAATATGAAACATAATATGGTTCTTGTGTAGAAACTATAAAAGTTCATGTTCTTTATTTAGTTAAAAAAAACTTGATTGTGATGCTTGCATTACATATTTGCTAAGCTAATTATGAATTGTACTAAATTCTTTTATGGAACTAGATACTTTGTGAAATTCCTAGGAATTCTTATAGATATGTCTCTTGATATTCTTGTTTTCAATAAGCTAGCAAAGATGGAGGAGTTGAATCTGTCAACATAGATTTCAAAAATAACGATTTGCTCAAAATGGAGGAGTAAACATAAAGCAGTATGCAAGGATAGAGTTTCAGTTTATTTTTTTCGAGAATAAATTAGTCACTTGCTTGGTAAAACTTCTGTTGAGTTTAAGACTCTTGTGTTCATGAGCTTAAAAACTTATATTTTGTTCTTGAAGTTTATTTGCTTTGTTTGATTTTGAAACTATGACAGATTATTCCAGTTGGTTTAGTCTTTGTGAACTATTCTGAATTGGATATGGTTTGGAACTATTTAATTATATTGGTTTAGTCTTGACTGAACTATTCATATTTATAATTATTTTGGTTCTTATGAAACTATACCTTTATGATGCTTTTCTTTTTATGGACTGCTATCAGCTAGTCAGTTTTATACTGAACTGATGAGATAATCCTGTACTTTATATATTGAGAATATAGGAGGAGATTGTTGGATATATTGGTATATTCTCTATATAAATATTGCATGTATATATGAGTAACACGTGTATTGAACATACAATTGATTAGATATTGGAACGCGGGTTTGTGGGCTTATAACCCGATACCCAAACCAGTATTTAGGAATAATTATTGGCTTGTGATAGTATTCTAGGTATTCCAATCTTGATACCTAGGATGAATATCTCAAGCAACTTAGATCTAAGATATTAACCCTAATTTTCAGTTGTTAATTTCTCACAAAACCTAACACAAACTACTGAATTGCGACTTGTTCTTCCTCTTGGTGCAACAAAATCTTGTAACTATCTAACATGCAATTGCTAGGAAAAAAGAAAATCCAGTGAGCATTTTAAATATTTGCAAGTTTGAATTGTATGCAATAATAGTTGCAGCTAGGGGTGGATATGGGTCTGGTCGGCACAAAAATATGTGGGCCGTCACGATTTTTTTGAGTATATGAGCTAGTATCATTTGGAAATTGGTAGGGATCCAACCTCTAAATTGAGCCTCAAATTGAAATGGACTGGGCATGGGAATGCACATGTCCATTGTGTGGGCAGTCCATACACTATCCATTTAGGCCCACAATACATGTAGCATTTTAGGTCCATGTTACATATACTATTTTAGGCATGTGATATATATATTTATAGGAAGAGAAGGGGCTCGAAAGAGTTAAGGAATGTGAATAGAACTTTAGCTTTTGTTGCTTATTTATTCGTGCATAAGTTTATCTACGTTTACAATATGGTGACTCGTGGAAAAATCGAATTTCCTTAAGTATACATATATTTGGACAACTTTGGTGTTGGAATACAAATAATTATTTTTTTTTTCTCATTTGCATATGTTTTATATCTGAATTTGAAGTTAGATTCTAGCTATTACATACTTGAAATAAACTTTAAAGTTGTATTACATAGGCACGATATAAAACACTAAAATAAACACAAATGAATATCTCGATGTGTCGACCTATTAGGCACGTAGGACGGCCCAAGTTTAATAAAACTAGTGTATGGGTTTATTGGTTTAGGCCCACACTGGGTCTGGGCCTTGGAACGATCCACATCTTCTCTTGTGGATTGGGCTTGGACTAAGGTATGCACGACTCAGGCACAACCCACAGGTCCACCCTAGTTCAAGCCAATTGGCCTTGAACGCAACCAACCATCATTGTAGTAGCATAATAATTTTTTTATGAGAAAATTGTATATCCATAGTTACCTCAAACATAAAGCTACTTTAGACCATTTGCTAAGTAACATACTTATATTGTATTGAGCAAGTATGCAGGGTGTCAGCGAGCTGAGCAAATATCACTGCGGTCTAGTGGTAAGTTTCTTACTTAGTCAGCAAGATTCTCAGCTTTATAATTTTGTAGGGTAATGCTTTAGCCACTACCAATTTCACTACCATTCTCTTCACTATCTTAGGTGACATACTCCTATTGGAGAGTTCCCCCACCTACTCTATCTTTCTCTACCTATTGAAGTGTGCCACATAAGGTAATGAAGAGAAATGTAGTGAAATTGGTAGTTGATGTAGCATTACTCTATTTTGTATGTGTGTGTATAGGAGTTCGAGCTATACTTGCATCATCTTTTTTTTTAATGGCTTAATACAGAGTCATCTTGTTTAATTAATGAATTGTTAATAAATTGCCAATTACAAAAATTCAAGATAGAGAAAAAAAAAACAAATAGAAACATAAGGATGAGGCAGAGAACGTATCTTTGTTATTTTGTATGTGCGTGGAACAAAGAACTTGCTTATCTTGAACTTTCCCATATAGATTTGTAACAAGGATTTTCTTGAATATCCCATATAAATTTGTAACAAAGATTTTGTTAATTTAGGGAGCATTCTTTTAAGAGGACATATATGGAGCCCCAACACATGGGCCTTTATACCATCACTGGGGAAGACAAAATGGGGTTGGCCCAAGAGTTATGAAAATCAACCAATTCCTCTGCCACTTAAATACTACAGTATGACTTTGGAAATTTCAAAAAAAATCCAGCCTCTTTTTATAGAATTTTTTTCCAAACTGCCCCATTTTTTGAAAGTTTTTCCGAAACTGTCCTAATTTTTTTTTTTTTTAATTTCCAAACCATCCCACTCGGTCTTTGAAAGACCGGATGTAGTTAAAACTTACGCGGTCTTTTAAAGCGGTCTTTTAAAGACCGAGTGAATTTTAACTACACATGGTCTTTCAAAAACCGCGCGGTCATTTTGGTAAATACTTTCGAAAGTGGGTTAGTTTGGTAAATACTTTTAAAAAGTGGGTTATTTTGGTAACAAGTTCGATTTGTAGAAGGAAAAAATACCAATTAGGAACTAGAGACCATTTAAGATTGTAAGAGCATCTCCAACTACGCTAGCTACTTTGGCTAGCTAGAATAGCCAAAATAGATAACAAATGGATAATTTGGCTAGCAAAAAAAACTTACACTCCAACCATGCTATCTATTTTGGCTAGCCATAAATGTTTTAATTTTTATTTACTAAAATAACTAGTTACAATAATTTTCAGTTTACCACCAAACTTTGAGAAATTATCATCCAATCTTACTAGAGAGCATAGAGATTTAACCCATTCCTGCAAACCAGACTGAGCATTGTTTTTTCTCACCAATTCTAAGTATTTGATAGCTTCTTTTGATGCTCCTCTTTTAAGCAAAACAACTCCTAGCAACTTAAATGTAGCATCATTTGGTTGCACACCCGAGGTTAGCATCTCCTGAAAACACAAGACTGCTTCCTTCATTCTCCCATCTGATGCATATAAGCTCATCACATTATTGTAACTATGAGCTTCAGTCAGAAGTCCAAGTTCTTTCATCTCTTGGACAACCTGATAAGCTTCATTCAACTTCCCCATCTTCTTGTACAAGCACAACATCATAGCATTAGAGAACTCGTTTGCCTCTCCTCTTCGCTTCAAATTCCAGAACACATCCTCTGCCTCGTGAACCATAGAATTCTCGCAGTAAAGATCAATCATGCAATTAGAAGAGTACATATCTGGGATATCACCTAATGCCTTCACCAGTTCATAAGTTTCACGTGCCTCCTGCAAGTATCCTACTTTTGTGAAGAGCTTTATCAAGGAGTTGCATATGATATAGTTAACTTCAAAACCAGCACCCTTCATCAACTTCACATAGTTTGTAGCTTGTGACACATTTCCAACTTCAGCAAATGCGTTAATTAGGACAGAGTACACTACAACATCAGGCTGAAGGCCAAAACCAACCATCTCTCGAAAAACATCCTCTGCTCTTTGCAAATCACCAAACTTGGCAAAGCTATCTATCACCATTGAGAAAGGGATGCAATCACTTACAAAACCCACATGCTGCATTCTTTTAAGATAGGAAGCTGCTTTATGAGGCAATTTGGCACTAGATAATATTTGAACTATAGGAGCACTTGTCAGGTAAGATGCCGCGATTCTCCATACTATCTAATAAATCACAAGCTTTATCATACTCTTTAGCTATACCATAAGCTTTAATCATCACATTGAACACCAAAACACTAGATTTATGCCTACTTAAACAGCATGTGAAAGCTTTCTCTGCCAAATTTAGGTGTCCGTTCTCCCCAAAAGCATCTACATTAGCAGCAAAGCATTCTGAACTCATCTTATCATAAAACCTTTCGAACCAAGACCAAGATTTGTCAAGCATCAAAGCTCTAATGTACATCCGTGTCAAAGCTGAATGGGTGTACTCATCAATCTCAAGTCTCTGTTCTCCCATATCCAACACTAAAGCTTCAGCTTCTACAACCATGTTTCTTATAGAGAATGCATATAAAAGAGTTCGATAACTCACAATATCTGGCACTGGACCATTTTCCTTCATCTTTAAAAAATAACCAGCAACACTGTTAATATCATCACTCTTTGTATAGATAGATATGAGAATATTATATGTTCTAATGTCGGGAGAGCAGTGGATTTCTTCCATCATATCCATTAATGAACCAACTTCCTCTAAAAAATTATGATTGCCACACACATGAATCATAGTATTAAAAGTAACTATGTCAGGAACGATGCCTTCTCTTAACATCCTAGCAAAAGTGTCTGAAGCTTGTTGAAGTTCCCCTGCCTTCCCATAAGTATCAATCATCATATTAAATGTATACAGGCTACACCTATGAGATTGAGGGGAATCATCATCAATCTATTTCAAAACATTCAATCTCAACAAGGAAAAATAACAAGCTAATATAAAAACCAGCAGCAAGAACCTGATCCCTTTCAAGAAGCTGAAGAAGTAGAACAGCACATCCCAGCTTCGACGACGATAGGGCTTCGGCTTCGATGAGGGCTTCGACGCCACAGAGCTGCTTCGATGAGGGTGTTCGACGACGACAGGGACGACAGGGCTTCGACGACGATAGGGCTTCGGCTTCGATGAGGGCTTCGATGCCACAAAGCTGCTTCGATGAGGGCGTTCGACGACGACAAGGACGACAGGGCTTCGACGACAATAGGGCTTCGGCTTCGATGAGGGCTTCGACGCCACAAAGCTGCTTCGATGAGGGCATTCGACGACGACAGGGACGACAGGGCTTCGAGAGTGGAGGAGGGCTTCGCGATTTTGGAGGAGGGCTTCGATGGCGAGCGGATCGTGAGCGAAAAGCTTTTTGCCAGAGTAGCGAACGCTTTAGCGAGTCCGTTGGAGAGGATTTTTGGGGATTTAATCGCTATTTTGGCTAATTGAAAGGAATAGCGATTAGCGTTGGAGATGGTCTAATAAGTGTTACATAATACTTGCAAACCACAAGCACCAACTTGATTATTTGAAAATTATGTCTAATATTAAACTATTTTAGACTATTGTTGTATAATCAAATTAAACTTTATCGGAACCTAACTAATAGTAATAACACTTTACACTAGTTAAAACACAATATAAACAGAGAAATATGAAATAAATGAAAATAGTGAATATTATAGCTAACTATGAATGTCAATAATAATTACTTAACAACCACATTTTAATATTAAACATAGAAAAGAGAGTTCCTGACCAAAGCCACCATCTTTTTTGGAAAGTACTCTTTTCCTTCAATAGACTTTGCGTCTTAAATTTTATGAACCTATAAAAATATTGTAATTTGTTAAGTGTTTGCACCTTTAACTTTAAAATTGCAACTATTTATAGTATGTTTCCCTTCAAAATTTAAATTCCTTTAGTGTTGCACAGTCAGTAGAAATATTCTGGGCCAAAAGATGGAAGCTACTTATACCGGAACTTTGGCAAATTGTCCTCTTGAAAATCAATTTGGAGCAACCACAATAATCGAGACAAGGAATGCTATACGGTTCAAGATTCTACTTCCCGGGGTCTTCATAAAGTAACAACCTAGAAATGTCGAGTTGTTAACATTGTCTGTGTCTAGTTGTAGAATTATGTAATAATTTAGTCTCTGTGCTTGTTCAGATGGAAAATTACAATTTGAACTGGATCCTAACAGGACTTTAACAGTATCCGGGATCAAAACATCGGAACCTCCATTCGTGCTGGACCAAACAATTACTAAGGTGAACAGTAATAAAAAGGTCCAAGAAACAGATAATTTAGTTTTTTGGTATCGCTGGTGGTGCTGTTTCTTGGAGAGAAACAGACTATTTTAATTTACTCTACTATGGAGTCTGAGCTAGTTGCTCTAGCTGCTGCTAGTGAGAAGGCAAGCTGGTTGAGGAACCTCTTGTCTTACATTCCATCATGGAGTAGGCCTATACCTACGATCTTAATCCATTCAGATAGTACTGCTGCCAGAGCTAAAGTACAAAATGCTTACTATAACGGTAAGAGAATAGCGATTCGTCGCAAGCACAGTACGGTGAGAGAGCTCCTCATGTCTGGTGCTGTTACTGTGGATTTTGTGAGATTGGAAAGTATAAGTGGGGGATTGTTGGAATTGAGTATACATTCAAAACACTTCTCTTGTTGACAACATTGTCATTTGACCCAACGGTTAAAGTTTTGAATTCTCATGAGGTTGGGGGTTCAATTCCTACATACCACATAATATATATATATATATATATATATATATATATATATATATATATATATATATATATATATATATATATATGTGTGTGTATGTATGTATGTATATTATGAACGGGCCGGGCCTTAGGGCTCTTTGGTTCTCTTGAAAAAAGAAAAAAAAGAATTTTTAAATTTTTTGAACTTTCAAATTTCAAACAGATAAAAAAAACATTTTTTTTTCAATTAATAATATGACTGTTTCAAGAGATAAATGAGCTTTATGTTATATCCGTTTTAAGAATTAAAGATCTTTATTATGTAGCCGTTTTTTATTAAATGCATACACTATTTATTCCTTCATGGTTACTCGTTATAAAAAGGTATCATTTTTTGACCCAAAAAAAAGAAAAAACAAAACAATCCTTTCTCTTCTTCTCGTCTATTTTCTTGAGCGGTCTTTTGCTTTGATTTGGGTGGTGCAAGTTGGTATGTTCTGCTATTGGAGCACTAGGCAGCATTGTAGATAGAAGCTCGTTATATTCCGGAAGAAGTATTTGGTGATCAACGATTCATCTCCAGAATCGACCAAATAGTTACTTAAAGAAAGTGCAACCTACGCCTCAAGCCACTTTTCACTTTCTTCCTGTTGCATATCAACTCCAGAGCCATTCTCAGAAGGTTCATTTCGTGCACTCAGGTTTACCCATTTTTATTAACAAGACCTTACATTACTTGATATTGTTAGAAGAAAAATAACTAATCAACGCATATTACCTTCAGCCAATTCTTGATTATGCTCCTATATCCCGTTGCAAGTATTATGGCATCAAAGTGATGTACCTTTCTATGAGAAAATGCAACAAATTTACCCTTTATGTTTGTTAAAGAAAGTGCTACCTGGCACCATATGACATTAAAAATTAATTCAAATCAGATATAATCACATAAAAATGGTTATAGCTTATTACAATCGAAACATAAAGTTTTTTGAATTTTTTTTTTGTTTGAAAAAAATTGAAACATAAAGTTAATAAAGTTAAGTTTCATTCTTACCTGAATTTCTCCGGTTTCTATCTTTTGGAACGTGCCAACATCAATGATAGGATAAAAAAGGGGGTCATTCAATTTTAGGGGTAAATGTCCTTTAGTAGGTCCATTTATGTCGTACTTGGATGTATCCCCAAATGAAAATGATAAAAGCATCCACTACTCCCAGAGGCAAATAGTAAAAGCATCCAAAATGATCCACTTTTTGAAAGTATTTACCAAACTGACCCATGTTCAAAAGTATTTACCAAAATGACCGTGCGGTTTTCGAAAGACTGCGTGTAGTTAAAACTCACGCGGTCTTTCAAAGACCGAGTCTTACACTTCGAAAAGTCAAATAATAAGACTCGATTTTTGAAAAACCACGTGAGTTTTAACTACACTCGGTTTTCAAAGACCGAGTGGGATGGTTTGGAAATTTAAAAAAAAAATAGGATAGTTTGGAAAAAACTTTCAAAAAGTGGGGCAGTTTGGGAAAAAATTCCTTTCTATACTGGAGGTTTAGTCAGAACTTTTTGAGGTCAACTTATGCAGGCGAAGGGGGTATTCTGGATCTCGGGCGGCAAGTATCTCGGTCATTCCAATCTAAGTCTGGGGTGCAAAATGGTCGTGAAATTGTTGCAGTGAATGGTAAAGATGTCGTGGATCTGGTCGGCCGTTAGAGATCCAGTAATATTTAATGAGAGAATAGTATGCTGAAGATATTTTTAAAATTATTCAGTGAAGATTTTCGAAACAGTGCAAGAAAGCAGTAATATGATATGCAATTGACAAACAAAATATTTGTGGGTGGGCCGAAAGGACAATGAGACCAGAATCCAAGCTCGGTTCATGTTATTAGAGAGAGGCTCTCCCCATCAGTCTAAAATCTCACTCAGAATATACTTACCACACTATTTAATGAGAGGATGTTATGTTGAAACTTAAAACCAACCCCTTTATGAACTTCTAAATAGACAATAACATATGCCTTTATATCTATACTAGTAATATACACGTGCATTGCACGTATTAATTTTTTTTAAAAATAAAGTAAGAACTCTGATTTACACGTGCGATGCATGTTTTAATAAATAGGATTATATTTTTTTTAAAGTAAATGTGAAGACTATGATGAGAGAGTTAGAGTTGCACGTGTGTTGCACTTAAGTAGGTAGATTTATAACTCTAATTCTTCCATTATAATAGTTATTATATATTATATTATAGATAGATAGATAAATAGATAGTAATTTATACGTGTGATGCACATTTAATATATTAAAAAAATTAAGGTAAAAAATTTGACATAGTGAGGACTCGAACTTGAGACTTCCTTCGTATTAGTTATGCACGTCCAATACTCGTGTTGGTAGATTTACAAATTTATAAATGACACTAAGGCCCTTCTCCCATTATAATATTAGAGATTAGAGCTATATTTTTTATACTAATTAACTATATGCAATATTATACATTGATGACGTTAGTCGGTTTGGTATTGGGGTCGGCCCCAAAGCTTAGCACATTATTTGGATCCCATCCTATGATATAGTGGTTTGAGCCATAAGTTACCGTATCTTCCGTCATATCTTTGATATATCTTTGATGAAATACCTTTTATACTGGTCCACCCTCTTATAGTAAGAAATAAATAATGATATAAAGAATTTATTTGAAATAGATTATTGCTGCATGTTCCTCCTCTAATTCTTCACTATAAATAGATAGATAGGCTGAGACTAGATTTCTTACTACTAGATATAAGTAGATTGAATCCCCGTATCAGTTTCATACGGTTCTTTGGTTTTAAAGGCGTGAACTTTGTGCATATTTCATTGTATTTGTATAATCTACCATTGTACGTTGAAGAATTTCAGGCTATGCTATCATCAAAGTCAATGTAAGGCTAATCCTATTTGTAATATCATGCTAGGGTTTATGTTTATGTGATATCTCTATATATTTTTTCTTCAATGATAGGGACGGGCCACCCACCACCTTTTTGAAAAAAATTGTTTTGTTACCCAATTGTCAAAGGTCGGCACCGAATTCGGTGCCGCCTTTGACGAAAGGTTCAAAGCGAAAGAAAAGAAAATAATAATAATAATAATAATCAAACAACTCATTCCCCTATAGATATAAATAGGAGTTGGAGGAAATGGTTTAGACGTAGCAGAGCAACAAGAGCTCAGTGAGGATTAAGAAAAGAAAGAGGGATTAAGAAAAGAAAGAGAGTATTACAAGAGTGTTCTCAAGAGGTATAAAATTGTATCCCCTTAGAGATAATTTGTATACTTGTATTTTTTCTCAAATTTGTGAGAGAGTGTTTCTCCTGTTATAAGAGAGAGTGAAAATTGTACTCTCCTTATATTTAGAGAGAATGTTGTAATCCCTATTTTCAGCAGTAAAATCCCACTACATTGCCCGTGGTTTTTTACCCCGTCTCCTTTGGGAATTTTCCACGTAAAATATTTGTGTCCACTTTATTTCCACTTTCTGAATTTCACTTTAGTTGTGGGGTAGTTTCTGTCCATAACTTTCCTAACAGTGGTATCAGAGCTTTGGTTGTCAGGGGTGGAGCAGAAATGTCGACTACAACAAAGTTTAATATTGAGAAATTCAACGGGAGCAATTTCTCGTTATGGAAATGAAGATCAAGGCAATCTTAAGGAAGGACAATTGCTTGGCAGCAATTGGAGATGGGCCCGCAGAGATCACTGACGACGGCAAGTGGAATGAGATGGACGGCAACGCTATTGCCGATCTGCACTTGGCACTAGCTGATGGTGTGCTATCCAGTGTGGTTGAAAAGAATATAGCAAAGGAGATTTGGGATACTCTGACAAGGTTGTACGAGGCCAAGTCACTTCACAACAAGATCTTCTTAAAGAAAAGATTGTACACTCTTCGAATGGCGGAATCGACATTGGTGACCGACCACATCAACACCCTGAACACTCTATTTTTGCAACTTACATCAATGGGTTACAAAATAGAGACAACTGAACGTGCGGAGCTTCTACTTCAAAGTCTACCTGACTCGTATGATCAAGTCATCATCAACCTGACGAACAATATCCTGACGGACTATCTAGTCTTCGATGAAGTTGCAGCTGCTGTTTTGGAAGAAGAAACCAGGCGCAAGAACAAGGAAGACAGACAGGAAAGTTCGCAGCAAGTGGAAGCTTTGATGGTGATGAGAGGAAGATCAACGGAACGTGGCCCCAGTGGGAGTCAGAATCATGATAGATCAAAATTCAGAAGTAAGAAGACTTACAAGTGCCACAACTGTGATAGGAAAGGGCACTTCAAGAAGGATTGTTGGTTCAAGAAGAAGAGTGGAGACCCTGAGTCATCAAATGCTCAAGAAAATGTGGCAAGTACCCGGTATGATGGTGAAGTTCTATACAGCAAGGCAACAACGGTGGTTGGAGGCAGAAAGCAGTTCTCTGACGTCTGGTTACTGGACTCAGGAGCAACATGGCACATGACTTCTCGCAGAGAGCGGTTCCACACATACGAACCAATCTCGGGAGGCTCTGTACACATGGGAGATGATCATGCTTTGGAAATTGCTGGTATTGGTACTATCAAGCTCAAAATGTTTGATGGTACGGTTCGCACCATCCAGGAGGTACGGCATGTGAAGGGCTTGAAGAAGAATATATTGTCTTTGAAACAAATAGATAGCCTTGGATGCAAGAACCATGTCAAAAATGGGGTCATGAAGATTTTCAGAGGCGCGCTTGTGGTCATGAAGGCAGAAAAGATCACGGCAAATCTGTTCATGCTTAATGGAGAAACACTGCAGGAAGCTGATGCGTGTGTCGCATCGTCTAGCAAGGGAGAAGAGTCAGCAATGATGTGGCATCTCAAACTAGGCCATATGTCTGAACGAGGTTTGAAGATTTTCTCCGACCGGAAGCTGCTTCCAGGGCTCAAATCGGTGAATTTACCGTTTTGTGAGCATTGTGTTACAAGTAAGCAGTATAAATTGCAATTCATCATATTTGAAGCCAGGAGTAAATACATTCTAGACTTGATTCATTCTGATGTCTGGGAATCACTGGAAATGTCCCTAGGAGGAGCAAAGTACTTTGTGTCTTTCATTAATGATTACTCTAGGAGATTGTAGGTGTATCCAATCAAGAAGAAGTCAGATGTGTTTCCAGTGTTCAAAGACTTCAAAGCGCAGGTGGAACTTGAATCTGGGAAGAAGATCAAGTGCTTGAGGACAGATAATGGAAGGGAGTACACAGACGGCGAGTTTCTTGCACTTTGTAAGTAAGAAGGTATCACAAGACAGTTCACAGTCCCATATACACCTCAGTAAAATGGCGTGGCAGAGCGGATGAATAGGACTCTTGCAGAAAGGATGAGAGCTATGTTGCAGACTGCAGGTCAGCCCAACTCCTTTTGGGCAGAAGCAGCCAGAACCGCCTGTTATGTCATAAATTGGTCGCCATCAACGACAATTGAGCTAAAGACACCAATGGAGATGTAGACTGGCAAGCCGGCAAATTATTCTACTTTACATTGGTTCGGATGTCCTGCGTTCGTGATGTACAATACCCAAGAAAGAACGAAGCTGGATCCAAAATCCAGGAGGTGCATGTTCTTGGAGTATGCTGATGGAGTGAAGGGGTATCGCCTGTAGTATCCCACTGCCCACAAGGTTATTGTCAGCAGAGATGTGATCTTTGTAGAAGATCAGCTACAAAAGGAAGATGGAAGATAAACCAAATGGAAGATAAACCAAATGAAGATCTAGTTTCTTCTGAAGCAGCACCAGAGCACGATGAACAAGAACCAGTCGAGTCTGAGGTTTCAGAAGTTCGTCGGTCAACTCGTGAGAGAAGACCGCCAGCTTGGCACTCGGAGTATGTTACGGAGAGCAATGTTGCATACTGTCTTCTAACAGAGGATGTGGAGCCATCATCCTTCCAGGAGGCAATCACAGGCTCAGATGTATCCCTGTGGATGACAACAATGCAGGAAGAAATTGAAGCTTTACACAAGAACAAGACGTGGGATCTTGTTACACTACCACAAGGAAGGAAGGCCATCGGCAACAAATGGGTCAAGCGCGATGGAAATGACCAAGTGAAGCGGTATCGTGCAAGATTGGTGGTGAAAGGATATGCTCAAAAAGAAGGTATTGACTTCAATGAAATATTTTCACCTGTAGTTCGACTCACGACAGTCAGAGTAGTCTTGGCGATGTGTGCTACGCTTGACCTACATCTAGAGCAGTTAGATGTGAAGACTGCTTTTCTTCATGGAGATCTTGTAGAAGAAATCTATATGCTCCAACCAAAAGGTTTTTCTGAAACTGGCAAAGAGAACTTGGTTTGTAGGTTGAACAAATCTCTGTACGGTCTCAAACAGGTGCCGAGGTGTTGGTACAAGAGATTTGATTCCTTCATTATTTGCCTTGGATACAACAGACTTAGTTCAGACCATCGTACATACTACAAAAGGTTTGATGGTGATGATGACTTCATTATCCTCCTGTTGTATGTAGATGACATATTGGTAGCAGGCCCCAACAAAGATCGAATCCAAGAAATGAAGGCACAGTTGTCTAGGGAGTTTGACATGAAGGACTTGGGATCGGCAAACAAGATTCTAGGGATGCGATTCACCGAGACAGAAGTAACAGGAAGATTTGGCTTTCCCAGAAGAATTACTTTAACAAGATCTTGCAGCGCTGCAACATGCAAGATTGTAAGCCAATTTCGACCCCACTTCCTGTTAATTTCAAGTTATCCTCCAGGATGTGTCCTAGCAATGAAGCAAAGAGGAAGGAGATGTCTCGAGTACCGTATGCATCAGCAGTGGGAAGTTTGATGTTCGCTATGATATGTACAAGACCAGATATTGCACAAGCAGTGAGAGCGGTTAGTCGATACATGGCAAATCCTGGTAGAGAGCATTGGAGCACAGTAAAGAGGATTCTGAGATACATCAGAGTAACCACAGATGCTGCATTATGTTATGGAGGATCAGAATTAACTGTCATATGCTATGTGGACTCAGATTTTGCAGGCGATCTCGACAAAAGCAAATCCACTACGGGTTATGTGTTTACACATGCAGGAGGAGCTATAAGCTAGGTTCGAAACTACAGACTATTGTGGCTCTATCTACAACATAAGCAGAATACATGGTGGCTACAGCAGCTTGCAAGGAAGCAGTCTGGATTCAAAGGTTATTGGAGGAGATCGGGCACGAACATGAGAAGATTGTTCTGTTTTGTGACAGTCATAGTGCCTTGCACATCGCAAGGAATCCAGCCTTTCATTCACAGACAAAATATATAAGAGTCCAGTATCACTTCGTTCGAGAAGTAGTGGAGGAAGGAAGTGTGGATATGCACAAAATTCACACTAACGAGAACCTAGCAGATGTTATGACCAAGCCAATCAACACTGACAAGTTTGAATGGTGTAGATCCTCGTGTGATCTAGCAGTAACGTAAGCAGCATGAGAATGGCAAGGTAGAAAGGAATGTGTGGAGACATGATTAATCCTTAATCAAATCTCCAAGTGGGAGAATGATAGGGACAGGCCACCTTGTCACGCCCCGCTTCCCAAAAATATGGAATACGAGCACGTGACGAAGCCCAGCGAATGATTTTAATATCATCCATAAGCTGTAGGATCGACTCAGCATAACAACATGAATATCACGAATATATATACAACCAAGCATGCATGAATAATTTATTAAGCAACAGAAAACAATTGAAAACAAATAATAATGTCCACATAGTTTTCAAGTCTGGATCGAATGTTAAACTCAGGAACGTAGCCCGTTACAAGTCTTAAGTAGCAAGAATAAATAATTCAAGAAAAACAATTAATCTAAACAAGTCCTGCCTCCACTTGAAAACTAAAATTTCTGCTCACCAATCCCAGCAGGTAGCTCGTCTCCAAAGTCTGCTTAATAAATAAAAAGGAAAAAAATAGGGAAAACAAGAGAAAATGCCCTTAGTGCAAGCTAGGGCCACAAATAGTAAAAACGAGTACAAGTAATGGGGAACAAGAATTGGAATCAAGAATGTAACAGGGATACAACAAGTAGTAGAAATCTAAAAACTAGCTAGCAAGAAGAACTACTCAAGTATACAGGCTGGATAACAAATACTAATGGTGAAGCAAGTGGCGAGTGAACATGTAGGATATCTAACATCAAGTGACAGGCATCCAGTACAAGTGTCAGGTGTCAAGTCTCAAGTCTAGCATCAAGTAACAAGTACCCAGTCTAGTGTCAAATATTATATTTAAGTGCCAAGTCTCAAGTAACAAGTTGTCAAGTATCAAGTAACAAGTGAACAAGTATCGAGTTCAAGTTTCATGTGTCAAGTTTCATGTATCAAGTAATCCAGTGTCGTGTAGCATGTTTCATGTTCAAGTCTTGTAGTTATTACTATCTAGGTAGCACTTCATGCATCCATCTTTTTACTACATGGTTGCTACAGTCAAAACAATTTCGGTTAGGCCTAGTTTTGGAGTCTATAGGGCGGTGTACTCAGGTATCAAGTATCAAGCAAGTCATGCTCATGAATCGGGTAATCATGTAACTAGTTCATGTGTCGAGTCATAGCAAGACAAGTCATGAATCACATATATATATATACTAGTTCATGGATCAATAATATACTAGTCCATGAATCGATTTATAATATACTAGTTCATGAGACATGTATCAAGTGGAAAATACGGGCCCCCTTCCGAGTACACTTACCTATGTTATCCACTACTATGGTCTTTCCCTTAACCCCGGCTTATTACTTTTTATTATTTTATCAAGAAAGCATACATGTGAGCGAAACAAGTCAAGAAAGCATGGTCATGGACATGGGACAAGTCTGAGATATTTATATGGCATAATCGTTTGTGAATCTAAGTCTAAACATGGGAAAACGGGGTTGAAATATTAATAATTAATTCTAAGGAAATTTGAGAAGGTTCTCTAGGGTTTCCAGCAATAGCATATAAAATTTCAATTCAAACGCTTACTGTTAACATAGTTAAATTAATTCACAAACTAAAGGTGTGCAGCAGTTTTGCGAATCTGCGTCTACCGACACAGCTGCAGTGAGACTGCGATAACTCCTAACCCGTAACTCCGAATTCGAAAATTCTGGATGCTATCGACATCTAGACATCTAGAGATACATTTTCTATTCAGGGCCCGGGTTCAAATTCTGAGGTTAAAGGGGTCAAAACATCATAGCAAGATTCAGAACAGCAACATGTGGAAATATCTTACTAGTATAGGTTACCTGAAAATTTGTTATTAGGCGTCTAGGTTAATGTGTGATATAACTACAGGATAATAGTTGTCAAAACAGCAAGTAATAATTGTTTTTCAAGCCAAATGGGTACAAGTTCATCAAATACAAGATATATCATATGTCTACAAATTTAGGGCTCCTTAATTTCATGTGTCCATGTGTTTAGGGGATAAAATGAGTCCAAGTAATTGTAATATAATACAATGAAATTATTGTGACTTTTAAGATTATGAAATTTATGGGGGTTAATATTCGATCAACAACGACGAGTCAAAGAGGAGTCACAATTTCTAACTATTTGCAGTATTTTCAAGAGATGCTTGTACTAGAACAAAAATGTGTACAAGAGGAATACTTGCCTTGATTGACGACGAATAGATCCGATTGTTGAAGAAAATGGGATCAAAATTTCCCGAGCGAAGTCTCCCAAAAGCACGTGTGAAGCACGTGCGAAAATCAACCGTAGAGTGAATTTTCCCCCACACCGGATCAGCCCTAAACAGCGAATGGCGATTCTCGATCTGGCATGGCAAAACAGCGAAGCAGCGAAATCAACGAATCAGATCGCTCTAATGCAGCGGATCTGGGCCAGAACACGGAACATCGGAAGAAGGATTCGTTGTGGCAAAACACGGGACAGCGATCAGCTTGGCTTCAGATGCACGGATCTTGATGCGATCCAAAGGTTGAGATTCGATCCCGCCCAAACAGCTGCTCTTCTTCTTCGTTATCTTCTTCGTCAAAACAGAGAGCGAGAGAGAAAAAGTGAGACGGCGACGACACTGGCGAGCGGCGACGTCGACGGCGGCGACTGGTCGGGAAGCGACGCAGCGCGGGGTCGTCGGCGATGACGGGACGGTGCGCGTCGAGGAGTGACGACGCTCTACGCGTGGGTTCAAAACAGGGAAGGAGCGGAAGAGAAGGTCCGGGGTGCTAGCGGTGTGGACGGCGGTCGTGGTGATGAGGGGAAGACGAGGCGATGACTGGCGAGGCAATGGCGATTGGGTAGAGGTCGGTGGCGGAGATGATAAAGGTGGGTAATGGCGGAAAATGGGTTTCGGAGTTCGAGAGTTGGGTCGATGGTGAAGACGACGGTGGATAGGGTTCTGTGGGGATGATGGCGGAGGATAGCGGCGCTGTGGTGGTTGTGGGGATGACGACGGAGATGGTGTATGGAGGAGGCAAGGCGAACGGAGTGGGGAAATGGGTTCTGTGCGTGCGAAAAGAGCGGAGGAAGGGGAAGATGAGAGCGGGGGTAATGTTTAGGTTTTAACAGTAATTAGGGTATATGTTAGGGTTAGGAGATTAGGGTTTATATAGTGTGGGTTTGGGTTTTGGGTATTAGGGTATCCGAAATGAATAGGATCCAACTGGAGAATTGGTCAATGGGGAATAAAGAGATGAATGAGAAGAACAGCCAATCCTTCATGAAGAAAGACCAAGGAGCACATACAATTGAATTAGGTAAAAGGACCAAAAATTAAGTCGAAACAAAATAATAATTTTATTTGAATGGAAACAAGATACGGAATCTCAAATAGATAAAAGAGTACAATTGAGCAAAATACAATATAAAAATACAAATACGGAAAAACAGGAGTTACACCACCCACCACCTTTTTGAAAAAAATTGTTTTGTTACCCAATTGTCAAAGGTCGGCACCGAATTCGGTGCCGCCTTTGACGAAAGGTTCAAAACGAAAGAAAAGAAAAAAAAAATAATAATAATCAAACAACTCATTCCCCTATAGATATAAATAGGAGTTGGAGGAAATGGTTTAGACGTAGCAGAGCAACAAGAGCTCAGTGAGGATTAAGAAAAGAAAGAGGGATTAAGAAAAGAAAGAGAGTATTACAAGAGTGTTCTCATGAGGGATAAAATTATATCCCCTTAGAGATAATTTGTATACTTGTATTTTTCCTCAAATTTGTGAGAGAGTGTTTTTCCTATTATAAGAGAGAATGAAAATTGTACTCTCCTTATATTTAGAGAGAATGTTGTAATCCCTATTTTCAGCAGTAAAATCCCACTACCTTGCCCGTGGTTTTTTACCCCGTCTTCTTTGGGGGTTTTCCACATAAAATATTTGTGTCCACTTTATTTCTACTTTCTCAATTTTACTTTAGTTGTGGGGTAGTTTCTGCCCATAACTTTCCTAATATTCATAAATATAGATCATACATAAGAAAAATGTGTAAACAAATGTAACTTTAAATTCAGAAGTGGGAGGGTATATGTATAAAAAAAGTTGGCTTTTTTTGCTTTGTATTTTTGTTACGTGAGCTACGTATCTTCCGTCATATCTTTGATATATCTTTGATGAAATACTTTTTATACTGGTCCACCCTCTTATAGTAAGAAATAAACAATGATATAAAGAATTTATTTGAAATAGATTATTGCTGCATGTTCCTCCTCTAATTCTTCACTATAAATAGATAGATAGGCTGAGACTAGATTTTTTTTTTTTTGGAAGAAAAGGTGGAATCTGGCCACCCTGTTTCATTAATCAGAGATTAATAAACAAAACTCAGGGTACTGAGCAAACAACCTGAGACTAGATTTGTTACTACTAGATATAATTAGATTGAATCCCCATATCAATTTCATACGGTTCTTTGGTTTTAAAGGCATGAACTTTGTGCATATTTTCATTGTATTTGTATAATCTACCATTGTACGTTGAAGAATTTTAGGCTATACTATCATCAAAGTCAGGGCCGACCCCAGTATGGAGGCGGGTAAGGCGGCCGCCTCGGGCCCCAGCGGAATTTGCGATTTTTAGGGCCCCAATTTTGAACTTCGCTTGTAAATATAGGCAAGTATTTCGCGCGTAAAAATATATATATATGTTATTAAGGGGCCCCATTTCGAAAGTTCGCCTAGGGCCCCCGAAAACTCAGGGCCGGCCCTGACCGGCCCTGATCAAAGTCAATGTAAGGCTAACCCTATTTGTAATATCATGCTAGAGTTTATGTTTATGTGATATCTATATATATATTTTCTTCATAAATATGGAACATACAGAAGAAAAATGTGTAAACAATGTAACTTTAAATTCAGAAGTGGGAGGGGTATGTGTATAAAAAAAGTTGGCTTTTTTTGCTTTGTATTTTTGTTACGTGAGCGGTGAGCTGCTCTGTTCCAAACGTCCACGCGAACCCAAGTCATCCATTCATCTCCCAATCAATTAAAAAAATCCCCATTTTTCTTGGGATTTTCACCGAATAAATTTAGGGCATAGTCATCCTCTTGCAATCCCAATTACCGGAAGGATTAGTATGGTTCTTGCGATCCCTAACCCCCCTAATTGGAGCTTTAATTTCTGAGGTAAAATTCATTGTTTACCTTATTTCCTCTTTCAATTCTAGTTTCTGGTAATGGAAATTTTGCTTGTGATCAGTTGCTGGTAGAATTTTCTTTGAAATTGAATTCTCTTTTGATTGCAATTGCTTTGGAAACAAATGTTTACTCTTTTTTTTTCCCTGGTTAAGAAAATAAATATTTAGTTATAATGTCATAAGTTAATCACAATTTGCATGAGATTGGTGAATAGTGAGTGAATTATGGCTCCATTTGACATTATTTTTTGATCTGGAAGCTCTTTTTGCCTCAAAATAGGTGTTTGACCAACTTAATTAAAAGTGTGCCGATCAAAAGTACTTTTTCTAAAACTACTATTTCAGCATTTTTCTCAAAGCATCTAAAATGGTGTGTTTAGCGTTTCTAAAAGTATTTTTACTTATTAGGAAAATTTGAAGTTAAACATAAATTTTTCTAACAATACTACTAACACTTTTCAGCCACAGCAATACCAAACAAACAGAGCCGAACTACATCCATGCAAGAAAAGCAAAAAACTATTGTGAAGAGTATTTGTTAGGTTGTTTGTATTGAATGGACATTTTTTTACATCGCTTAGTTAATTTGGTTATAAATAGAAGATGTAGGGATTATTGTACAGGAGAACAAGCTCGCTTATATTAATTGTTTGAACATTTTTAGGAGAGGTTTTTGAATAATTTGGCATAACGTCTTAGAGAAGAGTTAGTCTTGTTTATATGTTGGGTGAAGGTGCGCAACTGTGAGATCTTTTGTTGGTGAGTGAAAATGGTATTGCTAGCTAGTATGCTATAAGAAAGAGAGGATTAGAATTACTTAGAAACAGAGTGAGAATACCATGGATAGAATAGGGAAGAAAGTATTTTCTATGTATAGCTGGTGTGAAATTGTTCTAATAAAACTTCTAGAAGGAGAGAAGCTAATTAATGTTATTACCTCTTGTGCATTAAGGAAGAATTGTTTTTGGAAAGAATAAAAATGGATTTTGAATTAATAATTTTGAAGGATTCGGGTGGAGGAAAATGTAAGTATTTGACATTGGTTAATGCATTCTTTATTTTCTATTCGACATTGTTAAAGTCCATTTCATCTTTAATCTATTTAATCAGTAGTCTTAGCACTTCTCTTTTAGAGGAAAGACAATTTAACATTAGGGAAACAAAGTTTAAAGTTATGCAATTATTTTATTTTGTTAAAAAATGTGTATACATATATATTGTGTAAATGCATATTTTACCAAGTCTTTAATTTACATATGAGGCCCTCCAATCTTCTTTAACGTTAGAGAGGTTGCTCAGTTCATATTATCTAATTCTCAAATCCGTCATTGTTTTTAAATTAAGGATCACAGGACTTTTTACTTAAAGAGGAAGGAATTTAAGCGTACTATTCAACAATTTGATTTTGGTTTGACATATATATGTGTTGTATTACCAGTAAGCAATTGCATATTTTAACTTTATCTTTCATTGACATAGCGACCTCTCAAATCTTCTTCAATTTTAGAGACGTCACTCGGATCATATTATTCAATTGTTAGTTCCTTAAATGAATTAGAATTGACGTGATGACACAGGAATCAATGTTTAATTAGAATTGTGGAGAGAAAATTTGGTAGCTAAAGACTAAGCAGAACTAAAATAGAGTATATGGAATATAATTTTAGTGATATTCAGAACACAAAAGAGGAAGTAGTGAAATTTGATGGTCAAGAGATACCTAAGAGAGATCATTTCCGATATTTAGGCTCGATTATACAAAGAGATGGGGAGATTTGTGAATATGTTATACATATGATCCAAGCAGGGTGGCTTTAGTGGAGAAGTGTCATTGGTGTTTTGTGTGACAAACGTATACCTTTGAAGTTGAAGAAAAAATTATATAGGACAGCTGTTAGACCATCAATGATGTATGGAGCCGAGTGTTGGACAACAAAGAAACAACATGTCTAAAACATGAGTGTAACGGAGATGAAAATACTAAGATGGATGTGTGGTAAAATCATGAAGGATAGAATTAGAAACGAGCATATATGAGACATAGTAAAGGTAGCTCCTATTCAAGATAAGTAGACCGCATAGGGTGGTTTGGACATGTCATACTTAGACCTAGTAATGTTTCAGTTAGAAAGAGTGGTTTGATAAGTATTGAGGGTAGAGTTAGAGGTAGGGAAAGACCTAAACTTACTTGGGTGGAAATGGTGAGAAAAGATATAATAGCTTGTAACCGAACAAAAGATATTGCGCTAAACCGAGCAGAATGGAAAACCAAGATTCATGTAGGTGACACCAACTTGTTGGGAAAAAGGCTTTGTTGTTGTTGTTGTTGTAGTTCCTCAAATGCTTTGTTGTTTTTAATGACACGTTAACTTTTCCTTCCAATTAATCAAGTAGGGTATGGTTAAATTTTAACCTGGTAGGAAACTTATGAAAATCCCTTTAGTTGTTGGTGTCAAATACATCAATATACTATTTCCCTAGTAATTTAATTTATTGAAGTGGTTTAACGCAGTATTTAATATTTATTACATCCATACTGGGGTTATCGTCTGCTAACATTCTTAGACTTCCTACTGTTTTGTTACTGACTTGCAAACATATCTACAATTAAAATTTTGAGCTAAATTGCCAACCTTTCTGAGATTCTGCTTAATGTCCAACTTATCTGTGTTGTTTATATGTTTAGCATGGCTGTACCTGATGGTGAGAGTGAAAACGATTGGATACAGAAAGTAAGATTGGAAGGGCCAATTCCACTGCTTGAACCTGACAACTGCACTCACGGGTGGGCCACCCCAGCTGGTGAAAATTTTATGGTTAGAGGTCCTAATTATCTATCGGACAAAGTAAAAATATCAGGGGATGAATATCTTTTAAAACCTCTAGGATTTGATTGGATCAGAGGCCCTACAAAAGTCAGCGAGGTCTTAAACCATCCGAACCACCGTGTAAGGAAAGGTCTTGATGAAGCAATATCAACTGGTAGAAATCCTTTTGTTTGGGCTTTCAATTTGCAACTACCATCCAAAGATAATTACAGCGCCATTGCCTACTTTGTTTCACTTGAACCAATCCAAGATGGTTCTCTCCTGGATCAATTTATTAAGGGCAATGATTCATTTCGTAATTCTAGGCTCAAATTAATAGCCAATATAGTCCAGGGGCCTTGGATAGTTAGAACTGCCGTTGGTGAGCAAGCGATTTGCATACTTGGTCGCTCTCTTTCATGTAAATATTCTATTGGGTTGAACAGCATTGAGATTGATGTTGACATTGGATCCTCTGTCGTTGCCAGTGCGATTGTTCACTTAGCTATTGGCTATGTTACAACTCTAACAGTAGATCTAGCATTTCTCATTGAGAGCCAGACTGAGTCCGAGCTTCCAGAAAGAATTCTCGGAGCAGTTAGGATATCGGAACTTAACCTGGGATTGGCTGATATGTATGACATGCCATCTGAAGAAGATACTTCAAATTTGCAAATGTCTCAACCTACAAGCTTTTGGAAGTCACTAGGGCAGGGATTATCCAATTTGGTGGGCCGAGGTAATCAGGACGGGAACACCTCTGTATCAGAACATATGAATAGCACCTCTGAACCAGAACAGATGAATGGCACCTCTGTACAAGAGCATATGAATGGCAGTTTAGATGACGAATATGGAAATGCATCAGAATTTTCTGATGCTATCTCAGATCATGAAGATGGTGATTATCATGACACCAAATGGTAAGTGTCATAGCATTAATTTTGTATTTAGTAACATTATTTTTTTGTAAACTATTTTTAAAGGTTCACCGTAAGGATAGCTCCATTTCTTAGTACAGGTTTTATTATGTAAGGGAGAATATTACCTTGCATAGTTTTTCAAATAGGCTAGATTAGTCACTTACATGTGGACTTATATATGAAATTAAAACACGTTTCTTATCAGTAATTTATAATGTGTGTTACCACTGAGTCGTACCTAGCTGAGATGGTAAGGGTTTGGGATGGTTAAAGGTTGGTCTCGTGTTTGAGATCTGGCTATGACGAAGCAAAATTGATATAATGTGTGTTATAACCAAAATTACTCTCTTCTTTTAATCCAATTGATCACTACCAGAGCCTAATCGCGTACATTTTACCTTAACCCCATCTGGACTCTGCAGTTAAGAAACCCTAACCTATATTATTAGGAACGGCGAGCCCATGAGACGTTTTTGTGCTGACCCCTCTGTTATTCATACAAAAAAGTCGCAGTAGTAGGTCTGGAGCATGTATTATGTATCTTCCTTGACATATAGATCCGATGGCAGTTAAACAGTCACTGCAATAACACATGGATGAAGAAGTACATTAAGAGTTAGATAAAGGGTCGCTATAGATGTCCTTGGTGTACTTCGACCTCATCCACGTCTTATGGCATTCATAGTTCAATTGTCATCATATATGTGTGTGAGGGATCTTACATAATACAAGTATTGCTCATTATCTCATTTAAGGAGAGATGCTATTAATTTAGATACTGTTTGATATTTCTTTTGCCGTGCCCTAGAATTTATAACTTGTCATAGATGTTGCAAAGACGTATCAGAGATACATCAACAATTTAGGTTAGGGTAAGATGGATATCACATGTGTTAATTTCCATGTGATACTTAACTACCTCAATTCAAGGATCAAAATCTCTAATATTATAATGGGAAAGTTGGAGTTGTCATTTGTAAACAAACAAACTCGTGTATCGCCCGTGCATAACTATTATAAAGTAGGTCTCAGGTTCAAGCCTAGACTACATCGGAATTTTTATTTTTAAAGTACTATATTTATTAAGAGGTACATTGTAGGTGTAAATTACTAGTAATAATAAAGATATATTCCATATTTCAGATCTTAGACCTCATCTCACTCTGACATTCCTGAGGACTACAATTAAATGCCAAAGCTTTATCCAAAGAGTCTACCAGTGACATCTTCATTATACAAATGTAGCTTCCATGATCAAATAATTTCGTATTCAAGTGCACCACGCATAATTTGAGCTTGTATTAGCTAGCAGGATGCATTGTTGGATTCCACACTCCCACGCCTACCCCCCCCCCCCCCCCCCCCCCCCCCCCCACGCCCCCCGCGGTATCTTTATGTTCCTTTGTAAGAATTTTTGCACGAAACTGGAAACTGTTGTTCCTTTTTCTCTTAATCGATTTTCCCATTTCATGTCTGCAGATGCTGTTGTGTTGCCTTTCAACTCTTCAGGAGATATATCATAGAGGCATCACCATCTCTAAACTTCAAGTAGGACTTTGAATATGATTTATTGTTTCTTGTTCATTGTTCAGACAGCAGCTATGTGTAGTCATTGATTGAATCATTCAACCTCATTATCTTTACTGAATGCCCTCAGGGTTGAATTCCCTGTTCACTCAGACTTGTTTTGTACATAATTTGCATGTTTGATCTATTTTATTTTTTCGTCCAAATTTTTACATTGAACTGCTCATACATTGTATATGTTCAGGACAGGAGGAAAAAGTTCGACTCAATAGCTATTATTTTGTTCTTTCTTGAGACTCCTAATTCTTTTGTTTTTGTTTTTTTTTCTTGCCCTTTTGACTTAACAAAAGAACCATCGTTACTGAAATAAATTACCGAAACGGAAATAGAGTGCGCAAAGAAGACTCCTAATTCTTATTTGATGCTCTTTGTTGTAAGCATGGGTTATCTTGTTTGATTTTCCTCTACTCGAATGAGGAAATACATATCCTAATATCTCGTCGGTGTTAATTGATTTTTTTTTTTTTTTTTTTTTTTTTTGTGTTGTTGTTGAAGTTCTCCTCCACCTTTTTCTTGTTGTTAACTGTAAAGATGATTATAAAAAAATTGAATTGTGAAGATAAATGGTTGGCGTGTTTAGTTGGAAATTTAAGTATGTTTTTTGGTAGTTTATGGGATGGATTTTAATCATTTTTCTCACAAAACCAATTTGGAATCATCTCTTGTTTGGGTTTTCTTTTGCTAGTTGGGATTCAAAATAAGGTTAAATATGTTGAAATGTAGTAAGTACTAATATGTATATTCTGTTTCCTAATCTATAGGGAATAGATTTTCCAAATCCCTCACCCCTCAATCTTCTCTCAATCTCCTTTCTTCTCTTCCAAGATTGTAATCCTTATATATAGATGTATACTATAAAGAATAAAGAACAAGTAGAATAATAAAGATTTTTTCTCAAATCTGTTTTCAACATGGTATCAGAGCCTAACAAGATCTAGGCTAGTTGAAGAAGAAGAAGAAGAGACAGAGACAATCGGATCTGACGCCTCCATCCTGATCCGACCCTGACCAAACCCTGATCCCCGATCCTTGCTGCCATCAAGCCCGTCGCCGATCTTAGTCGACCCCGATCCCTTAGCCCCCGTCGTCCTCTTTTGTCTCTGATCAACACCACCAGCCACCATCCCTAGCCCTCTCCTGCTTCCTATCGTCTTCACCATCCCGTTCAAACCCATCACCTCGGTGACCTCAAACACCGCTATCCGCCTCGTCGGCCCCCGTCTTTGTCCTCTCCGCTGTCCCCCGCAACCACCGAAGAACCTTCAACCCCTCATCGTCGTCGTCGAACACCCGAAGCCCCGCCGAACTCGTCGCTGCCGATCGCCAGCGACCCGCCGTCGCCGCCCTTGCTCTTGCCGCTGCTGTCGCTTCTCGACCATAATCGCTGTTGCCTGCCGTCAAACCGCTCTCTTTCTCTCTTTCCATTGCTGTTGAGAAGAAGAGAGGGGATCCATTGGTTTGTGTGTTTGCTGTTCTGAGAAGGAGGGAGTGATCTTGTGTTTGGTGTTTTGATCCGCTATGGAGTTGCTGTTTGGGTGTTGGATTGTTGCTGTTTTGCTGTTTTGAGAAGGAGGGAGTGATCTTGTGTTTGGTGTTTTTGATCCGCTATGGAGTTGCTGTTTAGGTGTTGGATTGTTGTTGTTTTTCTGTTTATTGAAGACTTGGAGTTGTTATTGGGCAAGTTGTGTCGCTTGCTATTGGTTGCTGAAGATCAGATCCGTTGTTTTTCCTTGTGCAGATACCTTGGGACAAACTGATGGAACTGAGAAGAGAATTGGACTTGCCTCTACATTAGTTACAGCTGCAGGTAATGATGGTAAGGTATTTAATATTTCTGCCTCTGTTATGAATAATACATGAATAATTGATTCGGGTGCTACCGACCATATGACTTTTGATTCTAGAAAGTTCAAAATTTTCAACCATTCACCAAATCAACTGTGTCCACTGCCAATGGTGACCCTGCCACTGTTACTGGCGAGGGTACCATACCTCTAACAAACAATCTAACCTTAGATACTACCCTAGTTGTGCCATCCTTGAATTTTAACCTATTATCTGTTGCTCAAATAACTAGCTCCTTACATTGTATTGTATTTTTTGGCCTTTACATTGTGTGTTTAAGGATATTCGGACTCGCAAGACAATTGGTTATGGGGTTAGATACAGGAAGCTCTATTACCTGGATTTAGAATCTGAAAGTTCAAGCAAGTTGACTCAAGCTCTAACTGTGGAAGGATCCGAAGATGAGAAGAAGAAATCAGATATTTGGTTATGGCATCGACGTCTAGGGCATGCTTCTTTTGGTTATTTGAAGAAATTATTTTCAAGTTTATTTTTGAAGTTTGATATTTCTGCCTTTCGGTGTGATGTGTGTGAACTCGCAAAAAGTCACTGTGTCTCTTTTCCTTCAAATCTAAATAGAAGCCCTCTTCCATTTATGATTATTCATTCTGACGTTTGGGCTCCATCCAAAACCACTACATTTGGAGGAGCCAAATGGTTTGTGACATTTATTGATGACTGTACTCGTATGACCTGGATTTGTTTGATGAAGTCGAAAAGTAAAGTTAGTGGCTTGTTTCAGAAATTTCACAAGCATGTTATGATTCTATATAAATCACATATTCAAGTTCTTAGGAGTGATAATGGCGGAGAGTACCTGAGTTCGAATCTGCAACAATATTTGGAGGAATATGGCAATGTTCACCAGACTAAATGCTCATATACACCTCTACAGAATGGGGTTGTAGAAAGAAAAAATAGACACTTGCTCGAGGTGGTCCGTGCTTCTCTTATCCATGGAAACATGCCACTCATTTATTGGGGCGAACCCCTTGCTTCTGCTGCATACTTAATCAATCGAGTTCCCTCTAGTATCCTAAACTTCCTCACACCATTTCAAGCATTAACTGAAGCTGTGAATGCACCAAAAGTCGTCAACTTACCACTTCGTGTGTTTGGGTGTGTTGCATTTGTTCATCTTCATCAACATGAACGCAATAAGTTAACTCCTCGAGCTATCCGCTATGTTTTCGTGGGATATGCACAGAATAAGAAAGGGTATCGGTGCTATCACCCACCAACTCAAAGGATGTTCGTGACTATGGATGTTGTGTTCCATGAAGATGAGATGTATTTTTCTTCTTCTACGACTGAACTTCAGGGGAGAGTACCGAAGTGAAGTTCAGACTCTTGGGTATGATGAAGTGGTAGTGAAGTTCAGACTCTTAGGTATGATGAAGTAATTACCAGCCAGAACGAACAACTGGATACAAATAATGGCGAACACTTGAATGAAGACCTAGCAAGGGAGGAAGACCCTCATGAAGAAGTGCAACCAAGGGAAGAAGACCTTCTTGAAGAATTGCAACCAGTACCGAATTTCAGTGAGAGTGAACTGTCAGAACCCCAAAACCAATCGTCATCGTTGTCCGAAGCTCCTAGAAGAGAACTCCGGCACCATACTAATAGAGGTATTCCAAAACCCACTTATGAACCTGATCCCACTAGTAATGTCAAATATCCCATGAGTAATTCTGTATCCACTCACAGCTTGTCGGAATCAAATAAGTCATTTGTAAATCAATTATCTACTGTATCTATTCCTAACAGTGTATAGAAAGCCCTTACTGATCCAGGTGGAAAGCAGCTATGGATGAGAAGATGAAGTCCCTTGAAAAAGAATGAGACTTGGGAGATAGTCGAGCTGCCAGCAGGGAAGAAGCCAGTAGGATGCAGATGGATTTATACGGTGAAATATAAGTTTGATGGTTCAATAGAGCGATACAAAGCAAGGCTGGTTGTAACCCCCATTTTCGCGAATACATATTTTCTGGGTATTTTTCTATATCTCGATATTTATAAATTCGTTATTTGTTAAATGTGTTTTGAATTTATTGTTAAAGCTTTTCCTAAACAATAGTTATAATTATTTTGAATATACTTTGTCTCTATTTCTACCTGATCAACTATTTACATTTTAACTCAAATCAATCCCTTCTTATTTGATAATTGTGTTTATAATTGTTTCAAATAATTTATGTAACACAAATTATATTTTTATCACATATCTTATTCCTTGTATTTGGATTTATGTTGATCAATTGTATTATATACAAGGTATTTTCATTTATGGATCTATACCCAAATACCCAATACCCAGTATCCTATCTTTTTCCTATAAATACTCTAATCTCTATTAATCCCCTAACCCTAACTCTAATTAAAACCTAACCTAGCCGTCATTACCCTAAACCTATACTGTACACCCCCAATCTCTCTCCTGTTCATCCCCGATCTCATCTCCCTCTCTCTGTTTCATTTTCACCCAACCGCCCATCTCCGATCGCCACCACCTTCCACTCCCGTCACCACCCTATCCTCGTCGCCCCTAGCCGAACCACCTGCACCTCCGATCACCCTGTCCTCGTCATCAGCCCATCGTCCCGAACCTCCACCTAACCCATTACCCATTGCCTTCGCCGCCACCGTTCGCCACTCCGTGCACCCCTATTGCCCTCGCCGACCCTCTCCGTGCCCCCCTCATCCACTGCAGAACCCCTCGCCCCTCATTGTCGCCGACCAAGCCCTGTCATCGTCTCCCCTGTTTTCGAGTGAAAACAGAGTTCATTTGCCGTCAAGCCTCGCCGTTGCCATCGCTTCCCGACTGCAACACCGCCGTCGTCAGTGCTGCCACCTCGCCGTGGTGTTGCCGTCGTCGTCCCGTGCGCCGCCAGTTGCCACCAGCCCCTGCACCCTCTCTCTCTCTTTCTGCCATAGTGCGGAAGAAGAAGAGTGGTGAGTGGTTGGTTACGGTGTTTGGTGCTTTGGCATAGAAGATCCCACTTGTCGTTTGGTGTTTTCCCTGATCCGACGTGAGTGGAGTGCTTTGCTGCTTGCTGTTTGGTTTGGATTGCACGTGATTCACACGTGTTCTTTGGATCGTTGCCCAGGATTCCAATCCCGTTATTCTATATTATTCGAATATGCAATTTAACATGCAAGTCTCTTCTTGAACTAGCATTTTATTCTGTTCAAGTTTATTTGATCTCTGTAAGTAGTTCCAGTCCCATTTCGTTATCATACTGCTTTGACAATTCCATTATGTTTATCGAGGGTTGACACGAGCTAACCCGACATACTTTTAACATTGTGCTGTCTCTTTGATCTAAAACCTAGTCCCTATTATTTTATGCATATGCACATTTAAATAACGAGATTCATGCATAGGACTACTTGATAAGTTGGACATGTTAAATTGTATGTGCTAGATTGAAGTTGATCGATGAATTGATACCATGTCTGTGATAATTGTATCTTAAACTTAGAAATTTGCATGTTGACACCAAGGATCACTTTGATTACCAATTTGCATGCTACATGTGATCATCTGATTTATTTATTGCCTTTTTTATGAAAATAATTTCTGGACTGCTAGTTGTTTCATTTTGAATCAGATTTTCCACTATGCTAATGTCATAGTTTGAATTTCCTTTACAAACATGAATTTTTAGCCTCTGATGTCTAGTTTAACATCCTTTTGATGGATCTAAGTTCCAGTGTGTCATTTGCTAGATATCAACATTTTAGTACAGCCATGTTAGAAATTTCAGACTCACAATTACATGCGTATTCTACTGTTCTATATTTTATTTGACCCTGTTAATAGTAAAATAAAAATCTGAAATAAATTAGACTGGACCTAGACATGTATAGGTACTTTCCTGAATTTTTATAGATTTTATTAATGAGTTCTCTGACCTGAAATAATTAGTTGAACACAACTTACTGCATGTTGCCTGAACATAAAACCTGAATAGAATAGAGTTTTCACCCTAGTTCCTGTATTTTTTATGTCTTAATTATATTCACTGGAACCATATAGAAGTCTACTTTCTAAGCCTTCCGACGAATCCAGGTTTGCTATTTTGTAGTGACTGTAATCCATGTTTTAGTACAGCAAGATCATGCTGTCATGTTTATGGAATTTTGTGTAAATGACCTGTTTGCTTCATGATTTGTCTATAATGCATAGAATTAGACACACTTAGTATTATACAACATTGACACCTTCTTGTATGCTCACCTAGGATGAAAATGACTTAATAACGAGCCGGGATATTATGGGTAGGACTTAGTAGTGAACGATCGGAAAATGCACTCGACAATGCCTTATCGTTATATCGTATTGGAAGGAGGAGAAATATTGTATTGGAAGGAGGAGAATATTGATTGGAAGAAGTATTGATTGCAAATTATTGATTGTTAATTATTGATTGTAAAACTATCGTTATCGATGCCGAGTACACGATCCGTGAATTCACCATCGGTCTAAAACGTTCACTGTGTGTTTGCGCCGAACCTGTAGAATGGAACGCAGTAGTACGTGGACTAGATAGATTCTTAATAACCTGCATCTCATGCTTGATCTTGACTTGACATCACTCATTACATACATGATTATTGTACACCTTCGATATTATTGCCTGTCTTTGCTTTGTTCTTTGTCTTTGACCATGTTCCTATTCTTTGATATACATGCTTTCCCTTATCATCTGTTTTTCTCTACTTGCTGCCCACGACTTGCTCTAAGGGCACTCTTTTTTTTCTTTTTAGATCAAGATTTTACAGGTATCGAAGGAGCAATACTAGAAGAAGTTGGTGAGCAAACTCTCTGAAGATCGGAGCTGGACTATTTGACTACTTTAGCTATCTCTTGTTATTTGCTTAGCTTATTGTATTTCTTTTTATTCTACTTTGTATTCTTGGGCTTTATGACCCGAAGTTTGTTTTATCCCAGATGTTGGATTATTATTTAGTGAATTTATTTCATGATTATCTTTGACTTTATTCATTGTTTATGTGATTATATTCTTGCCTGCGTGGTTGTTTCTCTTGTATATTGTTGAGTTAGACTGGTACAGCTTATGAATGATGTATAATCATTCGCTGGGCCTACATTACGTGCTCGTATTCCCGTATTTTGGGAAGCGGGGCGTGACACTGGTTGCCAAAGGATACACTCAAATGTATGAAATTGATTATGAAGATACATTCGCACCTGTGGCAAAATTCAATACCATTTGAGTCCTACTGTCACTTGCTGCAAATCTTGACTGACCATTGGAGCAATTTGATATGAAGAGTGCATTTTTGCATGGAAAATTGACAGAGGAGGTTTATATGGATCTTCCACCAGGGTCGAACACATCAGTCCAACACAGTAATAAAGTGTGTTGATTGAGGAAAGCACTATATGGTCTCAAACAGTCGCCAAGAGCTTAGTTTGGGAGATTTACAAAATCAATGAGGACATTCGGATATTGTCAGAGTAATTCAGATCATACCTTATTCCTGAAAAGGAAAGAAGGTAAGATTACTGCTCTCATTATATATGTAGATGACATGATAGTAACTGGGAATGATCCTGAGGAGAGAATGACATTGAAGAGCTACTTGTCACAAGAGTTCGAAATGAAGGATCTTGGCTCTTTGAGATATTTTCTTGGTATTGAAGTTTCTCGCTCGAGAAATGGTATATTTCTGTCTCAAAGAAAGTATGCTCTCGATTTATTAAAGAAAACTGGAATGTCTGCTTGTCAACCGATTGATACACCATTGGAAGAAGGACTGAAACTTTGCAACGAACCTGATCATGTGCCTTGTGATAAGAAAATATATCAGAGATTGGTTGGACGACTGATGTATCTTGCACATACACGGCCAGATCTATCATATACTTTAAGTGTGGTAAGTCAGTTTACGCATGCATCTCAGGAACATCACATGGATACAGTGATGAGAATTCTGAGATATATTAAGTCTACTCCAGGAAAAGGGATCATATTTGCGAAACATGGTCACTTGAAGGTTGAGACATATACTGATGCTGATTGGGCAGAATCTATAATTGATAGGCGCTTCACTTCGGGATCTTTACCTTTGTTGGAGGAAATATAGTTACATGGAGAAGCAAGAAGCAGAATGTTGTTGCACGCTCTACTGCAGAGGCTGAGTATCGTGGAGTAGCTCTATGTATAGCAGAAGCTTTATGGCTGAAACTCTTGTTGCAGGACTTGGGCTGTGGTCCGAATGAACCTATGATGGTGTATTGCGACAGTCAAGCAGCATGTGATATTGTCGCCAATTCAGTTCAACATGATAGGACGAAAAATGTAGAGATGAATATATTCTTCATCAAGGAGAAATTGAATGAGAAAGTCATTAAGATATCTAAAGTGAAGTCAGAAGATCAACTCGCAGATATCCTGACCAAGGCAGTTTCGAGTCGGCTCTTCTTGAAATTTGTTGACTAGTTGGGCATGTTCAATATCTATGCACCAACTTGAGGGGGAGTGTTGAAATGTAGTAAGTACTAATATGTATATTATGTTTCCTAATCTATAGGGAACAGATTTCCCAAATCTCTCACCCCTCAATCTTCTCTCAATCTCCTTTCTTCTCCTCCAAGATTGTAATCCTTATATATAGATGTATACTGTAAGAATAAAAAACAAGAAGAATAATAAAGATTTTTCCCCAAATATGTTTTCAACAAAATATGGCTAACCATCACAAGCTTTGAGAAGTATCAAACAAATAAAAAATCAAATCAAATACTTTATTGTGTGAGAGTGTAAGTTGAACTATACTTTGTTGAAATAACTTGAGGTTCGGAATTACTACATAATGCTAAGTGCGAGTGCTACTAGGATCAGCTGGTAAGCATTGAGCAAAATGTCCGGAGTTTTAAGTCACCTTGGATGAACGTATGGCTATGGTCTTACTAATAATTAATAACAACAAACAAATAAATAAGTGATCTATTCATTTATAGTCATGAGATTGACGTCTTGAAGGTATTTTGATAAAAGCAACAACTCTACTAGAGTGTTCACGGTAATCTTAATAGAGCAAGTTATCGGCAATTTAAGTATGAGTTGTTAAAATCTCTTCAGAAGTTCATGCCACTTTTCTATGATTTAGCCTTCTAAATGTAATCTTTGTAGTATCGAATTTTAGTTGATTACAGCCTTTTTTTTTGCTTCATAAATGACTGGATAATATGCTATGAAGTCTGAGAAAGAAAGGATTCAAACAAGATGCACAGCATTCAAACTCAACAAAGATTCAAACAAAAATCAATTGCACCATGAGTAAAATTGTTCCAATTTAACACGACAACTGCTGCATTTACTTAAATAATCACAGCCAAAAAAAAAAACTGTGCGAATTCATACTGAAAATTTCTATATGTTAGTTTATTAATGCTTTGACTAAATGGTTCTATGGAGCATATCTGAAGGAATTGAAATAACGGAAATTCTTCATCTATTAATTCATAGGTTTCTATGTTGGTGTTATATTCAGTTCGCTTTATCCGTGGTTGTGTGAACATAAACTTATAATATATTTCTTGTAATTTGCGTTGATTATGGTAGCATATTCTTCATTAGTCCAAAAATATTCTAATAATTCGGACAGGGTTCTTGTGTTAGGGACTAGATTTATTATTGTTTGAAACTGATCTATAGAGCAATGTTCTAAGAAAAAAAAATTAATTCTAGTAATTCTTGACCATAAGAGATACCAAAAATTAAATTAAGGTGCTTAGTTAAAATTTTCTTTTTTTTTTAGAAGATTTCAGATTCCTAATATTGCTACTATGAAAATATTCTTCTAAGGCGTTATAAATTTCTTCTTCTTCTTGGCTTAATATGTGTATTAATTCTTCTAGTGTTACTGTTTTTGTTATTAAATAATCGGTTACGTCATCGTACCCAAGTGGAATTTTTATAATGGCTAACAAAATTAGAGTAAAAATAGGATGAATTTTTTTAGTAGTGTAAAACCCCTACTTGGTACTTACCCCTTGCATATGTATTTTTTATGTCCTTGTACCTTTTTTTTAAAAAAGAAAAAAAGAAAAAAAGAAAAAAAGAAAAAAAGAAAAATAAACCCACTATGACAGCTCAAGGTGAATTAAGCCTTGTCTGACTTCACCAATTTCCCCTTATGGCATCCTTTACAGCCTTTCCTGATCGGCCGTTATAAGCCTACTAGATTTGTCCGTGGGCACGTGCCTAC
Organism: Hemerocallis citrina; assembly: GCA_017893485.1. Lineage (NCBI taxonomy): Eukaryota > Viridiplantae > Streptophyta > Magnoliopsida > Asparagales > Asphodelaceae > Hemerocallis > Hemerocallis citrina. Next base: position 128,269,977 of record CM030363.1, on the reverse strand, counting down.
GGCACGTCTTCAGAACGATACAGCATATGAAAAGCCGTGTAAATAGTAAATCAACAATTATATAGCTCAAGTTTGAATAGTATGACAATAATTAGTTGTAAATAAAAGTCTATATTTTTATTAGTATATGTTGAAAAATAATTATAAATTGGGGGTATAAAAGTCCATGTATGTATATATATATATATAATACTATAATGGGAGAAGGCCTTAGTGTCATTTGTAAATCTACCCATTTGTAAATCTACCAACATGTGTAACACACGTACATAACTAATATAAAGGTTTTAGGTTCAAACTCATATTATATCTGAATTTTTACTTTAAAAAAATTAAATTTATTAAAACATGCATCGCACGTGTAAATTTCTAGTATGTATATATATATATATATATATATATATATATATATATATATATATATAGAGAGAGAGAGAGAGAGAGAGAGAGAGAGAGAGAGATGGAGAGATAATTAAATAAATAAAAGAGTTGTTTTGGGGGGATTTGAATTTGAGTTATGGGGAGAAACTTGGGGGGGGGGGGGGGAATGTGTTTTGTGAGGTTAGATGTGGACCTTTGATTTTGAGGGGATTGAATGAGAGCCACTTGATAGCTTTCTCAAAACGAGGAGTTGGGCGGCGCTGGCCATTGCCATCCTTCTGGGATTTTTGGGACCCCTCTTCGCTTGTGCTCTTCCGTTTGTTCCCGGAAGATGTCTCCTCAAGAGTAGGGGGGTTGAGAGCCTCTTTGGCCCGAATGTACTTTTCACACCTGAGAAGGAGGTCGGCAAAGTTCTGTGGAGGCTTCTTAGCAAGAGAGGAACGGAGGCTGGAATTGAGCTAATTATGCTATTATGATATGCATATGTAAAGGTTTTCCTATACATGAAAATGAAAGAAAAAACAAGCTTAATTATGACTTTAATTTACATAGGGAGACATTAATAATACATAGCTAGGGTTTTCCCTTTCGGGAATCCCCGAAAAGATAAGAAAACTTACAGAGAGAGTAGCTCAAGCTCTTAGGGGCTTGTTCCTTTCATATAAGTAAAAGGAACTAACCCATATAATTTTGTAAATACAATCCAAAGTTTAGTCACTGGACAAGATCCCAATTCAGAACACCTAGGGGTGCAAACAGATGCAATCAGAAATTTCGAACAATTAAGTATATACAAATGGAAATATATAAAGAAATTCCCTAATGATTATTATTATTATGTCTGTATTTTCGGAAATGCATTTAAGCAAGAGTTACGAGAAAAATGTTTAGAAAACTACTTGGTGCCTTAGGTTTAGAAATTGCAGAGAGATGGAAAAATGAACCATGAGTAAGAGCAGAACCAAATAGACTTTGGACAGTAGGTCATAGTGTCCAACATGTTTTAAAATTTTTAAAAGAAAAGTGTATTGCAATACAAACACAGAAACAATTAAAATACTCAGATTATGGTTTCTGTAAAGAAATATATACAACTCAAACATACGGTATAAATGATAAAGAACCAAGAAATTATAAAATGACTTATAAGAAACATAATTACTATAACAAGAAAAAATATTATTTAAGAAAATCCAATAGAAGAAAGCCATATTTGGACCCGTAAAAACATGTAAGAAAATTTAAACCAAATAGATTATATAAAAATAAACTGGAATGTTTTACATGTGGTAGTCCAGAGCATATGAGTAGAACTTGTCCTAAAAGGATAAATAGATATGATAAAAATAACACCTTAATAGAATGCACTAATGGAGATCTTATTAATATAGATGAAACTGTTTCAGATACAGAATCCATTTATTCAATTATTTCTATAGCAGACCCTAATGAAACACAAATAAACCATGATGAGGAAGAAAATAATGAATTCATAGAAAACATTGCATCCCCTATAGACATATCTGGTCTAGACTATTCTAATCTAGATATGATGAATATAGAAGCAGAGTCCTGTAAGCACGATTGGCAAATAAACTTAGGAACATATAGTATCCCATGTTTTTATTGTAAATGGTACCCTAGCAGAGAAAGGAGAATAAAATGTTCAAAATGTTATAAAGAAGGATGTATAAAATGTATTGAAAAATTTTATAAACAAAGTTTTATCCCAGAATTAGCTAAACCGAAGGTACACACAGATGAATTAAAAACATTAAGAAAAAGAATAGAAAATATTGAAGATACGCAGAAACTACTATATAAGAAAATAGAAGATGATGAAGTAACTAGAAAAATAAAGAATGATAAAATAGAAGCAATTAACAGAAAATTAGAAAAAGGAAAAACTATAATAGAACATCCGTTAAAATCCTATTCGGAAATAACTGACTTAGTTCAGATATGTAATAGCAAAAACCTAAAATATTTGAAAGTTAAACGTACAGTAAGAATGAAAAGTTATGTAATAAAATGTTTAGCTCTAACTGATACAGGATGCACAAACTGTATCATCAATAAGGATTTAATTCCCCAAGAATATATAGTCAAAGCTTCAAATCCTATAGTAGCTCAACAAATGGATGGAGGAATATATATGTATGAAGATCTTTTAACACCTAATAGCTAGATTAGATTTGAAACTAATTGTAGCGAAAGCACAGAATATACATTACCTAGAGAAAGCACATGGGTTAGACCATTAAATTTGAAAGAAGACTTAATTCTAGGATTAAGTTTTTTGTTAAAGGATAATGGAAGCATACTTATAAGCGAAGATTATTTACAATTACAAAAATATACTTTATTTATGCCAGTGCTAATACACAAGGAACCTACCATGACCAGGCAAATAACAGAACCCACTATGGAAAAAGATTGCTCTTTCCCGATGGAAGGACAATGTCTATTGAAAGAAATTGCTAACGAAGAAATTAATGAAGAATGTGAAATAGAAGTACAAACAGTATTCATTAATTTAGTGCACCTATATTACACTCTAATTAGCAAACAAGATATAGAACACTTAATATCTAAAATAGAAAAATTGGGAATCTTAGGAGAGGATATACTAAAATATTAGGAAAAAGATAGAATACAATGTACTTTGAATATACTTAATCCTGAATACAAAATCATGACTGCAAAGATAAGTGCAACAAACCAGGACATGGAAGAATTTAAAATGCATATCTCCGACCACCTTAAATTAGGAGTGATAAGAAGATCTGATAGCCCCCATAAATCAGCAGCTTTTATAGTCAAAAAACATAGTGAAATAATTAGAGGTAAAAGTAGAATGGTAATCAATTATAAGAGACTAAATGATAACACAGTCGATAATGGGTATGATATTCACACATAAAACTAGATTCATTAATCAGATCCAAAGATGCACCATATTCAGCAATTTTGATCTAAAATCATGATTTTGGCAGATCAAAATGCATCTTGATAGTATACAATGGACAACCTTCACTTGTCCAGAAGGCCATTTTGAATGGCTAGTTATGCCTTTTGGCCTTAAGAACGCACCATCAGTTTTCCACAGAAAAATGGATGACATCTTTGTCAAACACAAAAAATTCGTTGTAGCCTATATAGATGATATTCTCGTCTTCAGTAAAACCAGACAAGAACATAAAGGACATTTACAAATAGTTATTTCAGAATTTATTAATCATGGCTTAATTGTTAGTAAGAAGAAACTGCAATTGTTTAAACCTCAGATAGAATTCCTTGGTGTAATTATAGGCCAAGACAAGATCAAATTACAACCGCACATAGCCCAGAAGGCTTTAGACTTCCCAGATAAATTAGAAGATTTAAAACACATTCAACAAATTCTAGGTCTCGTAAACTATGCCAAACCGTTTGTAAAGGACTTAGGTAAAATAGCAAGACCTTTATATTTAAAGACGTCCCAAAAGGGATAGAGGCATTTTAATCAAGAAGATATTAAGTTAGTTTAACAAATAAAAGGCCTAGTCAAACAACTTTTTGAATTAAATTTACCGTTAGGCTCAGATGATTTGATCATAGAAACGGACGGTTGTAATACAGGGTGGGGAGCTACCCTTATTGCTGAACCAAATAAATATTTAGATAAAAATACTGAAAGAATCTGTCGATATGCCAGTGGCAAATATAAAGAAAAAGGAAACATAAGCAGTATAGATGCAAAATTATTAGCCATTGCTTATGCTCTAGACAGTTTTGAGCTCTTTATAATTTCAAAAAAGAGATTACTCTCTGTACAGATTATGAGGCCATAGTTTCCTTTCACAACAAAATGAATTTAGACACTCGACGCAGCTCTCGACGATGATGGCTCAATTTTGTTGACCGTTGCTCACACTTAGGGACCCATTTTACCTTTGCACATATTAAAGGTTCCACTAATACTCTACCAAAAATTAAAATAAGGTGCTTAGTTAAAATTTTCTTCTTTTAGAAGGTTTCAGATTCCTAATATTGCTACTAGAAAAATATTCTTCTAAGGCGTTATAAATTTCTTCTTCTTCTTGTCTTAATATGTATATTAATTCTTCCAGTGTTAATGTTTTTGTTCCTAAATATTCGGTTACGTCGTCGTACCAAAGTGAAAATTTTAGAATGGCTAACAAAATTAAAGTAAAAATAGGATGAATTTTTTCAGAAGTGTAAAACCCCTACTTTTTTTTGAAGAAAATAAAACCCCTACTTGGTACTTATCCCTTGCATATGTATTTTTTATGTCCCTTGTACTTTTTAAAAATTTTTTTTTAAACCCACTGTGACAACTCAAGGTGAATTAAGCCATGTCTGACTTAACCATTTCCCCCTTATGCCATCCTTTATAGCCTTTCCTCATTGACCGTTATATATAAGCTTATAGGGTCACTAGTGGTTAAAGGCCTAATTATGCTATTATGAGATGCATATGTAAAGGTTTTCCTATACATGAAAATGAAAGAAAAAACAAGCTTAATTATGACTTTAATTTACTAGGGGGTCATAAACAACACATAGCGTAGGTTTTTCCCTTTCGAAAATCCCCGAAAAGATAAAACTTATAGAGAGAGTAGCTCAAGCTCTAAGGGGCTTGTTCCTTTTATTATACAAGTCTTTAGAGGAGGTGACAATACACTGGAAGAGAATTCAGAAGGATGGAAGGGAGTTCTGATGGCGAGGAGATGATCCATAGATGTGAGAAGGAAAGTCTTTTATAGGCAATAGGAGGTCTTCTAGTGCCATCTTTTGGGCTACGTGGAGGCAGCTTATCCAAGTATTTTTCTTTTGACGTGGAATGAAATGGTCCATTCCTTTTTCCAGTGCGCCTTTTTGTGAGTGCACCTTTTTGTGAGTGCTCTTGGTAGTGGGATATTTTGTAGCTTTCAGAAATGGGATCTTCTGTAGCTCTTTTTGACTTTTCTGGATGCTTCTCTGTTAAGTATCTAGATTATGGTGTGCAATGGAATCAAGGGACATAGGTGACTTTGGTTTGTTGTCACCACTGACGTCTGCTTTTGATGTGTCCATCTTCTTTTGTTCATTGTCTTCTAGAATTTCTTTAATGTTTGTTACCTGGCTTATCGTGGTTGCTAAGGCATTTTTGACTGCGTGTGCCACCTGTTCTGCTATGATAGCCTTAAAACTATCTTTCTTCTTTTTCTTTTTCAATTTTAATGGTTCTCTTTCGAGACATTCTATCTGTTGTAATACCTGAGTAATCTGAAAGTATGTAGGTTCTTCTTCTAGAATAGCTTTGCCTTTGTCTTGACTTTATGGGAAAGCCACACCCATTAACGAACTTGATATGTCTTTACTGGATGCCGTTTGAGCCAGACTAGCCATGGGATTAGACCCAATGATGTCTCTATATTGTTTTTTTGGCAAAGTGACAGCCATTAACGGATTTGGTAAGTCTTTACCGGTAGCCATTTGCTCCGAACTAGCTGTTGAAATTTTGGACTCAATAGTATCCTTTCCGACATTCAGATGGGAATGCAAAACTGTCTCATCCCTTTGATTTTGGACTGTGGGAGCAGTCTTTAGGGGCAGTCTTGCCTGGAATAACTATTTCTCTAAATCTGAAATTTGTTGGTATAGTTTTTGTTTTTCAAAAATAAGGCAGTTTATTTTCTCATTAAGTTTTTTGGTGGTTCTGGCCATCACTTCACAATGGTCACAAAAAAGAATTTTACCTTGTATGTCTCATGTAACTGAAACTCCAGCGGGGCTTCCTGTGCTGTTCTAAGAGAGGGATACAAGTAATAGTTAGGTCCTAAATATTTTCTTGCTACATCCACAGCTTCTAAAAGATTATTCTATCATTTATAAATTGAATTTCTGAAGTCTTTTATGATGTCTGCTACCTCTATCCAACTGTGAAATACTCCTACTAAGTTACCTTGTAAAACTACATAAAATTTATATTCTTTATGATTCTGGGTAAAAACTTCTGATACAGAGTTCATTGCTGCTAAAAAATGTCTCTGATCTTTTGTGTTGAATGACATCCATAAATTATCTAAGATACATTGCTGTTCTTTAGTAGTGGAAATATGTGGAAGAATCTTAAAAGTAAGATTACTACGTGGAAATACTACTAATTCATGATTACCAAATCTAAGGCTTTCTTGCCATATTCTTGGTCTGGTATTCTGATTATACATTGTGGTCTTATATTCTGGCTATATGTATTCTGATCTGGTAATCTTTCATGAGAGATACCAGGCGATGTGGTGGCCTGGCCATCTGCATAAAACCATGAACAAGTTTTAGATTAGGTAATGTTTTGAAAGAAATTCTTTTAGGTGTAAGATCTTTTATTCTACGGAATATAAGTAATCTTCGTATATATCCTTCTTAGGTATAGAGATCAAATACCTGTGCTAATTCATACAGAAAATTTCTCTCTGTTAGTTTATTAATGCTTTGACTATATGGTTCTATGGAGCATATTTGAAGGAATTGAAATAACAGAAATTATTCATCTATTAATTCATAGGTTTCTATACTGGTGTTATATTCAGTTGGCTTTATCCGTGGTGTTCACATAGACTTATAGTATATTTCTCGTAACTTGTGATTGATTATGGTATCATATTCTTCATTAGTCCAGAAATATTCTAATTATTCGGATAGGGTTCTTGTGTTAGGGACTAGATTTATTATTGTTTGAAACTCATCTATAGAGCAATGTTCTAAGAAAAAAATTAATTCTAGTAATTCTTGGTTATAAAAGGTGACATTAAAAGTAATAGGGGTATCACTTAGTTCTATTAAATTAATATTATCTGTGGGAAAGTCCACCACGCTTTCGAGCGCAGTCTGATGGAGAAGACGGTTGAGTGTGTCAGGAAGAGTATTAGTAGAGCCTTTAATATGTGCATAGGTAATATGGGTCCCTAAGTGTGAGCAACGGTCAACAAAATTGAGCCATCGTCGTCGGAGCTGGGTCGAGTGTCTAAATTCATTTTGTTGTGAAAGGAAACTATGGCCTCACAATCTGTACGGAGAGTAATCTCTTTTTTGAAAATTATAAAGAGCTCAAAACTGTCTCGAGCATAATCAATGGCTAATAATTCTGCATCTATACTGTTTATGTTTCCTTTTTCTTTATATTTGCCACTGGCATATCGACAAATTCTTTCAGTATTTTTATCTGAAAATTTATTTGGTTTGGCAATAAGGGGCAATAAGGGTAGCTCCCCACCCTGTATTACAACCGTCCATTTCTATGATCAAATCATCTGAGTCTAATGGTAAATTTAATTCAGAAAGTTGTTTGACTAGGCCTTTTATTTGTTAAACTAACTTAATATCTTCTTGATTAAAATGCCTCTGTCCCTTTTGGGACGTCTTTGAATATAAAGGTCCTGCTATTTTACCTAAGTCCTTTATAAACGGTCTAGCATAGTTTACGAGACCCAGAAATTGTTGAATGTGTTTTAAATCTTCTAATTTATCCGAGAAGTCTAAAGCCTTCTGGGCTATGTGCAGTTGTAATTTGATCTTGCCTTGGCCTATAATTACACCAAGGAATTCTATATGAGGTCTAAACAATTGCATTTTCTTCTTACTAACAATTAAGCCATGATTAATAAATTCTAAAATAACTATTTGTAAATGTCCTCTATGTTCTTTTCTGGTTCACCTGAAGACGAGAATATCACCTATATAAGATACAACGAATTTTTTGTGTTTAACAAAGATGTCATCCATTTTTCTCTGGAAAACTGATGGTGCATTCTTAAGGCCAAAAGGCATAACCAGCCATTCAAAATGGCCTTCTAGACAAGTGAAGGTTGTCCACTTTATACAATCAGGAGGCAATTTGATCTGCCAAAATCCTGATTTTAGATCAAACTTGCTGAATATGGTGCATCCTTGGATCTAATTAATGAGTCTAGTTTTATCTGGGATATCATACCCATCATCGACTATGTTATCATTTAGTCTCTTATAATTGATTACCATTCTACTTTTACCTCTAATTATTTCACTATGTTTTTTGACTATAAAAGCTGCTATCTATGGGGGGCTATCATATCTTCTTATCACTCCTAATTTAAGGAGGTCGGAGATATGCATTTTAAATTCTTCCATGTCCTGGTTTGTTGCGCTTATCTTTGCAGTCCTGATTTTGTATTCAGGATTAATTATATTCAAAGTACAAAGTATTCCTTCTTTTTCCCAATATTTTTGCATATCCTCTCCTAAGATTCCCAATTTTTCTATTTTACATATTAAGTGTTCTATATCTTGTTCGCCAATTAGATTATAACTTAGGTGCTCTAAAATAATGAATTCTGTTTGTACTTCTATTTCACATTCTTCATTAATTTCGTCGTTTGCAATTTCTTTTAATTGACATTGTCCTTCCATAGGGAAAGAGCATTCTTTTTCTATACTGGGTTCTATTATTTGCCTGGTCATGGTAGGTTCATTTTGTATTTGCACTGGTGTAAATAAAGTATGTTTTTGTAATTGTAAATAATCTGTGCTTATAAGTATGCTTCCATTGTCCTTTAACAAAAAACATAATCATAATATTAAGTCTTATTTCAAATTTAATGGTCTAAACCATGTGCTTTCTTTAGGTAATGTATATTCTGTGCTTTCGCGGCAATTAGTTTCAAATCTAATTTTGCTATTAGGGGTTAAAAGATCTTCATACATATATATTCCTCCATCCATTTGTTGAGTTCCTATAGGTTTTGATGCTTTGACTCTATATTCTTGGGGAATTACATCCTTATTGATAATACAGTTTGTGGATTCTGTATCAGTTAGAGCTAAACATTCTATTTCATAATTTTTTATTCTTATTGTACATTTAACTTTCAAATATTTTAGGTTTTCGCTATTACATATCTGAACTAAGTCAGTTATTTCCGAATAGGATTATAACGGATGTTCTATGATAGTTTTCCTTTTTCTAATTTTCTGTTAAATACTTCTATTTTATGATTCATTATTTTTCTAATTACTTCATCATCTTCTATTTTCTTATATAGTAGTTTCTGCGTATCTTCAATATTTTCTATTATTTTTCTTAATATTTTTAATTCGTTTGTGTGTACCATCGCTTTAGCTATTTCCGGGATAAAACTTTGTTTATAATTTTTTTCAATACATTTTACACATCCTTCTTTATAACATTTTGAACATTTAATTCTCCTTTCTCTGCTAGGGTACCATTTACAATAAAAACATGGGATACTATCTGTTCCTAAGTTTATTTGCCAATCGTTACAGGATTCTTCATCTATATTCATCATATCTAGATCAGAATAGTCTAGATCAGATATGTCTATAGGGGATGCATTGTCTTATATGAATTCATTATTTTCTTCCTCATCTTGTGTTATTTGTGTTTCATTAGGGTCTGCTATAGAAATTATTGCATAAATGGATTTTGTGTCTGAAACAGTTTCATTTATATTAATAAGATCTTCATTAGTGCATTCTATTAAGGTGCTATTTTTATCATGTCTATTTATCCTTTTAGGACAAGTTCTACTCATATGCTCTGGACTGCCACATGTAAAACATTCCAATTTATTCTTATATAATATGTTTGGTTTAAATTTCCTTACATGTTTTTGCGGGTCCAAATATGGCTTTCTTCTATTGGATTTTCTTAAATAATATTTTTTCTTGTTATTGTAATTCTGTTTCTTATAAGTCCTTTTATATTTTTTTGGTTCTTTATCATTTATACCGTATGTTTGAGCTGTAAATATTTCTTTACAGAAACCATAATTTGATTATTTTAGTTGTTTCTGTATTTGTATTGCAATACACTTTTCTTTTAAGATTTTTAATACATGTTGGACATGATGACCTACTGTACAAAGTCTATTTGGTTCTGCTCTTACTCCTGTTTATTTTTCCATCTCTCTGCAATTGCTAAACCTAAGGCTCCAGGTAGTTTTTTAAACAATTTTTCTCCTAACTCTTGGTTAAATGCATTTCCGAAAATACAGACATAATAATAATAATCATTCAGGAATTTATTTATATATTTCTATTTGTATATACTTAATTGTTCTAAATTTCTGATTGCATCTATTTGCACCCCTAGGTGTCCCGAATTGGGATCTTGTCTAGTGACTAGACTTTGGATTGTATTTACAAAATTATATGGGTTTGTTCCTAATCAAGTAGCCTATTGTATTCATTAGCATTTGTTTCTTTATAAGATTTGCACAAAGCTCTTGTGCTTTCTCCAAGGAATGTTTCTAAATATTTATACATTTCTACTACATCCATTTTGAGGGTTGATCTAATAATCTCCTACTAAGGTGTATTTCCATACGTCAATTTTGTTAGACCAATTTTGGGGGTCATGTGCCGGTAAATTTAAGATATGGGGTTCGGCTTTGGTTTGAAACTTAATGGGTTGCTCTAATGGTTGTCTTTTACCTTTTGTTCTAAATTTATTTTCTGGTTCATTATAAGAGGAATAAGAAGCCTTAGGTATATTTCCAAATGGGTAGTGTCTAGTACCTAGTCCTACAGTCCTGTGAAAAGGAGATACGAAGTTGCTGTGCTAACTTCTTCTGTATCTGCTAAGTCCTTTTGGTAAGAGATATCAGTTACGTGAGTTAACTGATCATCTGTTGCTTCTTGTTCTTCTATTAATTTTCCAATTCGAATATTTCTTTGCTGATCATAATATAAATATTCATCTACTGTAATGGTTTTGTTTCTATAATGTGCATCTTCCAGTTCAAATTATTCTCTTTTGTTTAAACCTGTTATTCCTAACTCTTTGGGATATAATATTTTATCTTCTTCTGATACTAAAGTTTCTATGTATTCTATATGATCCAAATCTGCATCTACGTCGGTTTCTATGTTACTAATGTTTCTATTAACTTGGGGAACATAATATGTAAATCTAACACTAGTTTTTCCTTGAGTATCAGTATATATTAATGAGTCTTGTGGTACTATGGTTGTTATTGGTTCAATAAACCTATCTAAATTCCAATCTAACCCTACTAATCTTGTTGAGTTATATTCTAATGGCTTAATCATTTTAATTCCTTTACTACTTAATAAATCGACTACTTCTTTTATATTTATTTTATATTTTACTTTAGAGCGGGTTGTAATTCTTCCTAAGAATGCTATGTGTACTAATAATTTATTGCCAGTATTTACTTCTTCGTATCCTTTGGTTTGTATACCTATATGTATATGTTTACTAAAGTCTTTTATGGTTATCATGAAATCTGGGCTACAGTAAAATATTCCTGAATTACTATTCATATCTACTTCTATGCTTGCTATCATTCCCTTAGTCATATTATTCCATCTATCATCATATAGTGTTATTAAAACTAATGTTTTCTCATTAATCCTTTAATACCAATAATTATTAGTCCTATATGCATAAATCTGTAATTGTTTCTAGCTTGTCTTAGGTCACTACTTGCAGCTTGGCTAATTAAGGGTAAGCTTATTGTTTGATTTCCCAGACAACTCACTGCTTGTTCTCTATTATGTCTAAAGAATTCTGTTCTAAACTCAAATCTCCCTCTTTGGTATAATGTTCTAGGATTGAGTATATTTAATCCTTCTCTCTAGAATCTGTCATATTCTTGTTCCGGATCTATTAATTCGTCTAATTGAACTTCATAATTATTATCTTGTCTGCTAAATAGTCTTTCTAATAAAGGTCTTGAACCACTGACTGAAAGTCTACTGATTGAACCTTGTTCTGCATATTTGATTGAATTCTATTGTTCATTCTATTTTTTGGGCGGGGAATCTAAATACTGGTCCAGGTTTTCTGGTTATTTTTTCTTTACCTGTGGGTTCTAAGGATATTTTTGATATATTATATATTAACTTATTGATTTCTTCTTCGATTCCCGTTATAGTTGGTTTTTTAATATTATCCAACTTTCTATGAAGTCCTACTAATAATTTTATAATAATTTTATTTTGTTTAACTACTAACCTATCAGAATGAGCTTCTGGAGTATAGCTTTCTATTTCTTGTAATATTTCTGTAACCCCTGTTTTCGACTTTCTGTATTTTTTGGATGTATTTTTTTTCTTTTTGAGTATTTATTCATATTGTATTCTCTGTCCCTTTTTGAACTTTGTAATTGATCTTCATCATCAATATATTCATCTATTTGAATTGTCGTCTCGTTAATTTATCTTCTTGATTCAATTCGTCTGCCTATTACTCCATTCTTGGTTGATCGAGTAATTATTTTTGATCCTCATTATTAAATTTTTCATGCCCCATTTTATTTATTCATTTTGTTACTATCTCATTTATTAGATAATTCTATAATTCTCTTGGATATTTTATAAACCCATTTAAATCCTACTATATTTCTTAATGGATCTTAATACCCTGCCCGTTCACCACTTGCACCCGTTAGCCCATATTCATCTAAACCTTAATATCCCCACCTATATATTACTACCATATTGCATTACCCTGTTCATCCCCTAGCTGCCTATTATTCTCAAAACCCTAGCCGACTTCTTTAACTCATCCCCTACCTCTGTTCTCCACCCCTCGACCTCCTAACCCTCTCACCTGCCAACCCCCCTTGTGCGCCCTGTGCTGAGCTCGATGATGCAGCCAGACCCCCCGACCGACCCCCCTGTGCTTCCCTGTCGCGCCGCCAGACCGCAACCAGGTGCCAGACTGCCGGTGCACCTCCCCGACGTCCCTGTGCGCAGTTTCCTCTCCTCGGCAGCGACAGCACCTCAGTGCTCCCCGCCTCTCTTTCGCGACACCATCCGCAGTGGCAGACAGCAACAACAGCTCGGTAGCAAACACTGCCGCCACCGTGCCCGCTGTCCCCCGTCCCTCTCGACACAGTGCACCATTGCCGTTGCTTGGCTCTTGTGTGTGTGTTCGATCTTTCCTGTTCTCTTGTTTGTTGTGTTCATGCCCGGGAATCCGTTCCTGTCATGCCCCGCTTCCCAAAAAGTAAATACGGAATACAGATACGTGACTAAGCCCAGCAAATGATTTTTATCATCCATAAGCTGTTCAGGAATCTTTACAACATCTCACAAAGTAATCAGAGTCGGAAGCAAGATAATCAACCAATCATGCACAATTGAATCAAATAAATCAATAGAAATTTACTTGAAATCCAAAATATAATATAATCTCAAATAAATCAGGTCTGGACAGTTAATAATATTCTGGGTCACATTGCCCAAATACAAATAAATCCAAGTATCAAATACAAATGTTCAAAAGCAACAGATAATAATAATAACAAATGAAGTCCAGCACTAATATTTCATTTCCTCAATACCATCGGGCAAACGACCATCCTGATCTGCAATCAATAATTTGCAGGAGAAGAAAGAAAACAAGTACCCTTCAATTGCAAGTTATGGGCCACTTATAATGTAGGATACAAGTATATGGGAAGAACTAACTAATAACAGATATCAAATAACAACAGAACAACATAGCATGGTATAAATGTGTCAACAGAAATGTGATAACTAACATGAATCAGGAAAACAAATCAGATAGTATGGTATACTAACAGATACAGATAACATGTGTCAAGTGTCAAGTGTCAAATGTCAGATGGTATGTAGACAGATATACAGATGGTAGTGTCAGATGATAGTCAGACAGATAACAGATAATCAGATAACAGATATCAGAAGAACAGATACAGATAACAGAATGCAGATGTCATGTTCTTATAAGTCTTGTGTGATTACTATCTAGGTAGCACTTCTTGCAGCCCACCTTACATGGTTGCTACATTCAAACAGTTTCGCTTTAGATTTCATAGTGGAGTCCATAGGACAGTGTACTCAGGGTTCAGACAAACAAATATCAGATAATCATATCAGACAGACAGATAGAACCTAGTGGTTCTCTTCTTCTCTACATCTTCCTATAGGGAGTCATGTAGATAGGGTCAGATAACAGATTTGTGAATTATGTAACCATGAATACGTAACAGATAGGGAACACGAGCCCTCTTCTCAGTACACATTTCTATATTTTCCACTACTAGATCTTTCCCTTAACCCCGGCTTGGTCATTTTGTTATTATTAGCAGACAGAACTGTATGTGCAGAAAACAGAGTGATAATAGCATGATATAAATATGTAATAGGTTCAGGGTGACAGATAAACAGGTACAGATGATATACAGTTCATAAAGGAATAGAATCATGCAAATGTTAATTCAGGACAGCAAGACACTACTGTACTAAAATAAGGAATCTCGTCGCTACAGAAATGCAAATCTTGATCCGTCGAAGAATCTGAAAAATAGACTCCCAACCGAATCTAGCGAATATAAATAAGTCATATAGTAATTCACAACATCATAGCTCAAAACAGGTTTGAATCCACAAAATACGTTCAGTCAGAAATCAGTAAAACGAATTCTCAGTCAGAAAAACAGCATGAGAACTATTCAAATAAATCCAAAAAAAATCTGGGGTAATCCCCTACATGTCTAGTACCAAAATATAATGTTTTATAATATTCCAGCAAAATTATTTCAGTCAACAAAAATCGGAAAACATCAAGAAACGATAGTTTGGCAAATCTGGAATTCCCAACACTGCTGTACGAAAACTGAAATATCTCGCAAGCCGTTAAACGAAATCCAAATCCGCCAAAGGGAGATGAAAATAGACAACTTAGCCTAACTTTCATATTTCATAAACATTTTCCATACAGTAGAAGGAAATAGGGTGAAAATACGATTCTTTACAGAAGAGCGAGCAAAATACACCAAGTATAGCTTTCATAAACATGCATGAAATGGCATATAAAAATTAGCAATAAAATCCACCAAAATTCTGGGTAATCCCTAGATAGATATAGAAGTACTGACCAAGGTTTCAGATCAAAATAATATGTGTAGCACAATTATCAAAATAATTTTGTCATCAAAATCATCAAGAAACGAAATCTGAAATTTACCTACACCTCTGTAGTAAAACAGTCATACCTCACAGATACGAAAACGAAATCGAGCAAGATCAGAGGGGTTGGAAAGAAGATGAATTCCTCTAAAACTCATGTTTTATACTAAAATTAAGATTCTGGCCTTAATATGGTCTAAATTACTGATCCAGACAGATTATCGGCAAAATACAGAATTTTCTTTAGGAACAAAACCAACATGAATCACACGAAACTTGATCGAAACATAACTAAACATGAATTAGAGTCTACTAGGTGTCCAAACAACATGAAATAGGGTATCTAAATGTCCACAACAGTATCTCACATGGATCTCACAAGCACATGAGTTCTCATAATTGTTTTACATATACATCATATCAGGAACGGGCAAAACCTAGATTAATTCATGTCATATGTGTCGTGAGGCAACTATGGTCGAGTTTTCACTATAGAGACAATATCAACAAGGGGATTCACACACAATTGTCTCTAGAACCCAACTACACTATAAGCGGTATTTTTGACTTGTATCAAACAAAGAAATTGGAGTACAAGTTACTTGCCTTAACCGAGACGAAACGAACACCAAGAATAACGGGAACGGATTCCCGGACAACAAATAAAAATCCACAAACAAGAGATCCACAAATCAAGAGCAACGAACCCACGAACAATCGCACGAACACACGGTATGCTTCTCAAAGCAAGAGAAGAGAGAACCCACAAGAGAGAGATATGAACTTGCGGCAGCTTGTGGCTTGGATGGTTGGTCGGCCAAGGGGAGAGAAGTGATCGGAGAGGGGATGAGAGGGAGTATGGTGGTCGGATGATGGTGGTTGGATGATGGCCAGAGGTGGGGGTCGGCCTGGGCGCAGCCAAGGGGGCGTCGGGTGCAGCCTGTGCAGGATGGAGTGCGGCACAAGCAAGGGGAGGCCGAGGGTTAGGATGGAGCCTAGGGTTTTGGTGAGGGAGAGAGAAAGGGTTATATATATGTGAGGGGATTAGGGTTTAGAATATGAGTTGGGTTATTGGGTAATTGGGTTGTGGGTAGATTAGGAGTAGTAATAGGATTGTTTAATGGGTATTGATATGGATTAATTGCATAGGATTCAAAATAAGATTGGGTTTAATTTAGCTTTGATAATTTATTAGGATTCAAACAATAGGATTAGGAATACGATGAGCAACCTATCATCACCACAAGTACCTAAGAACAAAAAAATAAAGAGGACAAGAACCAAATGAAAGAAAAACAATAATTGACGAAGAACGAAACAAAAGACGAACAAAAACCAACACAAAGAGCTCAAAATGAAATAAATGAATATATATTGAAAACAACTTCAATATATGGTCCAGAAAAATACAAGAGAGAGTTCAATAACCAAGAAAAGAAAAATACACCAAAAATATGAAAAACAAAAAACGGGAGTTACAGTTCCCGTTGTTCTTGCTCTTGCTTCGTTGTTTTCATCGTTAATTATAAGGCAAGTAATTTGTATTCATTTTTGTTGTATAATATAAGTAATAAATACCGCCTGTAGTGTAGTTGCTTCAAAAATCTATCCCATGAAACCCTTGTTATATCTTGTCTCTATGTGTACATCCACCCGTAGTTGTTCCATTTCACACACAACATGAAATAAATTAGAGATAATCAATTCTTGATGTATACATGCATGTTGTTCGTGATTTATGAGGTGTCGTAGAATCTTGTATGCTTGATGTGTTAGTAGTAGTATAATTCATTGCAAACTTGTTAGAGCATCCACAGTCGTCATTGTTTAAAAAATGCATATATGCATAAATGTATATAGCATTTGGCCAATTCGCTGCAGTCGTCGATTAGTATTTTTTACCAATTTAATATATAAAAAAATTCAGAAGGAACTTCACTTTGCGTTACACAATTTTTAAGGATTTTTTATGATTTTTTATTAATTAAGAACGTTATTTAAGTTTTTTAAAAAAGTGGGCCCCTCCGTTGGACGCAACTTCGAGTTGCGTCCAAGGAGCTCCCTGGTGAGAAGTGCATTTATTAAATGTTTGATTTTTAAAAGTCGTCGGACGCAATGTGAAGTTGCGTCTGACGATTTAAAAATAATATTTTTTCGAGCGATGGAACTCGTAGTTGCGTCCTTTAAATTATGCATAATTCTCATATCCTCTCTCATTTATAGCAATCTACTGTAGAAAAATATGCAAAATATGCATATTTAGGAAACGACTGCAGCGATATTTTTGAGAAAATATGCATATTATGCATATTGAGCAAACGACTACAGATGCTCTTAAACACCCTATACCATGTTGCATGGACATCTAGCATACCATATTTCACATTTTGTTATGATTTGGGTGTGTTACATATGAACTAGTTGATCTTAGGCATAAAGAAGATTTCTGTTTTTGCTGTTATCCCGTTTTTGTTCAGTATTGTAGACCCGTTTATGGTCAGTATATGAAAATTATTTGTGAATATGAATTATAGGGAATCTTTTCTAATTTCTAGAATTTCTGATAGAGCTCAATTTTGATTTGTGAGTTGCAAGTTATGGCTATTTTAATACAGATGCGTAGAAAATTCTAGAATCTGTTTCATATCAATTCTGTATGGTTATTTATTTTTATACTGATGCTAAAGATAATATTTTGATCCAATATTTTGCTGAGTATAACTAGACTTGACTGGGATTAATCCCTAATCTTGTCGATTTAATTGAATACTTTTATAAACAATTCTATACTTGCAAACAACTACTATACTTGCAGAATTTTCATGCTGTTCAGTAAAGAACCTTAATTTCGACCTGATTCTATTTGATGTTTATGAAAACATTGTGAAAATGAAATTTAGCCTACTGTATCTACTTTATCACCCTTTTGAAGGATCCGATTTCGATTTATATTTTGTAATCTATTGCTGTTTTAGTACTGCTGTGTCAAGAGTTTCAGATTTACAAAATTTCTTCATCATGTTGTCTTCTGATTTTATTTGACTAAACTATCTATGTTGGAATATTATGAAAACTTATTTGCTGACACTAGAAATACTAGGAAATACCCCAGATTTTTCTTGGATTTAATCAGTAAGTTTTTATGCCGTTTTTTTTGTTTATGAATACAAAATTCTGAATTCTGGATGAACATATATTCTGGATACAATTCTGTTTTGACTCCTATTTTTGTGAATTACCATATGACTTAAATATATTTGCTTGATTCAGAAGCGAGTCTATTTTCCAGATTTTCTGACGTATTCAGGTTTGCATATTTGTGGCAACGGGAATCCCAGATTTAGTGCAGTACTGTCTTACCGTTCTGAACTAGAATTTTCGTTGTCCTAATCTTTTATAAGTTGCATTTCACCTGTACATATTTATCTTACAACCTGAATCTGTTACTTGTTCATGCCATGTTGTTCTACCCAATTTGTGCACGTATATGCCTATTTGAGAATAATAGTAAGTAACCAAGCCGGGATTAAGGAAAAAATCTTAGTAGTGGACAATATAGGTATGTGCACTCAGAAGGGGGCCGTGTTCCCATTACTTGATGCCATGATTTCATGATTACATGATTGATGCTTGTTATTACTATATGATGGTATGATTTCATGATTACATGATTCATGCTTGTTATTACTGTATGGTGCCATGGTTTCATGATTACATGATTTATGCTTGTTATTACTATATGATGTCACGAGTTCACGATTACGTGATTCCTGCTTGTTACTTGACACCTGAGTACATGTCCCTATAGAAACTTGCCACTAGATCTGAACGTAATTTGCATGAATGTAGCAACCATGTGGTAAAAATCTGGGACGCATGAAGTGCTTCCTAGAAAGGACTAGATATAAGACTTGAACATGATCACTTGACACTTGCTACTTGTTACTTGTACATGGTACTTGATACTTGACACTTGTTACTTGTTACTCATTTACATGATACTTGACATTTATTACATGCCACTTATACTCGTTCATCTTGCCATGCTAGTTGTTTCTATTATTGTTTAGAGTTAGTTCTCTATTTTATTGTTACATCCTTTCCATGCTATACTTGCTTCCGCTGTTACTCTATTATTGTTTATCTTTTTCTGTACTTGTTACCTGCACTACAAGCGGCCCGTAACTTGCATTGACGGGCATTTTGTTTCTTTTTCCTTTTCCTGTAATTTATTAAATTGCAGATTATAGTGATCAGCTGCCCGATGGAGTAGGTGATCTGAGATTCTAGTTGCTGGAGTTATTGCTATTATTTATTTCTGTTGCTTATTTTGAATAATTGTAATTTGTTACATGGATATTTGTATTAGGCTTTTTGTCCCAGACTTGTGTTTTGTTCCAGACATGATTATTTGAAATTCAGTATCCTTATTTCTTTTCAAGTAATCTTGTTGACTATATTAATTCAGTTATGCATGTATGGTTGACTATCCTTCTTGTATCTCTCTTGTTTATACTTGTGCTTGTTGTAAAGATCATGACAGTTTAGGAATGGTGAAAGCCATTCGCTAGACTTAGTCATGTATCCGTATTCTGTATCTCCTTTTTGGGAAGCGGGGCGTGACAAGGTTTTTAGTGGTATCAGAGCCTCGGGTTTGGCTAATGTATTAGTTTGACTAATATGTTAGACAAGTTTGGGCTCGATCTGCGATTGGCTCAAAAGTATACAGACCATACATACATGAATGAATTATAATCAACTTTGATCTGGATGCTAATTGTTTTTGATCTTGTGTAGACCATGACTCGCAGAGGTTCCACTTCCCGTTCATAGGAAGATCAGTTTGGACTTGAGGTCGTTACCAATGTGTTGGAACGGTTGATCAACATGTAGCAAAACCACAGTGACCTTGTGATGGCTGCCTCGGAAGCTGCTCGGGTTTCGAATCCCGCTGTGCCCCCACAGGCAGCCTTTCCTCCTCGTTCGGGTATAGTTACAGATTTCATGAGGCTGCATCCTGATAGACTCTCGGGCACTGAGACGGCTTTAGAGGCAGAACAGTGGTCGATCAGGATAGAGCAGTTACTTTTGGCAGCACGAGGTGTTGATGCTGATTGAGTGGATGTGGTGACCATCCAGCTGGTGGACCTAGCCCACATTTGGTGGAGGACTGAGTCCGAAAGGCTCGTGCGGCCTATTGCTTGGGCCAAGTTCACTCGGATCTTCTTGGAGAAGTTCTTCTATAGCAGCATTCGGGATGAGATGGAGCAGCAGTTCCTAGCCCTGAAACAGGTTGGTCGTTGTTCTATTTTGGAATTTTTGTTACATATTGTTCATGCAATGTTGTAACATTAGACTCTCTTGAAACAGAGCTCCAGGTCTGTGGATGAGTATGCAACGGAGTTTACCAGACTTAGCCGCTTCGCATCCGTTCTTGTAGCGAACGAAGAGGACAGGGCTCGTATAATCACGCTGGGACTTGAGCGAGATATTCAGGTGCAACTCGTCTTCCTTCACTTGTGTACTTATGCTGAGGCTCCTGAGGCAGCTCGAGCCCAGGAGCAGGCTTATGGCAAGTTGACTCCTCCCCGACGGACTGTTCTGCACTCTGTTGTTGCTAGGCCTTCTGGTGGGCCTATTCGAAGGCTTGTCCCAGTCTATCCTGTCAGGGCAGCTCCTTACTCTTCTGCCGCTCCTCGGACAGAATGATTCTGCAATTTCTGCCAGCAGGCTCATGTGCGCAGAGACTGCAGGCGTGCCAATCACTGCTGTTTTGGTTTTGGTGCTGCTGACCATTCAGTGCGGGATTGCCCGCAGCACCGAGCAATGGCTCTTCCAACCGGGGGTCCAGTTCAGCAGGTAGCTCCAGCTCGTGGTCCAGTTAGGCCACCGCTTCCTCCTTAATGCCAGATTGTCGGTCAAAGGATCACTACCCCGGGAGAGGTCAGGCTTACAACCTGACTGCTGCAGAGGCTGAGTCAGCATAAGGTGTTGTTGCAGGTATATTTTGCATTTTGGTCGCTTTGTTATTCCTTTACTTCTTTTAGTAATCTTGCACTGTTCATCCATGCTATCTTTTTGCACTGTTATTTTCTCACCCCTTGATCATCAATTCTTTTTTCCCTTGCCTTTGACTCTATCTTAGGTGTCATCCTTGTTTGTTCCTTCCCTGCTCATGTTCCCTTTGATTCTGGGGAAACCCATTCCTTTGCCTCTTCTCGCTTTTGAGGCTCGTCATCAGTTATTGTGCAGCATCATATTAGAGGCTTGGAACATTGTCACAGGTGGCGGTGTTGTCGTTTGTTTTTGAAAGTGCAAGCAGAGTCCCGTGGTTATTGGTGGCGTAGATTTCAAGGCCGACCTGATTGTCATTGAGAATTCATGATTCGACGTTATTCTCGGTATGGATTGGTTGGGTGATCCCCACGCCATCATTGATTGTCGTGCCAAGAAAGTTATATTCCGGATCCCAGGTCGTGCAGAGTTTGAGTTCCATGCTGGGAAGACACCCCTTAGCTAAGCCAAGACTGCACTTGATCTGGAGGTTTGTGCGATAGAGTTGCATTCAGGTTGTGAGGCTACGCCTCTAGTAGTGTGGGAATTCCTGGATATTTTTCCAGAGGAGTTGCCTGGCTTACCCCCTGATAGAGATGTGGATTTTGGTATTGAAGTTTAGCCTGGTACGACACCGATATCGAAGAGTCCTTATGGGATGGCATCGGTTGAGTTAGCAGAGCTTAAGGTGCAGATTCAGGAGTTGCTTGATTTGGGGTTCATCAGACCCAGTGTTTCGCTGTGGGGTGCTCCAGTTCTTTTTGTCAACAAGAAGGATGGTTGTCATCAACTGTGCATAGATTATCGGGAACTGAACAATGTTACTGTAAAGAACTGGTATCCGTTGCCCACGATCGATGACTTGTTTGATCAGCTGAGCAGAGGAGCTGTCTTCTCGAAGTTGGATCTTTGTTCTGGGTATCATCAGGTCAAGGTGAAGGTGACTAATATACAGAAGACTGCGTTCAGGACCATATATGGGCATTATGAGTATCTTGTGATGCCGTTCGGAGTCACGAATGCGCCAGCTGTATTTATGAGTCTGATGAACAGGGTCTTTTCCCAGTTTCTGGATAGATTTGTGGTGGTCTTCATTGATGACATTCTAGTGTATTCTCAGAACCGGGAGGATCATGCTGAGCATCTTAGGTTGGTTCTGCAGACTTTGAGAGAGAATCAGCTCTATGAAAAACTCAGCAACTGTGAGTTTTGGCTAGACAGAGTTACCTTCTTGAGGCACATTATCTCGGGTAGTGGTATTTCTGTGGATCCGTCTAAGGTTGTAGCTGTGAAAGATTGGCCAGTTCCTAAGTCAGTTTCGGAGGTGAGAAGTTTCCTTGGTCTAGCTGGCTATTATCGAAAATTCGTCCAAGATTTTTCGAAGACAGCAGGACCATTGACTAAGCTGACAGGGAAGGATCAGAAGTTATGTTGGTCTGAGGCTTGTAGTGAGGCTTTTGCCGAGTTGAAGAGCAGGTTGATGTCAGCACCAGTGTTGACTATTCCAGATGGTTCATACAGATTTGTAGTTCACTATAATGCTTCGGGCAAGGGTCTTGGAGCAGTTCTGATGCAGAAGGGCAGAGTTGTTGCTTATGCATCGAAGCAGTTGAGGCCGCATGAGAAGAACTACCCAACTCATGATTTGGAGTTAGCGGTAGTGATCTTTGCTTTGAAGCTGTGGAGACGCTATTTACTTAGGGATCGAGTGGAGATCTTTACAGACCATAAAAGTCTCAAGTACATCTTCACCTAGAAGGAATTGAACATAAGGCAAAGGCATTGGTTGGAACTTAAGGCCGATTATGACATCAGTTTGTAATACCATCCTGGTAGAGTGAACTTGGAGCCAGATGCTTTGAGGAGGAGACCGACAGCTATGTTCATAACTCAGCAGAGAGATTTGGTTGAGCAGATGCGGAGGTTGGAGTTGGATGTGTTGTTGCCGAGTTCTGATCGGAGTTTTTTGGTGCTTCAGCTTCAGTCGTCTCTTGTCGATCAGATTAAAGAGGCGCAGGCTAGTGATGAGCAGTCGCAGGGTTTCAGAGCAGAAGTTGAGGCTAGTTCCAGAATGGATATGGTTATTCATGCTGATGGGTCGTTTTGTTTTGGGTCCATGTTGTGTGTCTCGAAGGGTGAAGTTCGTCAGAGGTTGCTTGAGGAAGCCCACCAGTTATTGTATTCTATTCATCCTGGAGGTACTAAGATGTATCGAGACTTGAAGCTTCATTTCTGGTGGCATGGTATGAAGAGGGTTGTGGCTCGGTTTGTGTCTCAGTGTTTGATCTGCCAGCAGGTGAAGGCAGAGCATCAGAGGACCGCCGAACTTCTTCAACCGCTTCCTATTCCGGAGTTGAACGAGGAACACATCACTATGGATTTTGTGACCGCTTTTTCGAGGAGTCCTAAGGGTCACAATGCCATTGGGTGATTGTCGACCGACTGACGAAGAGTGCTCACTTCATTCCCTTCCGAGTCGGACAGTCTACTGAGAGCCTAGCTGAGAAGTACATACAAGAGATCGTCAGACTTCATGGGGTTCCAGTTAGTATTGAATCCGATAGGGATACGAGATTTTGATCTCAGTTCTGGAAGAGTTTTCAGAGTAGTTTGGGGAGTAAATTGAAGTACAGTACAACTTTTCATCTCCAGACTGATGGACAATCAGAGAGGACCATCCAGACTCTAGAGGATATGCTGAGGTCCTGTATGCTGTAGTTTGGTGGATCATGGGAGGACCATTTGCATATCGTAGAGTTCTTGTACAATAACAACTTTCAAGCCAGTCTTAAAGCTGCATTGTTCGAGGCACTTTATGGGAGGAATTGCAGGTCACCAGTGTGCTGCGATGACATTGGTGAGAGGAAGTTGTTGGGTCCAGAGTTGAACACCAGGATAGTTGATGCAGTGACTCAGATCAGGAAGCACCTTCAGGCAGCTCAGGATAGGCTGAGGCGATGGGCAGATGTCCATCGGAGATCTTTGGAGTTTGAGGTTGGTGACCATGTTTTACTCAAGGTATCGCCTTGGCGAGGTGGGGGGCAAGCTTAGCCCTAGGTTTATTGGATCGTTTGACATTGTGGAGCGAGTAGGCAAGGTGGCCTATCGTCTTGCATTGCCACCGGCTTTATCAGGAGTGCACGATGTTTTTCATGTCTCACAACTCAGGAGATATATCCGCGATGAGAGCCACGTGATCGACTACTCTGAGTTGACTGTGCGGCCGGATTTGACTTGTAAGATTCCGCCATTTGCTATTTTGGATCGGCAGGAGAAAGTGCTTAAGAACAAGGTCATCAAGCTGGTTCGTGTTTCTTGGAATCCTCACTCACCGGGTGAGTCAACTTGGGAGTTGGAGGAGAACATTCAGCAGAACTTTTCTCATCTGTTTGAGTAGTTTTTTTTGTTTTGTTCTTTCTTTTCCTTTCGAGGTTTCCTTATGTACCTCTTGTTTGTATTTCAAGGACGAAATTCTTCTTGCTAGGTGGGTAGGATTTGTAACCCCTGTTTTCCACATTCTGTATTTTTTGGATGTATTTTTTTTTCTTTTTGAGTATTTATTCATATTGTGTTCTCCGTCCCTTTTTGAACCTTGTAATTGATCATCATCATTAATATATTCATCTATTTGAATTGCCGTCTTGTTAATTTATCTTCCTGATTCAATTCGTCTGCTTATTACTCCATTCTTGGTTGATCGAATTATTATTTTTTATCCTCATTATTAAATTGTTATTGCCCCATTTTATTTATTCATTTTGTTACTATCTCATTTATTGGATCAATCTATAATTATATTGGATATTTTATAAACCCATTTAAATCCTACTCTATTTCTTAATGGATCTTAATACCCTACTCTTGTATACCCTACCCGTTCACCACTTGCACCCGTTAGCCCATATTCATCTAAACCCTAATATCCCCACCTATATATTACTACCCTGTTGCATTACCCTGTTCATCCCCTAGTCGTCTATTATTCTCAAAACCCTAGCCGACTTCTTTAACTCATCCCCTACCGCTGTTCTCCACCCCCCCGACCTCCTAACCCTCTCACCTTTCGACCCCCCCTGTGTGCCATGTGCTCAGCTCGACGACGCAGCCAGACCCCCCGACCGACCCCCCTGTGCTTCCCTGTCGCGCCGCCAGACCGCAACCAGGCGCCAGACTGTCGGTGCACCTCCCCGACGTCCCTGTGAGCTATTTCCCCTCCTCGACAGCGAAAGCACCTCAGTGCCGCCCCGCCTCTCTGTTGCGACGCCATCTGCAGCAGTAGATAGCAACAGCAGCTCGACAGCAAACACTGCCGCCACCATGCCTGCTATCCGTCATCCCTCTCGACACAGTGCACCATTGCCGTTGTTTGGCTCTTGTGTGCGTGTGTTTGATCTTGCTTGTTCGCTTGTTCTTTGAGTTCGTACCCGGGAATCCGTTCCCGTTATTCATGCTCTTGCTTCGTCGTTTTCGTCGTCAATTATAAGTCAAGTAACTTGTCTTCCTTTTTGTTGTATAATACAAGTACTAAATACCGTCTGTAGTGTAGTTGCTTCAAAAATCTATCCCCATGAAATCCTTGTTATATCTTGCCTCTATGTGTTGATCCGCCTGTAGTTGTTCCATTACACACACGACATGAAATAACTTAGAGATAATCAATTTTTGATGTATACATGCATGTTGTTAGTGATTTATGAGGTGTCGTAGATTCTTGCATGCTTAAAGTGTTAGTAGTAGTATAACTCGTTGCAAACTTGTTAAACACCCTATACCATGTTGCTTGGATATCTAGTATACCATATTTCGCATTTTATTATGATTTGGGTGTGTTACATATGAACTAGTTGATCTTATGCATAAAGAAGATTTCTGTTTTTGCTGTTATCCCGTTTTTGTTCAGTATTGTAGACACTCTTAAGGTCAGTATATGAAAATTATTTGTGAATATGAATTATAGGGAATTCTGTCTACTTTCCAGAATTTTTGACAGATCTCAATTTCGATTTGTGTGTTGCAAGTTATGGCTATTTTACTACAAATGTGTAGAAAATTTCAGATTCTATTTTATATGAATTTTGCATTATTATTTATTTTATACTGATGCTAAAGATAATATTTTGATCCAATATTTTGCTGAGTACAACTAGACTTGACTGGGATTAACCTCTAATTTTTGTGGATTTAATTGAAGACTTTTATAACTATTCTATACTTGCAAACAACTACTATACTTGCAGTATTTTTATGTTGTTCAATAAAGAACCTTAATTTCGACCTGATTCTATTTGGTTTTTATGAAAACTTTGTGAATATGAAATGTAGCCTACTGTATCAATTTTTCACCCTTTTGACGGATCTGGATTTCGATTTATATTTTGTAATCTATAGTTGTTTTAGTACTACTGTATCAAGAGTTTCAGATTTAAAAAATTTCTGCATCTTGCTGTCTTCTGATTTTATTTGACTAAACTATCTATATTGAAATATTATCAAAATTTATTTGCTGACACTAGACATAATACAGACTACCCTAGATTTTTTTTGGATTTAATCAGTAAGTTTTTATGCCGTTTTTTCTGTTTATGAATACAAACTTCTGATTTCTGGCTGAACATGTTTTCTAGATATAATTCTGTTTTGAGTCCTATTTTTGTGAAATACCATATGAATTATATATATTTGATGCATTCGGCCAAGAGTAAACTTTCCAGATTTTCTGACGGATCAAGGTTTTCATATTTGTGGCAACGGGAATCCCAGATTTGGTGCAGTACTGTCTTGCCGTCCCGAACTAGAATTTTTGTTGTCCTAATCTTTTATAAGTTGTCTTTCACCTGTACATGTTTATCTTACAACCAGAATCTGTTACTTGCTCATGCCATGTTATTCTGCCCTATTTGTGCATGTATATGCCTGTTTGAGAATAATAATAAGTAACTAAACTGGGGTTAAGGGAAAAACCTTAGTAGTGGACAATATAGGTATGCGTACTCAGAAGGGGGCCGTGTTCCCATTACTTGATGCCATGATTTCATGATTACATGATTGATGCTTGTTATTACTATATGATGGTATGATTTCATGATTACATCATTCATGCTTGTTATTACTGTATGGTGCCATGGTTTCATGATTACATGATTTATGCTTGTTATTACTATATGATGCCGCGAGTTCACGATTACGTGATTCGTACTTGTTACTTGTTACATGTTACTTGACACCTGAGTACACGGCCCTATAGAAACCCACCACTAGATCTAAACGTAATTTGCATGAATGTAGCAACCATGTGGTAAAAATCTGGGACGCATGAAGAGCTACCTAGATAGGACTAGATACAAGACTTGAACTTGATCACTTGACATTTGTTACTTGTTACTTGTACATGATACTTGATACTTGATACTTGACACTTGTTACTTCTTACTCGTTTACATGATACTTGACACTTGTAACATGCCACTTGCACTCGTTCATCTTGCCATGCTAGTTGTTTCTGTTATTGTTTAGAGTTAGTTCTCTATTTTGTTGTTACATCCTTTCCATGCTATACTTGATTCCGCTGTTACTCTATTCTTGTTTATCTTTTCCTCTACTTGTTGCCTGCACTACAAGCGGCCCGTAACTTGCATTGACGGGCGTTTTGTTTCTTTTTTCTTTTTCTGCAATTTATTAAATTACAGATTATGGTGATTAGCTGCCTGATGGAGTAGGTGATCTGAGATTCTAGTTGCTAGAGTTCTTGCTATTATTATTTCCTGTTACTTATTTTGAATAATTATAATTTGTTACATGGATATTTGTATTGAGCTTTTTGTCCCAGACTTGTGTTTTGTTCCAGACATGATTATTTGAAATTCAGTATCCCTGTTTCTTTTCAAGTAATCTTGTTGACTATATTAATTCAGTTATACATGCATGGTTGACTATTCCTCTTGTATCACTCTTGTTTATAGTTGTGCTTGTTGTAAAGATCCTATGGTGCAAGCCATTCGCTGGACTTAGCCACGTATCCGTATTCCGTATCTTCTTTTTGAGAAGCGGAGCATGACAATTTCACTATAATTAAAATCTGTCATCAACTAAGGACAATTCTTTTTATTTCTTCCAATAATTGTCTATTTTCTCTTGATTTTTTCCTGTAATGTTTCTAGTTTTTCTTCTAGTCCTTTTGGTTTATCTACTTGTGTTGAGTGACCTTTTAACGTGCTAAGTTTTTCTAGACTAATGCTTTTCTGGTGTTTAATATAATCTCTTTTAGTTGACATTTCTTTTAATATCTGATTCTTTTATCTAAGCATAGTAATAATTACTTCTAAATAATGACTAATTTTGCTTAAGTCTTCTAAAGTTTCTAAATTTACAGATTTTGATGGATCTATTTTATAGGCTCTGATGCCAAAAATTAAATTAAGGTGCTTAGTTAAAATTTTCTTATTTTAGAAGGTTTCAGATTCCTAATATTACTACTAGAAAATACTATTCTAAGGCGTTATAAATTTCTTCTTCTTCATGTCTTAATATGTATATTAATTCTTCTAGTGTTACTGTTTTTGTTCTTAAATAATTGGTTACGTCACCGTACCAAAGTGGAATTTTTAGATTGGCTAACAAAATTAGAGTAAAAATAGGATGAATTTTTCGGAAGTGTAAAACCCCTACTTGGTACTTAACTCTTGCATATGTATTTTTTATGTCCCTTGTATTCTTTTATTTTATTTTTTATTTTTTTATGCTACGAAGAGTCTGAGAAAGAAAGGATTCAAAAAAGATGAACAACATTCAAACTCAACAAAGGATTCAAACAAAAATCAATTGCACATGAGTAAAATTTTTCCAATTTAACACAACAACTGCACTGCTGCATATACTTAAATAATCACAGCAAAAAAAAAAAAAAAAACCAAAAACAAAAAACAAAAACAAAGTCACTTATTTTTGTGATGTATTCCTTCGGCCAAGAAAATGGACAACAAAAAACACAACAGTAATCATTATCATATCTCCTCTTCGGGACAATTTATCAACTACAACCAGCATCCTTGATTCATAGACAATGCCTGAAGGGATGCTTGACATGCAGTAGCTCCCAGAAGATGATACTGGGACCACTACAACACTAATCGTCTTTCCCGGTGTTTATAAATGCCGGTGTATCTTGCACCGGCGTTTATGAAAACGCTGATACAAATGCCGCAGAATCGTGCGTCGCGGTAGAGTTGGTGACTACCACAGCGTTTTTACCAAACGCCGGTATAGGGTAATTCTACCCCGGTGTTTGAGAAATGCCGGTGTAGAGGTATTTTCATATGGGGCTATTTTCATATAATATCTACTCCGGCGTTTATAAAACGCCGCTCTAGCGTAATTTCCAATTGCTGGCTTACATACACCGGCGTTTTATACACGCCAAGGTATGTTATTTCATTTTTACAATTTTTCATTTTTTCATTTTTCGAAATTCAATACCCCGGTGGTGAAAACGTTAGGGTAGGCCTTTAATGAAATTTTTTCCAGCCATACATTTGAATTTTCAAAAAATCAAAAATACAATACAATTCAATTCACGATATCATTTTAATCACCTGTACAATTATTCACAAATAATTCTCCAAATTTCAGGCATATTAATACAATTCACAACCAAACACAATAATTAATTAAGCATAATAAAGTGACATACATTGACTTTAATTGTCCAAGCATTCAACATAATTCCGAAATCACATAATATTCAAATAAAACATTACTTGACATAGCATACTATATCATAACCCCAAGAAGACTTGGCCGACTGCTACTACATACCCCTCGAGTTGCTTCAATTCTCGTCGGTTGAATTTCTTTCATTTGCACAACTAACATTTGATGGAAGTATATGGCCGCCCTGTGCAAAAAAAATAAATTAAAAAAAATTAATACATATCGACATAAACTATGCATACAATTAATGACTCACATTCTACCGAACTGTACGGTAATTGCAT
This sequence comes from Hemerocallis citrina, assembly GCA_017893485.1. Taxonomy (NCBI): domain Eukaryota; kingdom Viridiplantae; phylum Streptophyta; class Magnoliopsida; order Asparagales; family Asphodelaceae; genus Hemerocallis; species Hemerocallis citrina. The sequence continues at coordinate 128,239,609 of CM030363.1, read as the reverse complement.
ATCAAAGCATGACCAGATAGAAATATTAGATAGAAAGAAGAACAACCTAATAACAGGAATTCAGATGAAAGTATACTCATATAGCAATGTAATAATATATAAATGGCTCATATATATACACACTACGGTTCATCATTATTTGGGGTCAGAACCATACATCGAACGTTAGAACATAAGCAGTAGTAAAGCTAGTAACATTAAAAAATTTAAATCTTTGTAACAATGACCAAATTGTACAGTATCTCCATATCAAAGCATGACCAGATAGTGAGAAAATCTTGATTGCTGAACACAAAGAAAATTTGTAGCATCAGTAGGAAAAATCCAACAAATGTTCACTATATTTGAGCTTGTCTTGTTGATCAATCACACACATCAAGCAATCTTGAGTTTCTGATATTGTCAATATCTTTTGTTTAGAAGTGTTTAAAACTTCATATTCTCATACCTTTTTCATTGACCATTATTGCAGGTAATGCATCTTGATGCGGAAAAAGAGATGATGTCTCAATGTGTTGCTTTGCTCGGGAAATTTATTGCTGTCCGTGAACCGAATATTCGTTATCTTGGCCTAGTAAGAGCATCTGTAGTCGTTGAAGGTGAAAATATGGATATATGGATAAATGGAAATAAGAATCGAACTTTTGCTGCACTCGTTAAAAGCTATTTTTTAGTTTTCTAACGTAAAATAATAAGCGACGGCACATGAAGTGCCGTCGGAGAGGGGAAAAAAAACAATTAATTTTGTGGGACGGCACTTCGAGTGCCGTCCGATCGTAAAAAAAAAAAAATTAAAACATGGAGCGACGACACATGAAGTGCCGTCGGAGACAAAGGAAAAAAAAAATTGACGCGGAAAGGAGGGACGGCACATGAAGTGCCGTCCAACAGGGAAGTGATTTTTTTTTGGCATTGCAAAATCATGGAAAATCATGGAAGTGATAAAGAGAATGCCATTGCAAAAATCTCCTTTCTGGAAGTGATAAATAGATTTATGCCATTGCAAAATCTCCTTTCTAATTTTTTTTTTTTTTAAATATACCAAAGGACGGCACATGAAGTGCCATCCGGGAACTAGGGAAAGAGTGGGACGGCACTCGAAGTGCCGTCCAAGGATATTTCGTTTTGGGTTTTTTAAATTCTTTTTGGGGCTTTTTAATTGCAAAAAATTAATTTTACTTTCAACGGAAGTGCCGTCCGACGGAGAAAATTTTATTTTTTGGGTGGGACGGCACTCGAAGTGCCGTCGCTCAAATATGAATAATTCTCAAAACGATTCTCATTTATAGCACACGACTGTAGCGATTTATCAATAAAATGGATATTTGGCAAACGAGTGCAGCACGTTTATCAGCCAAATATCCATTTTATCGATATTTGGCAAACGACTATAGATGCTCTAAGTGCTCAAATTCATTTATCTATAGTTATTTTGCCACTTGCGGTGAGTAAGAATCTGGAAGTTTCTGAGAGGGAACTGTATTAGGAGGAACGGATGCAACTACTGCACTTCTTACACAGTTGAAGTCACTGAATTTTTTTGGATCAATGAATCGGACTTGTATCTGGTTTTCTTATATATTATTTAAATATTTTCCATTGTTATATAAAATATTTATATTATATTTTAAACATTAATTGATCAATTTATATTTTTCGCATTGGTAGTGAGCCCTAGATTAGTCGACCTTTATAACTATATGCTTCAAATTATGGAGCAGTTCCATCGGCTTCTTGATAGACAGGTTAACTTGCCAAACATGTTAAATAGGTTAAAACCTGATCCTGACTATACACAAAGGGTTAGTTCTTCAACTCCTATCATCTTTTTAGGTCAGCCAATAGTAGCAACTTTTCCCCCTTTCCTCGTCTCCTATCCTTTCCTCTGTTCTGCATATAGGGCATACATGCCCAATTTCATGTTCCGGTTTATGTCTTGCATACGATGTTGGATAAGAAGACGATAAGACGATGGAGGGATCGAGACGATTGGAAACGGAGTGGAGGCAAGAAACAATCAGCGGCTCCAACAGCAGAAGCTGCGGTCGACCGTAACTCATGTGCGGTCGACCGACCCTTGCACAAAGTCTTCCAGAGAGGAGGACAGTCGACCGAGTTGTTGATGCGGTCGACCGTTCGCGGTGCTGATGGATTTTGGGCTTGAGTCAGGCAGATTCGTGAAAAGCCCAACTTGCTCTTCAAGTTGGATCGTGTGGCTCCTATCGTAGGGTTATCTCTTATGTACTATACAATGGTTATTGTAACAAGATATCAACTTAGGGTTTGTCTCTAGATCTATATAAATAATTGTAACGGCTCATAGATCCATATGATTCTATTGAGTGCCGAAAAGAAGAAGAGAGTACTTCATAGAGAAGGGTGAGAGAGTTCTCCATTGTAAGCAGCATCAAGTTCCAATAGACTTGAGAGAGGATCGTGGTGAGAATTGTAATACTCTTATATCTTCTCTAGTTGAAATAATAACTCGGTTCCTCCTCTCCCGGATTAAGGCGAAAGCCCCAAACCGGAACAATTCTTGTGTGCTTTGTGTGATTGGTGCGATCTAGTTTTGCTTTGTGGTTTGTGATTGTGTCAAAGACTTAACAAGATCCTCATAATTCCTAACAAGTGGTATCAGAGCAATCAGGTTCGTGGGTTTGTTCGAGTTCCTTGGAGATGACAGATTAAAAGACGAAGATCAAGCGGTTTGACGGTAAGATCAACTTCAATCTATGGATGGTGGACATATATGATGTTTTGGTTCAGAAGGACATACACATTGCCCTGAAAGAGAATAAGCCAACCGACATATAGCAGGAGAAGTGGAATGGATTTGTTTGAAGGTCTTGATTTTAATTCGGTTGCAATTGGCGGACAAAGTCAAGTGTAATATTCTTGAGGAGAAAAGTGCGGTGAGTCTATGGGTGAGACTCAAATCTGACTACTCGGGATCGTCGTTGCTAGATCGGATGTATTGGAAGAGGAAGCTGTTTAGGTTCTCAATGAAGGAAGGTATCCATCTTCAAGATCATATTATGGAGTTCAATAAGGTAATATCTGAACTGAAGGCGATTAATGCTGATGATCTTAGCGAAGAGGATAAAGCTTTCAACTTGATTTATTTACTGCCAACTTCTTATGATCACTTGATAACTACCATGCTACATGGTAAATTAGCCAAGGAGACAGTTACTGTAGCCGGGGTGATTAAGGGTCTGAAGAAGATGAACTAAGAAAGGAGACTCATAAAGGAGGGTCTATTTCTTTAGGGTATTTTGCAGTGGATGGTGATACTTCAATTGGAAGGGATGCGGCACACAAGGATAAGATTCGTTGCCATCACTGTAGAGGAGTTGGGCATTACAAGAGAGACTGTCGCAAGTGGTTGAGTCAGAAGAGTGCTACTAAAGAAGGGGAACAAGTCCATATAGTCAGCGCAACTGAGTCAGGTAATAATGATGATTATTGTTTCTTGTTTCAAGTTCTTCAGATGTGGATTTAAGTTGGTATCTTGATTCGGGAAGTTCTTTTCATAATTTCTCCGAGAGGGAGATGTTTTCTACTTACAAGTCATTAACAGGTCGTAGTGTGAGAACGGGGAGTGATGAGATTTGTGAAGTAATGGGTGAGGGAACTGTTGAATTGGAGATGCCAGATGGTAAAGGGTTCACACTAGAAGAGGTCATGTATATTCCTTCAATATAGCAGAATCTTATATCCTTGGGTACTCTTGATGCTCGTGGCTACAGGTACATAGCTCGATGTGGAGTTTTGACAGTTTGGGATAGTCGTAAGGTAATTAAGGGTAAGAGGGGAATTGAGCAGGGTCAGCACAACCTCTACCAGCTTTGTGGGAGCATAAAATCTCGGCCGAGTGTATGGAAGCTCATTGTTCCTAAAGCATCATCTAGTAAGCCGTCACTAGAATTACCGACGCGAGACCGCAACGTTCGAATACCGTTGGACGGTGGAGAGAGCCTTGATGTAGGTGGAGTTCGTGTGCAGGGTGGCACGTCTATGATTACATCTACAAGGGTGTGCCCTTGAGGGGGGCATACAGCTGGAGGAAAATAAGTGGAGGTTTGTTTAACTAGCAGGATAAGCCATAGAAACATGTTATTTGCAAAGCGGAGAAAAAAAGTCTAGAAGAGTTTTAAATCACACAGATATGGATTCATGCGTATGCAATCCAAGGTGGAGATTGTTGGGTTTATGTCTTGCATACGATGTTGGATAAGAAGACGATAAGACGATGGAGGGATCGAGATGATTGGAAACAGAGTGTAGGCGAGAAACAGTCAGCGGCTGCAACAGCAGAAGTTGCGGTCGACCGCAACTCATGTGCGGTCGACCGACCCCTGCACAAAGTCTTCCATAGAGGAGGATGGTCGACCGAGTTGTTGATGAGGTCGACCGTTCGCAGGCGCTGATAGGTTTCGGGCTTGAGTCAGGCAGATTCGTGAAAAGCCCAACTTGCTCTTCAAGTTGGATCGTGTGGCTCCTATCGTAGGGTTATCTCTTATGTACTATCCAATGACTATTCTAACAAGATATCAACTTAGGGTTTGTCTCTAGATCTATATAAACAATTGTAACGGCTCATAGATCCATATGATTCTATTGAGTGCCGAATAGAAGAAGAGAGTACTTCATAGAGAATGGTGAGTGAGTTCTCCATTGTAAGCGGCATCAAGTTCCAATAGGCTTGATAGAGGTTCGTGGTGAGAATTGTAATATTCTTGTATCTTCTCTAGTTGAAATAATATCTCGGTTCTTCCTCCCCCGGATTAAGGCGAAAGCCCCAACCGGGACAATTCTTGTGTGCTTTGGGTGATTGGTGCGATCTAGTTTTGCTTAGTGATTTGTGCTGATTGTGTCAAAGACTCAACAAGATCCTCATAATTCCTAACACCATGCTAGGTGTATCTATTCATGTTCCCACATGCATTATATTTCAGTGCACTTACATACACACTTACAACAACTGGTGCACTCACAACAGGTACATTTGCAAACATATGCAGTAATTAAATAACATTGAAGTACCTACATCTACGCAAGAACATATTTCTTGACTGATAGAGGTGGAGTGCTTTTTTGGTTTGAGAAATTCTACAATAGTTTGGAATCATCAGATGTATTAAATATGATCGAATCCACTCTCAGCATTACTAATGGAAGTTTTTCCATACATACTCCATCGACAAATAACTAGTTAACGACATAAATTACTAATTTAGCCACCTCCTGCTCCTACACATGGAGTCATGGGTTGCATTAATTAATAGATTCCTGTCCGAATATTGGATTCAATCTTCTCATGTAGCCTCAGGATTTTTTTATCAGCTCAAAGTCTGGCGCCAACAATCTTTTTAGGATTTAGCAAACCCTACTAGCTGATTTTTCTGATATGAACTGTAGAATCTGATTAGAGAGAGGAATCTTCCTTCAATGCTCTTCTACTTATTCTAATCCAAATTTCCCTCCGAGAAGAGCAGGGATACAACTTTTGGATAACTCTCGTCATACCACTTTCTTTCATCAGCCATCAAGTTTTTTTCAACTTTCACATGATGTAAGGGATTGCAGTCAGTTCATAAAGTAAAAATTCATCAATAAGCAAATATTTCTGGCAGCGTTTTACAGAAAGATTAGGACAAGTTACTGGAAGTTGCTTTGCCTAATTGGTTTCACCGAAGACTATGTCACACAAAACTTTAGTTGGTTTCCAGATGCAAACAAAATTCATCAACAACTTCCGTATAAAGTATGCAATAGGTCAAATATTTCCATGTGTTCAAATATTTCCTTCTAATAAATGCCCTGCTGAAAGAAGTTATGTATGACAATTGCAAAGAAAACTATCCAAAGAAAACTATATTTAGCCTCTCTACCAACTATAAAACTTACCGGTGGTGGGACTGGAGACTGCTGTCTGATCAATTGTGACATTTGCTCTTGCAGGATTGCCACTTGTGCCTTCAACTATGTCAGCTCCTCATTCTCAGTCCCACTAGAACTAGATGCACGCCGCCCGAAGAACTGAGTGGGGGTTGGTCCTAGCCCCATATCACGTACACGTCCATGCCGCTCTTTTCCCCTCACTTCAATCATGGCAAGGGCGCTGCCGTGTTAATGGGTCGGAGGAAGCCGCCGCAGAGTCGGAGGAAGAAGTGGAAGAGATTTCTTCATACTTCTTTCTAGCGTTAGTCTGTAAATGGACGGGAATTAACAAAATATAGATAACATTTATTCAATTTGGACATACTTTTGTCAAAATCAAACATTCATTAAATATGATATAAAAATTACCACAATCTGCTCTGTCGCAGGGGTTGCAAACGTCCCATCTTTGGACCTATGTGTGCAAAAATCTATATCGCCAAAGGTCGTATGACCCATTTCTTATTCCTATATATTAGTAAGATGATTTCATTATAAACATAAAACGGTAAGCCAAAACTGATCAATTCGTTTGGCTTACCATTTCTTCTTGAACGAGAGCAAAGCTGTGTGTACCAGCGGTGTGTAACACAAGCTGCTGTGAACGACTGGCAACACCGACCTCTGCCCTTTTCTGTACATTGCATATTGATTACAACGATATAACTTAGAGTATGTATACAACCACAATGAAATTAAATGTTGACTAGTAATGTAAATACCCGCCCAACCGCCGAACTCCAGCAGTGAACGAGGAATTGCCAATCCAAAGGCTCGACATCGGGTGGCACATCCCTTGCATTATCCGCCTCGAACCTGGTTTTGTCATAATACTTCCCCTTCAAATCGCTATTGTGATCTCTCCACTTCTTTGACAATGACTTTTCCACCCAAGAATCGAGTGAGTCTAGAAAAGAGAAGTAGTGCAACAAAATTTGACAACTTTAGCAAATTGATAACTTAATTCCATAAACCAAATATCATTCATTTAGTTCTTCTAAAGGTGAATACCTTGATTGTTGAAATAGCACCCGCCTTTGTCGTGGTGGGCACATTCAGCCAACTTTCATATGACAAAGGGATTATGTGAGAGTTCCTTGAAATCACACTAATAAACGACGCGAATTTACCTGCAGTAGCTCCTACAGGCTGTCCGGTAGTGTTTTCGTCCACAACAATCACCTCGTCATTCTTCAATTTCCATACCCCTGCCATCTTTGTCCGTCCTCTATGTTTTTTAGTAGTGGGCATCCTTCCCTCTCCCTCCTTCATTTGATCGCCACTATTTTCTAATGGTTGCTCCTCCCCTTAACCTTCGTTGCCTTCCAATGTGTTGATCCTTTTTGATCGCCTTGGCATCTTGAACCTATCACAGAATCAATAAAATCATTAGAGAAGAAAAAATAACTGTAACCCCTGTTTTCCCAAAAATGTATTTTCTGTGTATTTTCGGTATTTCAAATTTTTGTAAATTATTTTTTTCCGCTTTCGAACTATTTTTGTTAAAATGTACTATTGGATCTTCTATTAAAATCTATCAATAATTTTATCTGTTTTCAGTTATTATTAGTATTATTATTATTATTATTATGTTTATGATTATTATTGTTATTGCTATTATTATTATTATTATTAGTATTAGTATTTCTATAAAATCCCAATTTATATATTTTATTGGTTATTTTTATTTTTCCAAAACCCAAAACCCATTTTTATTTATTGGATTTCTTTTTAAACCCAACTATCCTATTTTAATAAAACCCTAATGGATTTTTTTTAATACCCAATTACCCTACCCTGTTCATAACTACGCATTAACCCATTAGCTTTTTACCCTAACCCCACCTGTTATCAGCCCCAACCCAGACCCGATTACCCACCTTAAGCCCTACTGTTTTACCGCTATATATATACTAACCCTGTTCCCCTCCCTTCATGAAACCCAGCCGCCTCTTCATCACCCTGTTTCCCCTACCACCCGTCCCGCCATGGCCAACTGTGCACCCATCGCTCCTTCCTTCATCTCCTCCTTCCGCCCTACTCCTCACCTGCCGCTCCTTTCCCTCTCCAGCGTGCCCCTCAGTCGCGTCGTCTCCCCTTCCCCCTGGCCACCATCGCCCTACAGCAGCCTAGCCCTGACAGTGCAGCACCTCGTCGTCCCCGTCCTAGACTGCTCAACTGACAGCCCCGCAGTGCCAGTCATCAACCCCGTCTCCCCTATGCTGCATCCTTCCGAGCACCATGACGATAGCGCTGCAGCCAGCCGCCCTCGCCAACGCTGCCCTGTGTGCCGTGCGCCTGTACCTCCGTTGCTGCCCCTCATGCCGTCTCCCGCCGAGGCTACTGCAGACAGCCGCAGTGACTATAGATGCCATCCAGCATCGTAGTGGCAACGTGCGCTTCCCGTCGCCATTTCGCCGCCCTCCGTCGCCGTCCTCCACCTTGCCACCACCCGCCACCCGCTGTCCGAGCAACCAGTGTAGCCATTGCTGTGGGGTGCCATTGCTGTTGATGTGATCATGGGTGTGATGTTCTTGATCATGTGGGTTTTTGATCATGTTTGAGTGCATTGTTAGCCGTCCGATTGATCTTGATTCTTGATCTCTTGTTGTGGGCCATCGGATCTTCACGATCTCATCTTGATCTTCTTGATCTTCTTGATCATGGTTTGATCTTGGCCGTCCATGGGATTCTTGATCATGGGGTTTTGATCATCTTGAAGTTCTTAATCATCTTTGTTTTGGTCGATCATCATGATCATCGTCATCATGGAGTTCTTTGATCACTTTGATTGGTGGTCGTTAGATCGTCATCTGATCTGATCATCATTATCATCATCAAGATACTGATCACATCTCGATCTTGATTTTGATCTTCGATCAGATTCGTCCGATCTGATCTGATCACCTTGATCTCTTGATCTTTTGATCTCAGTCGTCTGATCGTGTTCGTGATCTGTTGTTCCTTATGTTCGTGATTGGTTCGTGATTTGATCAATGTGTTTGTGCCCGGAAATCCGTTCCCGTTATTCTTGTGCTTGCTTCATTCTGTCGTCGTCTTTCAGGCAAGTAACTTATACTCAAATTTTTTTGTATGATACAAGTCAAAAATACCGCTTGTAGTGTAGTTGGATTCTAAAGACAATTCGTGTGTGAAACTCCTTGTCGATATTGTCTCTATAGTGATTTGACCATAGTTGCCTCACGACACAATATTGACATGAAACAACTTAGGTTTTGCCCATTCTTGATTTGATCATGTATGTGAGAATTTGGGTATTTGTTGAGATCCATGTGATAGACTTGTTTCGGATATGTTAATTACCCTATTTCATGATGTTTGGACACTTGGTAGACTCTAATTCATGTTTAGTTATGATCCGACCAAGTTTCGTGTGATTCATATTGGTTTTGCTCCTAAAGAAAATTATGTATTTTGCCGATAATCTGTCTTAATCAGTAATTTAGATCATATTACGGTCAGAATCTTAATTTCAGTATAAAACATGAGTTTTAGAGGAATTCGTCTTCTTTCCAACCCCTCTGACCTTGCTTGATTTTGTTTTAGTATGTGTGAGATATGGTTGTTTTACTACAGAGGTGTAATTCGTTTCCAGATTTCGTTTCTTGTTGATTTTGATGATTAATTTATTTTGATACTTGTGCTACACATATTATTTTGGTCTAAAATTTTGGTCAGTTTTACTATATCTAGTTAGGGATTACCCAGAATTTTGGTGGATTTTATTGATGAGTTTTATATGACGTTTCATACTTGTTTATAAAAACTATACTTGCTGTATTTTGCTCGCTGTTCTGTAAAGAATCGTATTTTCACCCTTATTCCTTTTACTGTATGAAAAATATTTGTGAAATATAAAAGTTAGCTTATTCTATCTATTTTCATCTCCCTTTGGCGGATTTGGATTTGATATTACAGTTTTCGTACAGCAGTGTTGGGAATTCCAGATTTACCAAACGATCATTTATTGATGCTTTATGATTTTTGATGACTGATCTAATTTTACTGAAAAATTATGAAACTTTATATTCTGATACTAGACATATAGGAGAATACCCCAGATTTTTCCTAGATTTATTTGAGGTGTTTTCATGCTGTTTTTCTGCTCTTGAATTCGATTTTCTGATTTCTAGCTGAATGTGTTTTCTGTATTCAAATCAGTTTTGAGTTAGGATTTTGTGAAACACTATATGACTTATTTATATTCACTGGATTCGGTTGGGAGTCTATTTTCTAGACCTTTCGACGGATTCAGATTTTTCATGTTTGTAACACTGGGAATTTCAGTTTTACTACAGTATAGTCTTGCTGTCCTAAACTTGAGATTTGGCTATTTTATTCCTTTATGTGTTATCTTTCTCTCGTACATGCTTATCTTGCAACTTGAACTTGTTACATGATCATGCCATGTTATTCTTGATATATTTTGCACACCTGCATGCTTGTTTGACATTAATAATAAATAATCAAGTCGGGGTTTAAGGGAAAGATCTAATAGTGGATAATTTAGAAACGTGTACTCGGAAGGGGGCCCGTGTTTCCCACATTTGGAATTTGGTATATGATTTGGATTATTTGGAATTTGGTATATGATTTGGATTATTGGAATTTGGTATATAATTTGGTTAATTTGGAATTTGGTATATGATTTGGTTAATATAGAATTTAGTATATGATTTGGATTACTTGTCCCTGAGTACACTGCCCTCTATGGTCCACTATGAAATCTAAAGTGAAATTATTTGTTGTAACAACCATGTAGTAAAAACTGGGATGCATGAAGTGCTACGTAGATAGTAATCACTACAAGACTTGACACATGATACTTGAACATGATACTTCGACATGATACTTGAACATGATACATGCTTGTTGGATACTTGACTACATGACACATGAGACTTGTACTTGATACTTGATACCTGTTACCTGTTTACCTGCTTGCTCGACACTTGACACTTGTTTACTTGATACTTGTTCACTTGATACTTGATACATGCCACTTGTATTTGTTCACCTTACCATGTTAGTTGTTATGCTTGATATCATGCTTATACCATCTTGTTAGTTAGTTTTCCCATGTATTTGGATCCTGCTTTACAAGCGGCCCATAACTTGCAATTATCGGGTACTTGTTTGCTCTTTTCCTCTTTCCTGCAATTATCAAATTGCAGATTTTGGAGAACAGGTTCCAGACGGTATTGGTGATATGAAGTATTAGTGCTGGATCTTGTTATTATTATTTCTTGTAGCTTACTTGAACAATATTGTATTTTGTACTTGGATTTATTTTGTATTTGGGCAATGTGACCCAGGATTTTGTTGACTTATTCAGATCATGATTATTTGAGATTAATATATTTTATTTCAAGTATTCTTGTTGGTATTTTGGTTCATATGTGCATGTTGGTTGATACTTTTGCTTCCGACTCTGATTATTTCGTAAGATGTTGTAAAGATTCTTGAACAGCTTATGGATGATGAAAATCATTCGCTGGGCTTTTGTCACGTATCCGTATTCCGTATTCTTTTTGGAAAGCAGGGTGTGACAATAACAGATAATTAAAACAAATAATTAAATTAACATACAGCATGTTCGGAATAGATAAATGTGACAATTAATGAACAATGTATGCATATATACATTTACTTTGAAGACAAATTAACAAGATTTATGACATGAAAATTACAAGACATAATATTAAATATGAAACACCAATGACAAATCACTAAAACTTGATGCGTATATAATATTTGTATATAAATAGCAAAGTCAATTTGAAAAAGTACATCAAGCATCAAAACAAAGAAGTATAAGATGCCATCAAAATTGATATTTATTTATTTAAACTAATCTTCAAAGCTACATTACAACATATTCCAATACATCACGAGCCAAGTAAGGCAAATACTGCCATCGGTTGTGTTTACATCAAACATAGGAAAATTGTTCGCAATGTAACTGTTCATGACATCATCGTCTTCATCTTCTAAAGTATCGCCCAGTTGGAATACATCTCTTGGTTGCATAGTAAGAGCCACATATGATTTTGACAGGGTTGGATCTTCAATGTAGAACACTTATAGCACTTGGGATGGGAACACAAATGGTTTGTGGCTAATGTGTATATCAGTGTGAATCAAATTTGTGAAGTTTACAATTGTGAAGCCTAACTTATCCTTGTTATTAGCAAAATTCTTATCAAACTCAGCCCAATCCCCAAGAAATAAGACAACTCAAAAATGACCGAAATAATTCAACTCAATGATATTTGTGAGCACCCCATAGTAGTTGATATCTCCATCTACAGGCCTCGTGTCGGTCTTGGAAGCATAACTTCTAGTCTTAGAAGTCACTACCATTCCACTATTTTGAGACTTCAAATTACGTTCATGATTCTTAGTAAGAAATCTGAAGCCATTATATATATATATATATCCTGCGTATCTTTTAACCATCTTCTGGAGACCTTTGGCAAGTATTTTTATTTCAGATGACACACCTTCAGAACCCAAAGAATGTACCTATAAATTTTGAACAAATCGTCTGAGCAGCGTGAATTATATAGATATAATTAAGAATGAGCTGCATTTCCTGAATTCACCTCCATGAGATTAAATCCACTTATGGAATTTTTAATTCATCATCTTGTTTTGTTCACGTGGTTGCAGTCTTCTTGGTCTAGCCCTTCTTTTGATGTCCCTGACAAATTCGCTGGAATATAGGAAAATCAATAAGAAATATCAAATGTAAGTTAATATCATACTGTGTTTTTCATTATATTCGATTTCAATTCAGAACCGACTTACTCTCGAAATGGCTCTACTGATGCATGGTGGTCTAGCACATATCAATGTGCTTATTCCCATGTTAAGTTATCTAATTCAAATGCATCAACTTTACCAATAGTAGTGCCAATGGTCTTGAAAAGATATTTAGCTCCATCAAGGTTGGAAATGTTTGGATTTCTCCTTGGTCTAGTGAAAGATGTCTCTACACCCTGAAGATACATGGAACAAAAATTTGAACACTCCTCTGAGAGATACCCTTCAGCTATTAAGCCTTCAGGATATGCTCTATTTTTAACATAACCCTTAAGTCGGTATAGGTACTTAAACATGTAAAATTAATGAATTAGAATGGTGTATATGAATAAAAGAAATAAGCTATTGAAGGCTTCAGTTTTGGATGAGACATGAATAATTACCTCTCAATGGGATACATCCACCGATAATGTACAGGACCCCCGATTTTGGCTTCACTAGCAAGGTGGATTATCAAGTGAATCGTTATAGTGAAGAACGATGGATCAAATATCATCTTCATTTTACTAAGTGTCAATGCCGCACGTTGCTCCAATTGGTCAATATCTTCAACACGGAACACTCTTGAGCAAATTCCGTTATATATGCTACAAAGATCTTTCAAGACAGTAGTGAATTGCTCACTCATTGAAGACCTTAGGGCCACAGGAAGGAGATCCTGCATCAAGATGTGGTAGTCGTGTGACTTTAGACCCTGAAGCCTCTTCTCCTTAAAGTTGACACACCTTGCTATGTTAGAAGAATAGCCATCAGGAACTTTAAGTTCTAGTAGAACTTTGCAAAACAATTCCAACTCCAATTTTGACATTGAATAGATTGCAGGAGGTAGGCGTACTCTTCCGTTCGGTAATTCCTCTGGGTGCAACTCATGTCGGATGCCCATTGACTTCAAATCAAGGCAGCTCTTGAGATTGTCCTTTGCCTTTCGATCATCTCCCATAACTGTTACTATACAATTTTCACCGATATTTTTTCCTATATGCATCACATCTAAATTATGTCGCAATAAGTTGAATTCCCAATATGGCAACTTGATGAAAATAATCTTCTTCTTCCATGTGCCTAAATCCGTCATGCTGTGATACTCATATGAGTCACATAGATCGGTGTCCTCATGTTGCTCCTCCCTTGCCCTTTTCTTGCCATTTTTACTGATTTGTGGTTCTTTTCCATATTTGAACTGATGACCATCTAGCCGCCTTAACACATTTGACCCATATGAAGCTCCAGGAGCATGTCCCCACTCATCTATACCATCAAATGTCGCTGTATCTGCCCGAAATATGTGTATCATGCAACCATCTCCTATGACCCATATAGCAGAACTTTCTGCCATTGTACAACCACCTTGAATGGATTTGGTCAGCACAACAAGGACATGCATAACGTCCTTTAGTACTATATCCAGATAAATTTGTATATGCGAGAAAATCATTGAGTGTCCAAGTCAACGCGTCCCGAAGACAAAATCTTTCTTTAGCCATTGCATCATAGGTTGGAACACCCACCCACAATTTTTGAAGTTCATCTATTAACGGCTGTAGGTACACATCTATATCATTTTTGGGGCCTTTCGGTCCAGGAACTATCATGGACAAAATAAATGAGGAGTGCTTCATGCATTTTCAAGGGGGCAAATTGTATGGAATTAACACAATAGGCCATATGCTGTATGTACTACTCATTTGCCTAAAAGGGTTGAAACCATCACTAGCTAATCCAAGTCTCACACTGCGAGGATTTTCCGCAAAATCGAGATATCTTTCATCAGATTTTTTCAAGATTAAGAATCAGCAGGATATCTAAGAATCCCATCATTACTACGTCCTTCAGCATGCCATCTCATATCATAAGAAGTTTTTGAAGACATAAATAGTCTTTGTAGCCTAGGAATTAGAGGAAAGTAATGCAATAGTTTGGCAGGCTTCTTTCTCCTACTTCCTTAACAAGAGCAATTGTTTGATCATCTTGATTTGGTGTTTTTGCCCATTTTGAAGAACCGCAGACTTCGCAATTCTCGAGACTTTCCTTACCAATCCTGAAATGTATACAATCATTTGGACATGCTGCTATCTTCTCATACCCTAGATCAAAAGAATTTAGGAATTTTTTGATTGTATGGGAGGAGTTTGGAATACAAATTTCTGGAAATGCTTCATTCAACAGTTCAAGTAGCATACTGAAGGACTTGGCAGACCACCCATTTAAATATTTGATCTGAAATAGTCTGACAATGAATGAGAACTTAGAAAATTTGGTGCAATCATGATACAAAGGAGTACTATCATCTTCCAGTGACTTAGTGAAGGATTCGTAATGTTTAGTCATTTCAGGGCCGGGGCCGGCCATTTCCTCCTCCACCCCACCACCAATGTGTGATGTTTTTGTTGACTCATTATGAACTTGGGTTGTTAGATTGTTGGTGTGGAATAAAACATTATGAATCCCCAAGGCATCCTGCGCCAAAGCATGCATCTCATCGGGAACACTTAAGTCATCGTTCACTACGGGCCCATCTTCATTTTCTAATACAAACGGACAAACAGGAGTTGGCGTATGATCCTCTCCATGACAAAACCACCGTGTGTACCCTTGAAGAAAATCATTGACAACCAAATGTGTCTGTACTACATCACATGTCCTCAAATTATAATTTGTACACCGGAAGTATGGACAACGAATTAAGTTGGGGTCATGAGAATTTCGTTTGGCGAAGATAATAAAATCTTCAACACCATCCCGGCACTCTTTGGATAATCGTGGTTTACTAATCCAACTTCTATCCATTATAACAACACCCAATCTAAAATTTAAATTTGATACATTAAATAGTATTAGATTTAGAAGACATTTTTCTAATTAATTTCACCTTTTTTAAAAACATTCCTTAGTTGATTTTCATGTATATTACACATGTCAACCAATATGATAAATTTCATGTGTATTACAAGCCTATCAACAAAATTAACTCCAAAACAAATAAATCTCAACAAAAAAAAAACTTTTTTCATAGAACCCTAAAATCCGGTTTTAATTAATATATGTAACTCCAATTAAATATAACACCTCAAGATCATTCAGCACTTTAGAACATTAAACATTTTTAACATATCACCTAAAAAAATGTGGCTATATTCATGGAACTCTAAAATCTATAATTAAGGCCCTAAAACACCTTTGTGGCAATTGATCAAACACCTTGTGTTCGAGTCTAATATCGATTCAAATATAGTCTCCCTTGAATTTATTTTTCCGTTCATGGAGATGATGATGGTGAAGGATATTTGCTGTTGAGAGGAATAGGGCGAATATCGAGGGTGCTGTGCGGTCAATATGATAACAAGAAGAACAAGAAGACGCTTTATCAATTTGGTTCATGACTAATTATTAGTAAAAAAAACATACTTAGAACAATAATAACATTCATATTTAGCACATGATAAACAATTCAAACCAACAAGAAGAATAACATATTATACCACTCAATGCTAAAGTTGTCGACGGTGGGGGAACGGGGGAGGACTCAGGGGGGCAACGGCAGGGGCTATGAAGACTGCGACGGCGGGGGACTACGGAGAAGGAGACGGTGACGGCGGGGGATACGGAGATGGCGATGGCGAGAAGAGAAAGGATCAACAGTTTTGGGGGGGGGGGGAGAGAGAGAGTGACGAAGACAAAGAGGCGGGGACGGCGACGGTATCCACTCTGACGGCGGAGGAGATGTCAGGAACAGCGATGAAGGAAGGGAGGTGCAAATGGCGGTCGATTTTAGCACGATCGAAAATTTGGGGTTTTGGGAAATTTAAGAGAGAGAGACAGTGAAATGTTAGGGTTCGGCCAGTTTGGGGATTTTATCTCTTTCCCTACCAGGCATTTTTTAATAAAAACGTCGCGGTAGGTTACGGTAATTTGGTGATATATTAGAACATTTCCTACCTCGGCATTTTTTTAAAAAACACCGCTTTAGATCATCCTACAGAGGCGTTTATTGTAAAATGCCGGCGTATATCGATAGAATTTTTAATACCATTCCTGGTCCGACCCTACTCCGGCGCGACTAGGGAAACTCCGGGGTATATATGCCGCTGTAGCTTATAAATGTTGCAGTGGACAAATTTGTACTTTGCTATTACCATCACCAATTTGTTTCATTTTCTAAGTATTCTCTTAATACATCGATATAATTCTACAAAATATATAGGCAAGCCTGACGGTTCAACCCCGGCATTTGATAAGAGCGCCAGCGGGTTGCGAAGAAACCCCGGTGTTTCTTTAAAAAATGCCGGGGTTTGTCAAATAGCCCGGCGTTTAAAAACACCGGGCAATGGTGAGTCAAAAGCCCCCTTCCCTCGCCCTAAAATCTCCACTTTCCCTCTTTCTTTTCCCTTTCACGCTGAACCCCTAAAGTCTCCCTCTTTCACTTTTTCCCTTTCCCTTTTCCTTTTTCCCTTTCGCCCTAAAATCTCCACTTTCCCTTTCTTTTCCCCTCTTAAACCCTAAAGTCTCCAATTTGTTTCTGTTTCTATTTTTGGTTTTGCTGTCGTTCCATTTCGCCGCCCCGTTCCATCTCGTCGCCCCTGTCGTCGTCGTCGCCGTTCGATCTCCCGTCCTCAATCTCTCTCTTTCATAAACCCTAGGTAATTATACTTTTTTTCATTTTGATTTTGATTTTTGATTATATTCTTGTTAGGAAGATCAAGTATGATTTTGATTCCATAATGAATGTGTATATGATTTTGATTTTGATTATAAGTGTTGTGTATATGATTTTGATTATAAGTGCTCTATATATTAGTTATCGAAACTGATGCTACATCAAGAAAGTTTATAGTTTGATGACCATATGATATAGTTTATGTTACTGAAGAATGTTTATGAGTAAGCAATGTTAATTAATTTGTTTGGATCTTGCGCAAATGGTGATAGTACTATGAATGTTGTATAGAGTAAAATAGGATTCTTGTATCATAACCAACCACAGTAGTTGTTGCTATTAGTCTTCTTTTGGACTTTCTTCATTTCAATTAATTTTCTAATAAACCCCTCGCTTTTGTTCTTTATGTTCTGCCATATATGAGTGAATTAATCACTAACCATCATCACCTTTGGCAAACTAGTAGACTAGTGCTAGTTGACTGATAGAACTTGTGAGGTTTAGTTCGTGAATCTTTGATACAACATTTTGTGCTACCAGTTGTTTTTGTTGGGGGGTTTGTTTGTTTGTTTGTTTGTTTGTTTGTTTGTTTTTGTTTTTGTTTTTGTTTTTATATCTGGATATCCATAGTAGCAACAAACCAGTAGAGAACATAAGAGAAAATGGGGTCATGAATGTTTTCTTCCCTTTTCTTCATCCTAATCTAGATAAGATGTAAGAATCAAAAAATAATTTTCTAACGATCTTTCTCTCATAGTTCACATCTATAGCAATTGTCATCTAGTTGATGTTATTTACGAAGAACCTATTCGTTATTTAGAGGGTTTCTTATAACACATTCCATACTTTTATGCAGGTTGGATCAGTAACTGCAATTTGCTTCACCTGCTTCCTCATAAGATGTATTGTGGTGAGCATTCAATATTCATAAGATCTCTGTTAAAAGTTTTACTATGATTTTACATGAATGTCAAATGATTGAGGGAAACAGTGGGAACGAAGTCCTTTTTTAGCATTATGAAACAGATTATAACTTTCATTAGGAAAGTAAATGACACCTAATTCGTAAAGTAACAGTTCGTTCAGCAAGCATTCTGTTAACTATTGTGTTTTTGTTTCAAAATAATAACATATAACGTTCTCTTTAAATTTCCACTTTTTGAGAGGTATTCTTTATACTAAGGGTCAAATATACATATGCATATACATATATACCATTTATATCGAATTTTGACCTAGCTAATTAGAAAGGGAGGGATATGTATCTGCCAATATTTCAAATTTCTTAACTGTCTCAATCAGTTCTTTCCCTTTTCTTTATTAAACACATGCAACAAATCATGAAAACCTCATTAATGAATGGTTATTTCATTTACATGCTTAACACCATTGAAGTATACATCATGTTAAATTAACCACACCACGTGAAGCCACAAAGAATGAAGAGTGATTGTGGAGATCATTGCATAGTAGATTCTTATACATCAGACATTTTAATATAAAAAAAGTAGATTATGGAGATCATTGCAGGTTCATGTCATGTTGACTCTGATCTGTTGCATCTAATTGAACTCAGGCAACTTCCTGATGAAATTATAGGTACAATAACAAGGTTGTGCTAATCGCAAGCATCATTCAATGTTGATCATCTACAGGTATATATGTGAATCAAGGTACGAAGAAATGCTCTTTTAAGTAACTTGCATCTCTAGGACAGTTTGTCTGTGAAAAACAATTCATATGATTAAATTTTTATGTAACTTGCATCTGTAGCATCATTCAATGTTGATTAAATTTTGAAAAACAATTGTATAAATGTGATCTATTGGTACAAGATAGTGTAGAACTAAAATTCATATGATTTAATTTTTCCCCAGCTTTTATTTTATTGGGTGTAGTACTAGGCTTCATGGTTTCTCACTTAACCTTTGTTTGCCTTTATAGCTCAAATGCAATTTAAAAGGAGTCTTCCACTATATACTTAAGATAGGATGACACAATTTAAAAGGAGTCTTCGTCATCCTCCAACTCGGCCCCGAGCTCCACCAACCAAACTATAGCTCTCTCTCTCTCTCTCTGTGTAATACCCTAAACTTTTATTTTAATAAAAATGTTAATTTTCACGTGTTGTGCACGTGCAAATTTCATGTGTATATTTATTCATTTATTTTTATATATAAAATTTTATTTTTTATGAACAATTATTTTCTTCCTTTATTTTTCTAAAAGCCTATTTTAATAAGCCTAAACACTATTTTCTTAGTTTGAGCCCACTTTAATAATTCTTTATTGTATTATTTGGCCTACAACTCTAAGCCCGCTATTTGTGAAGCCCACAAATTTAATTAATCAATTAAATGGTCACACTTGTCATGTAGAGACAAAATGTGAACAATTTGACTAATTAAAATTGTACAAACTTCAAATAGGGGTACTAGGGGGCACGTGCATGCACGTAGTGTGCAATGCACACCATTGTGGAGGCCGGGATTGGGCATGGAGTGATGGTGAGTGGGTGTGTGTGCATGGGTAGTTATGTGTGTGTGGGTGGTTGCTACAACTTCCCTCCTATCCTAGCCATCCATCCTATAACTATCCAATGAATCCTAGCCCTCCAATCTATCCTAGAATTAGTATAAATACCCTCCCTATCTACATGTATTCTACACTAAGCAACTATTGAAAGAAAGAAAACATTATAGGAGAATTATAGTAGTGTGAGTGTGAGTGTGTGTGTTCCCCATTGGAGGCCGGCCACTCATTTCCCCACCTAGGAGCTCTCGGTTTTGGCAAGGAAGCAAGGAGAAGGAGATCGTTGCATCGCAATCTAGGAGGAGAAGGCACTCTCGCATTCTAGAGGACTCTAGGAGATTTCTAATTGGCTTTTCTTCAAAAAGGTGGGTGTTTCTCATGACTTCTAAAGTAGAAATCATGTTAGGAATAAATTGAATTGTTATTACAAAGTAACTAGTTGAAATGAAATACATGTTTGCCTATTTGGAGTAGAATTGATAAACTAGTAAATGTGTGTTAATTCGGTTGCTAGACTTATTGAATATAAGTGAAAACTTATGTTCTCATTGTTTATAATGTTAGAGTGCATGCTAATTATGCTTTAATAACAATTATGTGAAATTCACTAGTAAAAGATTAGAATCATGTTCATTGATTTAAATGTTAAAGTAGAATGGTATATTAAAGATGAATTGTTGAAATAATGATTGTTCATTGTCATAGTATAATTCTCCATTCGTTATATGTGCCATATGAGTATGAGAATGAATGAAAAGAATGTATTTTTGCAAACAAATAATTGAATGCATCATGTGTAAATAGAAGTTTTATTCACTTATAAAGATGAGTTTGTGTTCTAAAAACATCATAGTTGTCAATGAATAAGAAAACATCATTGTAGTGATTTTTGTGTGGGAAACTATCTTTGTTCATGAATAAGTATGTATTAGCTCTCGAATGTCGAAATAGTGTTCATAAATTACAAACTAAGGCTAAAACACATGTTTTAAAGAGTCTTTAAAAATACTGGTTATTGTTGAATTGAATGTAGTTTTATTCTGGTCATTTTTGTTTTCAAAAGAGGAGAAAAAGAGACAAATTCGTTTTGAGAAATTTTGAATTATAATTTTGAAAAGAGAATAAAATCAAAACCTATTTTAATTACTTTCTAATCGATATGTCCACTTAGACCAATTGGTCGGCAGTACCTTCGGTCGCTACAGTACAGGGAAGGTCTCGGGTTCGATACTTGAGGTTTTGTTTTATTTTTTTTGTTAAAAACTCAACTAGCCGAAACCCGATACTTAGGGATTTTAACCTTAGTCATATATATCGGTTGGCGGCTTTGGCGCGTTGGTCTTGTGCGCTGTCTGTTTCACCGCTGGTTGTGGGTTCGAATCTATGTGGGGGTTTGAGTTTAGAAAAAATGTTTTTTTTTGGGGATTTTTTGATTAAATTAAGTTTTAAAAATAGAATAAAAATTGGAAAAAAAAATTATGGATTAATTACTGAAAAATTATTAGAACTTTATAAGAAATATTTATATAACTTTTGATAAAGTGTGATTAAGAAATTTGGGGTTTTTGCAAGAAAGGACTTCTTTTGAAATTAAATTTTCTTTTTAAATAAAAGAAAAATAAATGAAAATTTTGAGTTATAAAAGATAAAAAAAAAAAAATAGTACTGAGGAATTTTTGAAAGTGTGCTTGATGTGATTAATTGAACTTCTAATTTGTGCTAGTAGTAAGATTTGGAAATGTGAATAATAGATTTGTGGAATACATAAATTATTGGTGACTATTAATTGAAATTTATTCTTACACATAAGTTGCACGTGAAGTCGAATTATTGATTGTGATGAGTTAGGAATATATGAATGCTATGCTTATGAAACATGAATTGTGATTAATCATGAAAAGATCTTATGAGTACGAAAAGCTCGATATTGTAATTATGAGTTGAAATTGAGAATTAGGATATAGCCAAGCCTTATACTAGCAATAAAAGAATTGTAAAATGATATTTGAAATGAAAAGACCAGGGTTGAGTCATGTGAATTAAATGAATAAGACCGGTATAGTGGAAGTGCTACATTCTAAGAGTTTATTTTATTCATGATTCAATTAAACTAAGGATTAGATACATAGTGAAGATGTGATTAAAGTAAGAGAAAAATATTGGGTATGAGGGCCATTGGATTGGCAGCGTGAGAGTATTCACAGGATGTCTCATGATGAGTCATGATAGGGCGTGGATACTGTTCCAGAGTACCGTTCCGGTGGCGACGCTCGTGGGGTGTTTGACGACTGCGGGTGGTGTCATGTCTATGGTAGGAGCTGAATTACCACAGGATGCCTGCATGATGAGTCATGTGTCAGTGCGTTGGGATTCCCTCCAGGGCACCTAGACATAAGTTCGTAGGTCAGAAAACATCTAGGATACTTACCGTAGTTATAGTAGTAGATTAAGTCATGGCGAGGGATTGAACCCTACAAGATGAATAACGATTAAGGGCTTGCCCTCGGACCTATGTAGTATGGGCTGCATAGACTCTGAACAAGTGCGCATTAGTGTCATATAATATAAATAATTGCATTAAGGACTAAGTGCACATTCACAACACGACATCAATAGGATAGTCCCTTTAGCTTTGATTGTGACAAGTTTGTGGTTGCTAAGTATTGAGAATCGTTATACTGTTTCTGGCATAGAGAGCATGGCCGTGTATAATATTTCGTCTGTTGAATGAACTGACGCACCTACAGTTTTATATGCAGGGTAAAGATGCTTGACAAATTGAAGTATACATACTGCTCAAGATTGATTTAAATGTTGTTTCATGTAATTTATTGTAAAATTGCTTCTACTGTAATGATGTAAAGGTATAATGTAACTCTGATGTAAGAAATGTTTTTATTTCCTTGTAAAATTGTACAAAAGAAGTATAAAGATCCTGTGGAACTTTGAATTTAGTTGTATTTTGGGATTCGAGGTGTTACACACTCTCTCTCATCTATTTCTATATCGTTAGCATTCTTGATCTGGATTTCTAGATTTCTGTTATGATTTCTTGAGACAGTTGAAGAAGTTGGTGTTAAAAAAGTTTGAAAGGATTCAGTGGAAATTGGAGTGAGATGCAGGATGTGTGTGTTGTGAAAATGACATAGAATTGAGGGGTTCAATAGTCGATGTTAGTTCGAGGTAACTACCTTGATGTTGTACATCAAATAGTAAATTAAGCAAAGTGGAATAGTAATGAGTCAGCACTTATCATGTCACTGTTGGTAAATGAGGTTAAGTTTAGATTAGTGGAGTTTAGTGCAGTCAGGAAACAAATCGAAGATTCACCTTTTTTTTTCTTGAACACTAACATCAACTGTTTCCCGCAATTTATTATTTACATAAGATTTAGAGTTGTGAATGAATGAATCCACACAAAAACATTAAATTATAACAATTTGGATGGATCTATTACAAAAATAGGACGCTCTGTTGAATCATACTATTTCTCTATTTATTTTCTACCTCATATGGTTTCACTGGTGATGTTATTGTTCCCTCCTCGTCATATAAACAAAATGGGAATATATATATATATATATATATATATATATATATATGACGAGGAGGGAATAATAACATTATATATATATATATATGACGAGGAGGGAATAATAACATTATATATATATATATATATATATATATATATATATATATATATATATATATATATATATATATATTAACACTTCATTTGGTTCTTTCATGACTTCTATTGATAGTATTTAGAGAAATTTGATTGAACAAGATGAAAAATGGATTTTAAAGCCTCGTTTCTGTTGTGTTTACTTTACGGTGGAAGTAACTACAAGATTGTTCATTACTAGCATATTAACAAAATTCCTTTGCTAATTTGTTATTGTAGGTTTGCATTTTTTATCTGGTTCTGAGGGCCCTTGATACTGTTGGTATGTTCTTGTCAACTTGCACAGTATAATTTTGTTGTTGTTGTTGTAATTTCTATTGAACTGAGTTTGAACTTACTTCCTTTTATGTATCATGCTTGTTACTGTCGTAGCTCAATATATATATATATATCTCTAAACAAGTGACATACATAATAAGCACAATATAACCCTTCATTTGCATTAAGAAATTCATAATGCAAATGAAGGGTTATATTGTGCTTATTATGTATGTCACTTGTTTATATATATATATATATATATATATATATATATATATATATATATATATATTCCCTTTGAGAATATAAATTTGCTCATGTATTACTTCAGATGTTGTATTTAACTCTGCAACACTTTATAAGCTTGAAGAAATTCATAATGCAAATGAAGGGTTATATTGTGCTTATTATGTATTTCACTTGTTTGCGTTAATCACAAATCTTCAATTATCCTTGCCTAGTGTAAAAAGGACAACGTTCTGTGAAGCGTAACTGATTATGAATTGAGGCCTTTTGCTATGTTAGAAATTGTTGTCTTTAGGATTTTGTTAGGTTGATTCAAGCATTTTGCATAGTGGGATAGCAGGATTTGTCTGTTCAATTCCCATACTGTAGGCATGTCAGTCCTATTGGTCCCATTTTGACCTGCTTGTTAACTTCTGCAGCCTCTTAGCCCCTTTTCACTAATTATAATGTATAAAACTTGCAATAGCATTTCCATATATAAATATTGGAATGATTTCATCCCTTATCATGTTTAAACTACAAACACAGTGCCTATATAAAGGATCTTCGCTTCACTGTGGTTTTCCAATATGGCAATGCCTTGTTTATCATGTAAATATTGATTGACCCATTGCTTGCTCATGAATAAAAGAAATGTTTCAGATTGTGTCATCCTATCTTACCATGACGATTATATATTCTGACCATGAAGATTTGTTATGATTTGTATTTGACACAATCCTTGGAATGTAGAAGGAAGTTGTTATTGCATATATGTACGGAGTTTGTGAAGTTATCAAGCGAAGGTAGGCAGTAATCACACATAAATCACACATAAGTTGATTGAGGAGCTCCTTTATTACTTGCATTTCAATGCTTACTTTGCAGATGTGATTATGCTTGCTTGATGACTGATGGCAGCTCCTTTATTACTTGCATTTCAATGCTTACTTTGCAGATGTGATTATGCTTAATGACTGATGGCAGCTTCTTCTTGAGAAGGTGTTCTTCGCATATGATACCCTGTTTGAAGTGTCACTGATGCGATGCAGATGACTTGAAGCTCTTGATCCAAGTGAAGACACTTTCAGTTGTTTTGGAGCTAGATAGTTTTTTTCTGCTGCTTTATTCCAGTTTCATATGTATGATGGTATGATACTTTACTCCAGAAGGCAAGGGTGTTTTACATCTTGTATATTCGTGCAAATTTGTACCCGAAGAACAATGGAAATCAGACTTTATATATGTACGAGATTAAAGATCAATGAAATAAATTTCGTATGAGACTTTAATTTGAATTTTGTTATCAAATGACTTCGGTGAACTGCTTAATTATAAAATATATTGTATTGATTATTATTATGAATTGTGTATAGGTTTATTTGTATATTTAAATATTATATTTGTTTTTCGTAATTTGAAATAGGGGAATTTTTTTTTCAAAAACCTACCCTGGCGTTTCTACAAACGCCGGGGATTATTAAATGCAAAAAAAAAATTGAAATCATAAACCCGGCATTCAAAGTGCCGGGTTAAAACTAACAAATGCCGGGTTTTTTCATACATTCCCTGGCGTTTTCAAATGCCGGGTTTTTTCATACATTCCCTGGCGTTTTCAAATGCCGGGGATTCCACGAATCAACCCCGGCGGGGGAATGGACGGCGTTTCCGGCGGCATTTTTGGTGACGCCTTGGGTACATCCCCGGCGTTTATAAATGCCGGGAAATGGCGAAATAAACGCCGGGGAATAGGTGATCGTTTGGAGAAGATAAAAGAAGTTGTGTATTTCAGAAATTTCTGAACACATTCAACTAATCTGCAAAAAAGCCAACAGAACTCTCTTTCGCCTCTTGTTTATTTTCTTCTGATTTTGACAACGAGTTTCCACTGGAGTGTCCCAATGACGAAGGGGAAGGGGAACTGTTGATTGTCTCAATGACGATAGTGGAGATGGTAGATACAGATCATATGGGTAGATATTGATATTTAGTTGCCAAGCCACCTGAACGTATGAAAACATTGTCAACTGAACAAGAAACGCAAAGCTGAACAAGCAATGCACCTAAACTTCAATGCATCATGTAGTAGAGAACATAAATGTTGCCGCATCAATGCATCATGTAGTAGAGAACTTGCAGTGCACACATGTTTTTGTCTTTAAAAAATTATCACAATGCTGTTCGGAGAGAAAATAGCAAAGGGTATTAAGTGGCAGCAATGTACCTCAGCTATAATGTTGTCCTTCTCCACAGGCTGGCGCAACTCATTGTCAACTTTGATATGCCTCCTCAGAACCTATATATTTATATTTCTTTTTCTTTCATGAGTGAGAAAACAATCATAAAAAACATGGTGTATATCATGGAAGATGAACAAGTTACTGCAATAATGGTATACAACTTGTGAACCAATAGGAAATCGCGCTTCTCTCCTTCCGCGATTTCGGGATCTGGCGATTTCGAAATCGAACCCCATTTCTCTCCTTCCTCTCCGTTCTCACCTTCTCACCCCCAAACCCTAACCCCTCAGCTCCTCCCGTCTCTCGCCTCCCCGTCGCCCCACCTCAGCCGCCTCCCTCCTCTATTGTCGCTCCACCTCCTCCTTCTCTGCCCTAAAAAACTCAAAAACCAATAACACAAACCCTAGATCTGAGTTTGGGGGGTGGCCAGCAGCTAGGGTTTCATCGCCGTCGCCCCCCTCCTCCCTGCTTCCTCTCAACCTCTCTCTCCTAACTCTCATCTTCTCTTTCCCTCTAATTTTGTTTTCCCCCAAATCCTTACTTTACGCTTTCGGAATCCGGCCGTCAAATGGGGTCTCCTCCGGTGTGCGACGGCGAGGGTCGAGTGCACGACATCTTTGGCGAGGCCGAAGGTGCCACGCGGGGTGTTGTTCGCCGATTGTGATTGTGGTTGTTAACGGTCGTCATTTGGGGTCGACGCAGAGCGCAGCGGTGACACCTGTCCTCAATTTGGGGTATTCTCCGGTGTCGGAGAGGGGTGAGACGGCGAGGGTCGAGAGTGCCGCATCTTTGGCGGGGCCGAAAGTGCCGCGCGGGGTGTTGTTCGACGGCCGTGATTGTGGTTGTCAACGGTCGTCATTTGGGGTCGATGTAGAGTGCAGCGGTGCCACCGGTCGTCATTTGGGGTCGACTCCGGTGTCGGAGAGGGATGCGACAGTGATGGCCGAGAGCGCTACATCTTTGGCAAGGCCGAAGGTGCTGCGCGGGGTGTAGTTCGCCGTTCTTGATTGTTGTTGTCGGACGAGCTGGCTAGGGCTGGCATCATCGGGGATGGCTACGCAGATCGCAGTGGAGCTCAGACTGGTTGCGTCGGGCTGCGGGCGGGAGCGCTGCCTAGCGCCGACGTGGAGTGGCGAGCGGCGAACTACGGGGTAGTCGGGGCTATCGTGGAGGCATGTGGGGGAGGTCGGGGAGAGTGGGGGGAGGGGGATTTCTGATTTGGGAGTGCTGAGGTTGGGGGGAGATTTGAATTTCAAATTGAGTTTTGAAATTTGAGTTGACGCGGTGGAGTCCTTAAGATCCAAATTTGTCCATAATATCCAAATTATAACTGACTTACAATTAGCAACAAAATATATCCTAGTTGGTGTAGGCGACGATTATCGGGCAATTTTATAGTTTGGGTTCTACTTTGACCTTGGTTGGTTAAAGTGAGGACTGCCTTTGGTTCTTTCATGTCAGAGGGCTCGCAGGAGTCATGTGTGACGTCTACCCTAGTTGCGAGGTTGCGGTGAGAGTCATCGAGGGTGAAGCGAGGGAATAAGAACGAGGACTCGATCTTGACCTTAAGTTGTCAGATTGGTGGAGTGCCTCCGGAGTCTCTAATATGGTGCTTATGCTTGTCGTATGGGTTACTGCTGGAGGCGATGAGGGAGAGCGTATGATAGTTGGAGAGGATAAACGACGTACAAGTGAGGGGCTGAGTGAGAGAGTGAGTCCAAATTGGCACGAGAAAGTTGTTCTGGTGGGGGTGGCCGATAAGTAGGACTAGATTTCGTTATATTTTTGTTTGTTGTTGGGGTGTATGAATTTCAGAATCCAGCCTGTTGGGATCTGAACTTCATAAGCCTTATTTTTGGTTGTTTGTTTTGTTAAATTTTTTAATAAAACACGGGAGGCGGGGGGGGGGGGGGGGGGGGGGGGGGGGGGGGGGGGGGGCGGGCAATTGCCAACCTTTTACGATCAAAAAAAAAAAAAAAAAAAAAAAAAAAAAAAAAAAAAAAACTTGTGAACCAATAATGCAAAGGATGCATATTTGACATACCAGTAGGAACAAGATCTATTATTGAGACTTGAATAAAATTTGTCAATTGTTATACATAGCTTAGTATGTTTATGTTCACTGCTTATTCTGCTTCAGTATAAATCTCGCAAATAAGGATGATGAGTGATTCAAGACACACAACACTAAAAGATATATAACAAATTAGAGTATCAGTAAGAAATGAGATATAGCTCAGACCTTGAATACATTATGGTTTGGCCATGGGCTGGCTATACAATGCTATTAGGAAGAGCGATAAATGGAACAACAATTGATAGACTTAAACAGATTCAATTAACAAAATTTGATGAAAATTAAGAAGGATAAGATTAAATATTAATATGACACAGGAGATGATCCTTCACAGAGAGTGGATACAAATGAGGGAAATGAGGGCCAAGCTCAAAGATTTAGGATAGTGGCCTTGTACTTTTAATTGTTGCTGTTGTGCACTGTGCCTAGGAATATTGTTTGTTGATTACCTTAGAAGAACAAGACTTTCTTACCTTAGATTATTTACTAAGTTTGAGAGTTCGTCTATGGCCGTCATATACAGTCGGAAGACCATAGTAAGAAACCTAAAACTCATATCACAGGCAGAGTATTCAATCATCATGAACGGAAATTCTCGGTTAAAGCAGAAACATGGTTCTTCAAAGGTGGACTTGATCAAAGTTTCTCTTATCATATTGATTTGGCTGAGTACATCAAAGAATGCATGCCAAAACCAGGAGACGGATTATCACAGACTCCTCTCAGAGAATTTAAGGTTTGATGGAATATTGTCGGTGGATGATAGAATGGAGAACATAGTTCTTGAAAAGGATTGAGTTGAATGGCAGTAGCTGCAATCCTGACTATGGTAAAGATCGCTGCAGCAGTGATGGAGACTCCAAATGGTAAGGATAAAGATAAATGATCTTTACCCCACTATGGTAGAGATTACTGACCCTGGTCACTAAAACACATACACATACATGAGACTCCAAATGGTAAAGGGTAAATGAGATAAATTATCTTTACCCCATTACTGTAGAGATTACTGATCCTCATCTCTCAAACACCACTTATCTGTTATAGAAAGAAAGATGGGAAGGATGGGACAACCGACAACCTGTTTGGTTGAAATGACCTAAGCCCAACAATGGGGTTTAGGGAATTTCAGCAGTTACAATTCCATAATAAGTAGGGCATGAAAACACAGAAGCCTCCTGAATCCCTTAACCAGGTTGTGTCAGCATGAGGGTTTAATGAATTTCAGTCTAATGTGATACTGCTGTATAATAATCACATCCATGTTTTTTAGAAAATAAATATAAATCCCTCAACCCTCAGCTGACTTCATGTATTGGCATGGACAATCACATGGTATCCAAGCAACAACCCAGATTCCAGATTCCAGATTCAGAACTTACTAGATGCATATTTAAAGCATATTATTAGAAAGAATACTTTATACTGTTGCACACAACCCAAGTTTCGGCTCACAAATAATCAATCTCCCTGTGGGGGCATGTTAGGATAAGAATATAGATTCCTCAACTTTCACTAGAATAAGGAGTTTTAGTGTAGCATATTTCACAATGTCAAAGAATCAGGTTAAATAAGTTCAATAAATCTGCTCAGTCCTTAGTTCAATAAGAAATCATTAGTGTTGACTCTAAGTTTGGTGTGCACAAAACGTATCATGTACAACTAATTTTAATTAAGATTTGCAGAATATACAAAAAAGGAAAATCAAAATAAAGATCCAAAATGATTTGAATTCAAGAAAATATGCATGAATCGAAAAGATCAAGGAAGATTGCAACACAAGAAACATGTGCTTCAAATATTCAAGAAAGCAAGCATAATTAAATTACTCATTTATGTAAAGGTCGTTTGATTGATTGATTAATTTTTTTGTATGAATATAAAGTATATTCGCTAAATAAAATTTGAATCTGCACGATAGTGGTCGACTGCACAAAATGTCGGTCGACCATCACAACAGTCGACCGCTCATCATCGTTGAAAAGATGAGTCAGTCGACCGATCATCGCTCGACTTTCAAGTTGAAAGATAAACGGTCGACTGCTCACATATGTCGTCGACGTAAACATGCAGACTTGAATTTTTTGGAAATATCTTTTCTTTTTTTTGGAAAGATACATTTCCTTGCTCTATAAATAGAGGTAAATTTACTGAGTATTCTTCATCCCTTGCAATTATAATTCTTCTGACTAATCATTTAATCAACGATCCGAGTGTGAGAGCTTTTATTGTTTTCTTTAGTCAAGATCGCTTTATATATTGAAAGTTTTTCTTTTCTTTCACTTCAGTGAGTTATTGCGGGACTTGTGTGTAGAAGCCCTGCGGGTGTAATAGGTCTCTCGGCCTGAATTTCGAGAATCACTGTACTATGATTTAAAGTATAGTGCAACGCTTGTGGCGGAGAATTGCTACAAGTAGGTGGTGTGGACGTAGACTTGGGGGTCGAACCACGTTATATCGCTGCCTCTTGCCTGCTTACTGCGTTTGCTTTCTCTAACTCTTTTTATTTATTTTACGCATTTAATTCAAGTTTTCAATTTCCGCACAATCACCTTATCTACCCCCCTAGGGTGATTTACAGTGGTATCAAACGAGGTGCTCATTAAGAGCTTAAAAGCTTGAGCAATAGTCCATTGACCGAAATCCCTCATCCAAAAAATATGTACTCGTCGGAGCCATTTATCTCCAATGGGACAAGTCTAACACGTTCACCTTATTTTGATGAAAAATGCTATGATGCTTATAAAGTTCGTACGTCACAGTTTTTGCAGATGCTTGGAGAAGAAGTATGGAACGTTTGTATAAACAGAACCAATATTCCTATCAGTGACGTAAAGAGGGCTTTCACAAAAGTTGAACTAGCATTAAAGACCGCAGACTCCAAGACTGTGACAACACTCTATGCAGGTCTAAATAATGAAGAACTTATGCGATGTGGGCGAAACTGCAAAACGACATATGAAATCTAGAACAACATGCTAAACCGGTATGAAGGAACTGAATCTGAGGTAAAGACAAAAGTAAATCTATGTTTTTATAAGTTTGATATTTTTCGTATGTTTCCATAAGAGAATGTGGACCAGATGTTTGCCCGTTTTGAAATTATCGTTCATGAGCTTTGAGAGCTTAGGTAAGAGGTTGGATGATGACCGAAAGGTCGGAAAACTCATAAGCTGTCTCACACCTAAACGGTATGTACAAGTTGCCGCAATAAGGGAGACGCTTGAAGAGAAAGGATTCGACTACTACACTTTTTAAGAAAAATTGAAGACATATGAGATGGAGATGAGCGAAACAAAGAGGTACAGACAGAACATCGGGATTGAGCCTAAAACTGAGAAAAGACCATCGCCTTAAAAGTAGAAAAATCACAACCATCAAAATCAGAGTCAGATTGTGAAGAATCAGATGAAGATATCGCATTGTTGACCAAACAATTCCGTAAGTATCTCAATCACAAAAAATATGGCAGGTCTCAAGGAGGAAGAAAATGACAAAGATGACGTATGTTACAACTACAAGAACCTGGACACATCTGTGCAAACTGTCCCTTCTCACATGATAGGAGTAAAGATTATCATCACTCTAACTCAGGATTCAGAAAGAAGGAATATTTCTAGATTCAAACTCCAGTGTTGAAGAGCCAGAATGCAATGATTGTGGATTCATGGCTCTTGAAGATGGTGAGGTGCAATCACCACTTCAAGAAGAGGTAATCGAAGAACCCACATTTGATGATTTAGTTGATATGTGTAATGGCTTAAAAGATTATGCATAAAAATTAAGTCGTGAGTTGCGACAATATAAACAAATGTCAAATGAATCACATGACTTTTGCATTGCTATTGAAAAATAAAAACTTCTTGATTATTGAAAAATTTGAGTCATTTAGGAAAGATCATGATGTGTTGATAGAAGAAAGTGAAGGCTTAAAACTAAAAATTCAAAAATCTATGGCAACACATAATGAAAACCTAAAGAAATTCATGAGAAATCTGATTATATTGCTAAACTTACCGATGATCTAAATGAATGCAAAAAAAAATTTGATGAGGTAGTGGAAGGTTGTAAGGAAGCACTCGAACATAATAGAATACTATATGCTACTCTAGATACTCTTCATTGGAATACCAAAGACGTTGAGAAGACTAGAAAAATGCTTTGTAATAGAATAATTGAGGTCGAAAAATAAGTTGAAAAATATGAAGGGCCCAGTTATCTTCCTACAAAGAATTCAAAGTCATATCATGATAATCGAGGTCTTGGTTACGATGAACCAACACAACATCAAAATTCCAGGCAATCTTGTCATACACATATGCATAGCCACCAAAAATAGTTCAAGCCAACATATAATTATGCATATGTGCATTATCCAAGGCATAATTGTATTACATGTCACTATTGCTGTTAAATAGGACATATATTTTATAACTGTCGATTAAAAAGGAATACTGATTATGTTTGGGTGAGAAAGAATATAAATGCAGGTTCAGTACCAACTTGGGTACCCAAAATTATACCTACTAATTTTGATGTAGGTGCATCAATCCATCAAATCTAAGGATTGGTGGTACCTTGATAGTAGATGATCAAACCATATGATAGGTGAGGCTAAATACTTTGCATTACTATCAAGGGAAAGAAGGAAGAACATCATCTTTGGAGATAACAACACTGGTCAAAATATCGGTAAAGGTAAAATACATTTTGGTTCATCATGCTCCATCGATGATGTACTATTGGTAAGAGGCTTGAAACACAACTTACTTAGTGTTAGTCAGTTATGTGATAAAGGGTATACAGTTACTTTTGATAAAAATGCATGCACTATTTTAGATAGTAACAAATCATGTTTACTTCTTGCTAATGGATGCAATAATGTGTATGTTATAAATTCTATTGATTTAGTACAGGAAAATATGAGATGCTTTGTTGCTAGAAACGAAGATGGTTGGCTATGGCATCGGCGGCTTGGACACACAGCTATGGATAACTTTAACAAACTTGTCGACATGGAACTAGTGCGCAGAATTCCCAAAATCAAATTCAAAAAGGATAAGCCTTGTGATTCTTGTCAGTTCAGTAAGAAAATTTAAAGTTCGCACAAGCCTAAGAAAATGGTATCAACTTCTAGACCTCTTGAATTTTTGCACATGGATCTCTTTGGACCATCACGAACACGTAGTAATGATGGTGCACGATATGCTTTTGTAATTGTAGATGACCACAATAGATTTACTTGGGTTGTTTTTTTGTCACAAAAAGATGAAACTGTAATTAATGCCCCAGAATAAAGTGAAATATTTTATATACATATTATTTATTCTAAACTAAGTTAAGATTTGAATGGATTGGTGCATGATTATTGAATTAAATAACCATGCATGTGTATACACTAGGGTTAGGGTTAGGGTATGGTAACCTAGGGTTAATAACCTAGGGTTAAGGCTAACCCTCATCCTAATCAAACCCCAACACAAATCTTGATGAAGATAAAAAGGTTGGAATTGCACATGAAGAGTTCTTCATGAAGACTTCTAGTTGACTTGGGAAACTTCTAGTCTTGTGTGTTGGCATTAAATCTCACCCTTCACCTCAACTCACTCACTCTCCTCACATCCCCACCCTACACCTAGAGTTGGCCGGCCTTCTTAACCCCAAACCCTAGCTCCATTTCTATAAAACCCCTCCATCTCATCTTCTCACTTCCTTTTATCTTCTTGTTTTATTTTACTCCAAAATTTTTTAGAGAAGGAGAAGAAGGAAAGATAGAGTGTTTGAGTAGTAAAAGAGGGAAAGAGTAGTAGGAGATTGAGATATCCAAGTCTTACAAGAGCAAGGAGCACCTCAAGGAGCAAGGAGCCAAAGTATCAAGGAGTTCTCTTGCAAAATTGAAAGTGGGTGATTCTCTTAAAACTCAAAAAAATTAGTTTTTTTCCTTGTGTATGTAATCCTAGCATGAAGTAGGAACTAAGAGAATCTTGTTTACTATGTGTAACTTTTTACATGCTAAGAAAAGATAATTTGTATGGTAGAACTCTCTTTTCATGATATCTTGTTAAGGAAACATGTATGACTAGGTGGGTTTGGGAATTTCTAACTCATAAACAGTTTGAAATTTTGAACTCAAATTTTGGGAGTTTGTTTTTCCTTATGTCTAGAGCTGACATGATTTTTTTCAAAATATTTGGAAGTCGTTTGATAGCCCAAACACTAGCTCAAAATTCGGACAGCAACTACGGCAGGAACTGCTGTTTTAGAAAATTTTGTCGTAACTTCCAAAAATCATAACTAAATATTGGTTGGGTACTTTTAGCTGAAATGTTTCTTGGATGTTCTTGTATGTGTCAACAATCATAATCCCAAATTTTACATTTTTCTGAAGTTGTTTGATTCCTCAAAAAAATTGCTAAGTCCCACTGGTCTAAGAAGACCAAGCTGAAGATTTCTGCTTAGGGATGGAAGTTCACTTATGCATAACTACTTGTGTGTATATGATAATGCTATGAAATTTTGCACTTAGCTTGTGGTATGAATCTATTTCATGATCCCAAAATTTTTGAATTTTTGGATGAAATTTGATAAGGTTTCAAAAATAAATCGTGAATAGAAACAAAAACCTTGGCTGAAAAGCAGTGGAGATTTTGTGTCGTATTTGTAGAGTCATAACTCTCTGCGTAGTAGGATTTTGGATACTATTTTTGGACACCTTGTAGTGGTATATGTCTAATGATGGATTCTCAAATTTCATGAGCTTTGGCCAAGGGATTTATTTTATATGGAATTTTGACTAGACTGTGATTAATACTTGGTGCTTATTACACAGTCTGTACGTTTGTGATTGTCTGGAAAAATGGGTTTGGAATTTGCCAAAGAGATGAACTAGGGACTTATAGTAGAGACCCTAAGCTTTCCAAAAAACTCAGGAACTTGTAATTCCGAGTTGTGTAGTAATTGATATGATTTTTTGAAGGTGCTGGACAGATCGAGCCACCCATAGAAATTGTAACACCCTAGATTTGATTTATGAGATTTTTATGATTTTACGTGTTTTGCACATATGATTTCATTTGTATAATTTTTCATATAAAATATTTTTATAGTATCTGTTCTCCCTTATTTTTCCAAAATTATTTTCTTTTAAAGCCTAATTAAAATGTAAAGCCCAAATTGTCTTTTAAGCCCACTTTATTAATTAATTATTTTAATTATTTAAACCCATGGTTAAATTGGCCCATTAGTGAGCCCATTTAACTTATTTCTCTTTTAAAACAATTTAACTTGTATTGTAGACTCTTGTCATGAACAAATAAATTTTTATGCACATGTACACTTGTAAGAAGGGGGTACTAGTTGGCACGTGCAAGCACTAGGGTGTGCATTGCACACCTTTACCTAGGCCGGATTGTGATGGAGGGATGTGGAAGAGATGGAAGTGGTGGAGAGGTGGTTGTGTATCATGGGTAGTTTTTATAACTCCCTAGTTCATCTAGACCATTGATCTTTAACCATTTGATCACATCCTAGCCCTACATTCACCCCAAAAAATTGTATAAATACCTCTTCCTATACTCTTCATTCTCACACTTAGAATTTTTGAAAGTAAAGAATAGAAAGAAAGGAAAGAGAAGTAATTTGAGTGAGACAGAAAATTGAGGAGTTATGAGATTGTGTGCTATTTTGTTCTTCATCCAAGGAGGAGGCCAGACTACACTAAGGGGCAAGAAGGGAGGCTCGGGTGCGACATCATTAGGAGGAGAAGCAATTTTGGTGGCTTGACATAGGTGGAGATGGCTTCGCTCGATTGTTGTAGAAGATCATTCTGAGTTTGATTGTTTTTCTCTCCATCAAAGGTAGGTGATTCTCTTACACTTCTAACTAGGTTCATGCTAGAGTATGGTTGGTGAATTTGAAAAGAGACATAGTTATTCTAGCCATATGTTATAAGAATAAGACAAATTAAAATGTTTGATTGTGGGTGAAAAGAATGATAATTAGTTGCAAATTTTGATAGTTAGTTTAGTCTTGACATTTCTACCATGCTTTAATTGATGAAATGTGCTATTTCAAGGAGACATGATTGTATGCTTAATTGGATTGAAATGTTAATCATGCTTAGTGGTGAATTTGCTATTTCAATGGTTAAAAATGAGAAAAAAGGGATTTTTGTTACTAAAATAATTAAGTAATATTAATAGTCATAATAAGAAGGAAATGCAAGAAGTTCGAATGCCAATTTACAAAAGAAACGACTTTGGTTGTACATTTTTGGAAATTATAGACAAATTTGTAGTTAAATAGAAAAAGTGATGTTTTTATGTCAAAAATCAAGATTTAATTTACTGATATGTTAGAAATGTATAAAAGTTATGTTCTGAAATTTTTGAAAGAAAATGGAAAAGAAACGAAATTAAAATTAGTTACTTTTCATAAAAACTTCGAATGAACCGAAACTAAGATCAAACCCCCTAAAAACCCAATTCATATCAGTTGGCCACTTAG
Source organism: Hemerocallis citrina (assembly GCA_017893485.1). Classification (NCBI taxonomy): domain Eukaryota; kingdom Viridiplantae; phylum Streptophyta; class Magnoliopsida; order Asparagales; family Asphodelaceae; genus Hemerocallis; species Hemerocallis citrina. The sequence continues at coordinate 128,202,635 of CM030363.1, read as the reverse complement.
CCTAATTGGTTAGAGGGTGTGTTGGGCGCGCTTGCTGTAGCGTGGGTTCTGGCCTTTGTCATAGGTTCGAAACCGAACAAGAGACTTTTTCATTTTATTTTCTTTTGGAAAAATCCAAACTCGAGATTGGACTCAAATGGATCCGAACCATCCTTGTGACGTGGTTGTGCTCTGTCCCTTTGGTTAGTGCATCCACTGGCTTTGTCTGTGGTCGGTGGTTCGAATCCCGAACTCAACAAATTGAAAACTTTTGTTTTTTGTTTTTTTTTTTTGGTTTTTTGGTGATTTTGTGACATTAAAAATTCGGGAAAAAATCCTATAATTGTTATAAAAATATGTAGACTTCATGAAAAATAATTGTACACTTTTTCGACACCATTTAAATAGCGTGAGAGGAAAAATTGAGTAGAACCTTATAAAAATCAATATTTTGCACAAGTACAAGTATAAAAGTGACTCCTTGAGTTATGCTAGATTTATAAAAGGGGATTTTGTGTAAAAAGAACTTGAAGTGTGTTTCATTATGAATTTTGTTCTTGTTTTGGGTAATGTGTGCTTTGAAAAGTAAATGAGAAATATGATTTTTGAAATTTGGAGGAAAAGAAATAATAGTACGGAAACTAAGACTTATTTTGGTTGAATGAGAATGCTATGAATTGAATTGGAGCATTGAATTATTGGAAAGAATGGAAATCATGTTAATTGTGAAAAAGAACTATATGAGTATGAGAACTCAAATATTGTGATTATGAATTGAAATTGAGAACTAGAGTGTAGTTAAGTCTCATACCGGCATCGAAAAGAAATATATTGAAATGAGATTTGAAATGAAACGACCAAGATTTGGGTCATGTGATGGAAATGGTTGAGACCGGTATAATGGAAGGGCTAACTAGAGAATTGATTTTGTTCATGATTCAAATAACTAAGGACTAGATACATAGTGAAGTCGTGATGAAAATAAGAGGAAAGCATGAGTATCAGGGCCTCGAAGCTACAGTGTGAGGGTATTCACAGGCTTTCTTCATGATGCGTCGTGACATGACGTGGATATGTCTCCAGGAGTCCGTACCGCAGGCGACGCTCGTGGGGTGTTTGGTGACTGCGGGTGGTGTCATGTCCCATGAAGGAGGCTGAATTGTCCATAGGTTCTTCACGATGCATCGTGACATGATGTGGGATTCCCCTCCAGGCTGTCTGGACCTGAGCTCGTACTCATAGAACATTTAGGATACTTATCGTAATTACTGAAGTAGTTTAAGTCATGGCTAGGGATTAAACCCTACATGATGAAGAACGGTTAAGGGCTTGCCCTCAGACCTATGTAGTATGGGATGCATAGAACCTGAACAAGTGCGCATTAGTGTCATATAATATACATAACTGCATTAAGGACTAAGTGCACTGCACAACACGACATCTATAGGATAGCCCCTTGTAGTTCTGTTTGTGATTAAGTTTGTTTAAGTATTTGAGGATCGTTATACTGTTTTCGGCATAAAGAGGATAGCCTTGTATAATATTTCGTCGGTTCTAAGCAATTGACACGCCCATAGTTTCTATGCAGGATAAAGTGGTTAACAAGACTAAAGAATGCATGCTGATTAAAGAATGATTTAAGTGTTATACATTTCAATTTATGTAAATTGTTGTAATTTGCTTCTGCTGTAAATATATAATGTAATTGTAAACTCTGATGTAACAAAAGTTCTTTTTGTTGATTCTTGATTTTGATGATTACAACACATTGCAACATGTATCTATGCTATACTATATAATTGCAGGTTGTATACACACAGGCCTCATTTCTATACAGCTGAACAAATGAACAAGCACAAGCTCTGGATATTGACAAAAGCTTCACTCAAAGACTCAAGTCAAGACCTGTTTCAATGATATTTATTTTTGTCTTGTAAAACAAATGTAATATTTTTTATTTTGAGTCTTAGAATGATGTACAACCTTGTCACACACACATATACTCACATATAACTCATTCTAAATGTGTGTCTTTTCAAAACCAAAAGTCAAAACAGCTTGAACTAGATTAGCTGTTGAGTACTAGTCGACTGCCACTTGCTCCAGTCGACTGAGTTGGTACAAAACTGCCTAATCTTATTCAAACTCCGACCAGTCGACTCATTATGGCAACCCAGTCGACTGTTCAAGTGCGTTTGACAGTTTTATGTTTTTAAAATCGCTTTTTCAAATTCAAATCATTTTTTCCGTTGGATGACAGTTGGAGCAACTGTTTTCCAACGTCCAGTGTATCTAAATCTATAAATAGAGGTTAGAATCCACTGTAAAAACTAACTAATACTCCAATCATTTTTTGAGATCTTAAGTTTTCATACTTTCAAGAGATTAAAGCTTTCAATTCACTAAGACTTGGTTCTCTGTCTTCAGTCCAGTATAACATTTGATTTCGTTCTGGAGTGGATATAGAAGTCAACCATTTAGCCACGTACTATATCACAATCACAAACAAGGCTATAGGTTGATTGTAAATAATTTTTATTGTTTTCTTTTCCTCTCGGTTGGAGAGTAGGACTCTAGGGTGTAGAGTCAGGTTTGTCACTCTTGGTGGAAGAGTGGGTTGTTTTCTCTGGTTGAGAGCAAGGACTACGGGTTAGACAAGGTTGTTGTCTGAACGCCGTAGGGTATTCTTGTAAACTTTTTTCAAGAATAGTGGAAATTTCAAGTGGGTTGCTTGGGGACTGGATGTAGGTCGGAAGGACCGAACTAGGATACATCGTGTGCACTCTGTGGTTGTATCTCTCTACTTGCATTTATATTTTCTCAGTTTGTGTTTTTACTGTGAAACTTGTCTGGACAGTCGACTGAGTACTTGATAGGTCGACTGGTCAGACTCGTATACTCTGAAAGTTTTCTGTATGTTAAGTCGACTGTCTCAACTTTAAGTCGACTTCTTAGGACTGTTTAAATTACTTTTTCATTTTGTTAATTTAGTCGACTGGTTTATTCCTTATGTCGACTGTACAGAAGAAAAATCTCTATTCCACAATTTAATTTCTTATAAACACTATTCACCCCCCCTCTAGTGTTTGTTGCCCTGCCTACAGGATCCAACACTTGGTATCAGAGCAAGGTTAAGGGCTATGGCAACTACTTCAAATGCAAATCAGTACCATGAAGGCCAATCTACACAAAGGCCACCTCTCTTCGATGGCACAAATTACAATTATTGGAAGTGCAGAATGAAGATCTACCTTCAATCCATCAATTATGAAATATGGAACATGACTGAAACAGAATACAATGCTCCTACGATTCCATATGCACAATGAAATGATGATATGAAGAACCAAACAATGAATAATGCAAAAGCAATGAATGCATTATTTTGTGCTCTTATACAGGAGGAGTTCAATCATGTGTCAAATTCAACAACTGCACATCAAATCTGGTACACACTCGAGGTAACTCATGAAGGAACAAACAAAGTGAAAGAATCTAAAATATCTGTTCTTGTTCACAGGTTTGAAATATTCCGCATGAAGGAAAATAAAAGTGTGTCCGAAATGATTACCAGATTTACTGACATTACAAACTCACTTGTGGCACTTGGAAAAATATACACTCAAGCAGAGATGGTGAGAAAAGTTCTTCGTGCACTTACTTCTGAATGGGAAAAGAAGACTACTGCAATAGAAGAGGCCAATGATCTATCACAACTTTCTCTTGAGAATCTTGTGGGAAATCTAATGGCTTATGAGGTTCAAATTGAAGAAAGAAAGAAGGATGCAGAACCACAACAGTCCAAGAAGAAATCATTAGCATTTAAAGCCATGACAGACTCAGAATATGAAGAAGAAGATGAGGAGGAGATAGCCATGTTCACAAGGAGTTTCAAAAAATTTCTAAAGAAAGGTAAGTTCAATTCAAAATTTAGAGATTCTAATGATCCTTCAACTTGTTTCAGGTGTAACAAAACAGGTCATATGAAGAAGGATTGTCCTCTAGAAAATACAAAGTCTAAGGGAAAGACATCCAACTTCAAGAAGGATAAATACACTAAGAACAAGTTTGCCAAAAACAAAAAGGCATATCAAGCAACTTGGGATGACAGCGATTCTTCTTCAGAAGAAGAAATTGATGAAACCAACGAGGTTGCGAACATGTGTTTCATGGCATCACAGAATCATGTAAGTAATGATTATTTTTCAGATGATTTACTCGATGCGTTCAATGAAATTTTTCAAGAATTGAAAAAGGAAAAGATCAGAGTTAAGAACCTAGAGAAAGTTAATCAAACACTTTCTCAAGAGAATCTTAACCTTGATAAAGAAGTAAAATCTTTAAATTCTCGTATTTCAAGTTTAGATATGGATCTTGAGTCTCTAAAGAAGAATTATGAAGAGATTTCCAAGAACGTATCTAAGTTTAATAAAGAAAAAGAGAATTTAAACGATGTTCTTCAAAATCAAGTAAAATCTAGTCAAAAATTCGGACTTGGTTTTAAAAAGTCTCTTGTAAAGGATCTTTCTTCTAAAAACACTAGTATAAATAAACCTTAATCTATTTCTAGTGTTAAACATAAACTTTATGAGTTCTTTGAAAAGCCTAAGCTTGTAAGTTTTATTGATAAAAGCAAATCTAAAGTTCAGCCAAGTCGACTGAGTCCATCCACCAGTCGTCTATCCAGAGGTACTGAGTCTTATTTAACAAGACCAAAACCTCTTGTAAGTCGACCTACATTATCTTCTAGTCGACTGATATACAGTAGAAGTCGACTGAAGGATGTTATAAAGTCGACTGGATAGAGCAAACTTGTATGGGTTCCAGTCAATTTGAGTTTGAATGATAGAACTACTTATATCAACTCATATATGTTAAATGTATGTAATTCTGTGAATTTTATTCCTGCTTATGGAGGAAAATCAAACTCATTATGGGTTTGGTTTCCTACAAACTAATATGTTTTGGACCCAATGAAAATGGTACCATATTCACATTGAATATCTTATAGGTACCAAAGAAAGACCGTTGGATACTTGACAGTGGATGTTCATAGCATATGACTGGTCATGCCAATCTCCTATCCACCATACAAAGCATCAATGGAGGAACAGTTACCTTTGGTGATAACAATAAAGGAAAAGTCATAGGAATCGGCATGGTTGGTAAAAACACTAACCCTACTATAGAAAATGTTTTGTTAGTTAATGGACTAAAACATAATTTGTTAAGTATTAGTCAATTATGTGATAAAGGTTATAAAATTGTATTTGAAAAAGATGCTTGCTTAATTTGTGATTCTACTATGCAAAACATTATTTTTCAAGGCTTTCGCAAAAACAACATTTATGAATTATGTTTGAATACAAATGAGTTTTCAAATGATTTTTGTTTAATAGCTTCTAATAATGATTCTTGGCTTTGGCATAGACGATTTGGTCATGTGAATATGAAAAATCTCTCTAAAATATCTAAGTATAACCTAGTTAAAGGACTGCCAAAACTATCCTTTAAAAAGGATAAGTTATGTGATGCATGTCAACTAGGAAAACAAATCAAATCCACTTTTAAAACAAAAGAAGTAATTTCTACTACTAGGTCGCTCGAGTTAATTCATATGGATTTATTTGGCTCTACTAGAGTTGCTTTTTTAAATAAAAGTAGATATGTATTTATTTTAGTAGATGATTTTTCACGATTCACTTGGACTTTCTTCTTAAAACATAAAAATGAAGCTTTTGATGAATTCGCAAATTTTTGTAAACGAATTCAAAACCAAAGATCTCTAACCATAGTCACTATTAGAAGTGATCATGGTGGAGAATTTGAAAATGAAACGTTTACAGAATATTGCAACATGAATGGTATAACACATTCATTTGCATTTCCTAGGGCTTCACCACAAAATGGAGTGGTTGAAAGGAAAAATAGGACTTTGCAAGAATGCACACGTACCATGCTTGTTGAAAGCAATTTACCTAAGTATTTTTGGGCTGAAGCTGTTGCTACAGCTTGTTATGTTTTAAACAGGATTCTAATAAGACCAAGCTAAAGAAGACAAAATTCCTAAAGTCTCTTACTTTAAAACATTTGGTTGTAAGTGTTTTATTCTGAACACTAAAGATAATTTAGATAAATTTGATCCTAGATCTAATGAAGGTATCTTTATAGGATACTCAAATAGGAGTAAAGCATATAGAATTTTCAACAAGTCAACAATGACTATTGAAGAATCAATGCATGTTACATTCGATGAATCTCTGCCTTCATCAAATTTAATTAAAGATGATGAAACTGATTCATCACTTTTAAATAAAGTAATTACATCTTTAGAACAAACTAGTCTCGCAGATAAGTCGACCGATAAGGACATCAAGTCAACTGATGTAAACCAGTCGACTGAGGAACTTGTCAAGTCGACTGAGGAACTTGTCAAGTCAACTTTACCAAAATCTTTTGTTGAAGTTAGAGATCATCCTCATGACTTAATAATTGGTGACATCTCCCATGGTATTCAGACACGATCCCATATTAATATGATATCTCATACAGCCTTCTTGTCAGATTTTGAACCGAAAAATATACAAGAAGCATGTGAGAATGAATTTTGGATGAATGCCATGCAAGATGAGTTAAACCAATTCATAAGGAATGATGTATGGGTTTTAGTTCCACGACCTCCTAATCATACTATTATTGGTACCAAATGAGTATTCAAAAATAAGTTAGATGAATCAGGACAAGTTGTTAGGAACAAAGCAAGACTAGTTGCTCAAGGATATAATCAAGAAGAAGGCATAGATTTTGATGAAACATATGCTCCTGTTGCTAGATTAGAATCAATTTGTATTTTATTATCTTTTGCTTGTTTCATGAATTTTATACTTTATCAAATGGATGTTAAAAGTGCTTTTCTTAATGGGTTTATAAAAGAGAATGTTTATGTTAAACAACCACCAGGTTTTGAACATGAACAATTCCCAAACCATGTTTATAAATTGAAAAAGGCTTTATATGGTCTTAAACAAGCACTACGTGCTTGGTATGATCGATTGAAAACTTTTCTTTTAGAAACAGGGTTTGAGATAGGTAAAGTAGATACTACTTTGTTTATTAAGAGAATTAAGAATGATATTTTAATCATACAAATATATGTTGATGATATAATTTTTGGTTCTACTAATAATAATCTATGTCAAGAGTTTGCTAACACCATGAAAAACGAGTTTGAGATGAGTCACATGGGTGAACTCAATTATTTCCTTGGACTATAAATTAAACAGTTTTCAAATGGCATATTTATTAATCAAGGAAAATATGCAAAGAAATTACTCAAACAGTTTAACATGGATAGTACAAGTAGTAAATCTACACCTATGGCTACTACCACTACCCTTGACAAAGATATATTAGGTAAGAATGTCGATCAGAAACTCTATCGAGGTATGATTGGCTCACTCTTATTTATAACCACTAGTAGACCAGATATTATGTTCAGTGTATGTTTGTGTGCTAGATATCAATCTAGTCCTAAAGAATCTCATTTAAAAGCTGTGAAACGAATTTTAAGATATATTAAAGGCACATCTGATTATGGTTTATTCTATCCACGTACCGATAATTTCCAACTTTTGTCGTACAGTGATGCTGATTTTGCTGGTAGTAAAACTGATCGCAAGAGCACTAGTGGGAGATGTCACTTTTTGGGACATTCACTAGTTTCTTGGTGCAGTAAAAAGCAAAATTCGGTATCCCTATCCACTACAGAAGTTGAATATATCGCTGCAAGTTTGGCATGTGCACAGATTTTGTGGATGAAGCAAACCTTATTAGATTATGGTATTTTTTTTGAAAAACCTTCAATAATGTGTGATAGTCACTTTTTGGGACATTCACTAGTTTCTTGGTGCAGTAAAAAGCAAAATTCGGTATCCCTATCCACTACAGAAGTTGAATATATCGCTGCAAGTTTGGCATGTGCACAGATTTTGTGGATGAAGCAAACCTTATTAGATTATGGTATTTTTTTTGAAAAACCTTCAATAATGTGTGATAATACCAGTGCAATTAACTTATCTAAAAATCCGGTTCAACATTTACGTACGAAACATATTGATATTCGACATCATTTTCTACGTGATCATGTTTTAAAAGGAGACATATCTTTAGACTTTATCTCTACTGATAAACAAGTAGCTGATATCTTTACAAAACCCCTTAAAGAAGATACCTTTATTACTTTAAGAAGAGAACTAGGGATATGTAATTTTCTTGATATTTGTTGAAAACATTTCTTTTAAGTCGACTGTCCCGTATTTTTTATATACTTATTTGCCTCTCTGACCAGTCGACTGAGATTTCACCAAGTCGACTGATCAGTTGTTATAATTATTTATTTTCTCTCGACTAAGTTGACTGTACCTTAATACCAGTCGACTGTCGCGAATTAGTATGTCTTCAACTTCGAATCGTCACACAGTTTTTGAGACAATTTTTATCCTTTGTCTTGACTTCATTTGAGCCATTGATCTCATTTACTCTCAATCTCAGTCGTTCGCTTTTGATAAAACCCTCTTCACTGCCTCCATCTTTTTCACTTTCACTTTTACCCAATTTTAAGATCTGAAACCCTAAGGAGAACAGAGGAAGATCGAGAGTCGACTGCCGAATCTGCTGCTTGGATCTGCTGTTGGAACTGCTGATTTCCAACTTCTTTTGCTGTTTTGATTCTCTTCTCTTTGTTGGTATACTCTCTTCCCTTTCCTTTTTTTAATGGCACCGAAAAGATCTAAGCCCTCCCATGTAGATGATAGTTCTTCTTCTAAGGACTATTCTCAGTATCTTAGGAGTCCTGATCTCCTGGAAAAATGGTATCTTATTTGTACCATTATGATTTTTCCAGGTAGATTTGTAAATTTCAATGATCTAGATAGGTTCAATCTTATTTCCCTATTTCAAAATTGTAGTCTTTATGACTTTTTTTCATTGGAAAATCAACCTCATTACTACCCACAACTCATTTATCTTTTTTATACTAATATGAGAGTAGTTCAATCGGATGAAGGAGAAGTCATTGTTTATTCTTCTGTAAAAAATAAGAAGATTAAACTCACATCCGAACGAATTAATCTTATATGGGTATTGATGATGAGGGACTTGATTTAGGTGAGATCATTTTAGATGATGCATCTATCTTGTCTAAAATCTTTTTGCCAAACCATGGACCCCCCATGTCTAATAAATCTATCACCCCTATTGCAAAACTTGTTGCAAGAATACTATCATATAATATTCTTCCCAAAATAGGGAGTTTTGATCAGTATTCCATGGAATTGCAACAAGCGGTATATGCAATTTTCGGTAAAATAAATATCAATTGGGGTCATGTCATGTTTTCTAGACTCCACAAGTCTCATACTCACGTTCTACCTTTTGGTGGTCTCCTCACTCGTGTCTTCCTTGCTTATGATATTGATCTCGACTCCGAGACTAATGTGGTTAAGCATTATGAGTGCTTCGATCGTGCTAGTTTAGCACGCATGAAGCTTCTTGATCCTTCCCGTAGATATTCACCCAGGCCTACTCCCCACACCCAAGTTCCTTTAGCAACTTCTGCTAGAACATCTTCAGTCTCCAGCTCTTCTCGTCCCCGTGCTAATTTTGATGATCCACGTAGTCTATATCATGCTGTTAACTATCTCATGGATCGTCAAGATACCCTTGACTCCCATATTGATTCCCTTGAATCCAAAATCTCCAATCTGACTCAGTTATTTACCACTCAATTTCCACCTCCATCTCAAGATGTTGATGACGACGACGAAGACGAAGATTGCTGACTTTTTTGTTTTCTTTACTATGTATTTCCTTTCTTGCATTTTTCTTTATGTTGTTACTTTTGTAAGACTTCATTATTTTTGTAAGACAAATTTCTTCAATTATTCTCTTGTGTCTTTTTGTTGATGACAAAGGGGGAGAAAACCTCCTCGTGTTGTGTATGAGTCTTTTCAAGTTCTGATAAGTCGACTGATTCCTTCTTAAGTCGACTGATACAATATGTATGCATTATGTGCTTTTAATAGGGGGAGCATATCAATGATTGTATGCTTGTATTATTTTTTTTGTTATTATCAGCTATTGTGTTGTCATCATCAAAAAGGGGGAGAATGTTGATTCTTGATTTTGATGATTACAACACACTGCAACATGTATCTATGCTATACTATATAATTGCAGGTTGTATACACACAGGCCTTATTTCTATACAGCTGAACAAATGAACAAGCACAAGCTCTGGATATTGACAAAGGCTTCACTCAAAGACTCAAGTCAAGACCTGTTTCAATGACATTTATTTTTGTCTTGTAAAACAAATGTAATATTTTTTATTTTGAGTCTTAGAATGATGTACAACCTTGTCACACACACATACACTCACATATAACTCATTCTAAATGTGTGTCTTTTCAAAACCAAAAGTAAAAACAGCTTGAACTAGATTAGCTGTTGAGTACCAGTCGACTGCCACTTGCTCCAGTCGACTGAGTTGGTACAAAACTGCCTAATCTTATTCAAACTCTGACCAGTCGACTCGTTATGGCAACCCAGTAGACTGCTCAAGTGCGTTTGACAGTTTTATGTTTTTAAAATCGCTTTTTCAAATTCAAATCATTTTTTCCGTTGGATGACAGTTGGAGCAACTGTTTCCCAACGTCCAGTGTATCTAACTCTATAAATAGAGGTTAGAATCCACTGTAAAAACTAACTAATACTCCAAGCATTTTTTGAGATCTTAAGTTTTCATACTTTCAAGAGATTAAAGCTTTCAATTCACTAAGACTTGGTTCTCTGTCTTCAGTCCAGTATAACATTTGATTTCATTCTGGACTGGATATAGAAGTCAACCATTTAGCCACGTACTATATCACAATCACAAATAAGGCTATAGGTTGATTGTAAACAATTTTTATTGTTTTCTTTTCCTCTCGGTTGGAAAGTAGGACTCTAGGGTGTAGAGTCAGGTTTGTCACTCTTGGTGGAAGAGTGGGTTGCTTTCTCTGGTTGAGAGAAAGGACTACGGGTTAGACAAGGTTGTTGTCTGAACGCCGTAGGGTATTCTTGTAAACTTTTTTCAAGAATAGTGAAAATCTCAAGTGGGTTACTTGGGGACTGGATGTAGGTCGGAAGGACCGAACTAGGATACATCGTGTGCACTCTGTGGTTGTATCTCTCTACTTGCATTTATATTTTCTCAGTTTGTGTTTTTACTGTGAAACTTGCCTGGACAGTCGACTGAGTACTTGATAGGTCGACTGGTCAGACTCGTATACTCTGAAAGTTTTTTGTATGTTAAGTCGACTGTCTCAACTTTAAGTTGACTTCACAGACCTGTTCCAATTACTTTTTCATTTTGTCAATTCAGTCGACTGGTTTATTCCTTAAGTCGACTATACAGAAGAAAAATCGCTATTCCGCAATTTAATTTTTTATAAACACTATTCACCCCCCTCTAGTGTTTGTTGCCCTGCCTACAGGATCCAACACTTTTTTCCATGTAAAATTGTACGAAAGAAGTCTAAAGATTCTATGGAACTTCGAATTCAGTTGTATTTTGGAATTTGGGGTGTTACAGAGTGGTATCAGAGCACACTTCCAAGTAGTACAAATTTATAAGGAACGACACCCTAGACGTGGACATTAGGGTGTGTGTTGAGTCTAGAGATTTAAATGTAAGTCACTTACATTTGTGTTGCTCTATGATTTATGGTCTTCTTGTCCTTCCTCTAAGATGGCGAACCACTTCGACCCAGCTGGAGATGATAACTGGCACATCGTTGAGGAAGATTACTACCCGGAGCAAGCTGATTCAGACGAGGAAGATCCTGGAGATTTTGGAGAGGAATGGCCTGAGTCCCGAGAGATCACTCCACCTCCGGATTCATCTGATGATTCTTCTGATGAGGAAGAACCAGTTCCGAGTATTCTTATTGTGTCTCTTCAGAGGCAGGTAGAGACTCAACGGGAGAGAGTCGGGCTACTGGAGACTCAGTTGACAAAGCACAAGGATGATATTGCAATTCTTAGTCATCGTGTTTGGGAACTCGAGAAGAGGAAAAACATGACCGATGTACTGAAGGAAGAAGTGGTGGAACTACGGGAAGAGCTTCGAGGAGCCAAGAGGAACTGTAGGAACTAGACTGGTGTATCTTCTTATTGTTTTCATTTTGATGTCAGAAATGTTTTAAATTCGAATGTATAAAGTTAAAATTCAATGAAATGGAAAAGTTGATTTAAAATTCATGTTTACACTTCAAATTTAATGGAACTTTTTGCATCAGAATATGGCTAGAAGAGGAGCTCGAAATGGTGAAGGTCTGGACTTGAAAACGAAACTAGCGAGAGTCTATCAGACACTCAATGCCATTGCTATGAATCAGAATCAAGGAAGGGTGCCTACGAATCCAGTACCCGAAGCAATCAAACTCGTAAAATCATTCAAGCGGATGAAACCACCACTGTTTGAGGGGAAGTCAGATCCTGATGCAGCTGACAATTGGATCTGACAGGTAGAGACTATCTTTGAAGTCTTACAGACTCCGGAGGGTGGCAAGGTGAAGTTGGCAGTGCTGCAGTTCAAGAAGGATGTGGCGGTGTGGTGGCAGTCGATGAAGCGGACAATGGGGGACTTGGTTCTTGGCTGGGAGGAATTCTTGGAGGAATTCCGCAGTCATTTTTTTCCTTAGACATCCAGGAGAAGAAGGCCATGGAGTTTCTGGTGCTGCAGCAGGGCAGCATGTCGGTTAGGGAGTATGAGACAAGGTTCACTCAGCTCTCGAGGTATGCACCCGAACTGGTGATGGACGAGGCAAAGAAGGCTCGAAAGTTCGAGCATGGTTTGAGGCCCAGTCTGAGATCCAGGTTGATACCCCTCGGTATCAGAAGGTTTGACAAGCTGGACTAATGAGTTGCAGCCACTAAGGCAGACATGGAGTAGTTCCATGCGGTTCAGAATCGGAGGACCAACTGGAATGTTGGGAAGAGGCCTGCAGTTTTTGGCAACTTTAGGGGACAGCCGCCAGCCTAATGGTTCAAACCAACGGAAGCGAATGCTGTCAACATAGCTGGGAGACCCGGAAACAATTGGGTGAGAACTCCTGTGGTGACTTGCTTCCACTGTGGTGAGACGGGACATTACAAGTCTCAGTACCCCAAGCCGCAGAACGTCACCCGTAGTGGACCGACGCAGCAAGTTGGGAAGAAGCCATACCAGCAGGGGCGAGTATTTGCCTTGACTGAAGCTGACGCTGATGGGGTGGATCACGTCATCACTGGTATGAGGGAGGATGTTTAGAGTGTATTATGCTATTTCTCTTTTTCCCGCTTTTATAGTGAAGTTATGTACCGAGTGTACGTTATGTAACAGAAGAACTTATTTTGAATGGAAAGAAAGCTGTTGTTTTGTTCGATACTGGATCCTCTCACACTTTTGTATCACCTAAGTTTGCTAAAGTTTTGGGAGTCGAACCGAAAGTCTTTCCAGGCAAGGTCTTGGCAGTAGCTACTCCATCAGGGGAGACTCTAACCACTGATCGGTACTATGCGGACTGCGAGATCGTAATTGGGGACAGAATTTGTGGGATTGATCTGATCGAGCTAAATGTCTTGGGAGTCGATGTGATCATTGGCATTGATTGGATGTCGGTGTACAATGCGAACATCGAGTGCAAGACCAAGGAAGTAACAATGAAGGCTCCAGGTGGTCCTAAAGTCACTTTCCAAGGGAAGAAGAGATGTTCTGGTTTGGTTGCAGCTATCTGCAAGAGGGATGTTCCTGCGGAGGTGGAGCAAATTCCTATGGTTCGGGATTACCTGACGGTATTCTTGAAAGATTTGCCTGGGTTATCCCCGCATCGTGATGTGGAGTTCAGCATCACTATTCAGCCAGAGAGTGCACCTATTTCTAAGGCACCGTATAGGATGGTGCCTGTGGAGCAGGATGAGATCAAACGGCAGATTGAGGAACTGTTGGAGAAAGGCTTTATTCAACCGAGTGCGTCACCTTGGGGAGCACCGGTACTTTTGGTAAAGAAGAAGGATGGTTCGATGAGGATGTGCATCGATTACCGGGAGCTGAATAAGGTCACTGTTCAGAATAAGTATTCTATTCCCCGAATTGACAACCTGTTCGATCGTTTACAAGGAGCGGCTATTTTCTCCAAAATAGATCTTCGATCAGGTTACCACATCATGTTCAAGTGAAAGCTGAAGATATGCATAAGACTGCGTTCGGAACTCGACACGGACATTACGAATTCTTAGTTATGCCATTCGGAGTGACGAATGCACCTGAAATTTTCATGGATATGATGAACAGAGTTCTGAGGCCGTTCATTGATTCTTTCATCGTGGTTTTTATCGACGATATCCTTGTGTACTCCAAGTCGCAGGAGGAGCACACAGAGCATCTGGCAACAACTTTGAGGAAGCTTCAGGAGCATGAGTTGTATGCCAAATTGTCCAAGTATGATTTCTGAAAATCTGAAGTGGCATTCCTGGGTCACATCCTTTATAAGGAGGGAGTGGCAACTGATCCGCAGAAGATAGAGGTGGTGAAGGATTGGGCAAGGCCTACTACAGTGAAGGAAATCAGGGGTTTCCTTGGGCTAACTGAATACTACAGGAGGTTTATCCAGGGCTATGCTCAAATAGCCATGCCGCTCACTGGTCTGACCAAGAAGAATGTGAACTTTAAGTGGACTGAACAGTGCGAGGTAAGCTTTCAGGAGTTGAAAGAGAGGCTACTACTACTCCCATTTTGTCTTTGCCTAGAGCAGGTGTTGAGTACGATGTTTACAGCGATGCTTCACATCGTGGGCTTGGTTGTGTCTTAATGCAAGAAGAAAAAGTGATCGCTTATGGGTCTAGGCAACTACGACCGCATGAGAAGAATTATCCGACGCATGATCTGGAGTTGGCTGCAATTATTTTTGCCTTGAAGCAATGGAGACACTACGTTTATGGTGAGAAATTGAACATGTATACGGACCACAAGAGCTTGAAATACATCTATCAGCAGAAAAATCTGAATCTGAGGCAAAGGAGATGGCTGGCTTGAGGACATTCATCCGAAGATTAAGTACCATCCTGGGAAGGCTAATGTTGTTGCTGATGCACTAAGTTGCATGAGCAGTATGGCTAGTTTGATCACAACTCAGAGGTAGCTGGCAGAGGAGTTGGATCGGGCTACTACTGAAGTTGTTCTGCGAGGCTTGGGATCATCTTTAGCTCAGTTGAGGCTTCAACCAATGCTGAACGAAAGGATTATCGCAAGTTAGAAGGAAGATGTAGAGATTCAGAAGATGAAGGAGCAGGTCGGTGCTGACAGGTTGTCCGAGTTTCAGATTAGGGATGAGGTACTGTGGTTTGGAGAGAGGCTATGTGTTCCAGATCAAGCAGAATTGCGGGAGAGTATTCTCCAGAAGGCACATGCTACTCTTTTGTCCGTACATCCTGGAAGTACCAAGATGTATAAAGATATTAAGCAGCATTTCTGGTGGTCAGGTATGAAGCGGGATGTGGCTGAGTTCGTGGCGAGGTGTAAGATCTGTTAGCAGGTCAAAGCCGAGAATCAGAAACCCGGAAGTCTATTGCAACCGTTGCCTATTCCGGAATGGAAGTGGGATAACATTAGTATGGATTTCATCACGGGTTTGCCCAAGAGTTCTAAGGGCAATGATGCGATTTGGGTCATAGTCGATCGACTAACCAAGTCCGCTCACTTCTTGGCGATGAAACTCACTTCGTCGATGGACAAATTGGCTGAGCTGTATGTTGGTGAGATCGTCAGGCTTCATGGTGTTCTGTTAACCATTGTGTCTGATCGAGATGCGCGGTTTACTTCGCATTTCTGAAGGAGTCTTAAGATAGCTTTGGGTACCAAGACGGATTTCAGCACTGCTTTTCATCCTCAGACCGATGGGCAGACCGAGAGAGTCGACCGTATTCTTAAGGATATGTTTCGGTGTTGTGTACTAGACTTTGGAGGTAGTTAGAAAAGGCACTTGGCTCTGGTAGAGTTTGCCTACAATAACAGTTTTCAGACTAGTATTGGGATGGCGCCGTATGAAGCTCTGTATGGCAGAAAATGCAGAACACCTGTTTGTTGGTTCGAATTGGAGAGCGGCAGATGTTTGGGCCTGAGATTATGCAGCAGACCTTCGAAAAGACCGATCTGATCAGGAAGAGGTTGGTGGATGCTCAGAGTAGGTAGAAGAGCTATGCAGACAACCAGAGGAGGGACCTTGAGTTTGAGGTTGGTGACTTTGTCTTTCTGAAGGTTTTACCTAGCAAGGGTGTGATTTGCTTCGGTAGAGGTGGGAAGTTGGCCCCGAAGTTCATAGGCCCATACAAGATATTGAAGCGGATTGGGAAAGCTGCTTATCGGTTAGAGTTGCCGGAAGAGTTGTCTCAGGTGCACAATGTCTTCCATGTGTCTATGCTGAGAGGTTACATTCCAGATTCTAGTCACCATTTGCCTGAAGTGCCGGAGGATTTGCAGTTGGATCTGAGTTACATTGAACTTCCAGTTGAGATTGTTGATCGTCGGGAGAAAGTCTTGAGGAATAAGACGATACTGATGGTCAAAGTAGTCTGGAGAAACCAGTTGGTTGAAGAGGCTACTTGGGAATCTGAGGAGAGGATGATGAAGGATCATCCCGAGCTCTTTGTGTGATTTGTATCTTCTTTTCTTTCTTTTCTTATCTCTTGTTGTATTCCAGTTTTCTCACTCTCTATGTGTAGTTCCGGGGACGAAACTATTCTAAGGAGGGAGTGTTGTAACACCCTAGATTTGATTTATGAGATTTTTATGATTTTACGTGTTTTGCACATATGGTTTCATTTGTATAATTTTTCGTATAAAATATTTTTATAGTATTTGTTCTCCCTTATTTTTCAAAAATTATTTTCTTTTAAAGCCTAATTAAAATCTAAAGCCCAAATTGTCTTTTAAGACCACTTTATTAATTAATTATTTAAATTATTTAAACCCATGGTTAAATTGGCCCATTAGTGAGCCCATTTAACTTATTTCTCTTTTAAAACTGTTTAACTTGTATTGTACACTCTTGTCATGAACAAATAAATTTTTATGCACATGTACACTTGTAAGGAAGGGGTACTAGTTGGCACGTGCAAGCACTAGGGTGTGCATTGCACACCTTTACCTAGGCCGGATTGTGATGGAGGGATGTGGAAGAGATGGAAGTGGTGGAGAGGTGGTTGTGTATCATGGGTAGTTTTTATAACTCCCTAGTTCATCTAGACCATTGATCTTTAACCATTTGATCACATCCTAGCCCTACATTCACCCCAAAAAATTGTATAAATACCCCTCCCTATACTATTCATTCTCATACTTAGAATTTTTGAAAGTAAAGAAAAGAAAAAAAAAAGAAAGAGAAGTAATTTGAGTGAGACAAAAGATTGAGGAGTTATGAGATTGTGTGCTATTTTGTTTATCATCCAAGGAGGAGGCCCGACTACACTAGGGGGCAAGAAGGGAAGCTCGGGTGCGGCATCATTAGGAGGAGAAGCAATTTTGGTGGCTTGATTTAGGAAGAGACGGCTTCGCTCGATTGTTGTAGGAGATCATTAGGAGTTTATTTGTTTTTCTCTCCATCAAAGGTGGGTGATTCTCTTACACTTCTAACTAGGTTCATGCTAGAGTATGGTTGGTGCATTTGAAAAGAGACATAGTTATTCTAGCCATATGTTATAAGAATAAGACAAGTTAGAATGTTTGATTGTGTGTGAAAAGAACGATAAATAGTTGCAAATTTTGCTAGTTAGTTTAATCTTGACATTTCTACCATGCTTTAATTGATGAATTGTGCTATTTCAAGGAGACATGATTGTTAATTGGATTGAAATGTTAATCATGCTTAGTGGCGAATTTGCTATTTCAATGGTTAAAAATGAGAAAAAAGGGATTTTTGTTACTGAAATAATTAAGTAATATTAATAGTCATAATAAGAAGGAAATGCAAGAAGTTTGAATGCCAATTTACAAAAGAAACGACTTTGGTTGTACATTTTTGGAAATTATAGACAAATTTTTAGTCAAATAGAAAAAGTGATGTTTTTATGTCAAAAATCAAGATTTAGTTTACTGATATGTTAGAAATGTATAAAAGTTATGTACTGAAATTTTTGAAAGAAAATGCAGAAGAAACGAAATTAAAATTAGTTACTTTTCATAAAAAGTTCGAATGAACCGAAACTAAGATCAAACCCCCTAAAAACCCAATTCATATCAGTTGGCCACTTAGCCTAATTGGTTAGTGGGTGTGTTGGGCGCGCTTACTGTAGCGTGGGTTCTGGCCTTGGTCTCAGGTTCGAAACCGAACAAGAGACTTTTTCATTTTATTTTCTTTTGGAAAAATCCGAACTCGAGATTTGACTCAAATGAATCCGAACCATCCTTGTGACATGGTTGCGCTCTGTCCCTTTGGTTAGTGCGTGCGCTGGCTTTGTCTATGGTCGCTGGTTCGAAGCCCGAACTCAGCAAATTGAAAACTTTTGTTTTTTTTTTTTTGGTTTTTTGGTGATTTTGTAACTTTAAATATTCAGGAAAAAATCCTATAATTGTTATTAAAATATGTAGACTTCATGAAAAATAATTGTACACTTTTTCGACTTGATTTAAATAGCGTGAGAGGAAAAATTGAGTAGAACCTTGTAAAAATCGATATTTTGCACAAGTATAAAAGTGACTCTTTTGAGTTATGTTAGATTTATAAAAGGGGATTTTGTGTAAAAAGAACTTGAAGTGTGTTTCATTATGAATTTTGTTATTATTTTGGATAATGTGTGCTTTGAAAAGTATATGAGAAATATGATTTTTGAAATTTGGAGGAAAAGAAATAATAGTACGGAAACTAAGACTTATTTTGGTTGAATGAGAATGTTATGAATTGAATTGGAGCGTTGAATTATTGGAAAGAATGGAAATCATGTTAATTGTGAAAAAGAACTATATGAGTATGAGAACTCAAATATTGTGATTATGAATTGAAATTGAGAACTAGAGTGTAGCTAAGCCTCATACCGGCATCGAAAAGAAATATATTGAAATGAGATTTGAAATGAAACGACCAAGATTTGGGTCATGTGATAGAATTGGTTGAGACCGGTATAGTGGAAGGGCTAACTCTAGAGAATTGATTTTGTTCATGATTCAAATAACTAAGGACTACATACATAGTGAAGACGTGATGAAAATAAGAGAAAAACACGAGTATGAGGGCCTCGGAGCTACGGTGTGAGGGTAATCACAGGCTGTTTTCACGATGCGTCGTGACATGACGTGGATATGTCTTTAGGAGTCCGTACCGCAGGCGACGCTCGTGGGGTGTTTGGTGACTACGGGTGGTGTCATGTCCCATGACGGAGGCTGAATTGTTAATAGGTTCTTCACGATGCGTCGTGACATGATGTGGGATTCCCTTCCAGGCTGTCTGGACAGGAGCTCGTACTCATAGAACATCTAGGATACTTATCATAGTTACTGAAGTAGTTTAAGTCATGGCGAGGGATTGAACCCTACAAGATGAAGAACGGTTAAGGGCTTGCCCTCAGACCTATGTAGTATGGGATACATAGAATCTGAACAAGTGCGCATTAGTGTCATATAATATACATAACTGCATTAAGGACTAAGTGCACCACACAACACGACATCTATAGGATAGCCCCTTGTAGTTTTGTTTGTGATCAAGTTTGTGATTGTTTAAGTATTTGAGAATCGTTATACTGTTTTCGGCATAAAGAGGATAGCCGTGTATAATATTTCGTCGGTTGTAAGCAACTGACGCGCCTACAGTTTCTATGCAGGATAAAGTGGTTAACAAGACAAAAGAATGCATGCTGATTAAAGAATGATTCAAGTGTTATACATTTCAATTTATGTAAATTGTTGTAATTTGCTTCCGCTGTAAATATGTAATGTAATTGCAAACTCTGATGTAACAAAAGTTCTTTTTTTCCTTGTAAAATTGTACGAAAGAAGTGTAAAGATCCTGTGGAACTTCGAATTTAGTTGTATTTTGGAATTCGGGGTGTTACAGAAATTGTCACCATGCATATGCGTGACTTGTTCTCACTCTCAAGCATCAAATTGAGAGTTTGGGGCATTTCTATACCCCCGTTGCTTGGTTATTTGTGTCTTAGGTTGATTAAGACACGGGTAGAGACTTGAACGACACATTGAGTCGTCGGCCTCATCTAAGTAGTTGCCTACACTTATCAATCATTTGGCCAACTTGGGAACTTCCGCCTTAACGATTGAGGATGACTAACTCGGGTGCCGACAAAATCATGGAAGACGATCACGGGCCGAGTTAAGGACGAGACTAAAATGGGGAAAGTGGTGACCAACTGATCGCATCGCCGGAGCCGCAGGTTGATAAAAGGGAACGCGGGCTTCTAGTAAGGAAATCGCTCGAGACTAGGCGTAACTTAGACTAGGAAATCAGTTGGTGACCATACTCTTGTAACATGTCTAGGTGGACATGATGTCTATTAGATTTTGCCATCACCTATGAACTTGCAGTAGTTTCTAGCGACTGGTAGTCAGGTGTTGTACTCTCCTATCATTAGGGATACGTGCTGTGGTGCGTATCTTGCACTGTTGATTCCTAAAATACCATGGTAAGAACGGGATGAGATTTCCTAGCGGATAGGGGGGAATTAAACCTTCAAGGCCGTCAAGTTCTATGCTGGTGGACACGAATAGGTCATATGGGCTGCGGTCCTGTGAATCTTCGGCATCATAGGTATGCTGCGGTGTATCTTTAAGTTGGTCACGGCTTTTGAGTGGGGTCTGAGAGTCGGGTACTAGTGGCAAACCGAGACACCACTAAGTGACTGCAGAAACGGATGTGACCGGTTAATCTGCAACCTCATCAATCACGATCTATCTATCAGGAACAGGACGAATACATGAGTAGTATGCATGGCAAGGGTTCAAAACCCTGAGTTTGGAGACAACGGCTTGATTTGGAAAGTATGTAGTATGGGATGCATACATTTCCAAGGTCTCACTTGCATTAGATTAAGTGCATTTTTGGCTTGTGCATTAGAGTACCGGGGCTTTGTCATACACGGACACCTTGGACCCATCTTCACCTTCCTTCTTCTATCACTTTTCTATTTAATCTTGATTTGTCTAGTTTGCAGATCGCTGCTTTTATCAGCCTCGCGTCAGTAGAATTAATGACGTGCCCACTCTTTTAGGTGCTAGATTGCCGACCCAGGGAGCCCAGGAAGCCCAAGACAAATGGTGTGCCCAAGTGATGGTATCAAGTGTTCATCCTTTACATTTTTTGTTAATTTTTGTGATTTGTAAATTTCTGAGACAGTGTAAAATTGTAACACTCGAACCTGTACACCATGGAATAAAATTGTTTAAATTTTTCTGCATTTTCCTATATTGTGATTGTTTGAAGGAAAGATTCTAGTTTGTGTCACGAATCACCAGTGTGGGGACTCGGGGCACTACAGAAACCCTATATGTTTTTCAAAAATTCTGTCAAAGAGTAGAAAATGAGAGAAGCTTTACCATTTTCACTATTCGTAGCGATCATGGTGGGGAATTTCAAAATGATTTTTTTACATCATTTTGTGATGAAAAATGAATAAAACATGAGTTCTCATGTCCTCGCATAGCCCAACAAAATGAGGTTGTTGAGTGGAAAAATCGATCTATCTAAGAAATGGCTCGCACTGTACTTAGTGAAAATGATCTACCAAAATCCTTTTAGGCAGAAGCTGTCAATACATCATGCTATACCATTAACTAAGTAATCATTATAAAATATCGTGAGAAAACTTATTTTGAACTATATTATGGCAAAATTCCAAACTTAAGCTATTTTCGGGTATTTTGGATGCAAAGTGTTTATCTTAAATACCTTAAATAACTTGGGAAAATTTGATCGCAAAAGTATTGAATGCGTATTCTTAAGGTATTGTCTTAGTAGCAAAACAAATCGTGTATTTAATAATAGAAGACGCACAATTCAAGAATCTATTGATGTTATATTTAAAGAAACTAATCATCTCCAAAGAGAGATATTACATGTTATTGATGATGATGAGACATGTATCCATGTTGAAAAGAAACAGGTACATACTGAACAAAGACCAAATGAAGAATCTCAAAACATCTCATCCCATCAAGATAAAGACCTTTCCATCAATCAAAGCACTAAAAAATCCTTGATAAACAAGATGCACACACAACAAATTAATGTCATGGAAGATGAGTACACTCTTCAAACTACACAAACTCAACCACCCACAAGTGAAAAGCGTCCTGCTTGGAAAATTATGT
Source organism: Hemerocallis citrina (assembly GCA_017893485.1). Taxonomy (NCBI): domain Eukaryota; kingdom Viridiplantae; phylum Streptophyta; class Magnoliopsida; order Asparagales; family Asphodelaceae; genus Hemerocallis; species Hemerocallis citrina. Next base: position 128,180,263 of record CM030363.1, on the reverse strand, counting down.
CTAGCCATCCTTCATATCTTATACGAAGTGATATATCAAAAGGGGTAACTACTCGAACTCAAGCAAAAAAAATTATGTGTTTTTCTGTATTCGTATCTATACTTGAACCTAAAAATATTAAGCAGGCCTTGCAAGACAATGACTGGATCATTTACATGCAATAAGAACTTAATCAATTTGAAAGGAATCAAGTATGGAGACTTGTTCCTAGACCCCCTACTCGAACTATTCTTGGTACAAAATGGGTGTTTAGAAATAAGTTAGACGAATCAGGTAATATTATTCGAAATAAGGCTCGTTTTGTTGCTCATGGCTATAATCAACAAGAGGGAGTCGATTTTGATGAAACTTTTGCTCTCGTTGCACGGATTGAAGCCATTCGTATTTAACTTGCTTTTGCATCCTATATGGATTTTACGTTTTTTCAAATGGATGTAAAAGTGCTTTTTTAAATGGTTATATTTCTGAAGAAGTCTATGTTGAATAACCACCTGGATTCACTAATCCTCTACACCCAAACCATGTATTTCGTCTTGATAAAGCACTATATGGTTTGAAACAAGCTTCTTGTGCTTGGTATGAGCGAGTAAGTGCGTTCCTCATTCACATTGGTTTTTCAAAAGGCAAAGTAGACATCACACTTTTTATTAAACATGTTTTTATAGATATTTTGATTGTCCAGATTTGTGTTGATGACATTATATTTGAGTCTACTAATGAAAATCTATACAAAGAATTTTCTGAAAAAATGGAGGATGAATTTGACATGAGCATGATGGGAGAATTAACATACTTCCTTGAACTTCAAATACAACAAAGGAAGGACGACATCTTTATAAACCAATCCAAATATGCAAAAGATCTTGTAAAAAAATTCGGTCTCGATAGTGCTATTGTATTCAAAACTCCTACGGCTACCACTACTAAACTATCCAAACACGAATCCGGTAAAAATGTTGATATTACTACCTATCGTGGTATGATTGGTAGCCTACTTTATATTACTGCATCTCGTCCTGATATAATATTTAGTGTTTGTTTATGTGCTCGTTTTCAATCGTGTCCAAAAGAATCTCATTTGGTTGCAGTAAGCGTATCATTCGATATCTTAAAGGCACACCAAATGTCGATCTTTGGTACCTGAAAATAGAAACTTCACTCTTATGGGTTTTTCAGATGCCGACTATGCTGGAAGTCTAACAGATAGAAAAAGCACCAGTGGTACATGTCACTTCATAGGAAATTTTCTTATTTTATGGGCATCTAAGAAACAAAATTCTGTAACCTTGTCCACTGCCGAAGCCGAATATATAGCCGTCGGATCTTGTTGTGTGCATATATTATAGATAAAACACACATTAGAAGACTACAAGGTATTCTTTGATCACATCCCCATTAAATGTGATAATACTAGCACTATTCACATGACTAAGATTTCTGATCAACATAGTCGTACTAAGCACATAAAAATACGATATCACTTCATCAAAGATCATCTTCAAAAGGGAGATATTGTCCTTGAGTATGTTTCAACTGATTTACAACTAGGTGATATTTTTACAAGACCCTTATATGAAAAATGTTTTCACTTTTTGAAAGGAGAATTAAATGTTATTGAGATTTCAGCATAAAAGGTTTTTTCGATCGACGGAACGGTCTACTGTCATCCTTTCAGGATATATGGTCAACCGTGCGGTCGCCAGTTCTTCTCTCTATTGTGTTTACAGTAATTATTGTTCTTTCATCGATCGACTGTGCGGTCGGCCGGCTCCCTTTCAGTCGTTTTTACAGTCTACCTAAATTTCTTATTACTTTCGACCTGTCGACTGTGCGGTTGACCGACCTTCATTCTACCATTTTGTTTGTTGTTGGTATCCTTTTGGTGTGTTTCAAAAGGGGGAGAATTTAGAATTTAGAATCTTTTAAATCAATCTCATGTCTCTCCTCTATTATTTTGTATTGATGAAATCTCAAATCTATGATATCATGTAGAATTCTCATTGTATGTCAAAGAGTTTCGTGATCAACGGTATCATGTAAGAAGATTTCTCTATGGTTTTCAAAAATGCCATGTTTTTTCTGTCGCTCAAATCTATATCTCCAAAAATTGTCTGTCTTTTAAAATTTACAAATACATGTTTTTGAAACAAGCTTTCATATAAAATATATCATTAACACACTCATTTAAATTTGTACATGCATGAATTTAGGGGGAGTATTGGATTAAGGATTAAGGGGGGGAAGTTGAATCTGATTTATTTTTAAACTTAAATTCTAAAGTATGTTTTGTTCACACTAAAAGGGGGAGACTGTTGACTCTAAGTTTGGTGTGCATAAAACGTATCATGTACAACTAATATTTTCAGTTAAGATTTGCAGGATATACAAAAAAAGAAAAACCAAAATAAAGATCCAAAATGATTTGAATTCATGAAAAGAAGCATGAATCGCAAAGATCAAGGAAGATTGCAACACAAGAAACATGTGCTTCAAATATTCAAGAATGCAAGCATAATTAAATTACTCATTTCTGTTTTTGTGAGAAAATGCTATGTAAAGGCCGTTTGATTGATTGATTAATTTTTGGTATGAATATAAAGTAGATTCGCTAAATAAAAGTCTGCACGATAGCGGTCGATAACACAAAATATCGGTCGACTGTCACAATAGTCGACCGCTCATCATAGTTGACAAGATGATTAAGTCGACCAGTCATCGCTCGACTTTCAAGTTGAAAGATGAACGGTCGACTGCTCCCATATGTGGTCGATCGTAAACATGCAGACTTGACTTTTTTGGAATTATCTTTTCTTTTTTTTGGAAAGATACATTTCCTCGCTCTATAAATAGAGGTGAATTTACGGAGTATTCTTCATCCATTGCAATTATAATTCTTCTGAACTAATCATTCAATCAACGATCCGAGTGTGAGAGCTTTTACTGTTTTCTTTAGTCAATATCGCTTTAGATATTGAGAGTTTTTCTTTTCTTCCACTTCGGTGAGTTTTTGCGGGACTTGTGTGTAGAAGCCCTACGGGTGTAATAGGTCACTCAGCCTGAACTCCGAGAATCACTGTACAAGGGTTTAAAGTATAGTGGAACGTTTGTTGCGGAGAATTTCTACAAGTAGGTGGTGTGAACGTAAACCTGGGGGTCAAACCACATTATATTGCCGTGTCTTGCCTGATTACTGCTTTGCTTTCTCTAACTCTTTTTATTATTTTATGCATTTAATTCAAGTTTTTAATTTCCCCACAATCACTCTATTTACCTCCCCTAGGGTGATTTACAATTATCATTAGTGGAATCAATATCCATTGTTACAACTTTCCTCACTAACTAAACCAATCTTGACTCATAGTTTTTCCAATGTCAAATTAGGGAACAACACCCCCCCCCCCTACACACACACACACATACACACACAAATAGATTGATTAAAAAATAATATTATTAACAAGAAAAGAAAAAAAAAACACTATCAAGCTTGAAAAACTTCACATGAACTTGGTTTTGCAGCCTTAAGTTTCACTAGGGAATTTCAATTCACAACAGCAACAAAGACAAATCCTTTATGCCAAATCTTCGAGGTCGATCAAATGGAATCTGTTTTTCAATTCAAATCTATCAATGGTCAACTTAATGTATTAACCTTCTAACTTGCCTCAATCCAAGTTTATCCAGTTGAACCCGTGCATATATCTATCTAAGATTTACAATATACTCATTATTACTTTGTACAGCATATCTACTCATGATGAAAGAAACAAGACTTTATGCACAACACTGAAAAGAATGGTGAAGCTAATTATAGTACAATTTGTGTACTCACAAATTAACATGTGGAGAGAGCCCTATTGTCACGCCCCGCTTCCCATCATATGGGAACACAGATAAGTAACCGAGGTCCAGCGAATGATATAAGTATGCCAACTCATATCATCCATACTCTATACAATGCCAGTAAGCTCAACAATACAATAATAATCACAATAACAAGGGTATAATACAATAACCAAATCTGGGATACAAGAACTTACAAAATAGCCGGAGAAGATACAATGCAATAACAGTCTGCCAAGTTTCTTCAGTATCCCATTCCTGTATCTGTATAACATTAACTCAAAAGAAAGATAGATGGTACCCGTTAGAGCAAGTTACGAGCCGCAAGTATTACAAGCAAAATAAGAACAAGAATAGGTGGCAATGTAATTGTAATACATCATGATCAAGTGTAATGCAAGTAACAAATGGAATAAGTCTCAAAATATAACTAATCGGGAACGAGGAATCATGCAACAGGAAATGCATCGTGTAACGGGAATCTTGTAACTTATAGACATGTAACATGTAACTTGTAAACAGGAATCAAGTAATCTTGTAAACATGAGCCATGCACGTGTTTAGTGTTAATCTCAAGTCTTGCAATCTTTTATAAATCCTAACTAATGCACGCAATCCTGCATCTCATACCACTGGTCGGGTGCATACAAACATGTTAACGATTAGACTCTAGTGTTGTATTATACATGGTCAAGTACTCGGGTCTTGCAGGAACATGAGCATGTAATTAAGCAATGGGCACTAGAGGTAACCCCCATCAATCCCTGACGTGACACTTAGTTCTACATGACACTTAGTTCCATATAACTTGTAGACACATATCATGTAGACAGGAAAGCATGTAATCATGTGATGGGCACTAGAGGTAACCCCCGTCAACCCCTGACATGGAACTTAGTTCTACGTGGCACTTAGTTCCATATAAATTTTAATCATTTATCATCATCACGGGGAACACGGAACACATTTCGAGTATAATCTCCTATATACCCAACTACTATGTCTTTCCCTCAATAGCTCGGCTTGTGATTCTTTTATAATAATTAAAAATGATGCAACAATGGAAATAGTGTTGGGACATGTTCAGGGAGACATTAAGGGCTATACAACGCGTGTAATGTGTTTCAAGTCATAAAAGCAAAGAACAATATATTTATGTATAAATGAACACAAGTCACAAGTCTGGGCAGTCAGATGTCATTACACAAAGATCAATTTTTCCGCTGCCACAGGAAAGAAATTCTGGTTCCGTCAAGGATTCTAGATACTAGACTCCTTGCCGGTTCCAGCGCATATTTACAAGATACATTACGAATAAAACAGATGGGTCAACCAGACAATTCTTTACTAAACTACTGCTCAGGCAGCGGACTGAGGTCAAATTATTATATGTATAAAGTGACTGCAAATTCATTTAAAAATCTCATAAAAATTATAAATAAATTCTTAATCATGTTTAGTAACAAACTAGTAAATATCAGGTCTTAATTATACTTTTTAGCATGATATTTAAATTAGTTATTCGGGAAAATACGTTTCAAAATAGTAATATGGAATTACAAACGTCACAACACTAAAAATAGTATATCTTGCAAACTACACATCGGAGTCCAGATCCGTCAAAAGTTCTGGAAACTAGACTCAGGGGGCTACAACTCTTATTTATAAAGTTCTGATTAATTTGAACAGTAGCTAGGTCAAAATCTAGCTACAAATCAGAACAGACAGCAGAGCAGGAACATACAAATCGATATTTATAATCTTATGATGGGCATCGAATCACAGAGGAAAATAGATTGATTCGATTCAATATATAACGACTAACTTAACCGTGGAAAGATTGTAAAGTGTAACCCAAATTCCTGCCAATATGTATTCTCTGTGTATTTTCAGTATTTCGATTCTTTATAAATCATTTCCCGCTTTTTAATTCTTTTTGTTGAAATTTATGGTTGGATCCCCTAATAAATTCCATTTCTATACATTAATTATATTTGTCGCTATTTTCAAATGACTATATATTTTAATAGAAACCTATCTCCATTCTGTAAGTTTATTTAACCCAAATCAAATATATTTTTATTATTGGATTGTATCAATAAACGTGTTAAACCCAAATCTTATTATTATTATTATTCGTTCTTTAATTGTTTATTAATTTGTGAAACCTATAGATCTTAACATATATTTTATTATTATTATTAGAGTACGAATTTTATGTACACTATTTATTTAGTTAATTAATATGTACTACTACATTGCTCTTTATTATATTTTAGTTCAAATCGAATATAGTACTAATTATTTTGTGAGGACCTACATTCTATCATATTTATTAGTATTTGTGTATTAACTTGATGCATACTATTAGGTTATTTTTACTATCGTATTACAATTTATTTATTTATTTATTTATTTTTAATCTAAAACCCGAAACCCATCAACTGATCCTATATCTCTTCTTATTGAATTAACCCGCACCAGCTAACCCGAAACCCTGTAGCCCACATTCTAACCCTATTTATAACCTGTTTAACCCCCCTAACCCTAATCTCATTAACCTAATCACCTTCTAAACACCTCTGCCTCCTGTTCACCTCCTTCCTTCTTCTTCTTCTACTGTGCTCCACCTCCGAAGCCGCTTCACCGAGCCACGTAGCTGCCTTCCTGCAGTCATCTCATCAATCGATGTCAAGCCCTGCAACCCCGTCGATCTTGTAACTACCATTTCCGCTATTTTTATTTTTCCCCTTTTGTAATATTTTATTTGTAATTGAATAAAATACTCTATTTTGTTCCTTGATTATTTTTTTAATCAAATATTATTCATGAAATTCTTCGTTCTTATTGATTGAGCTATTCTTGTTGTTCCTAATTTCTTTTATTAATTGTGGATATTTTTATTTGAACCCTATTGATTTAGATCAATCTCTTATTGAACCCTAAGACCGAATTTCATTCATTCTTGACCCAAAACCGCTATTATTGGATCTTAAATCACCAACCCAGTACCTTAATTGTACCCTATACATACAACTCTACAGCAAACCCTAAAAATTGTGCAATTCGAAATCCTATCCACTTATTCTCTCTCTCCTCACCGTTGCTCTCTCCCCGTCGAATTTCCCGCCCAAAAAAAGCCCCATTGCACCCATCTCCGTTCGTCTTCTCCGGCGGCCATCCCCCTCAGCCGTTGCCCCCTATGGTGCCTCCTTATCGTCGACAACCCCCAGCATGCTTCCCCTCTTCCTCAACATCAACAGCGACCAGAGCAGCGAAACCCATTGCTGCTTCCCCCTTTCCGATGCCATATCCTCGAGCGTCGCTCCTACGATGCACTCACCCGCCGTCGACCGCACCTGCGATGCCGGTGACCTCTGCCCCTTGCTTCCATTGCTGACATTGTTGTTGTCTGTTGTTGCTGAGTTCTCTTTGTTGCTGATTTTGTTTGGGTTCTCTATTGCACATATATCGGACGTGCTAATTTGCTAGTTCGTGGGTTCGTTGCTTCGGGATCCTTATACAATTATTCTTGGTATTCATTTTTACCGTTTATAAGGCAAGTCACTGTCCTCTTGAATTTTTAATTGTATCAAATTCTTGTTTTGTTGAAACTCTTACAAGTAGATCTCTTTGTTATCGTATTATACATTGTTTATATCTTTCGTTGGGTATATTGAGGGTCTAACGAGCTAACCCCAATTTACTTGACATCATGCTACTTTTGACTCTAAAGAATGAATCTTTCATGCGTTCATATAGAATTGAGAATAGGGTTGTTCATATAATTGTCACACAATTAAATTATTGTAGAGAGAATTGCTAGGTTGTATGTTGTTTGATCGATTGATGGTTGATTGATGATAAATTGGTGTATATGTGTGTTTAAATTTTATTTATCATGTTTTAACACTGATCATGTTGATTGTATAATTTATTGACTAATGGAATTGATACCCATAATGTTTAATTAAATTATTTTATGAATAATACCCTAAAACCTGTATATTGCTTGTTGGCCTGTATGTTGACTGCTATTTTTGAACTAGTAAATGATCTCAAAATGAATAAATTTCTGAATAAGAATTGTAGCCTTATCTTTCTAGTTTCAAGAACATCTTGAATTTCTTGATTCCGATTTGTGTAGAAAAAGTTATGTTCATTTTACTACAACTGTATTTTTACTTTCAGATTTTCAGATTCTTATATCTTCTATGTTTAAACAGTAAATAGGCTGATCAAATGTTAAAATTTTGCTCTGAAAATTTCCAGATTATTGTTTAACATGTTTAGGAGTTTAGAAAATATTTTAAATTAATTTAATATTGAGTTTTTGCTATTTCTAAAAATAAAATAACATGATGTCGAATTTCTGTCTGAACATGAAATCTGTAAAGAACGGTGTGATTAACTAGCTACTGTTGTCGGATTTTGAACTTTAAATATGCGTTGGAACCGTGTGGAAGTCTAGTTTCTAGAATTTCTGATGGATTCAGTTTTTGAGTTCTGAAATAGTAAGAAACTGCATTTTTGTACAAACTACACTTGCTGTCCAGAATTTTATATTTCAGTTTTTAATAGTTTAACTATTCCTATATCGTTGTATTGCATGAATCGAAGTGTGTCTGTTGTATTGCATAATCCTAATGTCCTAATGTCATCATTTTAACTGTCCTATTTCATGTTACCACCTTATTGTTCATTTGTTGTTATTATTGTTCACCCCATATCTCAAATTGCATATTGTATTGTTGCATTAATAAAATAATTAACAAGTCGGGGTTTAAGGGAATGACTTGAGTAGTGAATATAGTGACTGTGTTGGCTAGTGTTTATCGATTGATTGTGGAGCGCTGACTACGACACCCCAATCTCTCGTGTATTGTATCAATGAATCATATCAATGAATCGTATCATTGAATCGCATCAGTGAATCAGTGAATCATTGTAATGTATCGTGCAATAATATTGTATCGTATCAGTGATTATCATACCGACACATGACCTATAGAATTCACCACTCAATCTAAACGAAATTGATTGTATGCATCAAACCTGTGATATAGGATGCAGTAGTACGTGCATTAGTTAGGATTAAAATGATTAATAGACATAAGGATTGACCCAATGTCGATATTGTATATTGTACATCATTGTTCCTATTTATACCGAATATTGTTTAAGTGTTATTGATACCATTGAATATTGTTATTGAATATTGAACCATTGTTTATACCAATGCATCGTTTACCATGATACTGTTTATTGATTATTGTCCAATGTTATTGACTCTTACCGATCCATTGAAATTATTGTTATACCGTTATTCCATTGTTCTTTGCTTTCTCTACTTGCTGTCCATGACTTACTCTAAGGACAATTTTTCTCCTCTTTTTAAATGAAGTGTACACAGGTAATGAAGGAGAATTGCCTGCTCGAATTGGAGAACAAAGATTCTAAAGATTTAGTGCTTTTTAATTGCTTATTATTTTATTGAACTTAATGTATTGAGACTTATTATTATTTGTGATTGGATTATTATTGTATTGGGCTTATGTCCTAGATTTTATTATTGTTTCCAGATGTTGGTTTGTTGAATTTGGATATTTTATATTGCTTCATTCCAAGTATTATTGTTCGTGAGATTATTAATATTGTTTGTGCAATTGTTCTGTATTGATTATATTGTTGAGTTGATCGAATAAATAGCTTATGGGTGATGTTAGTTATTCGCTTGGCCAATTTCATGTGCTCGTATTCTGTATTTTTGGGAAGCGGGACGTGACGGATCCACCTGCAAACCCATTGCCACCATTGTTGTTGTGCGCGACCACTCAGCAACCCCCGCGACCCCGCCATTGCCACAGGTCCACCTCATCTTCGACTCCACCACCATCAGCCATTTCTACTACCCTCGCAACCGTCGACAGCCACCTCATCTCCTTATCTTCTTCCTCCTCTACTCTGAAACTGAGCGCATTACCTGCATCGTCTACATCGTCGCCACCTCGACACTGCACTCCTGAACCCATCAACGCCATTGCCGAATGCCCACAGCACTGCTCACCATTGCCTCACCCACACCCTTTCCTTCCAACACTGTCGACCTCTTGCTGCCCCCTTCATCCTCTTGTCGACCACCAGCACCCGCCTGCGATCCCCAACCACCGTCGAAGCTCCGCAGTAACTGCCACTGCCGCTGCTACTCTTGCTGTTGTTCTTGTCGAACCCGTGCATTGCACGTGCTACGGAGTGCACGTACTATTGCTGTTGCTCATGTCATTGTTGCTGCTTGCTTTTCTTGCAATTGTTGCTGTGCTCTTGCTATGTTCACTGTTCACATGTGTTGCACGTGTTATTGTCGTTGCACGTGTTATTTTGTCTTTTGCACGTGTTGCCACCATCGCTCGTCTCGCTTCCGTTCTTCATCTCATAAGGCAAGTACCTTGTAAATTTTTATTGTTCTGTACTAGATTTAATTGACCTCCTACAATTAGTAATTTTGCTTGATTATCGTGTTTTGAAACTCGTTTATGTTCATGAAAAATATCTTTACAAATTTCAATTGTTTGAATCGTCAATTTGTTTATGCCTTGAAATCCATCCATGATTAAGTCACTTGATATGTATGTTGAATCGAATTAATCCATTTGCCTCTATGGTTCGATGCCCATCAAAAGATCATAGATATCAATTTGTGTATTTCTGCCTTGTTGTATGTTCTGGCTTTTTGTCATATTAGTTTGAATAAGTCAGATCTTTATAAATAAGAGTTTTATCCCCCTGAGTCTAGTTTCCAAACTTTTGACGGATCTGAAATTCGATGGGTAGATTGCAAGATATGTTGTTTTTAGTGCTGTGACATTTTTGATTCCAGAAAACTATTTTGAAGTATATTTTCTCGATTAACTAATTTAAATATCATGTTAAAAGTATAATTAAGACCTAATATTTTTCAGTATGTTACTAAACATGCTTATGAGTTGATTTATGATTTTTATAAGATTCAATGAATTTACAGTTAATTTTTATATACATAAATTTGACATTGACATGCTGCTTGAACACGAAATCTGTAAAGAGTTGACTGTTTGACCTAACTATTATATTTTCTTAATATATCATGTGTATATGTGTTGGAACCGACATGAAGTCTACTTTTTAGAACCTCTGACGGTACCTGATTCTCTTTTCTGTAGCAACGGAAAAATGAGTTTTGTACAACAACGTATTGCTGTCCAGAATTGTAACTTCATGTTCTTAATTGTAAATATGTTTATATCTTGCAACTAATTAATCAAAATTTTATATCATGCATTGCGTAGCCTGTGATACTTTCTTGATCATGTCCTGATATGCATTCTCATTGTTGTATGTTCATGTTTAATTATTGTAAAAAGAATAACAAGCCGGGGTAATAAGGGAAAGATCTAGTAGTGGAAAATATAGGAGAGTGTACTCGGAGAGGCCCGTGTTTCTCATAATAGTGACCCACGATATGATTACATGACACGATATGATTACCTGACAAACCCATTGCCACCATCGTTGCTGCGCGCGAACACTTAGCAACCCCACGACCTCGCCATTACCACAGCTCCACCCCATCTTCGACTCCACCGCCATCAGCCATCGCTACTACCCTCACAACCGTCGAGTGCCACCTTATCTCCCTATCTTCTTCCTCCTCTCTCCGAAACAGAGTGCATCGCCTGCATCGTCACCACCTCGATGCTGCACTCCTGAACAAATCATCGCCATCGCCGAATGCCCTTGCCACCGCTCGCCATTGCCTCGCCTACACCCTCGCCTTCCACCACCGTCGACCTCTTGCTGCCCCCTTCATCCTCTCGCCAACCACCAGCACCCGCCTGCGATCCCCGATCACCGCAGAAGCTCCGCAGCAACAGCCATTGTCGCGACTACTCTTGTCGTTGTTCTTGCCGAACCCGTGCGTTGCACGTGCTATGGAGTGCAACGACTATTGTTGTTGCCCGTGTCATTGTTGCTGCTTCCTATTCTTGCAATTGTTGCTGTGTTCGTTGTTCACGTGTGTTGCACGTGTTATTTTGTCTCTTGCACGTGTTGTCACCATCGCTTGTCTCGCTTCCGTTCATCATCTCATAAGGTAAGTACCCTGTACATTTTTATTGTTCCGTACAATCTTTTAATTGACCTCCCGCAATTAGTAATCTTGCTTGATCAATCGTGTTTTGAAACTCGTCCATGATTATAAAAAATATCTTTACAAATTACAGTTGATTGAACCGTCGATTTGTTTATCCCTTGAAATTCTTCCCTGATTAAGCCACTCGATATGTATGTTGAATTAAATCAATCCATTTGCCTCTATGGTTCGATGCCCATCAAAAGATCATAAATATCAATTTGTATATTTCTGCCGTGCTGTATGTTCTGACTTGTAGTCAAATTTTGACCTAGTTACTGTTTGAATCAGTCAGAACTTTATAAATAAGAGTTTTATACCCCTGAATCTAGTTTCCATAATTTTTGACGGGTCTGAAATCCGATGTGTAGATTACAAGATATGTTGTTTTTAGTGCTGTGACGTTTTCGATTCTAGATCACTATTTTGAAGTATATTTTTTCGATTAACTAATTTAAATATCATGTTAAAAGTATACTTAAGACCTAATATTTTCCAGTATGTTACTAAACATGCTTATGAGTTGATTTATAATTTTTACAAGATTTTTCAATGAATTTACAGTTAACTTTTATATACATGAATTTGACCTTGGCATGCTGCTCGAACACGAAATCTGTAAAGAAATGACTGTTTAACCTAATTATTATATTTTTTAAATAGATCGTGTGTATATGCATTGGAACCGGCATGAAGTCTACTTTCTGGAACCTCTGACGGATCCTTATTCGATTTTCTGTAGCAACGGAAAAAGTGAGTTTTTGTACATCAACGTATTGCTGTCCAGATTGTAACTTTATGTCCTTGATTGTAAATATATTTATACCTTGCATTTAATTAATCAAACTTGTATATTATGCATTGCATAGCTCGTGATACTTTCTTGATCCTGTCCTGATACACATTCTCATTGTTGCATGTTCATATTTAATTATTGTAAAAAAAAATAACAAGCCGGGGTAATAAGGGAAAGACCTAGTAGTGGACAATACAGAAGAGTGTACTCGGAAGGAGGCCCGTCTTTCTCATAATAGTGACCCACGATATGATTACATGACATGATATGAATACCTGACACAATATGATTACCTGACACGATATGATATGACATGATACGATATGTTGTGATATGATTCCTGTTAGTGTCACTCGAAGACCCGAGTACATGACCCTATAGTTTTCACCATTAGAGTCTAAATGTTAACTTGATTGTATGCACCCTATCTGTGGTATGGGACGCAAGATTGCGTGCTTTAGTTAGGATTTATAAAAGATTGCTAGAGTTGAGATTAACTCTGAACACGTTCATGATTCATGTTTACAAGATATATGTTACCTGTTTATAAGTTACTTGATCCACGTTACAAGATTTCCTGATCCTGTTACAAGTTTACAATTTTACAAGTTTATATGATTCCTGATTTCCGTTTACATGACTCATGTTAGAACTTTGCATGATTTCCGTTTGCATGACATATTCCTATTACATTATTCCTTGTCCCGATGAGTTATATTCTGAGACCTGTTCTAGTTGTTACCTGCATTACCTTGATCATGTTATATTACATTTGCATCGCCAGTTCTTGTTTCATTTCTTGTTCAGTCTCTGTTGCTTTCTTGTTATATATGTTGGTTCTCGTTATCATGTTCTTTCCGTATTTGAATTCCCAGTTCTTATCGTTCCCTGTTATATTCTTGTTCTTATTCCCATTTTTGCTTGTACTACTTGCGGCCAGCAACTTGCCTTAACTGGTGCTCCATCCATCTTCTTTTTGAGTTATGTTTTACATGTACAGATGATGGGTTACTAAAAGAACTTATCGAGCTGTTATTCAATTGCATATTCTCGGGCTATTTGGTAAAATCTGGTATCTCAGATATTGGTTAGTGTATTATATTCTTGTTTATGTGATTATTATTGTGTTGTTGAGCTTACTGGAATTGTACAACTTATGGATAATATGAGTTGGCATACTTATATCATTCGCTGAGCCTCAGTTATGCACCTACATTCCCGTATAATAGGAAGCAGGGCGTGATATAAAGTATGATGATACGATGGTGTAATCAATTGAAATTGTAAAGTCATTTTTCATGAACATGGACGGGTACGAGGTTTAATCATGATAATCAAATATAACTACTAATTGTGGGAGGTCAAATAACTTGCTTGTATGGAATAATAAAGTTTACAAGATACTTGCCTTAGAGGGGGACGACGATTTCGATAATAATACGAGAATAACGGGACGAGCATTCCGACGGCAACACGTGCAAATATGTGCACCGAAACACATGCTATACACGTGCACCGCAACAACAACGAGCGGCAACAGCAAGATGGCGCGGCAACAGCAGTAATCACAGCAAGGGATCGCAGCAACACAGCGGGAGACGGCGTGGCAATTTGAGAGTTGCGATGATGTTGTCCTTGTTGTTCGGGTTGAAGTGCAGCTAGAGGGCAGAGCTTTGGCAGCTGCTGCTGGGTTGCGGGATGGGGTACGTGAGGGAGGCTCCATGTTGTCGAAGGTGGCGGCGGCGGTCGGGAGGCAGTCGGCGGTTGCAAGGTGATGATAGTGAATGTGTAACCCCCATTTCCGATAATCAGTATTTTCCGTGTATTTTCGATAATTTGATTTTTTTTTTTAATAAATTCATTTTGTGCTAAATTCTGTTCGGATCTTTTATTAAAGTATTTTCTAAATAAAAATTTTATTTATTTCGAATAATGGTGTGTTTTGATCTTACTTCATATATCTTATTGATTGACTATTTATATTTGAGCCCAAATAATATATATAATTATTATTGGATTATTTTAATAAAAATTGTTAAACCCGAATAATTATTTTATTGTATGATTTTATTATTTTTATAATTATAACTATTAATTGTTATTCCTTGATTATTTAATTATAGTACATTTAACGAATTATTTTGTTTTCGTACTTGATCTAATTTTCTTGGCATTCTGATTTATTTTCAAGCCAATTTATATTATTTGTATTACTTATTATTCATTTAGATTTAAATTTTTGTTTCATGGAATTCTTTGTTTTTCTTAAATGTACTATTTTCCTGTTAATCCTATTTTTTTCTTTTATTGAATTTTGGGTATTTTTATTTAAACCCTATTGATTTTGATCTATCTCTTAATCGAACCCTAAAACTCAATTCCAATTGTTCTTGATCCAAATCCGCTATTATTAGACCCTAATTCTCTAACCCAGTACCCTATTTGTACACTATAAATACAACCCTAATGCAAACCCTAAAAATTGTGCAAATTGAAACCTTAGCCGTCTATTCTCTCTCCTATTCTCTCTCCCCGACATCGATTCCCGCCCGATTTTCCTAACCCATCTACTGTTCTTCTGCCCTTTCCCATCGCCTTCTCCGGCGAGCCACCCAACTTCGGCGCCACCCCCCTCGTCGACGCCCAAAACCCCACCCCTGTGTCCTCTTCCACTCTCGTTGACATTAGCTACAGCGACCAACCCCTCTGTCCTCCCAACTCGTCGGCCACCTAGTCGTCGACCCCCGGTGCTGCCCTCCTATCGACGCTGCCACCACAGCCAGCCGAAACCCCACCAGGCCAAAACCCCCTCTCCGTCGCTCCTCGCTGCCATCGACCACCATAGCGTCGCTCGACCTCGCCAGTCGATGCCTGAGTGCTGCCGCCGTTCGTGCTTCCCTGTCCCCGTCTCCCCGCCACCTGCAATGTTGACGACCATCGTATCCCCTTGCCATTGTTATCGTGCCGAGCTCTCTCCCTCTTGATGTGCTAAGTTGTTGTCTCTTTGAGTGCTTGGGTTCTCTTTTACACATAATTTGTACGTGTTAAATTGTGGACTTGTGTGTTCGTGGGTTTGTTGCTTCGGGATTCTTGGTATTCGTTTTCACTTTTTATAAGGCAAGTCACCGTCTTCTTGAATTGTTAATTGTATCAAATTCAAGTTTTGTTGAAACTCTTGCAAGTAGATCTCTTTGTTATCGTATTATCCATTGTTTATCTCTTCGTTGGGTTTATTGAGGGTTTACACGAGCTAACCCCAATACTCTTGATATCGTGCCAATTTGACTCCAAAATTATTGAATTTTGCATACATCATATAGTATGGAAAATAGAGTTACACATATAGTCACGACACAAATAAATTAATGTAGAGATAATTGATAGGTTGTATGTTGTTTGGTCGATTGATGATTGATTGATGATAAATTGATGTATAAGCGTGTTCTAATTTTATTTATCATGTTTTGACACCCATCATGATAATTACACAATTTATCGACTAAATAATTGATGCCCATCATGCTAATTAATTTATTTTCAAGAAAAATATCCAAAAAACAGTATATTGCTTGCTCACCTGTATATTGGCTACTGTTTTTGAACCAGTAAATTATCTTAAAATGAATTACTTTCTGAATATGAATTGTAGCCTTATCTTTCTAGTTTCCATAACATCTTGAATTTTTGAATTCTGAGTTTTTTAACAAAAGTTATGCCCATTTGACTACAGCTGTATTTTTAATTTCAGATTTCCAGATTCTTGTATCTTCCATGTTCAAACGGTAAATAGGCGGATCAAATGATATGATCTTGCTCTGAAAATTTTCAGATTGTTAATAATCATGTTTAAGATTCTAGAAAATATTTTTAATGAATTTATTATGGAGTTTTTACTATTTCTAAAATTATAATAACAAAATGTCGAAATTCTGCCTTAACATGAAATCTGTAAAGAACAATGTGATTGACCTAGTTACTGTTGTCGGATTTTGAACTTTAAATATGAGTTGGAACCGTGTGGAAATCTTGTTTCTAGAACTTCTGATGGATTCACTTTTCGATTTCTGAAACAGCGGAAAACTGCATTTTTGTACATACTACTCATGCTGTGCCAGAATTGTATCTTCTGGTTTTTAATAGATTAATTATTCCTATATCGTAGTCTCGCATGATTTAGAGTGTGTATGTTGCATTGCATGGTCCTAGTGTTCCATTGTCATCATTCTAATTGTCCCATCTAAGTCATCGTCCTATTGCTCTCATATTGATACTATTGTTTATTTCATGTCTCATATTGTATATTGTATTGTTGTATTGATAAAATAATTAACAAGCCGGGATTTAAGGGTTGACTTTAGTAGTGGAAAATATATCGAATGTACTCGGAGGAGGGGCCCGTGTTTCCCTATTTATTGGTCTATTGGTCTATTGGTCATATCGGTTATCGATTAATTGTAGATTATTGACTACAGTATCTCGATTGATTCGGTCATCGGTCATTATTGAATATTGATTACCGTTGTAGAGTACATGAACTATAGAGCCCACCACTAAGTCTAAACGTAACTTGTTTGTATGTAGTAACCATGTGGTAAATGGATGGGACGCATGAAGTGCTACATTAGTTAGGATTAAAATAATTAATAGACTTAAGGATCACACCACATCGACACTGCATATTGTTCCTTATTGTTCCTATTCATATCAAATATTGGCTAAGTATTATTGATATTGATCACTGATTATTGTTACCGATTATTGAACCATTGTTTATAGCCAATTACATCGATTATCATGATTGTCCCATGTTATTGATTCCTATTGATCCATTGACTTCATTGTTATACCGTTATTCCATTGTTCCTTACTTTCTCTACTTGCTTTCCATGAATTGCTCTAAGGAAAAATTTTCTCATCTTTTTAGATGAAGTGTTTACAGGTGTTGATGGAGAATTGCCCGATGGATTGGGAGAACAACATTGGTGAAAGAATTGATTGCATCGCCGCTTAATAAATAATTATTGCTTTGTCATGAAGATTTAATTATTGAACTATTGTTATTTCATTGCATTGTGGACTTTTGACCCGAATATTGCTATTTGTTTCCAGACATTGGATTATTGTACTTAGATGTTATATATATTGCTTCTTTTCAAGTATTATTGTTCATGAGATTATTATTATTACTTGCACAATTGTTCTGTATTGATTATATTGTTAAACTGGTCGGATAAACAGGTTATGGGTTACGTTAGTCATTTACTGGGCCAATATTATGTACTCGTATTTCATATTTTTTGGAAAGCGGGGCGTGACAGACTGATGGTGGTTGTGAGCGGTAGGAGGGCAACCGGCAGAGGCACACAGAGGTGGAGAACGAGGAGGCTGTTGACTGTGGAGGCAATGAGTTCAAGTGGAGGAGGAGCTTCGATGGGTTTCGGCGATGAGCGGCAGTGACTAGGGGCTCAAGGAAGAGCTGGCGTCGGTTGGGTTTCAGAGACAGGCGCTTCGGCGGTAATGGCGCTTGCGAAAGGGTGAAGATGACGATGGCGGAGGGTGGTAGGGCGAGGCAGGGGCTAGCGATGATGATGATGAGGAGGAGGGAGAGCGGAGGGTCACGAGGCTGACGAGGAACAACAACAGGATGTGGGTGGAGGTCGCCCGTGGCAATGGTGGGGGTAGAGCGACGGGGATGACGAGATGGGTTCTCGTCGAAGGGTTGCAGGAGGTTGACGATGATGGGCTTCAGAGGTCGAAGAGGAGGAGGAGCTTTGAGAATGGCAGTGGAGGTTGTTGGAAGAGGCGACGAGGGCATTAGTGCACAGGGTTGCGAGGAGGCGAGGGCGTGGTGCAGTCGATGGTAGCGAGACAAGGAGGTGATGATTACGGGACGACGGTCACTGACAGCAAGGGGTGGAGGCGAGCGTCAGGAAAGATGTCGATGGGTTGGCGTTCGGGGGTAGATGAAGCGAGAGGAAGAAGATGGAGGGAGATCAATGAGTTGCGGTGTGCTCTGTTTTGGTTTTGGGGAAAACAAAGGAGAGAGAGAGAGAGACAGAGAGTCGGGGAGAAAAAGTGGGGAGAGTGACTGAGGTTTAATTGGGGGAGGGGGGCGGGGGGGAATAATTGATTATATTGATTAGGGAAATAATTAATAGGGATTTAGTGGTTAGTTATTGAGAAGAAATAGGAGATTAGGGGGAGGTTATGAGTAGTGGAGAGTATGGAAGATTTGTGGGGAACGTGAGGGGGAGTTGGAGAGATTTGGAAAAATTGTGCTAGTGGGTTTAAGTTGGGTTAACGGATTTGGGTACACCAATGCGGGTTTGGGTTTAATAGTTGGGCTTACACAAAAATAAATAACATTGGGCTTAAACAATTAATATGATAAAATAATTATAGAAGATATTGAGATTTAAAATCTGG
Source organism: Hemerocallis citrina (assembly GCA_017893485.1). NCBI lineage: Eukaryota > Viridiplantae > Streptophyta > Magnoliopsida > Asparagales > Asphodelaceae > Hemerocallis > Hemerocallis citrina. Next base: position 128,161,031 of record CM030363.1, on the reverse strand, counting down.
CCCTAACACAAGATATACATATATATATGGTTTAAAATTAAATTTGGGCTTCATACAATAAATAAACAAAGAATAGATCAAGGGTTTGGGTTTTACAAAATAAATAGTAATAAATAATAGTATGGATCAGATATCCAAAATAAAAGCAGTTTGGCACCAGGAGAAAATGAAGATTTATCTTGAATCTCAATAATATGAAAAAGAAAAGTACAAATCCGTATAAACGAGAACGGAGGTTTCACCTACAAAAAAGTCGAACTACCGCATCATAATACCACAATACAACTTGTGTTTTCCCTCAATAAAAACTCAGAGATGCCTCTGCATCGTTGATTTATAGTATAGCAGGATGGATAATGAACTAGAGTGTAAACAGTTATAGAAAAGTGCAAAGCTAGGACATAGAAACTCACCAGAAGTGCTTTATTAAGACGCACTGCAGCTGTTTGATATTTCATTTTAACTTCCTTGAGCTGTTGAAAAAGAAAAGAATTTCAAAAATTAAAAGAGTAGGAAAAATATGTGGGGGCGGGATGCGCTCAGTATTTCTAAATACAAGCATCATAATGGCTGATATAGACCTGATTTAGTTATAAAAAGATTATCCAATGCTACAGCGCTTTAGAATTTGAAGTCTTTCTAGGAATGTTAGCTCTACAAGAACTTCCTTGTTCATATTACAATTATGTTCATTATACCAGGAATTTGGTTACCATGTGTTAGAGCATCACCAAGGGCACTAGCTAAAATGGCGGGTCAAATTGTCCAAATTGAAATTTTGCCTAGTGAATTTGACTAGCCATTTTGTTTCATCTCCAACCATGCTAGCCAAATTGACTAGCTATCCAATATTTTATTATTTTTCAAATAAAACATATTATATAATTTTTGAAATCAAATTTCTTTTAAGGATCTCTTCATATTTTACCGATGTTCATATTGAATGACAAATTTTGACAAATTAAATTTATTAACCATAATTAAAAATTAGATTTATTAACCATAATTTTATTTATTGTTTGAATTATAATTAAATTTAAAAACATACAATCCAAATATTAAAAAATTAGATGCAACATTTTGTTCAAAAAAAATGAGATAAAAAAAAAGAAGATCAAATATGCATTTTCACTACAATCACACTCGTTCATGCATTGGTCACATCCTGACAAAAGATATGGATGAAAAATTTTCTAATGGACTGCTTGCAGGACATGATTATTGTTGCTTGCAAGCAATTCATTATTGCCATATCATTCTAGTCATTCACTTATTATTAATAATATTTTTTTCTATATATACAAGGTGATTTATATGTATCATTTCAATCTCATCCTCTAGTATTTTTCTAAACTTTCATTCTCTAAAAAATATCTGTGGCTGGGTTTAACAATTGCTTCTTTCAAATGATTCATGAGGAAGATGATAATCACAACGACTTTGAGTTGTTGGCAAAAGTTGTCATCAACGATGTGCAACATGCTCGCCGTAGACGATCAAAACAATATGGCGGTTCAATTGTAGGCCATAATGTAATTTATCGTGAAAGAGTAAGCGGGCATGAGACTTTTTCATGATTATTTTGCAGGAGAAACTACCTATCCAGCCAAATTATTTCGAAGGAGGTTTCGTATGTCTCGTGATCTATTTTGTCGCATTCAAACTGCTGTAGAAGTCCACGATCCTTACTTTGTCCAAATAACCTATGCCACTGGACTGGTTGGTTTATCACCCCTTTAGAAGGTAACAGCTGCAATGAGGATGCTTGCCTATGGAGCCTCGACTAATTCCGTAGATGATTATGTTCACATTAGTGAAAGTACTGCCATAGAAAGTCTAAAAAGGTTTATAAAACCAGTTGTGGAAGTGTTTGGAGACCATTACTTGAGGTCACTAAACAACAACGACATCACTCGATTAGTAGCGCAAAATGAACAACGTGGTTTTCCTGGGATATTAGGGAGTATCGATTGTATGCATTGGAAATGGAAAAATTATCCAACTTCGTGGCATGGGATGTATAGTGGGCACATCCACGAAGCAACACTTATTCTGGAAGATGTGGCTTTGCGAGATTGTTGGATATGGCATGCATTTTTTGGGATGCCGGGATCGCTTCATGATATCAATGTGTTAGGTCGATCTCCTTTATTTGCCGAGGTTGTTGAAGGACGTGCTCCTCCTGTGAACTACTATGTAAATGGACACAACTATGATATGGGATATTATCAAGCTGATGGCATATACCCGACATATGCAACATTTGTGAAAACTATTCCATGTCCACAAGGTCTTAAGAATAAATATTTTGCCAAAAAATAAGAGGCGGCAAGGAAAGATGTAGAATGAGAATTTGGGATTCTCCAGGCACGCTTTGCAATCGTTCGTGGGCCAGCTCGATTTTGGGATGAAGAAACACTCAAAAATATTATGACAGCTTGTATAATAATGCATAATATGATCATTGAGGACGAAGGGGATCCTGAAGAAGGTGACAAGTTTGATAATATTGAAGAAATTTTCATTGCAGCTGTATCACGAAACAATAATGATCCTGATATGACGAAATTTTTTTCACTGCAACTACCTCATTGGAATTTCAACTTCACCGGGGACTTCAGATGACAACACGGGATTCATTGAAATTTGACCATTTTGATAATAATCCCCATTTATAAATTGATCTTTGGTGTTTGACTCACTTAAAAGATCCGTGTAATAGTTATTTTCTGGAGTATTCATCTGCACATATAAAATATCTAATTAAACTGACGCCCTAAATTATATATTAACACCACAAAACAGAAGAACTAAATTAATTGCATAATAACCCAAATTAAAAATCAACAAAAGTATAATAAAATCAAATTTAATTCAAACCTAACCCACATTAATATAACCCAAATTAACTAAACAGCCCACTACCTTCTCAAAACCCAAACCAGCCCACTACCTATTTAAGTTAATTAAACCCCAAACCAATCCAGTACCCATTTCATTTAATTTAACTCAAACCATCCCATCCCGTTCCCCCAAACCAACACATATCTTCAGAATCAGAACCTTCTCAAAACCCAAATTAAAATTCTCTAAGCTTTCTCTCACCTTGATGAAGAAGATGAACAGGACGGAAAGCATGAAACTGGGAGGAACGCTCCGGAGATGGGTTCTCGAGTGCAGCGGCGAGCTTTTGAAGGCCGGAATGCGCAAGAAGGAGATCAATTTTTTCAGGTATTGAAGCAATTTATTTTAGAACAAATCTATACAAGAAATTTGAAGTAATGGTAGTCTGCAATTTGTGATTTTTTTATATGCTCAATTTGTGATTTGTTTATATGCTAAAATAGAGCTGTTGAGATTCTAGCCGTTATCCTATTTTTTCCCAATTTTTTATTTTTGCTGAGCCCCTTCTCTCTTTCAACTTTGCCTATCACTGTTCATAATCGGCAAAACGGCGAGCCAATTTGGCTAGCTGTTGGAGAGCAAAATGGGAAGAAGCTAGCCAAATTTGCCGATGACTAGCTAATTTAGAGAGCCCTTGGAGATGCTCTTACGAGCTGTAGAAATTGAAAGCTAACTATATCATTGTTGAACTTAATGAAATTATTGTGAAGGAAAATAGTGAGTCCCAAAAATAGTTTAGAAAAGACAGAAGGAAACAAATGCTACTAGAAAAGACAGAAGGAAATCAAGGATGCTTTAACTTATCAGGAAATTGTAGAGTATAAAGAGGAACTTTCTATGTATTCAACCCACCCACCGTATCAATATTATCAGATGTCTCTTGAGTCTGGTCCATCACGATCTCTTTTTCCTCCACGTTGGTAAAGCTGTTAAAAGGGCGAAGCATCTTCAAGAGATTTGACAAGTGAGCATGAGAAAATCACATCCTTTTATCCTGCCAATACAGTTCCTTATTTCAAATGAAATTGGGAAATAAGTTAACAAGGCAATATTTACCAGAATATAAGAATACAGATATATAAATCATAACACTTATGACGGCTCATACAAGAAAGAAAGTAAGTATCCACATTTATGTGAAAAGGTGTGGACAACATGAATATTGATCATCTCAAAGGACAAAAATGTTGTACTTCGAGAATGCAGTAAGCAAAGGGGAATCAGCATTACATGAACATAAGATGTAAATGGATTAAATCACATCATGATTATTTATTTGTATTTTGACATAAATGAATATCAGATATCCCTTTTACAATATGATACAAATAGAGGACAAATATCACGAACTACCCTGCATATCCTCATTGATATTAACTAAATACATATGAAATTCACTACTAAATTATGTAACACCATAACCAATAACTTACTGATTATATATATACTTTTTATGTTAATGTAAAAAAGAATTAGATCGAATTTTAGAACTCATTTTCCTCTAATCACTAGTCAAAATACATAATACCCAACTATTATCTATATATTTGATCCAAGTGCATATTATTTTTATCAACTACGGATATGAAATTCAATACCATTCTAAATCTGCTATGATAAAACAAATACAAATATGTTAATACCTTATATGATTCTATTCCACCCCTAAATGAAAGTAGAAACAAGATGCAACCATATCAACAGCAAAATAGTTTCAGGTGACCAACATCCTCAGTGGAGCTAGAGGAAGCACGATCTCCATTTAAAAGCATCAGAAATGTGGCTCAAGACCTATTTGGTTTGTTTGCTGCAATTTGATGAGGACATCAATTCTGTTTTGTTTTATTTTAAGATTTAGCCATATGTAGTAGTTTTGCAATTTGCACCCTTTATTTTATACATTAGAATATTTTGGAGATTTGTATTAAGAATTTGTTTTGAGCCTATATATAGGCCTTAAGAATAATAATAAGGAATGTCATTCTTGATCAAAAAAAAATTACTGTGTTGAGTTATTGCTCTGGATTATTTCTTGTGTCTGCGATTCCATAAAAAATTATTAGGCTTTGTGAGTAATTCTAAAAAAAGCATTAGGATTTGTGAGAAGCTCTAATTACACCCCAAACCCCAATTTTATTCAAACCCTAATCCCTATATCTCCACTCAGTACCCTAATCTCTTCCTCCCCTCAGCCGCTATTCTTCCTCTCCTCCTTCTCCTCTTTCTGAAGCCCCTGACTGCCCCTGCCTTCGAACCCCCAACTGGGCTCCTCCATCGTCAGCACCACCTTCAGCCGCCCCGTCACCATCGCCGCTGTCATCAGCTCCCCGTAGACCACTGGTGACCACCTCCCAAGCCGCTCCTGCCACCGGTTGCATCCCCCACTGTCTAGCACTCGACTATCCCCTTGATCCCATCCAGCGGCTCCATCAGCCCTCGACGCCAGCCGTTGTCACCTCCATCACAACGATGATTTCTTCAAACTCCCGGTAATTTTTTTTCACTTCTTAATTATTTGTGATACTATTTTATCATCTCTAGATTACTATCTAAATTTTTCGTCGTTCACAAATATTGAGCGTGTGTGCTTTTACTTGCTAAATAGAGCACGAATTGTTATTGACTATTTTACTTGCTAAGAACATTTAGGTATAATTATTGATTGTCAGAATTGAATCTTTAATTGGGCTTGTTAAACTATTTCATATCTTGAAAATCCATCAAACAAATTAGTAGTTTAATTTCCAACTTATTCTGTATTACGTGTTAGTAAACTTAATCTTTTAAAATTCTTGAAAATTCCTACTTAGGGTTAAGTTTACATCATTTTGGTATCAGAGCGAAGAATTTTAAAATCTTAGTTCTTGCATCATTTAGTCATAATTTGTGCATTCATTTAGGAATCGTTCTTGCATTATTAAAAAAGGAAAAAAAAAATACATTCATTTTAGCATAATTTTTTCTTCATTCTTTATTAGATCATTTCAGATTTAAAAAAAAATCATTTTAGGTGCATTTAGAACATGTTTCCCCAAATTTCAGCAAATACACGCACCACGACCCCCAGAATTTAACGAGCCCTTTTTCGAACTGAAATAGACAATTCTGATATTTCCACTACCCTCGCTGTCAATCAAGAAATTCTTGTTAATATCACTCAAAGCCTTGAGAAAATGGAATTGAATCAAAATGTTGCCCCTGAGCTTCATCATTTGATCCCTCAAGGGAATGATCATGACGACCGGTGTCAAGATCATGATCCTGACGAATTTTACAAGAAGAACGTTAAGGCAGACGTTCCCCACTTTCAAGGCCGTATGGAACCCCAAGCTTATCTTGATTGGATCGTGCTATGGACCACTACTTCATGTGGTCTGACATGAGCGCAACCCTGAAGGTTAAATTTGCCACGCTGAAGTTGACTAATAAAGCTAAATAACATTGGACCAATCATGAACACTCCCGTAGAGGCCGACGCCTGACACCCATAGCCACTTGGGAGGCCATGAAAGAGAAGCTTATTGAGATATATGTGCCCTTATCATTCCACACCCGCATGCTTTATTCGTGGAATCAACTCTCTCAGAGAAGTAAATCCACCAAATAGTATGTGGATAATTTTGATAACTTCTTCATTCAGTGCAATGTTTTAGGTAAAGAGAGCGACGAACAAATCCTCTCTAGGTTTAGAGATGGACTACGAGCTGATCTTAGGAACAAGCTAATTCCTAGAAATGTGGACTCCTTGGCAGCACTTTATGCCATTGTCCTCGATATGGATTTCCTTATACCAAGTTCCCTTATAAGTCCAGTGATTCGAGAGATCATTCCTCTAGAATGACCTCTAGTGAGCCTTCTAGACCTAAGCCCCCCTCTTCTCAGCACCCTAACAAGTCTTATCCAAGCAAGCCTGCTTCAAATCCCTATCCACTTAGAAATGATAACACGAGTAAGAACACCGAAAGAGACTAGTCTAAGATTGATCATCTCACTAAGTACTATAAATGTAAGAGATACGGCCATATTGATGGCAACTGTCCCAACCCTAGTAAGATCAACATCGTAGAAGGTACCATTATCATTACTGATGAGCCCGACAATGAGTTTACCTATGAACCTCATGTAAGTGATGATTTCGGTGAAGAAGAGGATAATCAGTATCTCAACTGTACTGGGTCGATCCAATAACCTCCATTGAATGTACCTTGAGTCACCCATTCCTTCCCAAGTCACTTGACAGCCCATTGATTTTATCCCTGTATTAGAACATCACTCAGAATCTACGTCCACATTTGCATCCTGCATTCATGATTTGCATAGAGAATTTTTTATGAAAATTAATGAGAATAATTTTAACCACAAGTTAAAAGCAGATATTAGAAAATTTAAAATTGTTGATGTTGGTGACGAAGTGATGGTTCGGATTCGTCCGGAACGGTTTCCAGCTGGATCCGTTAAGAAATTGAATGTAAGTACTGCAGACCCATTTAAAACTCTACATAAATTCAATGATAATACCTATTTCGTTGACCTTCCTGAAGGTTTTGACATAAGTAAACTTTCAATATTGAGGATCTAGTACCCTATGAAGACACAGAATTTAACCCTAGAAATCTTCTTATAGATGAGCATACCCTGCAGCCTACTGATGAGATTTCCACATTTTTTCCCTCTACCTGATACTACTTACCCACCGACAGAAAAATTGGATAATATTTTAGATGATCGGATAATCTCTACTAGAGATGGTGGTATTCATAGGTATTTGGTAAGATGGAAAAACAAGCCGGAGTCGGAGGATACCTGGATTGATCGTGAAGAGTTTCAGGGCTTGGATCCAGACCTTTTGGAGCACTATGACATGATCACTGGTTTTGACTCGACTGGATTGAGCTCTCTTCCACCCCGAGAGAATGATGAGGACATCGGTTTTGTTTATTTTATTTTGAGATTGAGCCATATGTATTAGTTTCACAATTTGCACCCTTTATTTTTTGCATTAAAATATTTTGGAGATTTGTATTGAGATTTTGTTTTGACCCTATATATAGGCCTTGATAATAATGAGAAGGACTACCGTTCCTGATTATAAAAAAAATTTACTGTGTTGAGTTATTGCTCTGCATTCCTTTCTTGTGTGTGTGATTCCATAATAAATTATTAGGGTTTGTGAGAAATCCTAAACAAGTATCACGGTTTGTGAGAAGCTCTAATTACACTGCAAACCCCAATTTTGTTCGAACCCTAATCCCCAAATCTCCACTGAATACCCTAACCTCTTCATCCCCTCAACCGCCATTCTTCCTCTCCTCATTCTCCTTTTCCTGAAGCCCCCGACTGCCCCTGCGTCCAAACCCCCCACAGAGCTCCTCCATCGTCAACACCACCTTCAGCTGCCTCGCCAACATCGTCGCTGTCATCACCGCCCCGCAGACCACCGACGACCACCTTTCAAGCCGCTCCCCACCACCGGTTGCAACCCCAACTGTCTAGCACCCGACTTTTTCCATGAACCCATCCAGCGGCTCCATCAGCCCTCGACGCTGGCCGTCATCACCTTCATCACAGTGACGGTTTCTTCGAACTCTCGGTAATCTCTTTTTACTTCTCAATTATTTGTGATATTGTTTTTTTTATCACTAGATTATTATCTGAATTTTCTGTCGTCCACAAATATTGAGTGTGTGCCTTTACTTGCTAAGTAAGATACAAATCGTTATTAACTATTTTACATGCTAAGAACATTTAGGTATAATAATTGATTGCTAGCATTGAATCTTTAATTGGGCTTGTTAAACTATTTCATATCTTGAAAATCCACCAAACCAGTTTAATTTCTGACTTAATCTGTATTACATGTTGGTATACTTTATCTTTTAAAATTCTTGGAAATTCTCTAGTTAGAGTTAAGTTTACATCACAATTACAGCTGCAACTTTTGCAGGCCGAATTTCTGGTGCTTGGACAGTAGAATTTGCAGTTATAGCTGCTGCATTTCTTGCAGTTAAAAAATGCTTTAGAGGAGTTTTTCCATATGACCTCGTAAATGAATTTGCAATTCTGGTTATTTCCTATCAGATCCCGAATTTAAGCCAGTTAGTTGAAATGGCCCATCAGGAACACTCCGTTCAAAATTAAATTAACTGCAGCAACCTACATAACCAGAGGTTTCTTATGCAACAAGGACTCTTTAAATTGGTTAGCTAGGTAATTATAATTAAGTTGGAGACATGACAGGAAATAACAAGAAATTTGGAACCAACAGCAAAAACACGTGACTTAAGGGTTTATATGCATTAAGCACCAAAAAAAAAAAAAAAACCTTTAAAAAGGTTGGTGAGGCCTGCATCACATCATTCTCTTTTCCTACTAGACTTATAATCTGGTATCACCTTATTCCCTACTTTTAACTACACCAAAAAACTGCATCAAACAAAATTCTAGAAATTTACTTCTTGACATTGCAACTATATCAGACCAAACAACCTGCCCTACAATCCAAATGCAGCTTTCATCAAACCAAAGAGGGCTTTGACTAGGATGTTTGCCTTATATTGTACTTAGATGAATTTTGTTTCATCTAGCAAATTTGTCAGGTAAATTACTGACTTTCCAATCCTAAGTTTTTTATATATCGAGGGATTCCATTGAGAAATGAGCACCATTTTTACGAGCACTCCTTTAGCACCCCTTGATATGAATCCCCCATAAAAAATCGGAACTGTTCATTTTGTTGTTCAGCATGCCTAAGATAGTCTAAAAACAAAAATCAATTTATTTGACATTCATTTACCCATTCATCATGTTGTTAAAAGAGATACAAAGAATTTTCAGCCATACAATTTTGAGACGTTGTATTTCATCAACAAATGTATTCAAATAATTTTTTTTTATACCCTTATCCCTAATTCACCATAACATTTATTGATAACCAAAAAAAGTCTCATAAATGTGATCTATATTTTAAAATTTTTGGATAAACAAAATTATTTATTTTGACATGCACCAATTATCAGTGTTCGGCTTCTTCTAAATTTGAAAGAGGCAACTGTTTTAATAGATTCATATACAAATATACTTAGGGTAATGCTACACCTACTACCAAATCTACTATATTTTCTTCTCATCTATATCTTTGCTTAGAATCAACAAAACCGATAATTACGCTGGCTGATAGAATTCATTCACATCTCTACATATAACTTGACAAATAGTGTGAAATTGCCAATATAAATATAAATGTTGTATTGTGATATCATCATGATTTGACATATTGATTATCTGCTAAAAACTTCATCAACTGTACTCATGGTTTCCAAGGGCTTGAAAGCACAAAAAAACACTATCTTGGACTCTAGGGTTAGTATTGTTTAGAAATTGTTGCTGCTATCTTCTGTATAAGAGCAAACAAATATTGTGAAATATTTTTAGAAACAATAAAAGAACTGACCTTTTAGTTTTCGTCGATATTGACTGCTGTAAACTATTTCGAATCCGGACTCGTTTGAACGCTTGGATCTGAGTTGTACGGTGGCGATTGCTTCGATTGACCTGCAAAAGTTTGAAACACCGGGATTGGTCCCAACGCAGACCATCTGACGCCCAAGCTAGAAAACTCAAAAGTTATGAAGAGTTTTTTGATCCAAATTTGCAATTACCTTGTTTCTGGAGAGGTTATGGAGTATTTATAGTCGCTAGGGGGTCAGTTTCAAGATATTGATTTATCTATACTTTCCAGTGATTTGATGGAGTTGGTTATTCTCTTCTTCATGAAGAAATAGGGTCGGTTACTATTCTCTTGACGAGAAGATATAGTTAGTTGACTTTGTTCTTCATGAAGAGATAGAAGTAGTTGTAGAGATAGAGTTAGGACACTTCTCTTGATAAAGAGATAAGATTTTTAAACCATCTCTTATGGATGAAGAGATAGAAGTGGTTACTCTCTTAAAGATAGAGAGTTTAAGACGGCACTTCAGATAATTATGAATTCCTTCATGTTGGGCCGCTATGACAACCCAGTATGACAACATGTTTTGGGTTGTTGGGCTTAAAAGAAGCCAAACTCCCTTTTACGAACTCATTTCAGGTGAAATTTATGGTTTTACCCCTGAGAGCTTTAAGATTCATGTCCGATTTGAATGTTCCTAATTTTTATTCTATTTGAACGGTCCCAATTTGGTCATGCCATGCCTTCTTTCTCCTCTCTCCTCCTTGTCTTTTTCTTCTCCTACTTTTTATTTTTTAAAATTTTTTTAGATTTCTGCGTGTAGCTGGTGTATATTGCACTTTCCCAGTAACCCCTGTTTTCCAAAAAATGTAATTTTTTTGTATTTTCTGTATTTAAAATCTTCGTAAATTATTTTTCCTGTTTTCAAATTCTTTTGTCAAATTGTGTCAATGGATCTCCTATTAAAATCTATTTTCGATCTATAATTTTATTTGTAAATATTTTCTATGACTTTTATATTGTAATTCTATTCTTATTTTTTTGTTATTATTACTCGCATTATTATTATTATTACTGTTATTATTAATACCATTATTATTATTATTATTATTAATTTTTTGTATTATGGTTATTATTGATATTTTTGACTGTGTATTAAAAATCCACTTTTATTACTAACTGTATTTGTAATATTTTAGATAAATACTATTTTGTAATGCAAATTACATTTTTATTATAAACAATAATTTTATTGGTTAATTTTTTTTTCTATTGAATTTTGAAAACTCTATAATCCATTTAATTTCTTCACTACAAACCGCTAGCCTTTAGCGGCATATCTGTCCCGGCGTTTCACCAACGTGCCGCTATAGATATAGAAGAATTTTATTTTATAAAAAACCCACTCTCTATCCTTGCGTTTGACTAAAACGCCGTTACACATCTAGCACCTATCGCGTCGGGTGTGAATATGCACCGTTATAGAGTAGGGTAAATGCCGTGCTGAAATTTACCCTACCCTATCGCGGCGGGTATGTATACGCGCCGTGATGGGTATGGTAAATTATCTTATTTTGTTTCACGCGCTCTAAACCCGCTCCCAATTTTATTTCCCCAAAAATTTTAACCTAGTCCCGCTAGCGCTGTTCCCTTAAACCCTCCCGCTCTCTCCTCACCTAATCCCGCTATTACCAATTCACGTTTCTCTCTCCCCTCACCACTCACCGCCGCACCACCGTCACCGCCCCTCCTTCGCGCCGCACAACCCTCGTGCCGCACCACCGTCGCCGCTCCTCCTTCGTGCCGCACCACCCTTCGCGCCGCACCTCTTCGCGCCGCAGTCGCCGCATCTCCTTCGCGCCGCACCACCCTTCGCGCCGCACCTCCCTCGCGCCGCACCACCGTCGCCGCATCTCCTTCGCGCCGCACCACCCTTCGCGCCGCACCTCCCTCGCGCCGCACCACCGTCGCCGCCGCCCTTGCCGTTGCATTTGGTGAGATTTTTAATCCCCTAATAATTTCAACATGGGTTTTCAATTTATTAGCTATTGCATTTAATTCTTGCTTCAATTTCATTCAAACCCTATTGCTTTGATCCTGATTTAATGATTAAAATTTGAACAAACTTTAATAACCCAATTTGCATCTCATGTGTTTGATTTTTTGTCTTTGTGAAGTAGAAATGTAATATTTTGAACCCTATTCTGGGTGCTGTCTTCCAAAAAAAAACCTCTTATGGGTTGTAGAGATCGTTTCAAAGTTGTGAGCTTTAAAAAGAAATTTGATCTGTTATGAGCACTTAATACTTGATTCAATTTCACTCAAACCCAATTGCTTATATCCTAATTTAATGGTTAGTTGATTCTATTTACTTGATTCTGTTAAAGAGCACAAATGATTGCTTAATACTTGATTCTATTTACTTATCACTATTATAGGACACAAATTTTGCCTATATTTTGAATTATATGCAATGCTCGTACTCTATTTTTCCTAATGCTGTAATTTTCTCCTATCAGTGTTTTGGATCTTGCTATTGAATTGTTTTGCAATATGGCAAGAATTTTGATACTTTAATTTGCCAAAACAAGCTTTATAGGAATTATGCACTGGTTTCCCCTTGTCTCTATCACGATTTTAATTTGATTTTCTGAGCAGTTTGTGAATCTGTAGTCATGGAAAGTATTGTATACTGTTACAGGAGACAAAATTGTAGGGATTTATATTTCATACTCATCATACAATTAGCATTGTCATTGATTTTACCTTTCTCATATTCCAGTGATCTATGATGTACATCAAAATATAATTAAAATGCGTACCATGGTGGTCCTTTCTTTGTGTGGTATCATATATTTGTGAATAATACGAATAAATTTGTGAAAGGGAGGTTTACATATATTGGCTTGTACTTTTCAAAGCTTTGACATATTATAATGATCACCGGAAAAATTTAGGCAGAGAAAATATGATCTACTTCTTGTTTTCATTGATGTAAAAGAGGCAGTCTTATGACAGGTTTAAAAGTTACTATGTGGTTAGGTGTTAAAGCACAAATAAGTATCCAGGAGTACTAGGTGTATGCTGAAGTAGTAAATAGTGTGGCTGTGATAATAATTGCTGGAAGATAGGGCGATTACCTATCATCGTATCCTTACATCAAGAGTTGACACCAAGTCTTAACACTTTGCATATGCTGTTCTTTATTGATTTAATCAATAGTCATATTGAGAATATAGTTTGCAAGATGCATGTTATGTTGTAGTTCATCGAATTAGTTTTTCATACTAAAGCTCAAATTATTTTCCAAATTAGAAGATGGAGAGAAATGTTACAATCTATATGATGTAGGATCATTAAGGAGATGGAAGATGATATAACTAGATGTAATTTTGGCATGAGAAGTAATGAGGTTTATTTATATAGGTGATCGAGAAATACCTAGGAGTGACCATTTATGGTCTCTGATAATCATTCATTGTAATGGTGAGATTCAGGATGTTGTCCAGAGACTGAAAGTAAGATCGCGAAGTATATCATGATTGCATACCGCCTATGCAAGCTGGAGGCAATTTTGAAAGACTCCTGAAAAGGATGGATTATATATTTGTTTGTATAAATTATCATTCATTTTGAGGGTAATCTAGGTGTTAGGCAATTAGAATGGGTTTTGGTGATCGTTCTCGGTGCATTGAAATTTGTGTCTTCATTTCCTCTTCATTTCTAAGATAGTATCTTGATGGATAGTTGAAAGTACTAGAGAAGGTGGTTCTTCAGTTTTGGAATTTTTCATGTTTGCGTGCGTAGTAGACTACTACGACTAGCCGTTTTTCTTTCCTTCGTTTGCTACTATTAGTCTACTGCTGGTCTTCAATGGGATTCTTGCATCAAAGGCGAAAAAAAACGAATTTCAAAGTCAATTTTAGGAATGAATTTAATAGAATTTTGCTCCAGTGCACATACAGGATGGGTATATAAAAATCCTTCAATGAAAATAGACAGACTACTACTAAATGGGTAGACCAGGTTACAAATAACTGCATGAAAACTCTTATTTCGCTATTTCTCATTAACGGACTATGAAGAAGCTGCTTCACGGACGAGAGTGGCATTTCATCAGTTGCATCCATCCTTGACACTATTGCTTATATAATTCCCTGCTTCCAAAATCCTTGACACTATTGCTTATAAATGGGTTATATAAGGATGTTAAAATGGTATATTTGTAGTACCTGCTATCTGATAGAAATATTCATTTTGTAAGATAAGAAACATTCACAGTGAGCATGAAAAAAAGATTAATCTGTATATGTAAACATCGCACATCTATTTAGAAATTTAAATTTGAAAATCAAGATGCATGACAAGCATGGTCATCGAACCTGAAGCATCAACCATATCAGAACTCCAGCAAGAACCTTTTAGATTGTTTACAAGCAATGATTTTGTAATCAGCATAATGGTATGATTGTTTACAAAAAAAATGATTGTTTATTCACTTTTGCAGAAAAACAGTTTCGAGCCGTTCTGCATAAATTATGCTAATGAAAGGTTGTAGCAACATTTTAATCGCCATTTATTTAAGTTGGAACAAGAGGTAACTTTCGGGTATTTATGATTGATCATTTATGTCATCTATATCTAATATTGTGACACTGTTATGATTTTTTATTCTAGGAATATCTTAATGACGGCATAGACTGGAACAAAGTTGATTTTGAAGACAACCAGGATTGTCTGAATCTTTTCGAGAAAGTACGTATATTTATCCAGGGTAATGCTGTGGTTTCTGATAGTTTTTTAGAAAAGATGTTTAGTCATCAAAATAAAAAAATCAGGGGAATTTTTTTCTTTGCTTCCAACTGCCAGCATATTTAAATATATTCATGTTTTATCACAAACATGGACTATTATTGTTAATGGGGTCTCCTCTTGGTGTAATTCTTTTGTTCCTTTTTGTTTCGAAGAATCTCATGCATTTATTGATATAAGTGAGTCCGACTTCATAATAGATGCTGCCCCTTTAGTGCCTGTATACAGTATCTGCTACATATGACTACCGAACTGTTCCAGGCTTTATGGATTTGATTGTATATATGTAGTATCATCATTATGTTATCAACTTTGCGCCTGAACATCAAATTGATGAGACAACCTGTAATTTGTGATTTGGTATCATTTGTGAAGATGGTGAAGGAACTTGCATTCCTGTGCAAACAAATGGCTATAGTTTCTTGAATGATAACTTACAGAATTGGTTTTTCAGCTCTGGCTCTGTTTCATTTTCAACTACTTGATCTGAAGGAGAAGACTTCTCAAGTTGTCAGCCATTTTGCGAGCTTTGACAGTGGATCCCATCATAGTCGTCACACATAATGGTGATGATCTGAATGCTGCCGCTGATGATGCGTGCTCTTTTTGCGTCCATACTTTGCGGACTGAGGGTGCAAACAGGTATGGCTAATTGATTTACCTTTGCAAGCTTTATAATTTTTTTGAGCAATAAATTTTTGCTTTATAATTAGTCTCTAATATTTGATATTTATGTAGAAACCTTTAGGACTGTTGTCTTTGTTGGATGAGGAGTCTGACATTTGCTAAGAACCATATACAAGAGAGTAAGGTAATCCAAAATGACTATATTGTAATTCCCCTCCATTACAGTATAATGTATAAGAGAAATAGAAATAAGAGAAAAGATGATAGTTTCTGTGATCTATGCCCAAGGTCTTTTCACATAGGTAAATCTTAGTTTGCTAAATGTTCTATAGCTTTGGAGATTACAAAATTTTCAGTTTCTAGATTGATTTTTATTTTAAATTATGAAATATTTTTGCATAAATTGCTTTCCATGGCTTAGTATACATTTGGTGTTTTCCATCTCCGGGCTAGGGCAACCCGCATCTCCGGGCCGGCCCTGATTATGACTTTTAGTTTTAAGTAGTTTATCTTTTACTGCTTAAACATCAAATGGTTCGCAAACGACCTTCTTGATGGAATGATAATTAATATTCATTAAGATAAAATCATATTGCAGAAAAATGGGAATAAAGAAAAGGAAGAACATTCCGAAAGAAAGATATCGCAAAAGTTATGATTAGTGCTGGCAGGAATGCAGTTCTGTATGGTGCTTCTTCTATTGTGTTATCTGGTTCAGCTTAAAGCATAGGTAAAGACCATTAATCCAACTTCGGAATGTTTCTTTGGAAAAGGGGCTCCATTTTCCTCTTGCACCAGATTGATGCAGATTAACCAACCTACATCGAATTAGGGTTAAGGCAAGTAGAATTAGCAGATTGAGTATGATAATCATAATCTCATTGAAAAGTCAGGAAAATATCTTTAACATGTTCAAATTGAGCCACCCTCATTTGATGCTTCCTATATACAATTATCATTTATACAGTTATTTATTTCTATGTGTATGTGTATGTGTATGCGTATGTGTTGCCTTTCATATCCATTACTTTACTGAAATATTTATGTTTTTTCTACAGGGCCAGCGTATTCCATCGGTTTCCAGTCACGCACATACACTAGGGCAAAATAACGATGGAATTGGAAGCAACAGCGGGCCACACGAGGAAACTCCCTTGCTGTAATTTGTTGAATTTGGACTTCTTTTAAAATGTTTTGTAAGAATTATATCTATGTTTTGTAATAACTAAGTGTTGTACAACATATACATTTGATACTCGTTGTATGACAACTATGTGTTACATATTTTGTTTTCTATTGAGTTGTTTTTTGTGATGTGTGAATTTTGATTCCTGATTATGATATTATTGATTTACCCGATTTGCATTTAAGTTTAATATGATTAAATATATTTGTAATATGCGATTAATTATTGGATTTTTCAATTGAAATTTTAAAATAAAATATATTAAAAAAAAATTAAAAAAATAAAAAACCTTATCGCGGTGTTTACCACGAAATGTCGCAATAGATACTCTAGTTTCTGGGCACATCTATCGCGGCGCCGAACCAGAGCTGCAGTAGGATAACAATGCTAATTCTTTAATCGGGGTGCAGTACCGGTGCTTGAAAAAAGCGCCGCTATAGATAGGTGCAGTACCGGCGCTTTGGGAAAAGCGCCGCTATAGCAAATGCATTAAAAAAAACGTAACACCCCTATAACGGCGGTTTGGACCCGCCGTTATAGGTGTCCACCCTATAGCGGCGGCGTCCAGACGCGCCGCAATAGCCTATATGGTTATAACGACGCACGTTCCAACAGCACTTTTAGCGGCAATTTCAAAAGCGCTGTTATGAGCTATAACGGCGCAAAAAAATGCCGCTATAGCCTTGTAAAAGCGCCGCTATAGCCTGCACGGTTTGTAGTGCTTATTGGATATTTTATTAACCCTATTGGATTTTAAGCCCATATATAAACCCAATTACCCATTATCCGTTAACCCATATAACCAAAACCCATCTACCTTCTACCCAAACCCGTTAGCATCACCCCCATTTACCCATACCCACCTGCATACACTTAACCCAATACCTATTCACTACCTAAAACCCTATACCCCATCTGCATATACCAATACCCGTTATACCCCATCCCCATAACCCCTTTTATCCAAAAACCCACATCCATTCCCTACCCATTTACTTGCCAACACGACCTGTTGCACCCCCTACTGTGCCGCCCCCCTCATCCTCTAAACCCTACCCCATTTGCCCATCTATATAATCCTTGCAGCCGCCCCATGCGCCTGTTCGTCTTCCCCATGCCCCCTCCTGTCACTCTCATCCCCGACCTCTAAGCCAACCCCCGACTCCACCTTCTCAACCATCTCCCGCTCATCCCTTTCCCCTGCGCGTCGTCCACCCTCCTGTCGCACTGCCTGATTGCAGCCAGGGCGACAGCGACGCGCTGTCCTCCATCCCGTGCACCTCGTCTCTCTCCCATCCGCCTTGTCCTTGTCTCCCCTTCGCCCTGTGCGTCTCCGACTTCTCCTCCCTCGACAGCAGCGACCGCGACACTGTGCGTGCCCCCGTGGCCTCCTGCCGGGCCACTTGATGCCGTCAGCCAGCAGCGCCGACCGCCTGCCATCTCTCCCTGTTGCCGTGGGTGTTGACAATCTTGCTGTCGTTGTTGTGGTTGATCTTGCTGTTGTGGGTTGTGGTCGTGGTGTGCACCTGTGTTCTCCGTGCACGAGTTTGGAGAGTTCGTCTTGGAGTAGATCTCGTTCGTAGTTCGTGTTCGTGGGTTTTGTTCTCGTTGGTTCGTGGTTTTTTGTTCGTGGTTTGTTGAGTTCGTTGGCCAGGAATCCGTTTTCGTTATTCTTGCTTGGAGTCCTTTTCGTCGTCGGTTAAGGCAAGTAACTTGTACTCAAATTCCTTTGTACAATACAAGTCAAAAATACCGCTTGTAGTGTAGTTGGGTTCTAGAGACAATTATCTGTGAGACCCCTTGTTGATATTGTCTCTATAATGTTTTGACCATAGTTGCCTCACGACACATATGACATGAATTAACTTAGGTTTTTCCCGTCTTGATTTGATCATGTATGTGAGACTTCTTGTGAGAATTTGGGTATTTGTTGAGAACCATGTGATAGACTTATTTTAGATATGTTAATTACCCTATTTCATAATGTTTGGACACTTGGTAGACTCGATTTCATGTTTGGTTGTGTTTGGATCAAGTTTTGTTGAATCTATGTTAATTTTGATTTTCGAAGAAATTCTGTGTTTTGTCGATGATCTGTCTTGATCAGTAATTTAGACCATATTAAGGTCAGAATCTTAATTTTAGTATAAAACATGAGTTTTAGAGAAATTCGTCTTCTTTCCAACCCCTCTGACCTTGCTCGATTTCGTTTTTGTATGTGTGAGTTATGACTATTTTACTGTAGAGGTGTAGATCTTTTCCAGATTTCGTTTCTTGGTGATTTTGATGACTAAATAATTTTGATACTTGTGCTACAAATATTATTTTGATCTAGAAATTTGGTCAGTTTTTATATACTTATTTAGGGCTACTCAGAATTTTGGTGGATTTAATTGATGAGTTTTATATGTCGTTTCATGCTTGTCTATAAAGACTGTACTTGCTGTATTTTGCTCGCTGTTTTGTAAAAAATTGTATTTTCACACTAATTCCTTTTCCTGTATGAAAAATATTTATGAAATATGAAAGTTAGATTATTTTGTCTATTTTCTTATCCCTTTGGCGGATTTGGATTTCATTTCACGGTTTGCGAAATATTACAGTTTTCGTATAGCGTTGTTGGGAATTCCAGATTTGCCAAACTATCGTTTCTTGATGTTTTCTGATTTTTGATGACTGATCTAATTTCACTGGAAAATTATAAAAATTTATATTTTGATACTAGATAGATAGAGAAATACCCCAAATTTTTCGTGGATTTATTTTTTGAGTTTCGATGCTGTTTTCCTGACTGAGAATTCGATTTTCTGATTTCTGACTGAACCTATGTTCTGGAGTCAAATTAGTTTTGAACTATATTTTTGTGAATAAATATATGACTTATTTATACTTGCTGGATTCGTTTGGGAGTCTATTTTCTAGACGTTTCGACGGATTCAGATTTGCATGTTTATAACACTGGAAATTTCAGTTTTGCTACAGTATGGTCTTACTGTCCTGAACTAGAGATGTGGTTCTTTTATTCTTTTATGAGTTATCTTGTAGCCGAACATGTTTATCTTGCAACTTGAACTTGTTACATGATCATGCCATGTTATTCTTGACATATTTTGCACACCTACATGCTTATTTGACATTAAGAATAATTAATCAAGACGGGGTTTAAGGAAAAGATCGAATAGTGGATAATTCAGAAACGTGTACTCAGAAGGGGGCCCGTGCTTTCCATTATTTGTTGTCATGTTTCGTGATTACATGATTCATGCTTTGATATTACTTATTGCCATGTTTCATGACTACATGATTCATACTTGATATTACTTGTTGCCACGTGTTCATGATTACGTGACTCGTGCTTGAAACTACTTGTTGCCATGTGTTCACGATTGCGTAACTCATGCTTGATATTACTTGTTGCCACGTATTCACGATTACGTGACTCATGCTTGATACTTGTTTACTTGATATTACTTGCTGCCACGTGTTCACGACTACGTGACTCGTGCTTGATACTTATTTACTTGATACTTGTCCCTGAGTACACTGCCCTCTATGGTCCCCTATGAAATCTAAAGAGAAACCGTTTGTTGTAGCAACCATGTAAGGTGGGCCGCATGAAGTGCTACCTAGATAGTAATCACTACAAGACTTGACACATGATACTCGAACATGATACTTAAACATGATACGTGAACTCGATACATGCTTGCTTGATACTTGACACTTGACACTTGGTTACATGATACTTGATCCTTGACACATGTTTACATGATACTTGTTTACTTGACTCTTGATATATGCTACATGATACTTGTTCACCTTACCGTGCTAGTTATTTATTTTGACATCATGCTTATTCCTTGCTATTAGTTAGTTTTCCCCATATACTTGTATCTTGCATTACAAGCGGCCCGTAACTTGCAATTGACGGCTACTTGTTTTCTTTTTTCTCTTTCTTGCAATTGTTAAATTGCAGATTTTGGAGAACAGGTTCCAGATGGTATTGGTGACATGAAGTATTAGTACTGAATTTTATTATTATTATTTCTTGTAGCTTGCTTGAATATTATTGTATTTTGATACTTGGATTTATTCTTGTATTTGGGCAATGTGACCCAGGATTTTTACTTATTCAGATCATGACTATTTGAGATTTATATATTTGGTTTTAAGTATTCTTGTTGGTATTTGGCTCATATGTGCATGTTGGTTGATACTTTTGCTTCTGACTCTGATGATTCTTGTGATTGTTGTAAAGATTCTTGAATATCTTATGGATGATGAAAATCATTCTTTTATGTATTCCGAATTCTTTTTGGGAAGCGGGGCGTGACATTCCCGATGGCAAAAAGATCCGATCGGGAAGTATGATCCCTTGTTCCGAAGGCGACTCAAGGATCTACAAGTTCTGTTCAAAGTCAATTGAGGAATCGTCCGTCTTTAGGGTCAAAATAGGCCGTCAATATCTCGGCTTCCGGGAAGTTGAGAAGAGTTTTGGCATTGGAGATATACGAAGAGGAGCTTCACCACGGAAGAGCTACAAAGAGGAGTGACTCCCCTGAGGAGCTACGGTGCGGAGCTTCGATCCCGATGGGCTAAGAAAAGGAGTTTCGCCATGAAGGAGCTATGAAGAAGAGATTCGTAAGACTCTTGGTAAAAGCCGTTCGGGAGGCGAGTTTAGGAAGCAGCTCTATGGATGAGTCGATCTCCAAACTATCTATAGAAGAGTGCCACTCGGAAGGCAAATGGGATGAAGAGCACCGCCAGGCTCTAAAGGAGATCCATTCGGGAGGCGTGTTTAGGGATCAACTCCAAGGATAAGTTGATCTCCGAACTCACTGTGGAAGAAGCAAACTGCTCCAGAGGCGAGCAAGAGGAAGGGTATCTGGCAGGCTAAAGGGGATAACTATTCAAGAGGCCAGTATAGGGAGCAGCTCTAGACGAGTTAAGCTTCGAACTCGCTGTGGAAGAAGAAGGCTTCTCAGGAGTCGAGCGGAGCATCAAACTCACTATGTGGAGTCAATGAGCCGTTGGAGAGGCTTGAGCGGCTAGCGGAGCACCGACCTTATTATGTGGGGTGATTGATTTGTTGAAGGAGCTAAAGTAAGGAACATAGCACCAAACACATTGTATGGAACATTGAGTTGTTGGGGGAGCTCAAAAGAAGAGTTGAGAACTGAACTCATTGCCTTGATTTGTTGAGTTATGAATTCCTTTGTCTTTGCTAATGTTCTCGTGACCCCCTTCTCTTTCCCATTAGCAGTTTGTCATGTATGTTGGACAAGATTTTAAATCTCGGATTTCGTACTTGTCTCGGCAAGGGGTGTTTTACTCGAATTGGAGATATCAGAAGAGATCTCGGGAAAATGTGATCATTTCGGGTGTTCATTTCAGACACTGAGTAAACACTTTTTTTTGTTAGTGAACAAGATATTATATGTTCTATATATCATTTATCATATAAAATATTGTATAATATAACTAATGACATGAATCAATCGCGGTAAAAATACGTAGAATTTAACAATAATATTAAAAAGAATATAATATAAATAAATTAAATTTGCATTGCTTCGAAAAAAAGTAATAGTTAATCGACTGACTTGACTTTGCATATACACAAACAATAGTGACAAAATCCTCACATTAGCTTAATTTCCTATATTGAAAGACATGCAAAAAGTAAAATAAAAAAAAGTTATATATTCATGATAACATTAGTGTGTTTATTTCAATCGATATTTCTGCAATTTCGGCAATATTTTGGCAATTTTAGCAAAAATCTACACATTTTGGTCCAAAACGTTATTGAGTATATTTCATATTGAGTATCCGAAATGAAATTTCGGCCAAAATTTCTAGATCAGCCAAAATTTAAAACAGTGATGGAGGGGGCGATCCTTGCGATGGCGAGATTACCTGTCTCCGTACCAGGCTGCGTGTAGCAGAGTTATGCCTTACTCCCTTACGACAAAAGCTATTCAAGGTGGAAGTGGAGCTTGGTTATTTGAGAAAGGTGATGACCAAGAGAAATGTTGAAGCTGGTTGCCTTGGTGACTGTTCGCAGAAGATGCCTCCTCTTGAGGTGGAGGGACGTTTGAGCGATGGTAATACTCCTCTTGCTAAAATGACCATTGGGAGGGACATTGAAATTAATTTCCTCAGTCACTCTTTGCTTGCGGCTACCATCGAGAGGGATGAGTTGAATAACGTAGTGCTTGAGGAAAGCATAGAGGTTGCTCATCTGAAGGAGGTCTCCTTGAATACTCAGGAGAGGCTCATACGGATTGTTCGACACACACTTGTATGGTCCGTTGGAAGATTAGGGTGAAGGATGTCCATCTCAAGGAGAGGCTTATTGTGGCTGAAGCGACTTCTTAAGGGGGCTAGGACTAGGATAATTTCTTGCCCTTGTGATGAGATAAATTAGGGGAGGTAATTTCATGAACTGGTTTTACATCTGCAAGGGATCGAGGAATCCGGGAGACACCCAAAGCAGGGTGGCTGGTTCGTCAAGTGTTGCTTCGATTGAGGGGGCGCTACGTGTTGGTGGTCACGCGGCTCAGACTCAATCTGCAAGTTTGGTATCTTCCTTGGATCATTCGAGAGACTCAGGTGGTTCTTTGGTAGCCCGGGGGGGTTGGGGGCGTAGGCTGCGCATATCACTTAACGGGAATATCCCCTTGTCGCGAGGGAGTAGAGCCGACTTCGAGGGAGACTTATAATCTTGTTAATCACTTCTTTTGTATTGAGATGTTGATGTGAAATGAATGTTTTCTAAGTGTTCAAGCATTGTCTCTTATCCTCTTTGAGTAGTAGCTCTTTGTGTTAGAGTAGCTGAGGCAACTTTAGTATAGGGTTGGACCTCTTGTGCCATTGTTGTGACAAGTTGCAGGAGTGTCCTTCGGGAGGGGCTTGACCCAATTTTTGTTAGTCGAGGTTGCTAACGTGTTGTGATAGTTTGTTTCAAATGGCGAGTTGAGCTCTCTAACTCGGTTGTTTGTACATTGCTAAAGCAACGTCGTGCCAGGAGTGTAAACTACTAGCTTGTTCTTTCAACATTTCAGGAGCAGATTGAGTGGTGAGTTGAGTATCTGAGCTTGCTCAGGTGTAGGATACTGGATGAACCAAGAGTCTTTGAATGGGTTGATGTTGAGTTTTAGGAGCGGATCGAATGGCGAGTCGAGCCCCGCAGTTGCTCGATGGCAAGTTGCTGAAGCAACTCTTGAACCATGAGTGTAGACTCTGAACTTGTCCGTTAGGTGTTTCAGGAGCAGATCGAGTGGTGAGGTGAGTCTCTGAGCTTGCTTGGGTGCATGCTACTAGACCAACTCAATAAACCACGATTATGAACTCCAAACGGGTTGACAACTTATTTTGGGAGCCAATCGAATGGCAAGTTGGTCGGCGCACTTGCTCGGTGGCAAGTTGCTAGAGCAACTTTTGAACCATAAGTGTGGACTCCGAACTTGTCCTTTGGGTGTTTCAAGAGCAGATCGAGTGGCAAGTTGAGTATCTGAGCTGTCTTGGGTGCATGCTTCCAGACCAACTCTATGAACCAGGAGTATGAACTTCGAATGGGTTGACGATGAGTTTTAGGATCAGATTGAATGGTGAGTTGAGCCTTACCCTTGTTCGGTGGCAAGTTGCTAAAGAAACTCTTGAATCATGAGTATGGACTCCGAACTTGTTCTTTGGTGCTTTAATGAATAGTTGGTGTTGGTCTGGGTCTGACCATGTGTCTGACTCATTGTTTGCATCCAGGGAGTTGTACAATAGTTTTGCAAAAGAAAAGAGAAATTTTTTATTTTAAAAGTAAAACTAAGTGGCTGCTTTACCTGCTAGCCTTTGTTACATGTTGTGACTGTTACAAGTGTCGGGCTTTATTGCATGTTTAAGCACTCTCGTGGTACTTCATTAGGTATTCGGCATTCCAAGTCCTTGATATCTTTTCCCTTTAGGTCTTCAAGTCGGTAAGCTCCCAGGCGGACCACTTGTATGGTCCCTCCCAATTAAAGATGCGCTTTCCCATCGAGCATGAGTTGGATATCTCGAGCCGTCGAAGGACGAGGTCTCCCTCTTTAAGGTTGGCCAGGCGGACCTTCTTGTTGTAGAACTTCTCTATCCTCTACGGGTAGATGTCTTTGTAGTTACCGTTTCCATTATTTTCATTTTTTCCCTTTTTGTAATATTTTTATTTGTAATTGAATAAAATACCATATTTTCTTTCTCAGTTGATTATTTAAATTAAGATTTTGTTCATGAAATTCTTCGTTCTCGTTGATTGAGCTATTCTTGCTGATCCTAATTTCCTTTATTAATTGTGGGTATTTTTATTTGAACCCTATTATTTTAGATCCATCTCTTATTGAACCTAAAACCTAATTTCATTTGTTCTTGACCCAAAACCATTATTATTGGATCCTAAATCACTAACCCAATACCCTAATTATCCCCTATACATACAACTCTATTGTAAACCCTAAAAATTGTGCAAATTGAAACTCGAGCCGTTTATTCTCTCTCTCCTCTTTCTTTCTCCTCACCAGTTCTCTATCCCCGTTTAATCTCCTGCCCAAACTCCAAAACCCATTACTGGTGACCCTCGTTGTCGCCACCTTCCAACGACCCCCGTCGTCGCCACCTCCCGTCGACCCCTCCCCAGTGCCACCCTCCTTTTTCCTCGACGACAACAACACACCCTCCGACGTCAACCCTAGTCGAGCGCCTCCCGCTCAGCCCAGACCCCTTTCTAGTCGCGCTTCTCGCACGAGCCTACCAGTCGACGTCAGACCTTGCTGCCGTCAGCCAGTCGCCAAACCCACTGAAGCCCCTTGCTGCTGCCTTTGCTCTTGGCTGTTGCTACAGTTGCTGTGTCTCTTTGTTGTTGCTGAGTTCTCTTTTACACGTATATTGCACGTGCTATCTTGTGGATTCGTGTGTTTGTGGGTTCGCTACTTTGGGATCCTTATCCCGTTATTCTTGGTATTCATTTTCACCGTTAATAAGGCAAGTCATTTCCTCTTGAATTGTTAATTATATTAAATTCAAGTTTTGTTGAAACTCTTGCAAGTGATTATAATACGATAACATGATGTCGAATTGTTAATTATATTAAATTCAGTTCCCTTCGTTTATCGTATTATACATTGTTCATCTCTTTCGTTAAGTATATTGAGGGTTTACACGAGCTAACCCCAATTTACTTGAAATTGTGCCACTTTTGACTCCAAAGATTGAATCTTTCATGTGTGCATATAGAATTGATAATAGGGTTGTTCATATAATTATTATACAAATAAATTATTGTAGAGAGAATTGCTAGGTTGTATGTTGTTTGACCGATTGATGGTTGATTGATGATAAATTGATGTATGTATGTGTTTATAATCTTATTTACCATGTTTTTATACCCTTCATGCTGATTGAGAAGTTTATCGACTAATAGAATATATTGCTTGTTGGCTGTATGTTGACTGCTATTTTCGACCCAGTAAATGATCTTAAAATAAATTACTTTCTAAATATTAATTGTAGCCTTATCTCTCTAGTTTTCAGAACATCTTGAATTTCTAAATTCCAAGTTGTGTAGCAAAAGTTATGCCCGTTTTACTACAGCTGTGTTTTTAATTCCAGATTCTCAGATTCTTGTGCGTTTCACATTTAAACAGTAAAAAGGCTAATCAAATGATAAAATTTTGCTCTGATAATTTCCAGATTGTTAGTAATCATGTTTAGGAGTCTAATAAATATTTTTAATGAATTTTATATTGAATTTTTGCTGATTCTAAAATTTTAACAACATGACACCGAAATTCTGCTTGAACATGAAATCTGTAAAGAATGGTGTGATTAACCTAGCTACTGTTGTCGGATTTTGACTTTAAATATGCGTTGGAACTGTGTGGAAGTCTAGTTTCTAGAATTCCTAACGGATTCAGTTTTCGAGTTCTGAAACAGCGGAAAACTGCATTTTTGTATAGACCACTCTTACTGTCCAGAATTTTATATTCCAGTTTTTGATAGTTTAATTAATCCTATATCATTGTATTGCATGAATCGAAGTGTGTATGTTGTATCGCATAATCTTAATGTCCTATTGTCATTATTCTAGTTGTCCTAATTCATGTTACCATCTAATTGTTCCTCTATTGTCACTATTGTTCATCCAATGTCTTGAATTGCATATTGTATTGTTGCATTAATAAAATAATTAACAAGCTGGGGTTTAAGAGAATGACTTGAGTAGTGAATAATATAGTGACTGTGTCGGCCAGTGCTTATCGATTGATTATGGAGCGCTGACTACGACACCCCAATCACTCGTGTATTGCATCAATGAATCGTATCAATGAATCGTATCAATGAATCATATCAGTGTATCGTATCAGTGAATCAGTGAATCATCGTAATGTATCGTGCAACAATATTGTATCGTATTAGTGATTATCGTACAAACACATGATCTATAGAATTCACCACTTAGTCTAAACGAAATTGATTGTATGCATCGAACCTGTAGTATGGGATGCAGTAGTACATGCTTTAGTTAAGATTAAAATGATTAATAGACATAAGGATTGACATGACATCGATATTGCATATTGTACATCATTGTTCCCATTGATACCAAATATTATTTAAGTGTTATTGATCATTGATTATTGTTACCGAATATTGAATCATTGTTAATACCACAGCATCGTTTACCATGATATTGATTATTATTATTGTCCTATGTTATTGGCTCCTATTGATCCATTGAATTCATTATTATATCGTTATTCCATTGTTCCTTACTTTCTCTACTTGCTGTCCATGACTTGCTCTGAGGACAATTTTTCTCCTTTTTTTAGATAAAGCGTATACAGGTAATGAAGGAGAATTGCCTGCTGGAATTGGAGAACAAAGATTCTGAAGATTTAATGCTTTCTAATTGCTTATCGTTTTATTAAACATAATGTATTGAGACTTATTATCTATTTGTGATTGGATTATTATTGTTTTGGGCTAATGTCTCGGATTTTATTATTGTTTTGGACTTATGTCTCTGATTTTATTATTGTTTCTAAACATTGGTTTATTGTATTTGGATACTTTATATTGCTTTATTCCAAGTATTATTGTTCATGAGATTATTATTATTGCCTGCGCAATTGTTCTGTATTGATTATATTGTTAAGTTGATCGAATAAACTGCTTATGGGTAAACAGCTTATGGGTGACGTTAGTCATTCGCTGGGCCAATGTCATGTGCTCGTATTCCATATTTTTGGGAAGCGGGGCATGACAGTCTTTGCAGGGAAAACTTCTCACGCACTTCTTCAATGAGATCTAGATTGGCCTGGAGGTTATTTGAGTTCTACTTTTCGTTGAAGGAGAGAAGGCAAAGGGAAGGTAATCCTACTTCCAGAAGAATGAGTGCTTCCGTGCCGAAGGTGAGGTTGAATGGGGATTCTCCCGTTAGAATTCTTTTTATGGTTCTGTAGGACCAAAGCATGTTTGAGAGTTCTTCGACCCATAGCCCCTTCAGAGCTTCACCAAATCTCTTCTTGAAGCCATCCAAAATTTGTCGATTGATATTCTCGGCTTGACCATTGGTCTGAAGGTGTGAGATAGAGAAGAAGCGTTGTTCAACCCCCAGATCAGTGCAAAACTTGGAGAATTCCTTGCCGGCAAATTTTGTTCCATTGTTGGTGACTAGTGTATGGGGGATCCCTGACTGACAGACTATGTTCTTCCAGAAGAATTGCTGAACCTTATGCTCTGTAATAGATGATAGCATTTCTGTCTCGACCCACTTTGTGAAGTAGTCGATGGCTAGCACTAGAAAGTTTCGTTGTCCAGTAGCTAGAGGAAATGGTCTGGTGGAGAAATGGACTTGGAGGTACCCTCTTGATGGAGAATACTTCTAGCAAAGGATGCATTGGTGGACGTATGCTTGGGTATCGTTGAGAAGAGTGGGCTAATAGTATCCGTAATTGAGAATTTTTCGTGTGAGTGACCACACGCCCCAGTGGCTGCCTCCTATTCTTTTGTGAAATCTTTGAGAGCGTAATCGACCTCTTCGGGAGAGATGCATTGTAAGTAAGGTTAGTTGTCAACCTGGGTGTAGGACTGCTTGTGGAGGACTCCCTGGATGAGTGTATATCTTTCAGACCTTACCTATATCTTTCTTGCTTCTTTCAGGTCCGATGGGAGGACTCCCTTGTTGAGGAAGTCGATCAACAGTTTCATCCAGCAATCTTCGGGTGATTAGGGGGTGACAAACATGAGCTCCAATGCCTCTTCCTCAATGCTAGTATGACCTTAATAAGCACAGCATGGTCAAGTCCATCGAACGTTGAGGAGGCTAGCTTGGAGAGGGCATCAACTTCTTTGGAAGTGGACATAAATCTCTTCACATGGGCCATGTATTTGATCATGCAGTCATCTCTGGCCTCGTATTCACCCCTATCTGATTCACTACCAATTGGGAGTTGCTGAATACCCCGACTCTTCGCACACATACTTTTCATGATAAGATGAGTTCGGTGATGAAGGCTTCGTACTCAGCCTCGTTGTTGGAGGCAGAAAGTTGAGGCGCATCGAGTACTGGAGAGTGAACTCGTTGGGATCGAGCAAGATGAATTTGTCTCCACTCCCTTCAGGCAAGATGACCTATTCACTTAGACATTTCAAAGTGGGGGGGTTGTCCCCTTCCTCAGGGGGATCAGAGATAGTGCTTTTGATGATGAATTCGGCTAAGACTTGGGCCTTGATTGCTGTTCTTGGTCGATAAGTGATATTATGTTGACTCAACTCAATATACCACTTCATAAGTCTCCCAGAGCTTTTCGGCTTATGGAGCACTTGCTTTAGTTGCTGATCGGTGAGGAGCCAGATGGAGTGCGCTTGGAAGTAGGGGCGGAGATTTTGGGTCGCTGTGACTAGTGCATAGGCCATCTTCTTCATCTTTGAGTATTGAAGCTCGATATCGTGGAGTACTCTGCTTACATATTTGATTGGCTTATGTACCTTGTTTTTTTCCTTTATCAAGACGACACTAAGGGTCTAATATGAGGTAGCCAAGTATATGTAGAGGAATTCTCTCGACTTGGGCATTCTAAGGAGTGATGGACTGACGAGGTGCGCTTTGAGACATTCAAAGGCTACCTGTTATTCTTTTCCTCACTCAAAATTCTTTGTACCTCAGAGAAATTTGAAGAAAGGGATGCTTAGAGAACTTTGAAGAACGGGATGCACTTCTCCCCAGACTTAGAGAGGAAGCGCCGAATGGCGGTGAGGCATTCTGTGAGCTTTTGGTCTTCTTTGATGGTAGACGGGGGAGACATGTCGAGTATGGCTCTGATCTTTTAAGGGTTGGCTTCGATTCCTCTTTGGCTGGTTATGAATCTTAGAAACTTTTTCGAGGACACTTGAAGGCACATTTCAGTCTCATGTTGTGTCTCTGCGGTACATCAAAAGCTTGTTGGAGATCGGCCACATGGTCCTCTTTCTTGAGGCTCTTGATGATCATATCTGTAACGCCCCGCCCCAATACTCAGACAATTTTTATTATTTTTAGCAGATAAATTAATACTTATAGTACAACTGCCCACCACAGACTGCCTTTCAAAAGGTGGTTAACCAATTAGGTGACTCTTAATCATAGGCAATTTTATTTATATTAAATTATTCTTTGCATACTTCGGATATGGGATAACTTTTAATCAACTCTATTATTCAATCCTGTGAGCACAAGAGAAGGCCCATGGGCCCACCTTCATATGCCACATCAGACCACAGGAGTAGCACAGTGCTGCTATCTGATTCCCTTCCGAAATCAATCCCGAGGGCCCCACATGGTGCATGATGTCACCATCTTTTCTTAACCAACAGTAACATTATGCTGTTCTACTTCTCAACGTGGGCCCCTCCCCCTTCAACCTTTCTACTCATACTTTATTATATATATATTTTATTATACTTTTTTTTAGAAATACGGGGTAGTACATACACCCCACCTTTAGAAATCAGCGTCCTCGCTGAGTACGGGGCATGCCATCTAGCGCAAGATCCTCCTTTCTAGCCGATGTGGCGTTGTCCTCGATCCCGGAGATCAACCACTCAACACCGCAGATCCTACCCCTGATCTCGAAGATCAGTGATTATCAACACCGTAGATTATACTGAGGCCCTCTTCCACACCCGGTGTCGAAAATCGCCCCGCCCCAATACTCAAACAATTTTTATTATTTTTAGAAGACAAATTAATACTTATAGTACAACTGCCTACCACAGGCTGCCTCTCAAAAGGTGGTTAACTAATTAGGTGACTCTTGATCATAGGCAATTTTATTTATATTAAATTATTCTTTGCATACTCCAGATATGGGATTACTTTTAATCAACTCTATTATTCAATCCCGTCAGCACAAGAGAAGGCCCATGGGCCCACCTTGATATGCCACGTCAGACCACAGGAGTAGCACAGTGCTGCTCTCTGATTCCCTTCCGAAATCAATCCCGAGGGCCCCACATGTGCATGATGTCACCATCTTTTCTTAACCAACAGTAACACTATGCTGTTCTACTTCTCAATGTGGGCCCCTCCCCTCTTCAACATCTCTACTCATACTTTATTATATATATTTTTTTATTATACTTTTGTTAGAAATACGGGGTATTACAAACACCCCACCTTTAGAAATCAGCATCCTTGCTGAGTACGGGGCATGCCATCTAGCGCAGGATCATCATTTCTAGCCGATGTGGCATTGTCCTCGATCCCGGAGATCATTCACTCTCAGCACCGCAGATCCTACCCCTGATCTCGGAGATCAGTGACTCTCAACACCGCGGATCATAATGAGGCCCTCTTCCATACCTGGTGTCGAAAGTCGGCTCCGATACCATTTGTAACGCCCCGTCCCAATACTCAGACAATTTTTATTATTTTTAGAAGACAAATTAATACTTATAGTACAACTGCCCACCACAGGCTGCCTCTTAAAAGGTGGTTAACCAATTAGGTGATTCTTGATCATAGGCAATTTTATTTATATTA
Organism: Hemerocallis citrina; assembly: GCA_017893485.1. Classification (NCBI taxonomy): domain Eukaryota; kingdom Viridiplantae; phylum Streptophyta; class Magnoliopsida; order Asparagales; family Asphodelaceae; genus Hemerocallis; species Hemerocallis citrina. The sequence goes on along the minus strand of CM030363.1, from coordinate 128,129,006 downwards.
AATTATTCTTTGCATACTCCTGATATGGGATTACTTTTAATCAACTCTATTATTCAATCCCGTGAGCACAAAAGAAGGCCCATGGGCCCACCTTCATATGCCACGTAAGACCACAGGAGTAGCACAGTGCTGCTCTCTTATTCCCTTCCAAAATCAATCCCGAGGGCCCAACATGGTGCATGACGTTACCATCTTTTCTTAACCAACAGTACACTATGCTGTTCTACTTCTCAACGTGGGCCCTTCCCCCTTCAACCTCTCTTCTCATACTTTATTATATATATATATATATATATATATATATATATATATATATATATATATTATACTTTTTTAGAAATACGAGGTATTACAATATCATCCACAGACTTCCATGTTTCGGTCGATTTGCTTCTTGAAGGCTTGGTTCACCATGCATTGGTATGTAGCTTTGGTGTTCTTCAACCGAATGGGCATGACTCGGTAGCAATAGAGTCTTACGTCGGTGAAAAAGGACGTCTTCAGGATGTCTGTGGAAACATTTGAATTTGGTTGTAACCCAAGAAGGCGTCCATGAAGCTTAAGTGCTCATGACCTGAGGTGGCATCAATCAAGGTGTCTGTGCTTGTTAGAGGGAAATGATCATTTAGCCATGCTTTGTTTAGGCCGGTGAAGTCTATACGGATTCTCCATTTATCGTTGGCTTTCTTCACCATTACCACATTCGCTAGCTATTAGGGGTAGCCACCTTCATAAATGAAGTGGCGGTTAGGAGCTTCTCGACTTCCTCCTTGACTGCTTTCTGCCTGTCGAGGGCAAACTTACGACGCTTATGTTGGACGGGCCTGACTTCCGGAATCACTCTTAATCGGTGCATGATTAGATCCTCAGAGATGCCCGGCATGTCAGAGGCGGTCCAGCCGAAGAGATCTTGGATCCCCCTGATGCAAGCAACGTGTTGCTCTTTGACTTGTCTGAGGAAAACCTTGCTTACCCGAAAACACTTAGCTTAATCTTCTTCAGAGAAGTGGATTTCTTCTAGTTCGTCTACAGGTTTAGAGCTGGCATGTCCCCTATCTTGCAGAAGTTCCATAGCATCGAAGGGAAGGACCAAGCCCCCCATTGTGGCGGTGTAACATGCTCGAGCAGCTTCTTGGCTTCCTTTGACCTCCCCTAACACTTGATGTTGTAGGGAAATTCATCTTCATGTGAAAGGCTGAGGCAACTGCGTGAAGGGCTGCTAGCCTTGGGCGACCAAAGATGGTAGGTAAACTTCATGAAGTCAAGTGCTTCTGTGCAAGCGGTTGGACCTTTCCCCCCAGTCACATCAAGGGTTACTATCTCTTCGATTTGTACTGGGGCTCCGGAGAATCCTTGAAGGGTTATACCCAATGTGTTTGAGAAGATCTCGTATGAGCTCGAGGTCCTCGAATACATCTAGGAAGAGGATGTTTACCGAGCTGTAATTATCTAGCAGGACGCAACACACCTCATGATTTTCCATGTATACAAGCGCGTTATAGTGAGGTGCTCGAATACCTTCAAGGTTTTGGTCTAAGAATGTATTTGGAACCACAGAGCTCATGGGATGGGATGTTGTGTACTGTGTTCACTTCATGGATGAATGCTTTTCTAGAGAAGTTAGACAACCACCATGTGTCCTGAGTCTTGGGACTCGTAAGGCCTCTCTGGTAGCTTGTTCGCTCCTCTTGGAGGAGGAGGCTCGGTGTTGTATCTTTGGGTGAACTTGGTGAGATAGGTCCGTTGGCACCCTGGATCCTGCTCAGCCTCTAGAAACCCACACAACTAGGACATTGCACCAAGCTACACTCTAGTGTTTTCTACGACGACCCTAACTTGTTAATGTAATACCAAATACTAGGAATTATTAACTACTCCTAATTTCTAGACTGAAAACCAATATAAGTAGATTCACTCACATCTGAAGTCTATCTTTTAGTCATTACATAACATGCAAAATCTAGCACAATTCTTAGTTTTACACTATTAATCCTACCTTTAAATCTCAATCTATTAATCTTTTTATCTAAATACGATTCTCCCTTCCCATATATTAATGAGTATTATCACTAAATTTTAGTAATTAATAAACAACTCATGTCATTAACTATTGAAATTAAAATAAAAGCGAGCTAGACTAAACAACTAGTTCTAAGATTGAATAAATTAATTACTCTAGACTCAAATCCAAATCTAACCCATCAACTATTTAAAATTAGAAAGTGAGCAAGACTATACTAGTTCCAGATCGAATAAATTAATCACTCCTTAATATGACCCTACTCAAAGTCCAAAAGAACCCAACCCAAACTCCTTTTGGACTCATACCCGAGCCTCTATACACCTGAACCCGAGCTCAAACACACCCAAAACCCAAGCCCCTAATCTAGACTCGACCCTCGCTTAATCATAGCCCCAAACCGTAATCCAAACCAACCCAAACCCTGAGCCCTTTCATGGCTCAAAACCCTACCCTAAACCCTAGCCAGACCTGACTCCACCTGAACCCTTAACCCGATCCCATTCAAACCCAAAGACAACCAGGTCGACATTCAGCCGGACCCGAGCCCCCCACTGAACACAGACCCGATCCAACTTGGATTCAAACCTGAATCCAACACCAAACCCGATCTCAAAAACCCTAATTTTTAGTCATAGGAACCAAAACAAAACAACAAGCATGCACTCCAAAAACTGAGGTTTAATAAACTAAAAACCAATATTTTATGTGCTTAATAATCACTAGATCTACATGTTATCAATCAACACCAAATACCCAAGTTTGTAATCACCTAAGGCATGAAATCAAGAATTCGAAAGATGAGTTGTGTATGATATGAATCCCTAACAACATGTGTATATTTTCTTAAACATCACAACACAACTAGATCTTCTTGTCTATTTAACTCATTTAATACATCATTAAGAACATACAAGCAATGTTTATTGTGCATCTATACATTGATCACAATAATTAGAACAAGTTATTTAGGAAAATCCTAGCATGCTCTCTACATGACACAAACTAGCATGCTACAAAAACTTAAATAACAATAATAACAATAATCAAGAGAAGAGAAGAATGTCCACGTCTTCTAATCTCGGATTCCTGATCAATAGCCTCCAAAAGTCCATCTCCTCCAAAACCCTAAAGGAACTCCATAAGAAAAGCAACAAAAAATGAGAGAGGCTCTTTCTCCCCCTCTCTTTATATATGGCCGACCAAAAACCCTATTAGAGTTAAGGTTTTGTGCTTCCTTTTGTGTTGGGCTGGGTTTTTATGGGCTCAAATAATATTCTCTCAATATTAATACTAATTTGATTAATATTAGTAGTCCACTAACAAATCCTTCCATCAATAATAATAATAATAATAATAATAATAATAATAATAATAATAATAATAATAATAAAAGTGAAACTGACACATTGCAATGCACGTGGGTTGCGTGTGCTAACTTGTAGGCAATAATAATAATAATAATAATAATAATAATAATAATAATAATAATAATAATAATAATAATAATAATAATATTATTATTATTATTATTATTATTATTATTATTATTATTATTAATGTTATTTTATTTTTGCGGGGTACAATTTTACTCCATCCTTAGAACAGTTCTGTCATCAGAATTACTCTTAGTAAGGGGAAAACAAAAATACATAACTTACATGAACAACTCAGGAAAATCGTTCTTCATCCAGTCTTTAGACTCCCAAATAGCTTCCTCGAATAAATGATCCCTCCAAAGCACCTTGATCATCAGTATCACTTTATTCCTCAACACTTTTTCCTGTTGATCCAAAATTTGTACTGGCTGCTCTTTATAACTCAAGTTCAGCTACAACCCCTCTGGTACCTCGGGCGATTGGTGAGTTTGGCCGGGCACATACTTTCTTAGCATAGATACATTAAATACATTATGTAACTGTGCCAATTCTTCCGGTAACTCCTGTAACACCCTAGATTTTTAAATAATGTTTTTAGATTAATAAATGAATTAAAATGATTTTTTGGTGATTTAATAAACATTTTTATGAAATTTACCTTTATACACGTGCAAATACTTTTCTTGGGAAGTTCAGAGTTAGAAATTATTTTGAGAAAGGCCATTATTTATTATTAGATATTATTTGTGAATTTTCTGGATTTTTCCTGAGGCATGCAAGCTCCAAGTCTTTCCTGTCACCTTCACCAGAGCAATCTCCAACTCCGTCTCGCATAATGCACCATGCAAACGGCCTAGTCCCAACTCTGTCAAGCACAGCGCATTGAGAAGAGAAGCATGCTCGACGTCTTGAAGATTTCATCCGGTGTACACAACTACTTGTCAGCAAAGAGGAGAATGGAATCACCTCAAACGCTGAACAAAAATCAAAGACTTCACATCAATAACAAGAAGACTCGGAACGAGCTCCACCAACAACTCGTTAACTCCTAACAACGAATTTAATAACTTGCTTTGTAACGCCCCAAATTCCAAATAAAGGTAATTCATAGCACAACCAGGATCTTTACTTCAATTTCGTACAAAAATATAAGGAATTTAAAGCATTTTCATTACAATGTTATTTTTTACAACACACAGCGGAAATCTATATAATAAATTACAAAGAAAGCTATCAAGTGGCTCTCCTTCAATCTCCCTTAAAACCAATGGCCCAGATTGATTCTCACAAAACATATTTTCCTGCCCAAAATTTCAAACCCCAAAACATATTTACTCAAACAACCTTCTCTCTGTTTCTCCCCCTCCCTCTTCCCCAATTCCCTCTCTCTCTCTCATCCATCCTGCCCCTCTCTCTATTTCTCTCTCTCTCTCTCTCTCTCTCTCTCTCTCCCCTCACTTACCAAACCCCCTTCCCCCTCTCTCTCCTCCCAATTCCCTCTCTACGCCGCACCTCCTGCAACCCCGATGCCCCACCTCTGTTGACTTCATTTTCACAGGATTCCTCTCTCCTCTCTTCCTCTTCTTCCCACCCCCACCTCCCAAAATTAATCTTCCAAAACCCATCTCAAACCCCCCGTCCATTTCGAACCACAATCTGCTTTGGTCTGAGAAGAGCAGGATAGAGAAGCCACTATGGAAGTCAATCGCCATGTCCACAGAGGCAATCCAAGCCATTCGGGCACTCAAAGCTGGCCAAATCCTCACCATCGAGAGAAGATTCGAAAGCTAGAATTGTTGGTGTTTTTAGTAGCAGAATTGAGCGGTTGCTGTGCTTGCAGAGTTGCAGAGGCAGAATGAGTGTGATATTTCTCTTCAGGTTTGGTTATGTTTCTTAAAGATTGTATTTTGGGAAATGGGTTTGTGTCGGTTTGTTGATATCTGGTGTGTTTAGAAAAGTTAGTTTTGGCAATTTTCCAATCATGGGATATCTGGAAAATGGTTAAAATTAGTTGTTCATGTTGGTTAAAGATTGGAGGGTTTTTTTTTCACGTACGAGGAAATGGAGAGAAATTAGTTGAGGTGCTTAGGAATCTTATGGCATCTTGTTGTTGTTTTAAGTTCTTCTATGAATTATTCCATGATCTGCATGCCTGCTAATTTGGTCACTTGTAACGCCCCGCACTCAGCTCGTACGCACACAATTAACTAAATTCTAGCCACGCCCACCACAGGCTGCCTCAAAAGGGTGTCCGGACATTGGGTAACCTTTATCATAGGCTTTCCTAATATATTCCTCTTATTTCCCTTAATCCTAGCCGATATGGGAGTATGTTTCCCCCAAGTCAAATCCGGTCAACCTACACCACACACTTCCATCTTTCATTCTTTCATTCTTTTATTCATTTAATTCCATATCTAGCCCCATAGGAAATCACCTAGGCCCATCACTTCATCCAAGCCCATAGGATCTTCTATAGGCCACACTAATTAATACCTTTCCACTTCCTTTCTTTCCTTCTTCTCTTCCTTCCACGTCACCACCATTCCTTCTTTTTCTTTTTTCTTTTCTTTCTTTCTTATACTTATATACTATATATATACTATCCATATACTAGTATATATATACTCTCTTAGAAATACGGGGTCTCACATTCACCCCCTCTTAAGAATTCAGTGTCCTAGCTGAATACGGGACGTGCAATCTAGTACAGGATCTTCTTTCTAGTCGAATGTAGACTTGTCTCCTAATCGCTGCCCACACACAGGGTCTTACGCATCTCGTACACATATCACTCACTTCCTATATACAAGTCCTACACTATCCATATACTAGTATATATATACTCTCTTAGAAATACGGGGTCTCACATTCACCCCCTCTTAAGAATTCAGCGTCCTCGTTGAATATGAGACGTGTAATCTAGTACAGGATCTTCTTTCTAGTCGAATGTAGACTTGTCTCCTAATCGCTGCCCACACACAGGGTCTTACGCATCTCATACACATATCACTCACTTCCTATATACAAGTCCTACATTCGATGTCGAAAGTTAGCTCTGATACCATCTGTAACACCCCGCACTCAGCTCGTACGCACACAATTAACTAAATTCTAGCCACGCCCTACCACAGACTGCCTCAAAAGGGTGTCCGGACGTTGGGTAACCTTTATCATAGGCTTTCCTAATATATTCCTCTTATTTCCCTTAATCCTAGCCGATATGGGAGTATGTTTCCCCCAAGTCAAATCTGGTCAACCTACACCACACACTTCCATCTTTCATTCCTTCATTCTTTCATTCATTTAATTCCATATCTAGCCCCATAGGAAATCACCTAGGCCCATCACTTCATCCAGGCCCATAGGATCTTCTATAGGCCATACTAATTAATACCTTTCCACTTCCTTTCTTTCCTTCTTCTCTTCCGTCCACGTCACCACCATTCCTTCTTTTTCTTTTTTCTTTTCTTTCTTTCTTATACTTATATACTATATATATACTATCCATATACTAGTATATATATACTCTCTTAGAAATACGGGGCCTCACATCACTGTTTGTACATATGTAGTTCCATTGAATGTCGAGCTAAAGAAATGCACACGAATAATGGTTTATCTTGAATTTAATTCCGTATGAAAAAATTGTTCATGTGTACCCTTATTATGAAAACAAGTTTCTTTTACACCAACTGCATATATGCACCCTTATTTCCTTCCAATTTCATGTAGTTCTATTTTCTCTATGTAATTGACACAAACCACAAAACTAAGTTAGCACGGTTACTGAGTTGTAGCTCAGATGGTAGTTGGTAAAAGACTGTGATAGGTAACAAGTACTTCAGGGGTTTTATAGCTCAACTTGCTATGTACAAAGTACAAATGAAAATCGACTTCAAAACAGGCTGCGGTACAAACAATTTTTCCCATTTCCTCACTTGGTTGATTCTCCTAGCATCAATTGTCAGCAAAACCAAGCCGTATAATATGAAGGTCTTGGTCTTTGTCGAACATATACATGTTTATTGAGCTTACAATTAAGGTTAATAATACACATAGGTCTTGGTCTCTCTCTCTCTCTCTCTCTCTCTCTCTCTCTCTCTCTCTCTCTCTCTCTCACAGTTAAACTAAGAGCTTAGACATATATTCTATCACATGTGTTGTATACACACCATTATGCTTTTTCTTCTGCAAGTACATTGGTCTGATCTATCACATGTGCTGTATGCTAGAAATCGTCAGATTTTGGGGGAGTTATATACTTATATATGATCTGTGCAACATGGCCGTTTCAGTTTCCGTCCAAAATCGTTTCATCATATTCAAGACATTACTCTGTTTATATAAGATTCATGACTTAACTTTGTGGTTTCTTTGCTAGGGGAGAAAGGGATTGTAGCTTCTACTGGAAAACCATAGCACTACAAGGGATCAATTTTTCATCACATAATCAGAGGTTTCATGGCTCAAGTATGTTGAGAATCTCATCTGTTGGCTATAATTTTTCATTCGGTATTTTGCATAATAGTTTCTTTGATAGCTGGGTGTGTACTTCCAGTGTATTAGCCGTAAAGCATGAGGATACTACAAGTTGTTGTTATTATTATTAATTTTTTTATATGTAGAATTGTGTCAACATTTCTACTGATTGAAACTGGGATGATTGATTATCTTATAATGATATGGTATTGCTTAAATATGCTCAGGCTCAGGCCTTTATTATGTCACTTTTTGCTCTGTATTGTTTGTGAAAGTTCAACCTTCATTGCTATTTCCAGGCACTGGTGGAGAGAGTATATATGGTGGGATGTTTCCAGGTTTGTACTACTGTTAGGGAGAATTTCTTAGATTAAAAGTACATATGTTTGTATTTTTTATGCTAATATATCTCTATTTTTGTTCCCAGATGAGAATATCAAGCTGAAGTATAATGCACCTGGATTTTTATCTATGGCAAATGCTGGTCCAAACACAAACGAATCAAATTTTTTTATCACCTTCAAGCCGACGCGCCCCATCTTAATGGGTAACACCTGTTCTTTAGTTTTTCAAAGTTTCTATGCTCATTATTAATCTGTCATATTATATAGTATATTTTCAAATGGGCCTATATGTTTTTCTTGCCTAGCATCTCATTCTTAATCATAAGATGTCAAGTTGAAAAAAATAGTAATGGCACATGCTATGTACATTTATTGATCATCTAAAGTAAAAAAACAACTTCAAAGAAGCAAGTTTACATACTACCATTGATTTTATTCAGCAGAAGCCCAGATAAACTTTAGAAATTCAGGTTACAATCCCTGATAACACCCAAACCCATATCGACCCAGGTAATAACCCTTTGTTACCTGTATAAATACTATATCATTCACGGAAAAGTGCCGTAGGCACGTGTCCACGGGCAAACCTAGTTTACATATAAAATACAACTCATGTCATCAAAATCTTCAATCTTGCAACATCCATCGACACCAAAGTTATACTCGCTAATCCGACTCCTGCAAAACTTGAGAACTACGAACACATCAGTTGAATACAACTAACGCAATGCTATAACAAAGCGATCATCAACTTTAACAATCACAAACTCGATGCACAGAATAAAAGCAATAATGACAGAGATAAATAAAAACAGAAAGTGAATCTAATCTAAGTGTATAAGTGTATACCAGGAAACAAAAATCAAAATGCATAAAACAATGGCATAAAACAAGTATCCAAGAAAGCAACAAATGCACACAATGCACACTAATGCACGGATTCTATGCATCACATACTACATGGGTCCGAGGGTAAGCCCTTATTGTACTCCAGATTATAGGGTTCAAACCCTCGTTATGAAATCCTACTACGGTGAAAAAACATGGTTTAGATGCCTCACGAGTATTGGTTCCAGTCCCGGATTACACCGACCAACTATATAGAATCCTTATCGTGCAAACACATCGCAAGCATCGCTCTAGCTCAGAATACTGGAGATCTGCCTCCCTTCTGCCCGACTATTCATAATCCCGGAATACACCGCCCGACCATTCATAGTCCCAAAAATAATTGAGACTCATCTCGCTCCACACAGTAATTACAGTCCCGGAGTACACTGCCTGACTGAATCTATTGTCCCGGAATACACTACCCGACTATATAGAGTCGCCCACACACGTTCCCCCAAGCATCACATCTCTTTTTTCTAGTTTTTATCCTTAAGTTCAAACATAAATAATATCACTTAGAGCTAGCATACCCTCTTACCGGACTTAAATCAGCACACGAGAACATTAGCCTATACTGGCCATTTCTCAAATTTTCATAATCACAAATTTGCTGGTACCCTGGGTCTTACTCAGCCTCTAGAATCCACACATTCCAAAATTCATAAACTTTTTAGGTTATCCATAACCTCTTTTATGACCAATTAAAATTCAATTCATTAATATACTAAATTCATCTCGTATTCATTCCATCCAACTAGTTATTCTCAAATAACTAGATAAAACTTTCTAAACTGTTACAATAGGAATTCAAACAACTCAATTCAATCAATATCTTTTCTAGTAATTCAATTCAAATTACCAAATCTGTACTAAAATTGTTCATTCAAATCTGGAATTTAATCCAAAATATTTGTATTGATTTTCATCAAATCTCAATTCTCCGATATACTAATATACTTTAAAATCATCTCTATTAAAATTCTTCAAATACAATTACCAAATACGTGTTTAAACATTTATCTAAGTGGGGAAATTAATCCAAAAATGTTTGTACAAATTACTGTCAAAATATTTTTCCAAAAATCAATTTATATTTCCAATATACTCAAAAACAGTAAATATAACCAAATTCGAGCTCACCAAGACTCAAACCTGCAATCTCAAAGATCCTAGGTCACATATACTAACCAATACTCCAAGCCTATTTCTCTATCAACTTCTTTAGAGGTAGCAACATATATATATACAATCCACCATTTGAGTGCTCAACTATCTTTGAACAACAATTCAATGGTCTTGAAAAAATCATATAAATTAAAATATTTATTAGAAAATAGATTTCTTAGTTTCCATATGAAACTTAAATGAGTTTACTACAACATTGTGGTTAAGATCATCTAAATATAACGACGATTAATTCGTCAAAATCCATTTGCAAATCAATAGGTTCAGAATTCGAAAACTGCAGCTCATGGTACTTGTAAAAATCACCTAAAATCCCATACTTCTTGAAAATTTGATTTCATAGACTCTAAAGAAAGGTTACGAGTCTACTTGAAATTCTTAGTTTTGATTTTTCTCAAAATACTTCATATAGGAATCTGAAATGATAAAAAATCGGAAAGTATGCAAATTTCCAGAAACTAGCCAAAACTGTCATCTAGTCCTAAGTTCAGATTTTATTAAAATAGAAAACGACTTTCAAATATTATGAAATTTTTAGGAGAAGTTCTTTACTTATACGGGGTACTCATATAAAAGTTTAACCTTCAGATTCCAATTGGATAGAAAGAAATAATTTTTTAAAGTGAGACTAAAACTCAGGACAACAACCATAAAAATGTTTCTAAGTTAATCATATCATACTTTCATACATTTAATTAACAGTACAAAATCTAACAATAATCAAAACATAATCTAAGCATGAATACTAAATTTATATAGAATATCTAGCATGAAATTCTCACAATAACGAATTAAAAAATTAAGGAACGTTCACCCAATCAGTGAATTCTGTGCAAGCAAGGATCTCCAAAATTCTTCTCCTCCTCCTCAACTCCAAAGCACTCAAAATATGCAATTCTATCCTATGAGAGGATATGGCCGGTGGTTTTTAAATTTTTTTTTCAAATGAGAGAGGAGAGTGGAAGGGTTTTTATTTACAACATAACTATCCAAAAACTATCCATGATTTAATTAACTACCCACCATGTTAAAGCTTCTTAGACTGTAACACCCAGAATTCCAAATAAGACAGAATTCGAAGTTCCACAGGATCTTTACACTTCACTTCATACAATTTTACAAGGAATTAAAAACTTTTATTACACCAGAGTTACATTTTAACAGCGAAATCAAAATTACAACAATTACATGAATGAAATAAAATAACACTTGAATAATTCTTTAAGCATCAATTCCTCCTTAGTCTTTTTCATTCACTTTATACTGCATAGAAACTGTAGGCACGTCAGTTCATTCAACTGACGCAAGGATATAATACATCAATTTCTCTTACTTAGAAAGCACACACTTGTCACAAAGCAAACTATGTGGACTATCCTATTGATGTTGTGTGTGAATGTGCACTTAATCCTTAATGCAGTTATTTATATTACTTAACACTAATGCCACTTGTTCGGATTCTATGCATCCCATACTATATTGGTCCGAGGGCAAGCCCTTAATTATTCTTCATCTTGTAGGGTTTAATCCATCTCCATGACCTAAACTACTATGGTAACTATGGTAAGTATCCTAGATGTTCTATGAGTTATGAGCCCATGTCCAGACAGCCTGGAGGGGAATCCCATGTCGTAACATGACGCATCATGCAGAGCTTATGAAAAATTCAGCCTCCGTCATGGAACGATGGCACCACCCGTAGTCACCAAACATCCCATAAGCGTCGCCACCGGGACGATAATTCCAGAGTAGTGTTCACGCCATGACATGACGCATCAAGCAGAAAACCTATGAATCACTCTCACACCGCCAATCCGATCGCCCTCATACTCGTGTTTTTCTCTTACTTTCATTACATCTTCACTATGTATCTAATCCTTAATTATTTGAATCATGAATAAGATCAACATTCTAGAGTTAGCACTTCCTCTATACCGGTTTTAACCATCAATCAACACAATGACCCAAACTTGGTCTTTTATTTCAATATTTCATCTCAAAAGAATTTATTCAAATGCCGGTATAAGGACTTAGCTACACTCTAGTCTTTAATCTCATTTCATGTTCATAAAATTGAGTATTCACACTCACGAGTTTATCATCATAATTCATCATGATTTTCCATTTCATTTTCATGCTCAATTTCGTATAAAGTGACAAATTCATTTTTCAAACTTTACCACATTCATGATAGATTTTCACAATTCTCTTTTATTTTCATAATAACATTTTTCACTTATCAAATCAATTCACAATTTTCTTTATTTAAAATTTCCATGACACAACTCATAAAAATCTCTAAAAGAAAGAGTACTACTTTTCTTTAATTGCTCAATAATTCTTTTTGACTAAATATATGAATTACCTTACTAAAATGGCCTTGATTCTCATTATATTGGGTCAAAAGGCTCATAAAAATTTCTCATAAAGTCCAGGTATTTTCAGAATATGTCTAGTACTTTTTCTTAATTTTTCAAACATTTAAAACCCTTTAAAAATCGAATTATATATAATAAAAAAAAACAAAACTCCAAAAAATTTTGGCCTCAGCTGGTTTCGAACCAGGCCCAACAGACCCCCCACAGTGAACAGTGATGCAACTAAACTGCACCCACTAACCAGAGTGACAAAAGTGACTAACTGTTAAAGGGAGAGGCTACAATCCGTTTGAGTTTGGGCTCTCAGGTTTGGTGAGAAGGTCAGATTTTACAAAAAGAAGTCTCTGCCAAGACTCGAACCCAAGCACAGCATGCCGCCGAGCTATAGTAACGCTACTGTGGTGCACCCCCTAACCAGTAAGGTCACAGTGAACAACTGATATGAGATTAGTCGATTAAATTTTGGACGAGATTCTCTGTTTACTACTAATTCTTCGTATTTCAAAAGCTCTTAAACTCTTTTCTCTTCTAAATTAATTTATGAAACTTTCCAGAATACTAATTTTATGAATTAACAACACAACAGTATTTTAAAAATATTGTTTTGGCATAAAAATGTGAATTTTACTTCTAATTTGCATTCTAGGTCTATAAATTCGACATTGCAATTCATCAAGATCTCTACCAAAATCTAGCATTACAAACATCACAAAAATATTGTCTTTTCATATTTCTACAATTCTCTTTAACATGGCCTCCTTTATCAAACTAGTATCACCATGAATTTAAAAACACAATTCATTTATTTCAATTATTCATCAAGCCATTCACAAGCATATTCTACATCTAGCATAGTTTCAAACTCACACTTTAATAGCACATGATAATTCTACTGCCATAATCATAATTTATAGCAATTACCATACAATTCATCAAGCATTCATTTCATTATCTAATTAGTTTTTTTTTGAAGCCAACACATGGTTAATTTACTAGTTTCTTTAGCAATTTCATCAATCACAACACTAGCATGATGTCTATTTTAGAAGTGGAGAAATCGCCCACCTATTTGGAGAAAAACAAATACAAAGCTCCTAGAAATCTCCTTGAACACACGAACGGTCATTCTCTTCCCAGATTGTGCCACCACGAGAGCCTTCTCCTCCTTAAGCAAATGAACCCGAGCTCCCCTCTCCTCCTTGATGAATGGCTGGCCTCTACTTGGGAAGGAACACACACAAAAATCCGTCAATCTTTTTCTCACAAAAAGCTCTCAATCTTTTTACTCACTCTTGTTTTCATTTTCTTTCGTTCCCTTTTAATTTTTCTAATGTACTACATGAAGAAAACTAGGGGGGGGGGTATTTATACTTACTTTTGAGTGAAATGGATGGCTAGGATTGATCTATATGGTTAAAGATTAAGAGCTATGATGTATTATGGAGTTGTAGCAACCACCCATGAACACATAACCACTTATCCACTAAGCCACTCCCCTACCTCTCTTTGACTCCATCCGGCCAAGGCTAGAGCACACCCAAGACACGTGCTTGTGCAATGCACGTGTATCCTATAGTACCCCTAGTTACTAGTTGTACATGATTAATTAATTAATTGTTTACAAAATGTGTCTACACTATAAGTCATGATAATTAAAAGAGAAATAAACTAGTGGGCTCAAATCTAGTGTGCTAAAAGTCTATGGCTATTAATAAAAATAATTAATTAATTAGGGTGGGCTAGGATTAGACAATTAGACCTAGAGTTTAAATAGGCTTTTAAAAAATATAAAGGAAGGATTAAAAAAATAGTTGTTCATGTCATGAAAATAAATAATTTTCTAGAAAAATGCACATGAAATTGTAAGTGGAAAACACGTAAAAATCAATAAACTCTTATTTTATTATAATTAAAAGTTCAGGATGTTACAACACTCCCTACTTAGAAAAGTTCCGTTCTCGGAACTATGCTTAAAGAGTGAGAAAAATAGAACATAACAAAAAGAAAAGAAAAGAAAAGAATATACAAATCAAACAAAGAGCTCAAGATGATCCTTCATCATCCTCTCCTCAGATTCCCAAGTAGCCTCTTCAACCAATTGGTTTCTCCAGACTACTTTAACCATCGGTATCGTCTTGTTCCTCAAGACTTTCTCCCGACGATCCACAGTCTCAACTGGAAGTTCAATGTAACTCAGATCCAACTGCAAACCCTCCAGTACTTCGGGAAAATGGTGACTCGGATCTGGAATGTAACCTCTCAGCATAGACACATGGAAGACATTGTGCACCTGAGACAACTCTTCCGGCAACTCCAACCGGTAAGCAGTTTTCCCAATCTGCTTCAGTATCTTGTACGGGCCTATGAACCTTGGGGATAACTTCCTACCTCTGCCAAAGAGAATCACACCTTTACTGGGTAATACCTTCAGAAAGACAAAATCCTCAACCTCGAACTCAAGGTCCCTCCTCCGGTTGTCTGCATAGCTTTCTACCTACTCTGAGCATCCACCAACCTCTTCCTGATCAGATCGATCTTTTCAGAGGTCTGCTGCACGATCTTAGGCCCAAACATCTACCGCTTCCCCACTTCAAACCAACAAATAGGTGTTCTGCACTTCCTGCCATACAGAGCTTTGTACGGCGCCATCCCAATACTTGTCTGAAAACTGTTGTTGTAAGCAAACTCCACCAGAGCTAGATGCCTTTCCCAACTACCTCCAAAATCTAGAACACAACATAGAAGAATATCCTCAAGAACTTGATTGACTTTCTCAGTCTGTCCATCAGTCTGAGGATGAAAGGCAGTGCTGAAATCCGTCTTGGTACCCAAAGCTTTCTGAAGACTCCTCCAGAAATGCAAAGTAAACTGCGCATCTCGATCAGACACAATGGTTAACAGAACACCATGAAGCCTGATGATCTCTCCAACATACAGCTCGGCCAACTTGTCCATAGACAAAGTGAGTTTCATTGCTAAGAAGCCAGCGGACTTGATTAGTCGATCGACTATAGCCCAAATCGCATCATTGCCCTTTGAACTTTTGGTCAAACCCGTGATGAAATCCATGCTGATGTTATCCCACTTCCACTTCGGAATGGGTAACAGTTGCAGTAAACCTCCAGATTTCTGATTCTCGGCTTTCACCTGCTGACAAATCTCACACCTCGCTACAAATTCAGCCACATCCCGCTTCAAACCTAACCACCAAAAATATTGCTTAATGTCCTTATACATCTTAGTGCTCCTAGGATGTACAGACAAAAGAGTAGCATGTGCCTCCCTAAGAATACTCTCCCTCAATTCAGCTTGATCCGGAATACATAGCCTCTTTCCAAACCACAACACTTCATCCCTGATCTGAAACTCGGACAACCTACCTGCACCAACATGCTCCTTCATCTTCTATATCTCTGCATCTTCCTTCTGACTTGCTATAATCATTTCATTCAGCGTAGGCTGAAGCCTCAACTGAGCTAAAGATAATCCCAAGCCTTGCAGAATAACTTCAATACCAGCTCGATCCAACTCTTCTGCTGAGTTGTAATCAAACTAGCCAGACTGCTCTTCTGGCTAAGTGCATCAACAACAATATTAGCCTTTCCAGGATGGTACTTATCTCAGGACGAATGTCCTCAAGTACTTCCATCCATCTCTGTTGTCTTAGATTCAGGTCCTTCTGCTGATAGATGTACTTCAAGCTTTTATGGTCCGTATACATGTTCAATTTCTCACTGTACACATAATTTCTCAATTGCTTTAAGGCAAAGATAATCGCAGCCAACTCCAGATCATAAGTTGGATAATTTTTCTCATGCGGTCTTAGTTGCCTAGACCCAAAAGCGATCACTTTCCCTTCCTGCATTAAGACACAACCAAGCCCACGATGTGAAGCATCGCTATAGACATCATACTCGACACCAGCTCTAGGCAAAGCTAAAATGGGAGCATTTGTTAGCTTCTCTTTCAACTCCTGAAAGCTTGCCTCACATTGCTCAGTCCACTTGAAGTTCACAATCTTCTTAGTCAGACCAGTGAATGGCACGGCTATTTGAGCATAGTCTTGGATAAACCTCCTGTAGTATCCAGTTAACCCAAGAAAACTCTTGATTTCCTTCACTGTAGTAGGCCTTGTCCAATCCTTCACCGCCTCTATCTTCTGCGGATCATTCACCACTCCCTCTTCAAAAAGGATGTGACCTAGGAATGCCACTTTAGATTTCCAGAAATCGCACTTGGTTAACTTGCCATACAACTCATGATCCTGAAGCTTCTTCAGAACTTCCGCCAGATGCTCAGTGTGCTCCTCCTTTGACTTGGAGTACACAAGAATATCGTCGATAAACACCACAACGAAAGAATCAATAAACGGCCTCAGAACTCTGTTCATCATGTCCATGAAGATTATAGGTGCATTCGTCACTCCAAATGGCATAACGAAGAATTCGTAATGTTCATATCGAGTTCTGAACGCAGTCTTATGCACATCTTCAGTCTTCACTCGAACCTGATGGTATCATGATCGAAGATTTATTTTGGAGAAAATAACTGCTCAGTGTAGACAATCGAACAGGTCAACAATTCGTGGAATAGGATATTTGTTCTAAACAGTGACTTTATTCAGCTCTTGGTAATCGATGCACATCCTCATCGAACCATCCTTCTTCTTTACCAACAGCACCGGTGCTCCCCAGGGTGATGCACTCGATTAAATAAAGCCTTTCTCCAACAGTTCCTCAATCTGTCGTTTGATCTCACCTGCTCCACAGGCACCATCCTATACGGTGCCTTGGAAATGGGTGCACTCCTTGGCTGAATAGTGATGCTGAACTCTACATCACGATACAGGGGTAACCCAGACAAATCTTCCAAGAATACGGTCAGATAATTCCGAACCACTAGAATTTGCTGCAACTCTACAAGAACCTTCTTCTTGCTGATAGCCACCACCAAAACTGAACATCTCTTCTTTCCCTACAAAGTGACTTCAGGACCCACTGGAGCCTTCACTGTTATTTTCTTAGTCTTGCACTCGATGTTCGCATTGTACACCGACATCTAATCAATGCCAATGATAACATCGACCCCCAGGACATTCAGCTCGATCAGATCAATCCTAAAAATCCTGTCTCAATCACGATCTCGCAGTCTGCATAGTACCGATCAGTGGTTAAAGTCTTCCCTGATGGAGTAGCAACTGCTAAGTCCTTACCTGGAAAGACCTTCGGTTCAACTCCCATGACTTTAGCAAATTTAGGAGATACAAAAGTATGAAAGGATCCAGTATCGAACAAAACAACAGCTTTCTTTCGATTTAAATAAAGTTTTCCTGTTACATAACACACACTCATTACATAACAGTTTACTAAATAAAGTAGAAAAAAGAGAACAACAGAAAAACACTTCTAAACATCTGCACTTGTACCAGTGATGATGTGATCCACTTCATCAGCTTCAGCCTCAGTCAAAGTGAATACTCGCCTTTGCTGGTATGGCTTCTTCCCAACCTGTTGCGTTTATGGATGACATCTCGCACCTTAGGGTAGTGAGATCGGTAATGACTTGTCTCCCCACAATTGAAACAAGTCACCACAGGAGGTCTCACCCAACCATTTTCGGGTCTCTCAGCCACATTGACAGCGTTCGCCCCAGTAGGTTTGAACCTTTGAGTCGGCGGCTACCCTTTGACATGCCTAGAAAATGCGGGCCTCTTCCCAACTTGCCAATTGCTCCTCCGGTTCTGAGCGGCATGAAACTGCTCCATATCTTCCTCCGTAGCTGCAGCTCGCTTGACCAACTTGTCAAACCTCCTGATACCAAAGGGTATCATCTTGGATCTCAGACTTGGCCTTAATCCATGCTCGAACTTCTGAGCTTTCTTCTCTTCGTCCATCACAAGTTCGGGCGCATACCTCGAAAGCTGAATAAACCTTGTCTCATACTCTCTAACTGACATACCACCCTACTGCAGCGCCAGGAATTCCATAGCCTTCTTCTCCTGGACATTAGATGGAAAATAGTGACTGCAGAACTCCTCCAAGAATTCTTTCCAGCCAAGAACAACATCTCCCATCATCCGCTTCATGGACTGCCACCAAACAGCTTCATCCTTCTCGAACTGCAGTGCAGCCAACTTCACCTTGCTGGCTTTCGGAGTTTCCAAGACCTCAAAGATAGTATCGACCTACCTGATCCAATTGTCAGCTGCATATGGGTCTGACTTCCCCTCAAAAACAGGGTGGTTTCATCCTCTTGAATGATTCCACGAGTTTGATTGCCTCAGGGTAGTGGATTTGCAGGCATCCTCCCCTGATTCTGATTCATGGCAACGGTATTGAGGGTCTGATAGACTCTCGCTAACTCCATTTCCAAGTCAAGCCCTTCTCCGCTTCTCGCTCTTTTTCCAGCCATATTCTGATGCAAAAGATCCATTAAATCCGAAGGAGAAAACATGAATTTAAATCAACTTTTCATTTCGTTGAAATCAAATTTTGTACATTCGAATTTAAAACATTTCTGACATCAAATGAAAGCAGTAAGAAGATACAATATTCTAGTCCTACGGTTGCTCTTGGCTTCTCGAAGCTCTTCCCGTAGTTACGCCACTTCTTCCTTCAGTGCATCGTACATGTTCTTTCTCTTCTCGAGATCCCAAATAAGATACTAAGAGTTGCAATATCCTCCTTGCACTTCGCACACTGGGCCTGCAGTAGCTCTGCTCTCTCCCTCTGAGTCTCCACCTACCTCTAAAGAGACACAATGAGACTGCTTGGAACTGGCTCTTCCTCGTCGGAGGATTCATCAGATGAATCCGGAGGCAGAGTGACCTCTCGGGACTCAGACCATTCCTCCTCAAATTCCTCAGGATATTCTTCGTCGAAATGAGCTTGTCCGGAGTAGTAGTCCTCCTCGATAATGTGCCAATCATCATCGTCGGTTGGGTCAAAGTGGTTTGCCATCTTGGAGAAAGGAGAAGACGAAGTAGAGCAACACAAATGTAAGTGACATACATTTAAATCTCTATACTCAAAACACGCTCTAATGTTCACTCTAGGGTGTCGTTCCTTATAAATTTGTACTACTTGGAAGCGTGGCTCTGATATCACTCTGTAACACCCCGAATTCCAAATAAGACCGAATTCGAAGTTCCACATGATCTTTACACTTCACTTCGTACAATTTTACAAGAAATTAAAAACTTTTATTACATCAGAGTTACATTTTAATAGCGGAAGCAAAATTACAACAATTACATGAATGAAATAAAACAACACTTGAATAATTCTTTAAGCATCAATTCCTCCTTAGCCTTTTTTATTCACTTTATCCTATATAGAAACTGTGGGCACGTCAGTTCATTCAACTAATGCAAGGATATAATACATCAATTTAATACATCAATTTCTCTTACTTAGAAAGCACACACTTCTCACAAAGCTAAACTACCGGGTACTATCCTGTTGATGTCGTGTGTGAATGTGCACTTAATCCTTAATGCAGTTATTTATGTTACATGACACTAATGCCACTTGTTCGGATTCTATGCATCCGATACTACATAGGTCCGAGGGCAAGCCCTTAATCGTTCTTCATCTTGTAGGGTTTAATCCCCCTCCATGACCTAAACTACGACGGTAACTACGGTAAGTATTCTAGATTTTCTATGAGTTACGAGCTCATGTCCAGACAGCCTGGAGGGGAATCCTACATCGTGACATGACGCTTCATGCAGAGCCTATAGACAATTCAGCCTCTGTCATGGAACGATGGCACCACCTGTAGTCACCAAACACCCCACGAGCATCACCACCGGGACGATAATTTCGGAGTAGTGTTCACGCCATGACATGACACATCAACTAGGCAACCTATGAATCACTCTCACACCGCCAATCCGATGGCCCTCATACTCGTGTTTTTCTCTTACTTTCATCACATCTTCACCATGTATGTAATCCTTAATTATTTGAATCATGAATAAAATCAACATTCTAGAGTTAGCACTTCCTCTATACCGGTCTTAACCATCAATCAACACAACGACCCAAGCATGGTCTTTCATTTCAATATTTAATCTCAAAAGAATTTATTCAAATGCTGGTATAAGGACTTAGCTACACTAGTCATTAATCTCATTTCATGTTCATAAAATTAAGTATTCATGCTCACGAGTTTATCCTCATAATTCATCATGATTTTCCATTTCATTTTCATGCACAATTTCATATAAATTGACAAATTCATTTTTCAAACTTTACCACATTCATGATAGATTTTTACAATTCACTTTTATTTTCATAATAACACTTTTCACTTATCAAATCAATTCACAATTTTCTTTATTGAAAATTTCCATGAGACAACTCATTAAATTCTCTAAAAGAACGAGTACTACTTTTCTTTAATTGCTGAATAGTTCTTTTTGACTAAATAAATCAATTTCCTTACTAAAATGGGCTTGATTCTCATTATAGTGGGTCAAAAGGCTCATAAAATTTTCTCATAAAGTCCAGGTATTTTCAGAATATGTCTAGTATTTTTTCTTAATTTTTCAACCATTTAAAACCCTTTAAAAAATCGAATTGTATAAAAAACAAAACAAGACAAAACTCCAAAATTTTTTTGGCCTCAGCCAGTTTCGAACCAGGCCCAAAAAACCCCCCGCATGTACAGTGATGCAACTAAACCGCATCCACTAACCAGAGTGACCAAAGTGACTAACTGTTAAAGGGAGTGGCTACAATCTGTTTGAGTTTGGGCTATCGGGTTTGGTGAAAAGTCAGATTTAAAAAAAAAAGAAGTCTCGCCGAGACTCGAACCCAAGCACAACAGGCCGTCGAGCTACAGTAATGCTACTAAGGCGCACCCTCTAGCCAGTAAGGTCACAGTGAACAACTGATATGAGGTTAGTCGATTAAATTTTTGACTCGATTCTCTATTTACTAATAATTCTTCGTATTTCAAAAGCTCTCTTTTCTCTTCTAAATAAATTTATGAAACTTTCCAGAATACAAATTTTATGAATTAACAACACAACAGTATTTTAAAAATATTGTTTTGGCACAAAAATGTGAATTTTACTTCTAATTTGCGTTCTAGGTCTATAAATTCGACATTGCAATTCATCAAAATCTCTACCAAAATCTAGCATTACAAACATCACAAAAACATTGTCTTTTAAGATTTCTACAATGCTCTTTAACATAGCCTCCTTTATCAAACTAGTATCACCATGAATTTAAAAACACAATTCATTTATTTCAAACACAATTCATCAAGCCATTCACAAGCATATTCTACATCTAGCATTGTTTCAAACTCACACTTTAATAGCACATGATAATTCTACTGCCATAATCATAATTTATAGCAATTACCATACAATTCATCAAGCATTCATTTCATTATCTAATTAGTTTCTTTTTGAAGCCAACACATGGTTAATTTACTAGTTTCTTTAGCAATTTCATCAATCACAACACTAGCAAGATGTCTATTTTAGAAGTAGAGAAATCACCCACCTATTTGGAGAAAAACAAATACAAAGCTCCTAGAAATCTCCTTGAATACACGAACGGTCCTTCTCTTCCCAGATTGTGCCACCACGAGAGCCTTCTCCTCCTTGAGCAAATGAACCCGAGCTCCCCTCTCCTCCTTGATGAATGGCTGGCCTCTACTTGGGAAGGAACACACAAAAATCCCTCAATCTTTTTCTCATAAAAAGCTCTCAATCTTTTTACTCACTCTTGTTTTCATTTTATTTTTTTATCATTTAATTTTTCTAATGTACTACATGAAGAGAACTAGGGGGGGGGGGGTATTTATACTTACTTTTGAGTGAAATGGATGGCTAGGATTGATCTATATGGTTAAAGATTTGGAGTTGTAGCAACCACCCATGAACACATAACCACCTATCCACTAAGCCACTCCCCCACCTCTCTTTGACTCCATCCGGCCAAGGCTAGAGCACACCCAAGACACGTGCTTGTGCAATGCACCTGTCTCCCATAGTACCCCTAGTTACTAGTTGTACATGATTAATTAATTAATTGTCTACAAAATGTATCTACACTACAAGTCATGATAATTAAAAGAGAGATAAACTAGTGGTCTCAAATCTAGAGGGCTAAAGTAGGGATGGCAAATGGGTCGGGTCGACCCGCGAACCGCCAGCGACCTGCCTGTTTAACCTGGCCCGTGAAACCCCGGTTTAGGGTTCGGGTCGAACCCTGTTAACGTTAACGGGTCGACCCGGGTCGCAAAAACACCGAAGCCAACCCGTATTACCCGGCTTGGTAACCCGTGAAAAATAGGCCAACCCGCCCTGCCAACCCGCGGGTCGACCCGCAGGTTGCGAACCGTTTGACCCGTACGGGTCAACCGTTGAACCGCTCCGGGTCGACCGTTGACCCGCTCGTTGATGAACTCAAGAATATTCACATTTAGAAGCAATAATCTTATTGCAATTGGACATTTAAATGCTCTATATGTGGTATTTTACTCTTCTTTTCTCTTTTCCATAGGAAACAACCAAAAGCAGCAAAACGAAGCAGATTCCAGACTAATACAGACTGAGAGGATGATATACAGGAAATTGCAGTGCAACAGTCGACTGGCTCTTCATCAGTCGACCGGACAGAGAGATTGCTGGGGCTCGGCACAGTCGACTTCCCCAACACCAGTCGACTTGACTGAGGAATCACGAAGCCACAGATGTCTCGGCACAGTCGACTTACACTCAACACCAGTCGACTGCATCCAGCGGAGTGAAAAGATAAGATCCATCCGCATCTAAATCCAAATCAGCGCAGATTAAGGAAGGAAAGAAATAAAGGAAAGAAGAGGACTTTTTCGGAAAGGAGGCAAACCCTAATTTTCCTTCCCGTGTTCTATAAATACCAACAAAGAGGCGTTATTTGAAGATCATCGAAGGACGGAACTTCTGAATCATCAAGTCATCAATCAAGGAAATTATTCTATCAGCATCAAAGAAGAAGGAGATCGAGTTCACTGAAGCAACGCGCCAGTCAACTGTGTGACAGCCAGCCGACCTATCTGACGAATTACATCAGTTTATTTCTTCTCTTTCTAGTTCTTTTAATGTTCATCATGTATTCGAAACTGTTAGTTAATAAAAGTTTTATTATGTGGAACTAATTTCATAGTTGGGTAGATTGAAACCGTAGTTATGTAATGCTTGTATTCTTCTGAATGCTATTCTGTTACTTATTGATTAAACCTGAGAGTATTGGTATAGATTTATAATAGACAAACTTGTTCAGAAGTTCTAAGAGCAGTCGACTGAGAGTGAGAGCAAGTCGACTGCCATACAGAACCTGATATTATCAAGTTTGCATATTATAAATCTGAATCTGTTATATGAGTATAAAGACGACCCTTATCTCATGCTCGTAACTTGTAACACAGGAATCTTTAGGGGTTCTTGGTTTAATCAACTTGAAGGATCTAGATCTGATACCAATTTCTAGAACTTTGAGTGTTTGTTCGTTTCCATTATTCATATGCTTTCTTTAAGTGCAACTTAGTAGATACCATGCTAAATACTTAAGGAAAGAAATGAATTAGAGTAGATACCATGCCTAATTCTTGGCTTAGGGAAACAATACTTTAAGGAGTAGATACCATGCCCTTAAAGGAACGAACATGAGTAACTAGAGTAGTGAAGAAGGTGACTTAGCATTACTGACTATAGGTGGAAATCAAACCCCAACTACTTAATAAACATTGTGATTCAGAACTACTTGATATAGTTTTTAATTTCTCAATTTCTTTTAGAACAATTCTTTACGATTCTTATTTCTGTTTTATTGGTTAGTAAGTTAATTTCTACAATCTCTGTTGGATCGACCCTTGCTCTGTCACTACGCTTCTATAAACGATTCGTACACTTGCAAGGTTTTTAATTTGTGTCTAGTTATTCTATTTATTTAGATAGTCTAGATTGCACAACAAGTTTTTGGCGCCGTTGCTGGGGATTGTTAGCATTTTAACTTACAAATCAGTAAATCTTTTCTTTTACTTTCTTTTCTTTTATTAATAAATATTTTCTTCTAGGTTACAGGATTTTGGTGGATGCACGGAAGGCGATCACTTCGTCTAGAGCTACTACCTATTGACGCGGAAACAGAACGTACTCTGCACAGACTAGGTCGGTTGTCTGCAACCAACCAGTCGACGCTGTCTGCAACCAACCAGTCGACTGCTACAAGGGACCAGGCGACTGCACAGAGACCCAATTCACGAGCAACAATGGCTGAGGAGATACCAAATCGAGTACCAATGCAGGACAAATTCATGCCTAAGAATATTGAGCAACCTTCCTGCATTGCTTATCAACCTAATGTCACAGGGAATATGCATCTATCTCCCCAATTACTCAGCATGGTTCCCCACTTTAGTGGCAAACCAGACGAGGAGCCTCACCTCCATCTGCAAGATTTTTTTGATCTTTGCAGAACACAAAGCGTCCAAGGGCTTACCCCTGAACAAATCAGGTTAATCTTGTTTCCATTCTCTTTAAAACTTAATGCTAAATTGTGGTATAATTCTTTGGAACCAGGATCAATTAATTCATGGGAGCAATTGGCCACAAAATTCTTGAAAGAATTCTTTCCAGCCCAGAAAACCAAACAACTAAAGAGGGAGATTCAACTCTTCCAACAAAAGGATGGAGATTTATTCTTCGAAGCATGGAAGGATTTCAAGAACATGCTTCTCAAGTGTCCTACACACAACATGCCTAAAGATGATCAGGTACAAGCGTTTTATGAGGGTTTAAATGATACTAACAAGGCAATTGTGGATTCAGCTTGTAACGGAATCTTGATGAGGAAAAGTGGTGAGGAGGCCATCGAATTATTTGAAGAACTAAGCGAGAACTCACAGCAATTCTCAACAAGGGGAAGAGGCATTTCGAAAAAACAGCGAGTTTATGAAATTTCTGGTAGTAATAACATACAATTAGAAATGGCAAACATGAACAAAAAAATTGATATGCTTGTTAATGCAATGACAACAATGGGCAGTGTCAAAAATCTAACAAAAGAAATTTGTGCAATTTGTTCTCATTGTGATCATACAACTGACACATGTTCCATGTCTTCTTTCACAGATCAGGAGCATGCAAACTATGTGGGACAAGGAGTGTTCCCACCAAAGAACAATCCATTCTCGAACACATACAACCCAGGGTGGAGGAACCATCCAAATTTCTCGTGGAGCAACAATCAAGGCACTCAATCTTCGCAAGGACATGCACGGAACTTCCAAATGGGAAGTGGGTTTGATAGGCCAGTTCAAGAACAGAAGAAGTTGGATTTTGAATCCACCGTTCTTCAATTACTCCAACAACAACATCAAACAAGCAACCAACAAGGGCAAGCAATTCAGAAATTGGAAACTTAAATCGGGCAAATCGCAAAGGAGTTGAGTGAAAGAAAGGCAGGAGAACTCCCTTCACAAACCATAACAAATCCTAGAGACCAAGAACAGCTCAAATCAGTAACAACTCTGAGAAGTGGTAAGACAATTGAAAACAAGGTTGGAACACACACAGAAGAAGCAGAAACACAACCATCAAAAGTTTTGGGTTCCAACAAGGTAAGTGAAAAAGAAAGGACAATTTTGCCACCATTCCCTCAAAGGTTAGTCAAGCAAAAGAAAGAACAATATTTATTTGATATCTTTGAAACTCTCAGAAAGGTAGAAATTAATATCTCCCTACTTGATGCTATTAAATAGATTCCTTCTTATGCCAAATTTTTGAAAGAATGTTGTACTCACAAAAGAACATTTCAGGTTAGGGAGGATGTGGCTTTGACAGAGGAAGTGAGCACTGTTCTGTTAAGGAAATTACCTCCTAAATTGAAGGATCCAGGTAGTTTTACCATTCCTTGCAGGGTTGGTGAGCACTTCTTTGAAAAGGCACTACTAGACTTGGGGGCAAGCATCAATCTTCTTCCTTACTCTGTTTAAGAAAAGCTAGGATTGGGAGAACTTAAACCAACATCCATCACTTTGCAGTTGGCTGATCGTAGCATCAAAAGACCTAGAGGTATTTTGGAAGATGTCCTAGTTCAGGTAAATGATTTCATTTTGCCTGCAGATTTTGTTGTGTTAGACATGGAGGACTCTTCAATGCCATCTTCTCTACCGATCATTTTAGGTAGGCCCTTTATGAGTACGGTTGATATAAAAATTTGTGTTAAAAAGGGTACTATAAGTATGAAAATAAATGGAGAAAAGGTTAAATTTAAAATGTTTGATACACTAAAATTACCACATGATGACCATGAATGCTATAATGTTGATGTGGTACAGGAGATTGTTGATCAAAAATTTCAGGTACATAGCATTGAACCACTACAAGCCACAATTACACAATCTCTAACCTTATCTCATGTTGAACAGGAAGACGATGACTGCAGGATTGCAGAGACAGTGCATCAACTTGAAACTCCAAAGTCATACTCAGGTAAACTCGCACCTGCATTTGAAAATATTGTGACTGATAACACTTGTGTTTCCTCAGACCAGTCGACTGGTGGACGGAGCAAGTCGACTGTCTCGACTGCGACCAGGACGCCAGACGTGGAGCTTAAGCCGCTGCCTGAACATCTGAAGCATGCATATTTGGGTGAGAACCAGACGCTACCAGTGATAGTTGCTGCAAACTTAAGTGCACAAGAATAAGATAAGCTGCTAAGGGTACTGCGAGAACACAAAGGTGCAATAGGATGGACCATTGCAGATATCAAGGGAATAAGTCCATCCAAATGCATGCATAAAATACTTCTTGAAGACAATGCAAAACCTAGCAGGGAAGCACAGAGAAGGCTTAATCCATAAATGAAGGAAGTGGTAAGAACAGAGGTCTTGAAGCTATTAGATGTTGGCATCATCTACCCTATCTCAGATAGCAAATGGGTGAGTCCTATACATGTGGTGCCTAAGAAAACTGGAGTCACAGTGGTGAAGAATGAAGAGAATGAGCTTATCCCTACGAGAGTGACCACAGGATGGAGGGTATGCATTGACTACAGGAAGTTGAATAAAGAAACCAGGAAAGATCACTTCCCTTTTCCTTTTATTGATCAAATGTTAGAAAGATTAGCAGGATATAGTCATTATTGTTTTTTAGATGGTTATAGTGGCTATAATCAAATTGCTATTGCTCCAGAAGATCAAGAAAAAACCACTTTTACATGTCCTTTTGGTACTTTTGCATACAGGAGGATGCCCTTTGGATTGTGCAATACACCAGTTACATTTCAGAGATGCATGATGAGTATATTTTCAGACATGGTGGAAAGGTTCATCGAGGTATTTATGGATGATTTTAGTATTTTTGGATCTTGTTTTGATGAATGCCTTAACCATTTACAGCTTGTACTTAAGAGATGTGAAGAATGCAATTTAGTGCTGAATTGGGAAAAGTGCCATTTTATGGTACAACAAGGTATTGTCTTGGGACATGTGGTGTCAAAAAGAGGCATAGAGGTGGACAAGGCAAAAATTGACATCATATCAAAGCTACCCCCTCCCACTACAGTCAAGGGTGTTAGGAGTTTTCTTGGACATGCAGGGTTCTATAGAAGATTTATAAAAGATTTCTCGAAAATCTCCAGACCCCTTTGTGAATTATTGGCTAAGGACGTTGAGTTTGCATGGACAGAAGAGTGCACAAATGCTTTTATTACACTGAAAAATCTTCTCATTTCTGCACCTATTGTCATGGCACCAGATTGGAACCATCCTTTTGAGCTTATGTGTGATGCAAGTGATTATGCTTTGGGAGCTGTTTTAGGTCAAAGAATCAATAAGGTACCCCATGTTATTTACTATGCTTCTCGAACTTTAAATGATGCAGAACTTAATTATTCCACTACTGAAAAAGAAATGTTAGCTGTCATTTTTGCTGTAGAGAAGTTTAGATCATATTTGATTGGTTCTAAAGTCATTGTTTTCACTAACCATGCTGCTTTGAGATATTTGTTTGCTAAAAACGATGCTAAGCCTAGGTTGATCAGATGGGTGTTGTTGCATCAAGAATTCGACCTTGAGATTAGAGACAAAAAAGGAAGTGACAATGTTGTGGCAGATCACATGTCCAGATTACTGCAGGAGGAAGAAAGAATTGTGCCCCCACTTAATGAAAATTTCCCAGATGAAAATTTATTTGAAATAAATATACAACTTCCATGGTTTGCAGATATTGTAAATTATCTCACTGCTCATGTTTTCCCTCCAGGTATGACACAACAGGAAAGAAAGAGACTGGTGGCCATGTGCAAGCACTATTATTGGGATGATCCTTATTTGTTCAAATTCTGCCCTGATCAAATTATAAGAAGATGTGTGGCAGAAGAAGAGCAAATGAGTATTCTACAACATTGCCACCAATATGCATGTGGAGGACATTTTGGACCAAAAAAAACAGCACTCAAGGTATTACAATCTGGTTTTTATTGGCCTAATGTATTCAAAGATGCTTTTCTTTTTGCAGGACTTGTGACAAATGCCAAAGGACAGGCAACATCTCTTCTAGAAATCAAATGCCACTGCAAAACATCCAAGTAATCGAGCTTTTTGATGTTTAGGGAATCGACTTCATGGGTCCCTTTCCTAACTCATTTGGTTATTTATATATTCTTGTGGGTGTGGATTATGTGTCTAAATGGGTCGAGGCTGTCCCCTCAAAAACTAATGATCACAAAGTTGTTATCAAGTTTTTGCAGGAGAACATTTTCACTAGGTTCGGTACACCACGAGCAATAATTAGTGATGGAGGGAGCCACTTCAATAACTTTCCATTTGCTTCTTTGATGAAGAAATATGGGATTACACATAGAGTGGGTACTCCATATCATCCTCAAACCAGTGGGCAGGTGGAGATTAGCAACAGAGAAATCAAGAGCATTTTGGAAAAGACAGTAAATACAAGGAGAAAGGATTGGTCGCTACGCTTGAACGATGCATTATGGGCCTACCGAACGGCCTACAAGACACCCATCGGCATGTCACCATACCGTTTGGTTTTTGGAAAAGCCTGTCATCTGCCAGTGGAGTTGGAACACAAAGCCTATTGGGCCATCAAAAGGTTCAATTTTGATATGAAACAAGCAGGCGACAAAAGAAGATTGCAACTGAACGAGCTTGAAGAGTTGAGGCACGACGCATATGAAAATGCAAAGTTGTACAAGGAAAGGACCAAGTTGTACCATGATAAACAGCTAGCAAGGAAGGAGTTTCATGAAGGACAGAAGGTATTAATATACAACTCAAGATTAAGACTCTTTCCAGGCAAGCTTATGTCACGATGGTATGGCCCATACATTGTTACAAAAGTCTTCCCATATGGAGCGTTGGAGGTTCATAGCAAAGAGAAAAATCAAACATTCAAGGTGAACGGGTATAGGGCAAAGCCGTACATTGAGATGAGTCTAGAGTCGCAAGAGGAAGATGTGAATCTTCAAACCATTCAATACATTGCATGAACTCATCAAGTCTAGCTGAAGACAGAAAACACAGCGCTTATTGGGAGGCAACCCAATTTTTTCAGGGGAGTACTTACACTCTCTAGTTATTTATTTCTTTAATCATTTCTTTATTTCTTTATTTTATTTCTTTCCTTCCAACTAGTTGGTAACACATGCCTTTACTTTAAGTTTTGTGCGAACATTGAGGACAATGTTCCATCTAAGTTTGGGGGTAGTTATTTACATTTGGAGTCTTTTGATTTTTTTCGGGATAAACAATTTCTTATAAAGTAAGAGTAAGGATACTTATTTACTTTAGGATTCTTGAGTTTCATAATTCCTTACAAAATTGTACGAGTCATGCGATTATACATAAAAAAAACAAATGTGATGCTTTTTCTAGTAATTATTCCCATTGATCTAGTCCTAAACAGAGTTTAAGTAAATAGAGTAAAAATGAAAAGAATATATATATATGAATAAAGTCAATCTACTCCAATGTTTTGAGTTGCTTAGTAACTAGGGGTATTCATCACCAATGTTTACCTTTACGTCAAACGGCAACTTGAAATATGAGTATGCAAAGCACTTAAAGTTTGTGACTTGTTGAGTAACCGGGTGGATTCATCACAAATGTCTTGCACTCGCGTCAAAAGGCAAGTGACGACTTAAAGAAGAGATTATTATGTGGAATAAAAAAAAAAAAAAAAAACTCTAGTTTGCTACTCGGTTTGTAGTAGAGAAAAGGGATAATCACAGATGGAGTGTTACATACTATAACTATAATTAATTGCATGACAAGTGTGGTTGGGTTTGGAGTTATGAATAGACAATTGCACTAGAGAAAGTGGGTATACTTGTTTCTACTTTATTTGCAAATTGTTTATAATTTTGATTGTTTATAATTTTGATTGTTTATAATTTTGATTGCAAAATTTTGATGCTTGCATAATGAAACATTTTCTTGGAGTGATGGGGTGAGACTATTATTTTCCCCTTGTTCATAATTTCACTTTTTTGCTTGAGGACAAGCAAAAGCTGAGTTTGGGGGTATTTGATGAACTCAAGAATATTCACATTTAGAAGCAATAATCTTATTGCAATTGGATATTTAAATGCTCTATATGTGGTATTTTACTCTTCTTTTCTCTTTTCCATAGGAAACAACCAAAAGCAGCAAAACGAAGCAGATTCCAGACTAATACAGACTGAGAGGATGATATACAGGGAACTGCAGTGCAACAGTCGACTGGCTCTTCATCAGTCGACCGGACAGAGAGATTGCTGGGGCTCGGCACAGTCGACTTCCCCAACACCAGTCGACTTGACTGAGGAATCACGAAGCCACAGATGTCTCGGCACAGTCGACTTACACTCAACACCAGTCGACTGCATCCGGCGGAGTGAAAAGATACGATCCATCCGCATCTAAATCCAAATTAGCGCAGATTAAGGAAGGAAAGAAATAAAGGAAAGAAGAGGACTTTTTCGGAAAGGAGGCAAACCCTAATTTTCCTTCCCGTGTTCTATAAATACCAACAAAGAGGCGTTATTTGAAGATATCGAAGGACGGAACTTCTGAATCATCAAGTCATCAATCAAGGAAATTATTCTATCAGCATCAAAGAAGAAGGAGATCGAGTTCACTGAAGCAACGCGCCGGTCGACTGTGTGACAGCCAGCCGACCTATCTGACGAATTACATCAGTTTATTTCTTCTCTTTCTAGTTCTTTTAATGTTCATCATGTATTCGAAACTGTTAGTTAATAAAAGTTTTATTATGTGGAACTAATTTCATAGTTGGGTAGATTGAAACCGTAGTTATGTAATGCTTGTATTCTTCTGAATGCTATTCTGTTACTTATTGATTAAACCTGAGAGTATTGGTATAGATTTATAATAGACAAACTTGTTCAGAAGTTCTAAGAGCAGTCGACTGAGAGTGAGAGCAAGTCGACTGCCATACAGAACCTGATATTATCAAGTTTGCATATTATAAATCTGAATCTGTTATATGAGTATAAAGACGACCCTTATCTCATGCTCGTAACTTGTAACACAGGAATCTTTAGGGGTTCTTGGTTTAATCAACTTGAAGGATCTAGATCTGATACCAATTTCTAGAACTTTGAGTGTTTGTTCGTTTCCATTGTTCATATGCTTTCTTTAAGTGCAACTTAGTAGATACCATGCTAAATACTTAAGGAAAGAAATGAATTAGAGTAGATACCATGCCTAATTCTTGGCTTAGGGAAACAATACTTTAAGGAGTAGATACCATGCCCTTAAAGGAACGAACATGAGTAACTAGAGTAGTGAAGAAGGTGACTTAGCATTACTGACTATAGGTGGAAATCAAACCCCAACTACTTAATAAACATTGTGATTCAGAACTACTTGATATAGTTTTTAATTTCTCAATTTCTTTTAGAACAATTCTTTACGATTCTTATTTCTATTTTATTGGTTAGTAAGTTAATTTCTACAATCTCTGTGGGAACGACCCTTGCTCTGTCACTACGCTTCTATAAACGATTCGTACACTTGCGAGGTTTTTAATTTGTGTCTAGTTATTCTATTTATTTAGATAGTCTAGATTGCACAACACTCGTCCAAAGGTCGCAAGACTGTTACTGTACAACAGAGTCGTTATCAACGGCTCTTCTCGCCGTTTTTGGTGGTTTTTGTGTTTTTTTTTTGGTTTTTTTAACCCTATAAATACTCCCAAAACTCAAACAAAAAATTCACACCTTACTCTATTACTCTCTCTACTATTATTACTCAATTAATTTCAATTTGTGAACAACTGAACAAACACGGTAGCAACACATATACATGAACAAATTCCGATCGTATCGAACTCAAAATTCAACAATGTCTTCAAGTCTTCAACTCTCCTCCAACTCCAAGTGATCAAGTCTTCAACTCTCCTCCAAGCTCTCCTCAAGTCTTCAATTTCGGATTTTTACTTCTACTTCTATTCTTATTTTCACTGGCTTTTTATATATGCGTATCCACAGTGAATGGTATCAAAATTTCATATCCCTCTTCTTCAATTTTTATTTTTTTGTAGTTATAATTTTTGGTATCTTGTTTGAATATTGGTTTTTTGATCTTCTCTTCCTCAACCCTCTTGTTTTCTAGATTTCTTTTTTGTAACTTATCGCCCCTACATTGTGTAGTTTTTTTTTTACATACACTACTATATATAAAACATGTCTAGATCACGCGGTAGCGGTCGTAGCCAAAGTGGGCAAGATTCCACCAGCACTTCCCGTAAGCCACCAATTGTCCCACATAATGATCCCGCCGAAGAGTACCATGATCATCCTACCCAACAATAGGGTGCATACGATGAGTTTGTAGGAGACATACAATTAGAAGAAGAACCACAAAAACAAGCAACCGAAACAACACAACCCCTAGTGGTAGGAAAACTAGAGGGAAAATAGTGATTGGCATAAATTTTACTATTATATCCTGGAAGAAACTCCGGGTATAGGTTTGAAGGTTTGTAAAACATGTTCTAAGCAATAAAAATGGAAGAGGGCCTAGGGCACGAGTACAATTAAGCGACATATCCTAAGTGTGCATAAAGATCTTCTTGTTGACCTACCCAGCCAACAAAAAATCCACCCTAGGACCGATCTAGTTGATAGCCACCCTTATCATCCTGATCTTGTTGGTCGGAAAATGGCCCGGTTAGTAATAAAGGAAGAGTTACCATTTTCTTATCCCAAGAGTAGGGACTTGGAAAATTTTAATCAAACGGCCTTAACCCTCATTTTAGAAGAATCTCGAGAAATACTTGCAAATCGGATTGTTTTAAATTGTATAATGAAATGAGGGACGCTTTGATTGCAATTTTTATGGAGTTTAACTTGTAGAGTTAGTTTAACTTCGGATTGTTGGACGGGTTGCAACAATATTCCAATGATGGGAATAACCTGTCATTGGATCGACAGTGATTGGATTCTTCAAAAAAGAATCATATCACTTGCCGTGTTGCCCTATCCCTATAGTAGCATTGAAATAGCAACCCGTATTTTAGAAATTTGTGATGTTTTTCATATTTGCGATAAAATTATGTGTATTAGTTTTGATCATGCATCTAATAACAATGCATCAATTAGTATTTTAAAATTCGCATTAAACCCACCATCTGACAATATTATTCATGTTAGATGTGCATGTCATATTTTAAATTTATGTGTTCAAGATGCATTAAAAATAGCCGATCCATAGATACTTAAAATTAGAAATTGTGTACATTTTATTGCATTAAGTGACACCGTATTTCAAGAATGGAGAAATTGGTGTAGGATTTCAAATGTGCCTTTTAGAAAATTTCCAAAGGATGTTAAATATCGATGAAACTCTACTTTTGATTTACTACATGTTGTTACCGAATATAAAGCATGTATAAATGATTTTTGTATCGCAAGAAATATGCCAAATTTTGAAATGACTCCCCCCGATTGGTATTTTGCCGAATCTTTGTTGAAAATTTTAGAACCTTTTAAAACCGCAACTTTAAAATTTTCTAAATCATATGAATCTACTTCTAGTAGCATTTTTATTTCAATAGTTACTATGTGTAAACATTTAACGAAATGTTAAATGATGCTTTTGTTGGTGATATTGTCAAACCTGCATACACAAAATTTTTGAAGTATTTTGATCCTCCTCCTATGTTGTTTTGTGTTGCTACCGTCATGGATCCTCGTATCAAATTAGAAGGTACGAAGAGTTTGATTGAAATGTTTTTAAATTTACTTGGGGATGAAGAAACTGAAATTGATTTTGCTTCTTTTTTAATTAAATTTGAATATATATTAAATAACTTATATGATTATTATGATAGATATTTTGCTTCTAGTAGTACAACTTCTGCAGTTAGTTCTGGTACTTCTGAAGGTAAGGGTAAGAGTAAATTTGATGATAGAACATTTAATTTACTTGTATAAATTCAATCCAAAAAACCTAGGACTAATCAACCAAATAAATTAAATTGGTATAACCAACAAGATTCTGAGTCTTCTATTTCTTCACTAGATATTTTACAATGATGGAAAGACCATGAACACACTTATAGTATTCTTAAATATATGGCTAAAGATCTACTAACTCCTCCTGTCTCTACAGTTCCTTCTGAAAGTACATTTTTTTCAAGTGGAAAGGTTATAACTAATTAAAGGAATCGCTTGAAGCCCCAATCGTTAGAGATGCTCGTTTGCACAGAAGACTGACTGAAGGATGAACATAGAACACAAGATAAAGCATTATCTACGTCCACAAGTGGGAGCAACTCGTCGGAAGAACAACAACAACAACAACAACAACAACAATAGCAACCAAAATGAAGAATTCAAGACCAACAACAAGTTAACAACAACAAATTGAAGTCCATCAAATTGAAGGCAATTGTAAATAGATAAAAAATTGTATTAAATCTTTACTTGTTATTTCAAATTAGGAAAATTGAAGTAAATTGAAATTGTATATAAGAAATTTGTTAGTTTATAAAACAAATTTATAGAAAATCTTTATTTCTTATTACAAATTGTGAAGCTTGTATAACTTGAAATCATATGAATAATATATCCTTTTTTGGCAATTTCACTATTTCTATCTTATTATTATTATTACGATTTTTAATGTTTATTATTAAAATTACTTTTTTTTAAGTAAAAAGAAGAAAAAAAGAAGATGCTAACCCTCTAACCGGGCCAACCCACGACCCGACCCAAACCGACCCGGGTTGGACCCGAACGGGTTGGGCGGGTCGCAAATTCAGCTCTTCGACCCGGCCCGGCCTGGCTCGGTTAAGCCTCCGACCCGACCCAAACCCGCCCAAGTCAACCTTCGACCGGGGCGGGTCCAACCCGACCCGGCCCGGTCGACTCGAATGCCAACCCTAGCTAAAAGTCTGTGGGCTATTAATAAAAATAATTAATTAATTAGGGTGGACTAGGATTAGAAAATTAGGTCTAGAGTTTAAATAGGCTTTTCAAAAATATAAAGGAAGGATTAAAAAAATACTTGTTCATGTTATGAAAATAAATAATTTTCTAGAAAAATGCACATGAATTTGTACGTGCAAAACACGTAAAAATCAATAAACACTTATTTTATTATAATTAAAAGTTCAGGATGTTACATAGACCAAGTCAAAATCTCTCTTTTTCCATATTAGCCGGCCAACCATGAGGGAGAGCGGGTTCATGATGTAATTTTTAGTACACATGTAATACACGTTATGTTTATAAATTGCTAATTAAAAGCCACATATATCACACAAATTAATAGGAATTAAATAAAGCTAGTTTAATTAAAACTAGATTACGTATTCATACTTAGTAAATGAAATAAAAATGTATTTATAACTCCAAAAGATTTTTAAAATTAACACGTGCACAGCAAACACGTGTATTTACTGTATAAAACAAGATATAATTGAGTTAGCTCAAAAATAGGTGAAAATCTATTCAATTTACAAAACAAATTCGACCAAGTTATAAAATAAATAATTGAAACACGTAGAAATAAGTAGAAAATTTTATAATGTTACGAATATTGCATGTAACGGTGCAAAATATATGTACGTAACACATATGGTGCAAAATTATAATAACTCAATTTTGCGGGGTGTTACATGCTCTCTGCCCAAGCTCCATCAACAACTCGACTCTAACCAACGAGTTCAACGCCTTGCCCTTCGCTCCATCTCCGTCAACGACTCATTTGCTCCAAACAGCGAGTTCAATGCCTTTCTCACTGCTCGTGCTCCATCAACAACTCGTTGACTCCAAACATTGAGTTCAATGCATTGCACTTCGCTCGAGCTAAATCAACAACTCATTGACTCCCGACAACGAGTTCAAACACACTGCTTACCGCTCGGGCCGCATCAATACCTCGTTGACCCCCAACAACGAGTTTGACGCCTTGCTCACCGCTTGAGCTCCATCAACAACTCTTTGAATCCAAATAAAGAGTCCACCTGCCTGCTCGAGCTCGAGCTCCGTCTACAACTCGTTGACTCCAAACAATGAGTTTGATACTTTGCTGACCGCTCGAGCTCCATCAATAACTCGCTGATTGCAAACAACGATTTCAATGCCCTTCACTTCGTTTAAGCTCTATCAACAACTCGTCAGCTCCAACTAATGAGTTGAATGCTTTGTTATTCGCTCGAGCTCCATCAACAATTCATTAACTGCAAACAACGAGTTCAATGCTTAGCTCTCCGCTCGAGCTCCGCTAATAATTCGTTGACTCCAGACAACAAGTTCAACTCTAGGCTCTCCCCTAAAGCCCCATCAATAACTCGTTGACTCCAAACAACGAGTTCAATGCATCGCCCTTCGCCCAAGCTTCATCAATAACTTGTTGACTCTAAACAACGAGTTCAATGCCTCGCCCTTTGCCAAGGCTCTATCAACAACTCGTTGACTCCAAACAATGACTTCAGTGCCTTCCTCTCTTATCGAGCACCATTAACAACTTTTTGACTCCAAACAATGAGTTCAACATTTTTCTCTTCGCTCGAGCTCCATCAACAACTCATTGATTGCAAACAACGAGTTCAACGTTCCACTCTCTGCTTGAGCTCCATTTACAACTCATTGCTTGCAAACAACGAGTTCAAGGATTTACTCTCTGCTCGAGCTCCACCAACAACTCGTTGCCTTCAAACAATGAGTTCAATGCTTTGCTCCCTGCTCGAGCTCCATCAAAAAGCTCGTTGACTCCAAACAATAAGTTCAACACTTTGCTCTTCGCTACCGCTCCATCAATGACTCGTTAGCTCCATACAACAAGTTTAACACTTTGCTCTTCGAATGGGCTCCGTCATTGACTCGTTAACTCCATACAACGAGTTCAACACTTTGCACTTCGCACGAGCTCTGTCAACAACTTGTTAACTCTGAAAATCAAGTTCAAAACTTTGCTCTTTGCTCGAGAGCCAACAACAACTCGTTGACTACGAACAACGAGTTCAATGCTCTGCTCACCGCTCGAACTCCATCCACAACTTGTTGAATCCAAACCAACGAATTCAATGCCTTACTCACCGCTCGAGCTCCATCAACAACTCGTTAACTCCAAATAATGAGTTCAGAATTTTGCTCTTTGCTCGATCTCCATCAACAAACAATGAGTTCAAGGCTTTGCACTTCGTGTAATGCCCCAAAATTTTTAAATATAATATTTTGAATTAATAAATAATTTTTGATTGAATTTATTTAATTTTTTGAATTTCTGTGAAATGGTCGTTTTATATGTGCAAATATTTTTGTAATACAAGTTTTAGAATTTTGAGTTTCTAAATAAATTCACTTAATTTATGATTGGTTATATATTAATTTTAGGATTTTTATGAATAAGAAAAACTAATTTTGTAAATATTTCGAAAGAAGGGGGTTTTTATGGTAAAAAATCATTTGGAAGTAAAATTTGGAAAAAATGGTTGGCTGCGTTTTGGGGGCCAATTTTGGCAATGGAGATATTTGAGGATGAAATTCTATCCATTTAATTTGATTTGATTTGATTTGATTGAAAAAATATCTGATACTATAATTGGAGAAAACCTTAGTGTCATTTGTAAATCTACCACCACGTGTAACACATGTGCATAACTATTATAAAGGAGATCTTAGGTTCAAATCGAAACAACGTCTGAATTTTTACTCTAAAAAACTATATTTATTAAGACGTGCATCGCACGTGTAAATTAGTAGTAATTAATTATGCAAATTGAGACTTTTAGGGGGTTTTATTTGTAAAATTTCCTCAAAGAAACTAGAAGTAATCCCGGCCTATTTAGAGGGCAGCAAGTTTTCGGACTCACTTCTTTTCTTTTGGCTTTGGTGATTTTGAGATTGGAGAGTTGGTCTATTTCTTGGAGGAGAATGCTACTTTTGTATGAATTTTCTTCTTGAGGTGGGTAACACTCCAACTCTCTTGCTATGTTTTATCTCATAAATATATTGTATCATTGCTAGGAATGAACTCTTGTTAGTCATGGATTGTATGTAGCATGATTGTAGTACTTGTAGAGATGTATGTATGACATGAGATTATTGATTATGAGGCACAAAGATTGAATTTTGATTGTGTATGGATCTAAAATAATTTATTCTTGAATAATGGAGTTTTTTATGCATGAAAGAAAAAATCTTTATTTGTAGAAATAGATCTAATGAACATATATGTTATTGTAGATGTGTAGATCTTATTGTATGAAAAGAAAAATGGTTTGAGTAATTAAAAGATGGAGTTCTTATAAGTTATTTACGATTTTAAGTGAATTCATGAGGAGTTGAAAACTAGAATTTTTATATATTGATTTCATGTTAAAACCCATTAAATATATATATATAAATATATATATATATATATATATATATATATATATATATATATATATATATATATATATATATTTTGATGTTGTGAACCTAGGGTTAGCGTTTCAGGATAAAGCCCTAGACCTAGGATTAGTTGGGAGTTGCAGTTTTGAGGGTTGCACAGCAACCCAGGTTGCACAATGCCAACCCAAGCACTGTGCAGACCCAGTGTTGGCTGTTTGGTTTATTTTGGCTTTTGATTTGGAGCCTATGGCTCGGGTGTGATTGCTTTTGTGAAGGGTATGTTGTTAGGGTTTGAGAACCCTAGTGTGCATTTGGATGAGTATATGTATGTATTTAAATCTAGTATTTGTATGAAGTTTAATTGATTATTTTGATCAAGTTTCGCATGTGCAAATTTTAGAATCTAGTTTCAGATTCTAATGTATTCAAGTATTTATTTTGAGGCTGCAAATATATATTTGTATGGAATAAATTCCCAGTTTTGAGGGGATATATTCTGTTTTTAGAGATGAAAACTTTGGGTTCTAAACGGTTATTTTCAGTTTCAAAAGAGGTAAAATTTCAGATTTTTGGAACTAAAATTTTCAAATTTTTAGAGATGAGATTCCAGACAATAAAGAGACTTGTTTCAGTTAATGTTGATTGGAATAAAGAGAAATTTATTGGGATTTATCTATATATGGAAAGTGAGATTTCAATATTAAATTTAAAAGATTTCGTGGATTGGATTTTATTTTCATATAAGAAAGAGTTTTTTTAGCAGTAACAATTTATTAAAAGAAATGTGAATAATGAAGAGATTCGTTGATGTACATGTGTTTATTTTGGAATAAAGTATTTCATGTTTGAGATTTTGATTCACAGCCATGGTGTTGAGGGAAAAGTATTGTTTTTCAGAAAAGAGAACATAAAGAGTACTTTTAATGATTGAACCAAGTGGGCTTTTTGATTTGCGATTAGGGTTATTGTGAGAACCTGGATGGACGCTTGAGGCATTGAGTTGGGAGCACTATATACTGAGCGAATCCAAGAGTACCGGTAGTGGATATTTTTGATTGTAGGAAATTAGCCTGAGGGGTTAGTGTTCTTAGTTTGGCAAGTGAAATTCGATAGGGTAGAGCTAGTACTAGGTGGCTCAGGTTGTTATTATTACAAATATAAGGACAAACAGTAGATTGGGAGGTGACGGAACTTAAACGTAAGTATGAGCTCTGTTTTCAGTCGGACGGATGTATTCCGAGACTGTGTATTTGTTATCTCTCTAGTATGTTTGCACGTTGAGGGTCGATAGGCCTATTCGTGGAATTTCTAGAAGTGAGAAGGATTTGGTATGTTCGTGCGTTGAGGGTCGGCAGGCCTATTTGCGGAATGTATGGTATGTTTCCGCATAGAGGGTCGGCAGGCCTATTCGCCAAATGTATGATAGAGAGTTGATTCTCTGGAGTTACAGCGATGGTTGTGGGATGCTTGCGTGTTTACACTTGTACAGTTCGGCGGGATGCGTACTGGGGCTGGGGTCTATTCACGAAGTGTCGAATCTTGTCTCTGTCATCGATGTATTTTTTTCATGACTAGGGATTCAACCCTGTAATGTGGTGAACACTATGGGCTTGCTTTCTGACCTATGTAGTATGGGATGCATAGAATCCTTTTTTTTCTCGACACACATTTATTCATTCAGTATAGTTTCATTGGTTAATTTTATGAATCTTTTTATCATTGTTTTATTTTATGTTGTGCGACAAGTTTGTAATTGTGACACTTTGGAGAGTTACTAATATTATAGTATTGCTTCAATTTAATTCAACTAACATGCCCACTTTTCTGATAAGTTTTGCAGGATTTGCGAGTAAATGGCTTGAGCAACAATAAAGCTTGGACTACGAGATGATTGAAGTTTAAGTGTTGGAATGTGATGTAATAAATACGTTTAATTTTCCGCTGTGCATTGTAGTAAAGATTTGTTGTAAAAAAAAGTTGTAATTTTCCCCACGACCATACTGTGTTTGGATTAGATTGAAGTAAAGATTCTGGAGTTGTGTCTCTTATTTCTATTATTGAAATTTGATGCGCTACATTCCGCTCGAACTCCATCAACAACTCGTTGACTTCAAACAATTGAGTTCAACGCTTTACTTGTTGCTTGAGCTCCATCAACAGCTCATTGACTCCAACAACGAGTTCAACGCTTTGCTCTTCGCTCAGATTCCATCAATGACTCATTAGCTCCACGCAACTAGTTCAACACTTTGCTCTTTGCATGGGCTCGATGACTTGTTAACTCCATACAATGAGTTCAACACTTTGGACTTTGCATAAGCTCTGCCAACAACTCATTGACTCTAAACAATGAGTGGTACACTTTGCTCTTCACTCGAGCTCCATTAACAACTCGTTGACTGTAAAGAACGAGTTCAACGCTCTGCTCACCGATTGAACTCCTCCATCCACAACTTGTTGACTCCAAACAACGAATTCAATATCTTGCTCACCGCTCGTGCTCCATCAATAACTCGTTCACTCCAGACCATGAGTTCAACACTTTGCTCTTCGCTCGAGCTCCATCAACAACTCGTTGACTGCAAACAGTGAGTTCAACGTTCTTCTCACCGCTCGATATCCATCAATAACTCGTTTACTTCAAACAATGAGTTTAACGCTCTGCTCGCCACTCGAGCTCTATCAACAACTTGTTGACTCCAAACAACGAGTTCAATGTGTTGCTCTTCACTCAGGCTCCATCAATGACTCGTTATCTCCATACAACGAGTTCAACACTTTACGCTTTACACGGGCTCCGTCAATCACTCGTTAACTCCATACAACAGTTCAACACTTTGCTCTTTGTACGAGCTCAGTCAATAACTCATTGATTCCAAACAACGAGTTAAAAACTTTGCTCTTTGCTCAAGCTCCATCAACAACTTGTTGACCACAAATAACGAGTTCAGTGCTCTGCTCTCCGCTCAAGCTCCATCCACAACTCATTGACTTCAAACAACGAGTTCAACGCACTGCTTGTCGCTCGAACTCCATCAACAAATCGTTGACTTTAAAAAACAAATTCATTGCCTTGCTCGCCGCTTGAGATCCATCAACAACTCGTTGATTCCAAATATTAAGTTCAACACTCAACATTTTCCATAAGTTCCGTCAACAACTCGTTGACTCCAAATGACGAGTTCTACGCACTGCTCTTCACTCGATCTCCATCAACATCTCGTTAACTCCAAACAACATGTTCAATGTCTTTCTCTTCGCTTAAGCCCTTCCAACAACCCCTTATCGTCATGTAATAGGCTCGGTGACTAATGCTTGCCTACAATTGCTCCTACAAAACTTGTTGGGCGCAAACGGCAAGTTCAAACGTCCAACTCCATCATAGAGTTCTCTATTAACTTGTTGGGAACAAACAACAAGTTCAAGCGTTCAACTCCGTCCTAGAGTTGTATCTCCAAACTTGCTGAGATCAAACGGATGGCTCTACGACCAACTTCGTTTCAGAGTTGCCTCTCCAAACTTGTTGGGAACAAACATTAAGTCCAAGTGTTCAACTACGTCACGGAATTGCCTCTCCAAACTTGTTAGGCTCAAAAAACAAGTTCTGTGTTAAACTCCGTCTTAGAGTGCCTCTACAAAACTTGCTAGGAAAAAACATCAAGTTCAAACGTCCAAATCCGTCATAGAGTTGGAAGTACAAAACTTGCTGGGCGCAAACGACAGATTCAACACCGACTCCGTCCAAAAGTAGCCCCTATAAAGTTGCTGGCCGCAAACAACAGATTCAACATCCAACACCGATTCAGAGTTGTCTCTTAAAATTTGATGGGTGCAAACGGCAAGTTCAATGTTGAACTCCATTTAAGAGTTGTCTTTCCAAAATTTCCAGGATCAAACGGCAAGTTCAAACATTCAGCTTTGTCTCAGAGTTGTCACAACAAAACTTGCTTGGACGAACATGAGCTCTCCAACAACTTCGTCTTAGAGTTGCCTCTATAAAACTTTCCTGGACGAACATCGAGATCTACATCAACTCCGTCTTAGAGTTGCCTCGATAGAACTTGCTAGATGCAAAACGGCAAGTTCAAACGTCCAACTCCGTCACAGAGTTGGCTCTACAAATCTTGTTGGGCGCAAACGGTAGATTCAGCACTGACTCCGTCTTAGAGTTTCCCCTAAAAGTCGGTGGGCGCAAATGGTAAGTTCAACATCCAGCTCCGTTTCAGAGATATCTCTCAAAAATTGCTGGGTGCAAACAACAAGTTCAATGTCCAACTCCGTTTCAGAGTTGTCTCTCCAAACTTGTTGGGATCAAATGGCAAGTTCAAACGATCAGCTCACTCTCAGAGTTGTATCAGCTAAACTTGCTGGGACCTAAGAACGAGTACTACATCAACTCTGTCTCAGACTTATCCTTACAAAACTTGTTGTGCACCAACAACAAACCCAACATCAACCCTGTCTCAGAGTTGGCTCTCAAAACTTGCCGAGACCAAACAACAAGTTTTGTAATATCCCGAACGGATATTATATTTATATAATTATTATTTTTAAAGTTAAAACATTTTTAAGAAAATTCTTGGTTTTTCAAATAAAAAGTTATCTGGATATATATACTAGTAAGTATATACATATATTATATCAGTTTTGTGCACTTGTACAAAATCTTGAAAAATGCATTTTTGAGAAAATATCTGGA
Source organism: Hemerocallis citrina (assembly GCA_017893485.1). NCBI lineage: Eukaryota > Viridiplantae > Streptophyta > Magnoliopsida > Asparagales > Asphodelaceae > Hemerocallis > Hemerocallis citrina. Next base: position 128,084,749 of record CM030363.1, on the reverse strand, counting down.
AAATTCCGGGCAATTATTAAAATTTATTATTTTATTATTATTTTCAAAACTGAAATATTTTTGGTGAATATCATCCGGTTTTGTTAATAAACATTATCTATGCATATATACTAGTCTATATATATCTATTTTTGTATCAAATTGATACTGGAATCTTCCAAGCCGGAAATAAAATTATTTTATTATTATTTTTGAATTAAAATATTTTCGGTAGAGATTATTCGTTTTAACTAATAAAAATTATCTGTATAATCAGATATCTGTACGTATTTGAATCGTATCGATTTTGTACGTTTGTACGAAATCAAATAGTATGTGATTTGGGAGAATACCTCTTATTTTGATCAATCATGATCAAAATGAAGGGTTAGAGATGATTTTGGGTGTTGATTGCAAATTTATTGGCTTTGATTGCAAATTTATTTTCAATTAATTTGAGCCACAAAGAGAGAGAAACAAGTGGCTCTCTCTACCATGTGTTCTCTCTCCCTATCCTACTAAAGGGCCGGCCAACAACAAGAGGGCAAAAAGCCCTCTTTCATTTTTTGTGTCTCCCATCTCATTTCTCATCTCTTTCTCTCTTCTTCTACTTGATTAATTAGAAAAAAATTGAGAATAAAAGAAAAGAAAAAGAGAGATCAAATAAAAAAAGGTGTTAGGGTTCATAGGTTCTCTTTGAAGGGGAGCAAGAACAATGAGCAAGAACTAGGAGGAGAAGAGAGCAAGAGTCATTCCTACAAAGTTTGGGTGGGGGTTTCTCTAACTTTTATGCTTTGTTTTATTTGTTTTATTGTTGTATGTTGTTGTATTAAACTAATTTCATGTGCATATGGAATAGAATAAAGAGCATGCAAAGTTTGAAGTGGTAGAACACAAAAATTAGGCACAAAGATTCGATTTTTGTAGTTCTAGAGTTAGATTTAATTACCTATGCAAAAGGTAAAATTTTGACCCCAAATTTATTTTGGAGGTTCTTATAGGTTTTATTACCATGCTCTAATTTTTGGGGATTTTTTTGAGTTGGTTTGATGGGTGAAACGACCGTTTTCCCCAAAACAGCGAGCGTAGGGCAAAAGACAGCAACTTGCTATGTTGGGGGTGAACAACGGTCTAGGTTCGAGGAGATGGAACTTTGTGTTCCTTATGGAATTTGGAAAATTGATCAACTAGGAAGTTGTATTAGATAATCTTATCTTTCCAAAATGCCCTATTTGCTTAGATTCCGATAAGTGGTGCAAAAGTTATGGCCGTTACAAAACAGAGCAGCCAGCTTGGCTGAGAGTGCCCGCTGTCTTGCTTGTTTGTCATTTTTGAGCCTCTTGCTTGCAGAATCAGAGGAAGTGACCAACTAGGAAGTTGTAGTAGACGTTCTCACGTTTCCAAAATTCTTTATTTGGTTAGATTCCAATAAGCGGAATAGGAGTTATGTCCTTTACAAAACACAGCAGCCAGCTTGGGCTGAAGTGCTCGCTATTTTAATTGTTTGCTGTTTTTGAGTATTTTAATTAATGAATTTGGAAAAATGTTCAACTAGAGAATTTTATTAGATTCTCTCACCTTTTCAAATTGCCCTATTTGGTTAGATTTCAATAAGCAGAGTAGAAGTTATGGGCTTTGAAAGTTTCGGCTTTGCTGTAGCTTCGGCTGTCCTTTGTTAGTTTTTTCGTCTGTTCGAGGGACGGTAGATTGAATTCCATAAGGAATCTGAAAAGTCATCAACTAGAGAGTTGTAGTAGATGTTCCCATTTTTCCAAATTGTCCAGCTTCGTTAGATTCCGACAAGAAGAGCAAAAATTACAAGCTATAGAAGTTTCAGCTTTTTGTTGAAATTCTGTAGTTTGGTTAACTATTTGCGTATGTTCGAGGGTGAGGAATTTGAAATTCCTTACGGAATTTAAGAAAGTGGTCAACTAGAGAGTTTTAGTAGATGTCCCACTTTTCCAAATTGTCCAGTTTCGTTAGATTCTGACAAGTAGAGAAAAAGTTACAAGCTATGGAAGTTTCAGCTTTTTGTTGAAATTCTGTAGTTTGGTTAAACTGTTTGCGTATGTTCGAGAGTCAGGAATTTGGAATTCCTTACAGAATCTGAGAAAGTGGTCAACTAGAGAGTTGTAGTATATGTTCCCACCTTTCTAAATTGTATGATTTGGTTAAATTTCGATAAGTAGAGCAAAAGTTACAATCCTTGGAAGTCTCAACTTTGTTGTTGGAATTCTGCTATTTTGCTTAATTTTTGCGTGTGTTCAAAGGACGGTCGATTGAATTCCATAAGGAATCTGGAAAAGTGTTCAACTAGATAGTTATAGTATACGTTCCCACCTTTTCAGAAAGTATGATTTGGTTAAATTTCGACAAGTAAAGCAAAAGTTACAAGCTATAGAAGTTTCAGCTTTTTGTTGAAATTCTGTAGTTTGGTTAACTGTTTGCGTATGTTCGAGGGTCAAGAATTTAGAGTTCCTTACGGAATCGGAGAAAGTGGTCAACTAGGAAGTTGTAGTAGATGTTCCCACCTTTTCAAATTGTCCAGTTTTATTAGATTCCGACAAGTAGAGAAAAAGTTACAAGTTGTAGAAGTTTTAGCTTTTGGTTGAAATTCTGTAGCTGTTTGCGTGTGTTCGATGGGTAGGAATTTGGAATTCCATACAAGATCTGAAAAAGTGTTCAACTAGAGAATTGTGGTAAATGTTCTTACCTTTCTAAAAAGTCTATTTTTGACAAATTCTGATAAGTGTAACACTAGTTGCTTCTAGGCTGTCGGAAGGTTTTTATGTCGCTTTCAGGTTTTCTTTAGTAGTATGTCTATTTTAGACTGTTAGAAGATTCTTCTGTTGCTTCTAATTATAGAAAGTTTTTCTAGTAAGCACGTTTGACTGCTTCTAGGTTGTTAGAATACCTGTATGATTGTTTCCATATGTTGTTTGCTCATATGCAGCTCGCCTGGCTCGTATGTAAGTTGTTGGTCTCATACACAGCTTATTCGGCTCGTGTGTATGTTGTTGTCATATACGCAACTCACCTGGCTCGTATGTAGTTGTCGGTCTCATACGTAGCTTATTTAGCTCATATGTATGTTGTTGTCTCATACGCAGCTTGCCTGGCTCGTATGTAAGTTGTTGGTCTCATACAAAGCTTATTCGGCTCGTATGTATGTTGTTGTCTCATACGTAGATCGCCTGGCTCGTGTGTAGTTGTTGGTCTCATACGTAGCTTATTTGGCTCGTATGTATGTTGTTGTCTCATACGCAGCTCGCCTGGCTCGTATGTAGTTGTTGGTTTCATACGTAGCTTGCTTAGCTCGTATGTGTTTTGTTTACTTGTATGTAGCTTATTCGCTAGTACGCAGTTTTGTTGTGCTTGTCTAGGGTAATATTATTGCCCTAGGGGCCATCGACCATCAAGATGTGTATTTATTTTACTCCTAAGGGACTGTGGACGAGTCACTCCCTCTTGTACCGTAGGATCTTAACCGGTGTAGGTTGATCGCGGACCGGAGCGTAGATGAAATCCAAGTTCAGCCTAGTAGCATGCGAATACGTTCGTATTGCCGGGGTCTTGGATCCATAGGCTTTGAACAGGATCCTTAGGGATTCTGGTAAGTCTAGGTTGAGCACCTAGTAGAGTTATCTTGCGAAGTCTAACTTAAGACCTAGCATGTTGTGTTAAAATTGTTGTCATCCCTAGGATTGTTCAAGATTAGTGACATCGTTAGAGTAGTGACTTATGGCTTTACTACTTAACCTTTATTTATTATCATTTTCACCGAAGGAAAGGAGTTGGTGTTAAGGGTGATACCTTATGATCCGACCTATCCTATAGGCCGGCACTAGGTGGTGTTATTAGGGTTGTACCCTTCTTGTCAAAGGGATACGGTCTGTGCCTTCTCACGGGTTGGGAGCACGGGATCCGTATCTCGTCTGTTAATTTCCGAAGTGCCATGATAAAGGCGGGCGGGGCTAGGGGATAGACCCTCAGAACGCCGTCATGTTATATGCCGGGGAAGCGAACAGGCCATAGACTATGATCTATGAGTTAGGGGGCCACAGGGGATGCATCGAGCTAACCGGTGTTGCAGGAACTCCGAGGGTTCGTCTGGTTTTTGAGTGAGGTCCGGTACGCCGGGTAGTAGTGGAAAATGGAGACACCATGAGCTGACTGCGAATGGCAGGATTAGATCGTTTCAGGGCAACCTCATTAGTCACGTTGTATCGTTGGAAACAAATTGAGTACAAGAGTAGAATTCATGGCGCGGGTTCAAATCCCTATATATGAAGAAACGGCACGAGATAGGGCATATGTAGTATGGGATGAATACTGTTCCGGAGACTTGCTTGCATTGGAATAAGAGAATCCTCGCATTAGTTAATCTTGCATTAGAGTCTAAGTCATGGCATACACTGACACATCAATTATATATACACGTTTCTCTTTTTATAAATTTGTTTGCTTCAAGTTGAGAATCGCTGCTAGTCATCAGCCTTAAAGCGTTAGTATATGTACTGATGTCCCCACTTCAATAGGTACTAGATTGCAGAAGTACAGGTAATGGATTCAGGAAGGCTCAAGGCAAGAGAAGCAAGAGTCGATTTTATTTTCCGCTGTAATATATGTTGATTACTATTGTTTCATTTATAACAATTATTGTAATTTATTTATTTGTTGGAAAGCATCCAAGTGAAGTTCAAGTGTTGTTCTTTATTCATTGTACTCTGATGTAAATTGTTGAAAGTTGTAACACTTGGGATTGTAAAGGTATTATTGTAACACTTATGTAATGTATTGCAGTTTTATAACATTCGGACTTGTAATACATTTGTGTTGAATAAAAAGTTTTAAATTTTTCTGTTTTTCTATGTATTGTGGCTAATTGAAGGAAAGATTCTGGCTTATGTCATGGTTTTCCAATGTACGGAAATTGGGGCGTTACAAGTTCAACATCAAATCTATCTGAGAGTTGCCTCTATAAAACTTGCTGGACTCAAATAGCAAGCTCAACATCCACTCCCTCTAAGAGTTATCTATCAAAACTTGTCGGGACCAAATAGCAAGTTCAACATCAACTCCGTCTGAGAGTTTCCTGTACAAAACCTGCTGTAATCAAATGACAAGTTCAACGTTCTTCCCTGTCTGAGAGTTGCGTCTCCGAACTTATTGGGCGCAAATGGCAAGTTCAACGTTCAACTCATTTTAGAGTTGTCTCTCAAAATTTGCTGGGAGCAAATGGCAAGTTCAACATCCAACTCCGTTTCAGAGTTGTCTCTCAAAACATGGGCGCAAGTTCAGTATCCAACTCTGTTTCAGAGTTGATAAGATCAAAGATTCAACTCAGTCTCAGAGTTGCCTCTTCAAATTACTGGGCGCAAACAACA